>JAYESD010000004.1:0-1200000 GCA_036927565.1 Tuctoria greenei
TTTGGGGATTTTTAAAAAATTCAAATTTTCGGTCGTATTCAAAGGGGTTAGCCTTCGATTTTGCTCCAAATGACTTTTTCGTCCATACATTGACTGTAAATTCATTTTTCTTCAAGATCGAGATTGTATTCCATGTTGTATATGCATTACGTAGCCATACTTAAGTTTCCAGGGATTTTTAAAAAATTCAAATTTTCACTCAAATTCAAAGGGGTTAGCCTTCGATTTTGCTCAAAACGACATTTTTTCCATAGAATGACCGTAAATTCATTTTTCTTCGAGATATAGCTTGTATTCCATGTTGTATACGCATTACGTAGCCATACAAAAGTTTTCGGCGATTTTTAAAAAATTTAATTTTTCGCTCGTATTCAAAGGGGTTAGCCTTCGATTTTGGTCAAAACGACGTTTTTGTCCATAGAATGACCGTAGATTCATTTTTCTTTGAGATATAGCTTGTATTCCATGTTGTATATGCATTACGTAGCCATACGTAAGTTTTCGGGGATTTTAAAAAAATTCAAATTTTCGCTCGAATTCAAAGGGGTTAGCCTTCGATTTTGCTTAAAACGATGTTTTCTTACATAGAATGACCGTAAATTCATTTTTGTTCGAGATCGAGTTGTATTCCATGTTTTATATGCATCACGTAGCCATACGTCAGTTTTCGGGAATATTTAAAAAATTCAAATTTTCGCTCGAATTCAAAGGGGTTAGCCTTCGATTTTGCTCAAAACGATGTTTTCGTCCATAGAATGACCGTAAATTCATTTTTCTTCGAGATAGAACTTGTATTCCATGTTGTATATGCATTACATAGCCATACGTAGGGTTTTGGGGATTTTTAAATAATTCAAATTTTCGGTCGTATTCAAAGGGGTTAGCCTTCGATTTTGCTCCAAATGACTTTTTCGTCCATATATTGACTGTAAATTCATTTTTCTTCGAGATCGAGATTATATTCCATGTTGTATATGCATTACGTAGCCATACGTAAGTTTTCAGGGATTTTTAAAAAATTCAAATTTTCACTCAAATTCAAAGGGGTTAGCCTTCGATTTTGCTCAAAACGACGTTTTTTCCATAGAATGACCGTAAATTCATTTTTCTTTGAGATAGAGCTTGTATTCCATGTTGTATATGCATTACGTAGCCATACGCAAGTTTTTGGCGATTTAAAAAAAAATCAAATTTTCGCTAGAATTCAAAGGGGTTAGCCTTCGATTTTGCTCAAAACGACGTTTTATTCCATAGAATGTCCATAAATTGATTTTTCTTAGAGATACAGTTTGTATTCCATGTTGTATATGCATTACATAGCCATACGTAAGTTTTCGGGGATTTAAAAAAAATTCAAATTTTGGCTCAAATTCAAAGGCGTTAGCCTTCGATTTTGCTCAAAATGATGTTTTCTTACATAGAATGACCGTAAATTCATTTTTCTTCGAGATCGAGTTGTATTCCATGTTTTATATGCATCACGTAGCCATACGTAAGTTTTCGGGGATATTTAAAAAATTCAAATTTTCGCTCAAATTCAAAGAGGTTAGCCTTCGATTTTGCTCAAAACAATGTTTTCGTCCATATATTGACCGTAAATTCATTTTTTCTTCGAGATCGAGCTTGTATTCCATGTTGTATATGCATTACGTAACCATGCGTAAGTTTTTGGGGATTTTTAAAAAATTCAAATTTTCGCTCAGATTCAAAGGGGTTAGCCTTCGATTTTGATCAAAACGATGTTTGTTTTCCATAGAATGACCGTAAATTCATTTTTCTTCGAGATAGAGCTTGTATTCCATGTTGTATATGCATTAAATAGCCATACATAGGGTTTTGGGGATTTTTAAAATGTTCAAATTTTCGGTAGTATTTAAAGGGGTTAGCCTTCGATTTTGCTCCAAATGACTTTTTCGTCCATATATTGACTGTAAATTCATTTTTCTTTGAGATCGAGATTGTATTCCATGTTGTATATGCATTACGTAGCCATACGTCAGTTTCCATGGATTTTTAAAAAATTCAAATTTTCACTCAAATTCAAAGGGGTTAGCCTTCGATTTTGCTCAAAACGACGTTTTTTTTCCATAGAGTGAACGTAAATTCATTTTTCTTCGAGATAGAGCTTGTATTCCATGTTGTATATGCATTACGTAGCTATACAGAAGTTTTCGGCGATTTTTAAAAATTTTAGTTTTTCGCTCGTATTCAAAGGGGTTAGCCTTCGATTTTGCTCAAAACGACGTTTTCGTCCATAGAATGACCGTAGATTCATTTTTCTTTGAGATATAGCTTGTATTCCATGTTGTATATGCATTACGTAGCCATACGTAAGTTTTTGGGGATTTTAAAAATATTCAAATTTTCGCTCAAATTCAAAGGGGTTAGCCTTCGATTTTGCTCAAAACGACGTTTTCTTCCATAGAATGTCCTTAAATTCATTTTTCTTCGAGATAGATCATGTATTCCATGTTGTATATGCATTACGTAGCCATACGTAAGTTTTCGGGGTATTTTAAAAAAAAATCAAATTTTCACTCGAATTCAAAGGGGTGCCTTCGATTTTGCTCAAAACGATGTTTTCTTCCATAGAATGACCGTAAATTCATTTTTCTTTGAGATCGAGCTTGTATTCCATATTTTATATGCATTATGTAGCCATACGTAAGTTTTCGGAGATTTTTAAAAAATTCAAATTTTCGCTCGAATTCATAGGGGTTAGCCTTCGATTTTGCTCAAAATGACGTTTTCATCCATAGAATGTCCGTAAATTCATTTTTCTTCAAGATCAAGCTTGTATTCTATGTTTTATATGTATTATGTAGCCATACGTAAGTTTTCGAGGATTTTTAAAAATTTCAAAATTTCGCTCAAATTCAAAGGGGTTAGCCTTCAATTTTGCTCAAATAGACGTTGTCTTCCATAGAATGACCGTAAATTCATTTTTCTTCGAGATCGAGCTTGTATTCCATGTTGTATATGCATTACGTTGCCATACGTAAGTTTTTGTGGATTTTTAGAAAATTCAAATGTCCGCCCAAATTCAAAGGGGTTAGCCTTCGATTTTGCTCAAAACGACGTTTTCATCCATATATTGACTGTAAATTCATTTTTCTTCGAGATCGAGATTGTATTCCATGTTGTATATGCATTACGTAGCCATACGTAAGTTTCCAGAGATTTTTAAGAAATTCAAATTTTCACTCAAATTCAAAGGGGTTAGCCTTTGATTTTGCTCAAAACGACGTTTTTTACATAGAATGACCTTAAATTCATTTTTCTTCGAGATAGAGCTTGTATTCCATGTTGTATATGCATTACGTAGCCATACAGAAGTTTTCGGCGATTTTTTTAAAAATTAATTTTTCGCTCATATTCTAAGGGGTTAACCTTCAATTTTGCTCAAAACGACATTTTCGTCCATAGAATGACCGTAGATTCATTTTTATTTGAGATATAGCTTGTATTCCATGTTGTATATTACGTAGCCATACGTAAGATTTTGGGGATTTTAAAAAATTCAAATTTTCGCTCGAATTCAAAGGGGTTAGCCTTCGATTTTGCTCAAAACGACGTTTTCTTCCATAGAATGTCCGGAAATTGATTTTTCTTAGAGATACAGTTTGTATTCCATGTTGTATATGCATTACGTAGCCATACGTAAGTTTTCGTGGATTTAAAAAAAAAAATCAAATTTTGGCTCGAATTCAAAGGGGTTAGCCTTCGATTTTGCTCAAAACGATGATTTCGTCCATATATTGACCGTAAATTCATTTTTTCTTCGAGATCGAGCTTGTATTCCATTTTGTATATGCATTACATAACCATGCGTAAGTTTTTGGGGATTTTTAAAAAATTCAAATTTTCGCTCAGATTCAAAGGGGTTAGCCTTCGATTTTGCTCAAAACGATGTTTTTTTCCATAGAATGACCGTAAATTCATTTTTCTTCGAGATAGAGCTTGTATTCCATGTTGTATATGCATTACATAGCCATACGTAGGGTTTTGGGGATTTTTAAAATGTTCAAATTTTCGGTCGTATTCAAAGGGGTTAGCCTTCGATTTTGCTCCAAATGACTTTTTCGTCCATATATTGACTGTAAATTCATTTTTCTTCGAGATCGAGATTGTATTCCATGTTGTATATGCATTACGTAGCCATACGTCAGTTTCCATGGATTTTTAAAAATACAATTTTTCACTCAAATTCAAAGGGGTTAGCCTTCTATTTTGCTCAAAACGACGTTTTTTTCCATAGAATGACCGTAAATTCATTTTTCTTCGAGACAGAGCTTGTATTCCATGTTGTATATGCATTACGTAGCCATACATAAGTTTTCGGCGATTTTTAAAAAATTTAATTTTTCGCTCGTATTCAAAGGGGTTAGCCTTCGATTTTGCTCAAAACGACGTTTTCGTCCATAGAATGACCGTAGATTCATTTTTCTTTGAGATATAGCTTGTATTCCGTGTTGTATATGCATTACGTAGCCATACGTAAGTTTTTGGGGATTTTAAAAATATTCAAATTTTCGCTCGAATTCAAAGGGGTTAGCCTTCGATTTTGCTCAAAACTACGTTTTCTTCCATAGAATGTCCGTAAATTCATTTTTCTTCGAGATAGAGCTTGTATTCCATGTTGTATATGCATTACGTAGCCATACGTAAGTGTTCGGGTATTTTAAAAAAATTCAAATTTTCACTCGAATTCAAAGGGGTGCCTTCGATTTTGCTCAAAACGATGTTTTCTTCCATAGAATGACCATAAATTCATTTTTCTTCGAGATCGAGCTTGTATTCCATGTTTTATATGCATTATGTAGCCATACGTAAGTTTTCGGAGACTTTTAAAAAATTCAAATTTTCGCTCGAATTCAAAGGGGTTACCCTTCGATTTTGCTCAAAACGATGTTTTCATCCATAGAATGTCCGTAAATTCATTTTTCTTCAAGATCGAGCTTGTATTCTATGTTGTATATGTATTATTTAGCCATACGTAAGTGTTCGGGGATTTTTAAAAAATTCAAAATTTCGCTCAAATTCAAAGGGGTTAGCCTTCGATTTTGCTCAAATAGACGTTGTCTTCCATAGAATGACCGTAAATTCATTTTTCTTCGAGATCGAGCTTGTATTCCATGTTTTATATGCATTATGTATCCATACGTAAGTTTTCGGAGATTTTTAAAAATTCAAATTTTCGCTCGAATTCAAAGGGGTTACCATTCGATTTTGCTCAAAACGATGTTTTAATCCATAGAATGTCTGTAAATTCATTTTTCTTCAAGATCGAGCTTGTATTCTATGTTGTATATGTATTATGTAGCCATACGTAAGTTTTCGGGGATTTTTAAAAAATTCAAAATTTCGCTCAAATTCAAAGGGGTTAGCCTTCAATTTTGCTCGAATAGACGTTGTCTTCCATAGAATGACCGTAAATTCATTTTTCTTCGAGATCGAGCTTGTATTCCATGTTGTATATGCATTACGTTGCCATACGTAAGTTTTCGTGGATTTTTAGAAAATTCAAATGTCCGCCCAAATTCAAAGGGGTTAGCCTTCGATTTTGCTCAAAACGACGTTTTTTCCATAGAATGACCTTAAAACCCTAGAATGTCCCTAAAACCCTAACGACGTTTTCATCCATAGAATGTCCGTAAATTCATTTTTCTTCGAGATCGAGCTTGTATTCCATGTTGTATATGCATTACGTAGCCATACGTAAGTTTTCTGGGATTTTAAAAAATTCAAATTTTCGCTCGAATTCAAAGGGGTTAGCCTTCGATTTTGCTCAAAACGATGTTTTCTTACATAGAATGACCGTAAAATCATTTTTATTTGAGATCGAGTTGTATTCCATGTTTTATATGCATCACGTAGTCATACATAAGTTTTTGGGGATATTTAAAAAATTCAAATTTTTGCTCGAATTCGAAGGGGTTAGCCTTCGATTTTGCTCAAAGCAACTTTTTCGTCCATATAATGACTGTAATTCATTTTTCTTCAAGATCAAGCTTGTATTCCATGTTGTATATATATTACGTAGCCATACGTATGTTTTCGGCGATTTTTTAAAATTTCAAATTTCCGCTCGAATTCAAAGGGGTTAGCATTCGATTTTGCTCAAAACGACGTTTTCTTCCATAGAATGACCGTAAATTCATTTTTCTTCAAGATCGAGCTTGTATTCCATGTTGTATATGCATTACGTTGCCATACCTAAGTTTTCGTGGATTTTTAAAAAATTCAAATGTTCGCCCGAATTCAAAGGGGTTAGCCTTCGATTTTGTTCAAAACAACGTTTTCGTCCATATATTGACTGTAAATTCATTTTTCTTCGAGATTGAGCTTGTATTCCATGTTGTATATGCATTAAGTAGCCATACGTAAGTTTTTGGGGATTTTTAAAAATTTCAAATTTTCGCTCGAATTCAAAGGGGTTAGCCTTCGATTTTGCTCAAAACGACTTTTCTTCCATAGAATGACCGTAAATTCATTTTTCTTTGAGATCGAGCTTGTATTCCATGTTTCATATGCATTACGGAGCCATACGTAAGTTTTTGGGGATTTTTAAAAAATTCAATTTTTCGCTCGAATTCAAAGGGTTAGCCTTCGATTTTGCTCAAAATGACGTTTTCGTCCATATATTGACCGTAAATTAATTTTTCTTCGAGATCGAGCTTGTATTCCATGTTGTATATGCATTACGTAGCCATATGTAAGATTTCGGGGATTTTTAAAAAATTCAAATTTTCGCTTAGATTCAAAGGGGTTAGCATTCGATTTTGCTCAAAACGATGTTTTTTCCAGAGAATGACCGTAAATTCATTTTTCTTTGAGATAGAGCTTGTATTCCATGTTGTATATGCATTACGTAGCCATACGTAAGTTTCCAGAGATTTTTAAAAATTCAAATTTTCACTCACATTCAAAGGGGTTAGCCTTCGATTTTGCTCAAAACGACGTTTTTTCCATAGAATGACCTTAAATTCATTTTTCTTCGAGATAGAGCTTGTATTCCATGTTGTATATGCATTACGTAGCCATACAGAAGTTTTCGGCGATTTTAAAAAAATTAATTTTTCGCTCGTATTCAAAGGGGTTAGCCTTCGATTTTGCTCAAAACGACGTTTTTTTTCCATAGAATGACCGTAAATTCATTTTTCTTCGAGATCGAGTTGTATTCCATGTTTTATATGCATCACGTAGCCATACGTAAGTTTTCGGGGATATTTAAAAAATTCAAATTTTCGCTCAAATTCAAAGAGGTTAGCCTTCGATTTTGCTCAAAACAATGTTTTCGTCCATATATTGACCGTAAATTCATTTTTTCTTCGAGATCGAGCTTGTATTCCATGTTGTATATGCATTACGTAACCATGCGTAAGTTTTTGGGGATTTTTAAAAAATTCAAATTTTCGCTCAGATTCAAAGGGGTTAGCCTTCCATTTTGATCAAAACGATGTTTTTTTTCCATAGAATGACCGTAAATTCATTTTTCTTCGAGATAGAGCTTGTATTCCATGTTGTATATGCATTAAATAGCCATACATAGGGTTTTGGGGATTTTTAAAATGTTCAAATTTTCGGTAGTATTTAAAGGGGTTAGCCTTCGATTTTGCTCCAAATGACTTTTTCGTCCATATATTGACTGTAAATTCATTTTTCTTTGAGATCGAGATTGTATTCCATGTTGTATATGCATTACGTAGCCATACGTCAGTTTCCATGGATTTTTAAAAAATTCAAATTTTCACTCAAATTCAAAGGGGTTAGCCTTCGATTTTGCTCAAAACGACGTTTTTTTCCATAGAGTGAACGTTAATTCATTTTTCTTCGAGATAGAGCTTGTATTCCATGTTGTATATGCATTACGTAGCTATACAGAAGTTTTCGGCGATTTTTAAAAATTTTAATTTTTCGCTCGTATTCAAAGGGGTTAGCCTTCGATTTTGCTCAAAACAACGTTTTCGTCCATAGAATGACCGTAGATTCATTTTTCTTTGAGATATAGCTTGTATTCCATGTTGTATATGCATTACGTAGCCATACGTAAGTTTTTGGGGATTTTAAAAATATTCAAATTTTCGCTCAAATTCAAAGGGGTTAGCCTTCGATTTTGCTCAAAACGACGTTTTCTTCCATAGAATGTCCTTAAATTCATTTTTCTTCGAGATAGATCTTGTATTCCATGTTGTATATGCATTACGTAGCCATACGTAAGTTTTCGGGTATTTTAAAAAAATTCAAATTTTCACTCGAATTCAAAGGGGTGCCTTCGATTTTGCTCAAAACGATGTTTTCTTCCATAGAATGACCGTAAATTCATTTTTCTTTGAGATCGAGCTTGTATTCCATGTTTTATATGCATTATGTAGCCATACGTAAGTTTTCGGAGATTTTTAAAAAATTCAAATTTTCGCTCGAATTCATAGGGGTTAGCCTTCGATTTTGCTCAAAATGACGTTTTCATCCATAGAATGTCCGTAAATTCATTTTTCTTCAAGATCAAGCTTGTATTCTATGTTTTATATGTATTATGTAGCCATACGTAAGTTTTCGGGGATTTTTAAAAATTTCAAAATTTCGCTCAAATTCAAAGGGGTTAGCCTTCAATTTTGCTCAAATAGACGTTGTCTTCCATAGAATGACCGTAAATTCATTTTTCTTCGAGATCGAGCTTGTATTCCATGTTGTATATGCATTACGTTGCCATACGTAAGTTTTTGTGGATTTTTAGAAAATTCAAATGTCCGCCCAAATTCAAAGGGGTTAGCCTTCGATTTTGCTAAAAACGACGTTTTCATCCATATATTGACTGTAAATTCATTTTTCTTCGAGATCGAGATTGTATTCCATGTTGTATATGCATTACGAAGCCATACGTAAGTTTCCAGAGATTTTTAAAAAATTCAAATTTTCACTCAAATTCTAAGGGGTTAGCCTTTGATTTTGCTCAAAACGACGTTTTTTCCATAGAATGACCTTAAATTCATTTTTCTTCGAGATAGAGCTTGTATTCCATGTTGTATATGCATTACGTAGCCATACAGAAGTTTTCGGCGATTTTTTAAAAAAATTAATTTTTCGCTCATATTCTAAGGGGTTAACCTTCGATTTTGCTCAAAACGACATTTTCGTCCATAGAATGACCGTAGATTCATTTTTATTTGAGATATAGCTTGTATTCCATGTTGTATATTACGTAGCCATACGTAAGATTTTGGGGATTTTAAAAAATTCAAATTTTCGCTCGAATTCAAAGGGGTTAGCCTTCGATTTTGCTCAAAACGACGTTTTCTTCCATAGAATGTCCGGAAATTGATTTTTCTTAGAGATACAGTTTGTATTCCATGTTGTATATGCATTACGTAGCCATACGTAAGTTTTCGTGGATTTAAAAAAAATCAAATTTTGGCTCGAATTCAAAGGGGTTAGCCTTCGATTTTGCTCAAAACGATGATTTCGTCCATATATTGACCGTAAATTCATTTTTTCTTCGAGATCGAGCTTGTATTCCATTTTGTATATGCATTACGTAACCATGCGTAAGTTTTTGGGGATTTTTAAAAAATTCAAATTTTCGCTCAGATTCAAAGGGGTTAGCCTTCGATTTTGCTCAAAACGATGTTTTTTTCCATAGAATGACCGTAAATTCATTTTTCTTCGAGATAGAGCTTGTATTCCATGTTGTATATGCATTACATAGCCATACGTAGGGTTTTGGGGATTTTTAAAATGTTCAAATTTTCGGTCGTATTCAAAGGGGTTAGCCTTCGATTTTGCTCCAAATGACTTTTTCGTCCATATATTGACTGTAAATTCATTTTTCTTCGAGATCGAGATTGTATTCCATGTTGTATATGCATTACGTAGCCATACGTCAGTTTCCATGGATTTTTAAAAAATACAATTTTTCACTCAAATTCAAAGGGGTTAGCCTTCTATTTTGCTCAAAACGATGTTTTTTTCCATAGAATGACCGTAAATTCATTTTTCTTCGAGACAGAGCTTGTATTCCATGTTGTATATGAATTACGTAGCCATACATAAGTTTTCGGCGATTTTTAAAAAATTTAATTTTTCGCTCGTATTCAAATGGGTTAGCCTTCGATTTTGCTCAAAACGACGTTTTCGTCCATAGAATGACCGTAGATTCATTTTTCTTTGAGATATAGCTTGTATTCCGTGTTGTATATGCATTACGTAGCCATACGTAAGTTTTTGGGGATTTTAAAAATATTCAAATTTTCGCTCGAATTCAAAGGGGTTAGCCTTCGATTTTGCTCAAAACTACGTTTTCTTCCATAGAATGTCCGTAAATTCATTTTTCTTCGAGATAGAGCTTGTATTCCATGTTGTATATGCATTACGTAGCCATACGTAAGTGTTCGGGTGTTTTAAAAAAATTCAAATTTTCACTCGAATTCAAAGGGGTGCCTTCGATTTTGCTCAAAACGATGTTTTCTTCCATAGAATGACCATAAATTCATTTTTCTTCGAGATCGAGCTTGTATTCCATGTTTTATATGCATTATGTAGCCATACGTAAGTTTTCGGAGACTTTTAAAAAATTCAAATTTTCGCTCGAATTCAAAGGGGTTACCCTTCGATTTTGCTCAAAACGATGTTTTCATCCATAGAATGTCCGTAAATTCATTTTTCTTCAAGATCGAGCTTGTATTCTATGTTGTATATGTATTATTTAGCCATACGTAAGTGTTCGGGGATTTTTAAAAAATTCAAAATTTCGCTCAAATTCAAAGGGGTTAGCCTTCGATTTTGCTCAAATAGACGTTGTCTTCCATAGAATGACCGTAAATTCATTTTTCTTCGAGATCGAGCTTGTATTCCATGTTTTATATGCATTATGTATCCATACGTAAGTTTTCGGAGATTTTTAAAAAATTCAAATTTTCGCTCGAATTCAAAGGGGTTACCATTCGATTTTGCTCAAAACGATGTTTTAATCCATAGAATGTCCGTAAATTCATTTTTCTTCAAGATCGAGCTTGTATTCTATGTTGTATATGTATTATGTAGCCATACGTAAGTTTTCGGGGATTTTTAAAAAATTCAAAATTTCGCTCAAATTCAAAGGGGTTAGCCTTCAATTTTGCTCGAATAGACGTTGTCTTCCATAGAATGACCGTAAATTCATTTTTCTTCGAGATCGAGCTTGTATTCCATGTTGTATATGCATTACGTTGCCATACGTAAGTTTTCGTGGATTTTTAGAAAATTCAAATGTCCGCCCAAATTCAAAGGGGTTAGCCTTCGATTTTGCTCAAAACGACGTTTTTGTCCATAGAATGACCGTAGATTCATTTTTATTTGAGATATAGCTTGTATTCCATGTTGTATATTATGTGGCCATACGTAAGATTTTGGGGATTTTAAAAAATTCAAATTTTCACTCGAATTCAAAGGGGTTAGCCTTCGATTTTGCTCAAAACGACGTTTTCTTCCATAGAATGTCCGTAAATTCATTTTTCTTAGAGATAGAGTTTGTATTCCATGTTGTATATGCATTATGTAGCCATATGTAAGTTTTCGGGGATTTTAAAAAAATTCAAATTTTCGCTCGAATTCAAAGGGTTTAGCCTTCGATTTTTCTCAAAACGATGTTTTCTTACATAGAATGACCGTAAATTCATTTTTATTCGAGATCGAGTTGTATTCCATGTTTTATATGCATCACGTAGCCATACGTAAGTTTTTGGGGATATTTAAAAAATTCAAATTTTCGCTCGAATTCATAGGGGTTAGCCTTCGATTTTGCTCAAAACGATGTTTTCGTCCATATATTGACCGTAAATTCATTTTTTCTTCTAGAACGAGCTTGTATTCCATGTTGTATATGCATTACGTAACCATGCGTAAGTTTTTGGGGATTTTTAAAAATTTCAAATATTCGCTGAGATTCAAAGGGGTTAGCCTTCGATTTTGCTCAAAACGATGTTTTTTTCCATAGAATGACCGTAAATTCATTTTTCTTCGAGATAGAGCTTGTATTTCATGTTGTATATGCATTACATAGCCATATGTAGGGTTTTGGGGATTTTTGAAATGTTCAAATTTTTTGTCGTATTCAAAGGGGTTAGCCTTCGATTTTGCTCCAAATGACTTTTTCGTCCATATATTGACTGTAAATTCATTTTTCTTCGAGATCGAGATTGTATTCCATGTTTTATATGAATTACGTAGCCATACGTCAGTTTACATGGATTTTTAAAAAATTCAAATTTTCACTCAAATTCAAAGGGGTTAGCCTTCGATTTTGCTCAAAACGACGTTTTTTTCCATAGAATGACCGTAAATTCATTTTTCTTTGAGATAGAGCTTGTATTCCATGTTGTATATGCATTACGTAGCCATACAGAAGTTTTCGGCGATTTTTTAAAAATTTAATTTTTCGCTCGTATTCAAAGGGGTTAGCCTTCGATTTCGCTCAAAACGACGTTTTCGTCTATAGAATGACCGTAGATTCATTTTTCTTTGAGATATAGCTTGTATTCCATGTTTTATATGCATTACATAGCCATACGTAAGTTTTTGGGGATTTTAAAAATATTCAAATTTTCGTTCGAATTCAAAGGGTTAGCCTTCGATTTTGCTCAAAACGACGTTTTCTTCCATAGAATGTCCGTAAATTCATTTTTCTTCAATATAGAGCTTGTATTCCATGATGTATATGCATTACGTAGCCATACGTAAGTTTTCGGGTATTTTAAAAAAATACAAATTTTCACTCGAATTAAAAGGGTAGCCTTCGATTTTGCTCAAAACGATGTTTTCTTACATAGAATGACCGTAAAATCATTTTTATTTGAGATCGAGTTGTATTCCATGCTTTATATGCATCACGTAGTCATACATAAGTTTTCGGGGATATTTAAAAAATTCAAATTTTTGCTCGAATTCGAAGGCGTTAGTCTTCGATTTTGCTCAAAACAACTTTTCCGTCCATATAATGACTGTAATTCATTTTTCTTCAAGATCAAGCTTGTATTGCATGTTGTATATATATTACGTAGCCATACGTATGTTTTCGGCGATTTTTTAAAATTTCAAATTTCCGCTCGAATTCAAAGGGGTTAGCATTCGATTTTGCGAAAAACGATGTTTTCTTCCATAGAATGACCGTAAATTCATTTTTCTTCAAGATCGAGCTTGTATTCCATGTTGTATATGCATTACGTTGCCATACTTAAGTTTTCGTGGATTTTTAAAAAATACAAATGTCCGCCCGAATTCAAAGGGGTTAGCCTTCGATTTTGCTCAAAACGACGTTTTCATCCATATATTGACTGTAAATTCATTTTTCTTCGAGATTGAGCTTGTATTCCATGTTGTATATGCATTAAGTAGCCATACGTAAGTTTTCGGGGATTTTTAAAAATTTCAAATTTTCGCTCGAATTCAAAGGGGTTAGCCTTCGATTTTGCTCAAAACGACTTTTCTTCCATAGAATGACCGTAAATTCATTTTTCTTCGAGATCGAGCTTGTATTCCATGTTTCATATGCATTACGGAGCCATACGTAAGTTTTCGGGGATTTTTAAAAAATTCAATTTTTCGCTCGAATTCAAAGGGTTAGCCTTCGATTTTGCTCAAAACGACGTTTTCGTCCATATATTGACCGTAAATTCATTTTTCTTCGAGATTGAGCTTGTATTCCATGTTGTATATGCATTACGTAGCCAACGTAAGATTTCGGGGATTTTTAAAAAATTCAAATTTTCCCTCAGATTCAAAGGGGTTAGCATTCGATTTTGCTCAAAACGATGTTTTTTCCAAAGAATGACCGTAAATTCATTTTTCTTCGAGATAGAGCTTGTATTCCATGTTGTATATGCATTACATAGCCATACATAGGGTTTTGGGGATTTTTAAAATGTTCAAATTTTCGGTCGTATTCAAAGGGGTTAGCCTTCGATTTTGCTCCAAATGACTTTTTTGTCCATATATTAACTGTAAATTCATTTTTCTTCGAGATCGAGATTGTATTCCATGTTGTATATGCATTACGTAGCCATACGTCAGTTTCCATGGTTTTTTAAAAAATTCAAATTTTCACTCAAATTCAAAGGGGTTAGCCTTCGATTTTGCTCAAAACGACGTTTTTTTTCCATAGAATGACCGTAAATTCATTTTTCTTTGAGATAGAGCTTGTATTCCATGTTGTATATCCTTAACGTAGCCATACAGAAGTTTTCAGCGGTTTTTAAAAAATTTAATTTTTCGCTCGTATTCAAAGGGGTTAGCCTTCGATTTTGCTCAAAACGATGTTTTCGTCCATAGAATGACCGTAGATTCATTTTTCTTTGAGATATAGCTTGTATTCCATGTTGTATATGCATTATGTAGCCATACGTAAGTTTTGGGGGATTTTAAAAAAAATCAAATTTTCGCTCGAATTCAAAGGGATTAGCCTTCGATTTTGCTCAAAACGACGTTTTCTTCCATAGAATGTCCGTAAATTCATTTTTCTTAGAGATAGAGTTTGTATTCCATGTTGTATATGCATTACGTAGCCATACGTAAGTTTTCGGGGATTTTAAAAAAATTCAAATTTTCACTCGAATTCAAAGGGGTTAGCCTTCGATTTTGCTCAAAACGATGTTTTCTTACATAGAATGACCGTAAATTCATTTTTCTTCGAGATCGAGTTGTATTCCATGTTTTATATGCATCACGTACCCATACGTAAGTTTTCGGGGATATTTAAAAAATTCAAATTTTCGCTCGAATTCATAGGGGTTAGCCTTCGATTTTGCTCAAAACGATGTTTTCGTCCATATATTGACCGTAAATTCATTTTTTCTTCTAGAACAAGCTTGTATTCCATGTTGTATATGCATTACGTAACCATGCGTAAGTTTTTGGGGATTTTTAAAAATTTCAAATTTTCGGTGAGATTCAAAGGGGTTAGCCTTCGATTTTGCTCAAAACGATGTTTTTTTCCATAGAATGACTGTAAATTCATTTTTCTTCGAGATAGAGCTTGTATTCCATGTTGTATATGCATTACATAGCCATACGTAGGGTTTTGGGGATTTTTAAAAAATTCAAATTTTCGGTCGTATTCAAAGGGGTTAGCCTTCGATTTTGCTCCAAATGACTTTTTCGTCCATATATTGACTGTAAATTCATTTTTCTTCGAGATCGAGATTGTATTCCATGTTGTATATGCATTACGTAGCCATACGTAAGTTTCCAGGGATTTTTAAAAAATTCAAATTTTCACTCAAATTCAAATGGGTTAGCCTTCGATTTTGCTCAAAACGACGTTTTTTCCATAGAATGACCGTAAATTCATTTTTCTTCGAGATAGAGCTTGTATTCCATGTTGTATACGCATTACGTAGCCATACAGAAGTTTTCGGCGATTTTTAAAAAATTTAATTTTTCGCTCGTATTCAAAGGGGTTAGCCTTCGATTTTGCTCAAAACGACGTTTTCGTCCATAGAATGACCGTTGATTCATTTTTCTTTGAGATATAGCTTGTATTCCATGCTGTATATGTATTACGTAGCCATACGTAAGTTTTTGGTGATTTTAAAAAAATTCAAATTTTCGCTCGAATTCAAAGGGGTTAGCCTTCAATTTTGCTCAAAACGACGTTTTCTTCCATAGAATGTCCGTAAATTCATTTTTATTAGAGATATAGTTTGTATTCCATGTTGTATATGCATTACGTAGCCATACGTAAGTTTTTGAAGATTTTAAAAAAATTCAAAATTTTGCTCAAATTCAAAGGGGTTAGCCTTCCATTTTGCTCAAAACGATATTTTCTTACATAGAATGACCGTAAAATCATTTTTCTTCGAGATCGAGTTGTATTCCATGTTTTATATGCATCACGTAGTCATACAAGTTTTCGGGGATATTTAAAATTTCAAATTTCCGCTCGAATTCGAAGGGGTTAGCCTTCGATTTTGCTCAAACGACGTTTTCTTCCATAGAATGACCGTAATTCATTTTTCTTCAAGATCGAGCTTGTATTCCATGTTGTATATGCATTACGTTGCCGTACTTAAGTTTTCGTGGATTTTTAAAAAATTCAGATGTTCGCCCGAATTAAAGGGGTTAGCCTTCGATTTTGTTCAAAACGACCTTTTCGTCCATATATTGACTGTAAATTCATTGTTCTTTGAGATTGAGCTTGTATTCCATGTTGTATATGCATTAAGTAGCCATACATAAGTTTTCGGGGGATTTTTAAAATTTCAAATTTTCGCTCGAATTCAAAGGGGTTAGCCTTCAATTTTGCTCAAAAACGACTTTTCTTCCATAGAATGACCGTAAATTCATTTTTCTTCGAGATCGAGCTTGTATTCCATGTTTCATATGCATTACGGAGCCATACATAAGTTTTCGGGGTTTTTTAAAAAATTCATTTTTTCGCTCGAATTCAAATGGTTAGCCTTCGATTTTGCTCAAAAAGACGTTTTCGTCCATATATTGACCGTAAATTCATTTTTCTTCAAGATCTAGCTTGTATTCTATGTTGTATATGTATTATGTAGCCATACGTAAGTTTTCGGGGATTTTTAAAAATTTCAAAATTTCGCTCAAATTCAAAGGGGTTAGCCTTCAATTTTGCTCAAATAGACGTTTTCTTCCATAGAATGACCGTAAATTCATTTTTCTTCGAGATCGAGCTTGTATTCCATGTTGTATATGCATTATGTTGCCATACGTAAGTTTCGTGGATTTTTAGAAAATTCAAATGTCCGCCCAAATTCAAAGGGGGTTAGCCTTCGATTTTGCTCAAAACGACGTTTTCGTCCATATATTGACTGTAAATTCATTTATCTTCGAGATCGAGCTTTTATTCCATGTTGTATATGCATTACGTAGCCATATGTAAGTTTCCAGGGATTTTAAAAAATCAAATTTTCACTCTATTTCTAAGGGGTTAGCCTTCGATTCTGCTCAAAACGACGTTTTTTCCATAGAATGACCTAAAATTCATTTTTCTTCGATATAGAGCTTGTATTCCATGTTGTATATGCATTACGTAGCCATACATAAGTTTCGGGCGATTTTTAAAAAAAATTAATTTTTCGCTCGTATTCAAAGGGTTAGCCTTCGATTTTGCTCAAAACGACGTTTTCGTCCATAGAATGACCGTAGATTCATTTTTCTCTGAGATATAGCTTGTATTCCATGTTGTATATTACGTAGCCATACGTAAGATTTTGGGGATTGTAAAAATTCAAATTTTCGCTCGAATTCAAAGGGGTTAGCCTTCGATTTTGCTCAAAACGATGTTTTCGTCCATATAATGTCCGTAAATTCATTTTTCTTAGAGATAGAGTTTGTATTCCTTGTTGTATATGCATTACGTAGCCATACGTAAGTTTTCGGGGATTTTAAAAAAATTCAAATTTCCGCTCGAATTCAAAGGGGTTGGCCTTCGATTTTGCTCAAAACGATGTTTTCTTACATAGAATGACCGTAAATTCATTTTTCTTCGAGATAGAGTTGTATTCAATGTTTTATATGCATCACGTAGCCATACGTAAGTTTTCGGGGATATTTAAAAAATTCAAATTTTCGCTTGAATTCAAAGGGGGTTAGCCTTCGATTTTTCTCAAAACGATGTTTTCTTACATAGAATGACCGTAAATTCATTTTTATTCGAGATCGAGTTGTATTCCATGTTTTATATGCATCACGTAGCCATACGTAAGTTTTTGGGGATATTTAAAAAATTCAAATTTTCGCTCGAATTCATAGGGGGCCTTCTTCGATTTTGCTCAAAACGATGTTTTCGTCCATATATTGATCGTAAATTCATTTTTTCTTCGAGATCGAGCTTGTATTCCATGTTGTATATGCATTACGTAACCATGCGTAAGTTTTTGGGGATTTTTAAAAATTTCAAATTTTCGCTGAGATTCAAAGGGGTTAGCCTTCGATTTTGCTCAAAACGATGTTTTTTCCATAGAATGACCGTAAATTCATTTTTCTTCGATATAGAGCTTGTATTCCATGTTGTATATGCATTACATAGCCATACGTAGGGTTTTGGGGATTTTTAAAAAATTCAAATTTTCGGTCGTATTCAAAGGGGTTAGCCTTCGATTTTGCTCCAAATGACTTTTTCGTCCATACATTGACTGTAAATTCATTTTTCTTCAAGATCGAGATTGTATTCCATGTTGTATATGCATTACGTAGCCATACGTAAGTTTCCAGGGATTTTTTAAAAATTCAAATTTTCACTCAAATTCAAAAGGGTTAGCCTTCGATTTTGCTCAAAACGACGTTTTTTCCATAGAATGACCGTAAATTCATTTTTCTTCGAGATATAGCTTGTATTCCATGTTGTATACGCATTACGTAGCCATACAAAAGTTTTCGGCGATTTTTAAAAAATTTAATTTTTCGCTCGTATTCAAAGGGGTTAGCCTTCGATTTTGGTCAAAACGACGTTTTTGTCCATAGAATGACCGTAGATTCATTTTTCTTTGAGATATAGCTTGTATTCCATGTTGTATATGCATTACGTAGCCATACGTAAGTTTTTGGGGATTTTAAAAAAAATCAAATTTTCGCTCGAATTCAAAGGGGTTAGCCTTCGATTTTGCTCAAAACGACGTTTTCTTCCATAGAATGTCCGTAAAGTCATTTTTCTTAGAGATAGAGTTTGTATTCCATGTTGTATATGCATTACGTAGCCATACGTAAGTTTTCGGGGATTTTAAAAAAATTCAAATTTTCGCTCGAATTCAAAGGGGTTAGCCTTCGATTTTGCTCAAAATGATGTTTTCTTACATAGAATGACCGTAAAATCATTTTTCTTCGAGATCGAGTTGTATTCCATGTTTTATATGCATCACGTAGTCATACATAAGTTTTTGAGGATATTTAAAAAATTCAAATTTTCGCTCGAATTCGAAGGGGTTAGCCTTCGATTTTGCTCAAAACGACTTTTTCGTCTATATAATAACTGTAATTCATTTTTCTTCAATATCAAGCTTGTATTCCATGTTGTATATATATTACGTAGCCATACGTATGTTTTCGGCGATTTTTTAAAATTTCAAATTTCCGCTCGAATTCAAAGGGGTTAGCATTCGATTTTGCTCAAAACGACGTTTTATTCTATAGAATGACCGTAAATTCATTTTTCATCAAGATCGAGCTTGTATTCCATGTTGTATACGCATTAAGTTTCCATACATAAGTTTTCGTGGATTTTTAAAAAATTCAAATGTTCGCCGAATTCAAAGGGGTTAGCCTTCGATTTTGTTCAAAACGACGTTTTTGTCCATATATTGACTGTAAATTCATTTTTCTTCGAGATTGAGCTTGTATTCCATGTTGTATATGCATTAAGTAGCCATACGTAAGTTTTTGGGGATTTTTAAAAATTTCAAATTTTCGCTTCGAATTCAAAGGGGTTAGCCTTCGATTTTGCTCAAAACGACTTTTCTTCCATAGAAAAGTATTCCATGTTTCATATGCATTACGGAGCCATACGTAAGTTTTCGGGGATTTTTAAAAAATTCAAATTTTCGCACGAATTCAAAGGGTTAGCCTTCGATTTTGCTCAAAATGATGTTTTTTCCATAGACTGACCGTAAATTCATTTTTCTTCGAGATAGATCTTGTATTCCATGCTGTATATGCATTACGTAGCCATACGTAAGTTTTTGGTGATTTTAAAAAATTCATATTTTCGCTCGAATTCATAGGGGTTAGCCTTCAATTTTGCTCAAAACGACGTTTTCTTCCATAGAATGTCCGTAAATTCATTTTTATTAGAGATAGAGTTTGTATTCCATGTTGTATATGCATTACGTAGCCATACGTAAGTTTTTGAAGATTTAAAAAAAATTCAAAATTTTGCTCAAATTCAAAGGGGTTAGCCTTCCATTTTGCTCAAAACGATATTTTCTACATAGAATGACCGTAAAATCATTTTTCTTCGAGATCGAGTTGTATTCCATGTTTTATATGCATCACGTAGTCATATATAAGTTTTCGGGGATATTTAAAAATTTCAAATTTCCGCTCGAATTCAAAGGGGTTAGCCTTCGATTTTGCTCAAAACGACGTTTTCTTCCATAGAATGTCCGGAAATTGATTTTTCTTAGAGATACAGTTTGTATTCCATGTTGTATATGCATTACGTAGCCATACGTAAGTTTTCGTGGATTTAAAAAAAAATCAAATTTTGGCTCGAATTCAAAGGGGTTAGCCTTCGATTTTGCTCAAAACGATGATTTCGTCCATATATTGACCGTAAATTCATTTTTTCTTCGAGATCGAGCTTGTATTCCATGTTGTATATGCATTACGTAACCATGCGTAAGTTTTTGGGGATTTTTAAAAAATTCAAATTTTCGCTCAGATTCAAAGGGGTTAGCCTTCGATTTTGCTCAAAACGATGTTTTTTTCCATAGAATGACCGTAAATTCATTTTTCTTCGAGATAGAGCTTGTATTCCATGTTGTATATGCATTACATAGCCATACGTAGGGTTTTGGGGATTTTTAAAATGTTCAAATTTTCGGTCGTATTCAAAGGGGTTAGCCTTCGATTTTGCTCCAAATGACTTTTTCGTCCATATATTGACTGTAAATTCATTTTTCTTCGAGATCGAGATTGTATTCCATGTTGTATATGCATTACGTAGCCATACGTCAGTTTCCATGGATTTTTAAAAAATACAATTTTTCACTCAAATTCAAAGGGGTTAGCCTTCTATTTTGCTCAAAACGACGTTTTTTTCCATAGAATGACCGTAAATTCATTTTTTCTTCGAGGCAGAGCTTGTATTCCATGTTGTATATGCATTACGTAGCCATACATAATTTTTCGGCGATTTTTAAAAAATTTAATTTTTCGCTCGTATTCAAAGGGGTTAGCCTTCGATTTTGCTCAAAACGACGTTTTCGTCCATAGAATGACCGTAGATTCATTTTTCTTTGAGATATAGCTTGTATTCCGTGTTGTATATGCATTACGTAGCCATACGTAAGTTTTTGGGATTTTAAAAATATTCAAATTTTCGCTCGAATTCAAAGGGGTTAGCCTTCGATTTTGCTCAAAACTACGTTTTCTTCCATAGAATGTCCGTAAATTCATTTTTCTTCGAGATAGAGCTTGTATTCCATGTTGTATATGCATTACGTAGCCATACGTAAGTGTTCGGGTATTTTAAAAAAATTCAAATTTTCACTCGAATTCAAAGGGGTGCCTTCGATTTTGCTCAAAACGATGTTTTCTTCCATAGAATGACCATAAATTCATTTTTCTTCGAGATCGAGCTTGTATTCCATGTTTTATATGCATTATGTAGCCATACGTAAGTTTTCGGAGACTTTTAAAAAATTCAAATTTTCGCTCGAATTCAAAGGGGTTACCCTTCGACTTTGCTCAAAACGATGTTTTCATCCATAGAATGTCCGTAAATTCATTTTTCTTCAAGATCGAGCTTGTATTCTATGTTGTATATGTATTATTTAGCCATACGTAAGTGTTCGGGGATTTTTAAAAAATTCAAAATTTCGCTCAAATTCAAAGGGGTTAGCCTTCGATTTTGCTCAAATAGACGTTGTCTTCCATAGAATGACCGTAAATTCATTTTTCTTCGAGATCGAGCTTGTATTCCATGTTTTATATGCATTATGTATCCATACGTAAGTTTTCGGAGATTTTTAAAAAATTCAAATTTTCGCTCGAATTCAAAGGGGTTACCATTCGATTTTGCTCAAAACGATGTTTTAATCCATAGAATGTCCGTAAATTCATTTTTCTTCAAGATCGAGCTTGTATTCTATGTTGTATATGTATTATGTAGCCATACGTAAGTTTTCGGGGATTTTTAAAAAATTCAAAATTTCGCTCAAATTCAAAGGGGTTAGCCTTCAATTTTGCTCGAATAGACGTTGTCTTCCATAGAATGACCGTAAATTCATTTTTCTTTGAGATCGAGCTTGTATTCCATGTTGTATATGCATTACGTATCCATACGTAAGTTTTCGTGGATTTTTAGAAAATTCAAATGTCCGCCCAAATTCAAAGGGGTTAGCCTTCGATTTTGCTCAAAACGACGTTTTCATCCATATATTGACTGTAAATTCATTTTTCTTCGAGATCAAGATTGTATTCCATGTTGTATATGCATTACGTAGCCATACGTAAGTTTCCAGAGATTTTTAAAAAATTCAAATTTTCACTCAAATTCAAAGGGGTTAGCCTGCGATTTTGCTCAAAACGACGTTTTTTCCATAGAATGATCTTAAATTCATTTTTCTTCGAGATAGAGCGTGTATTCCATGTTGTATATGCATTACGTAGCCATACAGAAGTTTTCGGCGATTTTTAAAAAATTTAATTTTTCGCTCGTATTCAAAGGGGTTAGCCTTCGATTTTGCTCAAAATGACGTTTTCGTCCATGGAATGACCGTAGATTCATTTTTATTTGAGATATAGCTCGTATTCCATGTTGTATATTACGTAGCCATACGTTAAGATTTTGGGGATTTTAAAAAATTCAAATTTTCGCTCGAATTCAAAGAGGTTAGCCTTCGATTTTGCTCAAAACGACGTTTTCTTCCATAGAATGTCCGTAAATTCATTTTTCTTAGAGATAGAGTTTGTATTCCATGTTGTATATGCATTACGTAGCCATACGTAAGTTTTCGGGGATTTTAAAAAAAAAATCAAATTTTCGCTCGAATTAAAAGGGGTTACCTTCGATTTTGCTCAAAACGATGTTTTCTTACATAGAATGACTGTAAATTCATTTTTCTTCGAGATCGAGTTGTATTCCATGTTTTATATGCATCACGTAGCCATACGTAAGTTTTCGGGGATATTTAAAAAGTTCAAATTTTCGCTCGAATTCATAGGGCTTAGCCTTCGATTTTGCTCAAAACGATGTTTTTGTCCATATATTGACCGTAAATTCATTTTTTCTTCTAGAACGAGCTTGTATTCCATGTTGTATATGCATTACGTAACCATGCGTAAGTTTTTGGGGATTTTTAAAAATTTCAAATTTTCGGTGAGATTCAAAGGGGTTAGCCTTCGATTTTGCTCAAAACGATGTTTTTTTCCATAGAATGACCGTAAATTCATTTTTCTTCGAGATAGAGCTTGTATTCCATGTTGTATATGCATTACATAGCCATACGTAGGGTTTTTGGGGATTTTTAAAAAATTCAAATTTTCGGTCGTATCCAAATGACTTTTTCGTCCATATATTTACTGTAAATTCATTTTTCTTCGAGATCGAGATTGTATTCTATGTTGTATATGCATTACGTAGCCATACATAAGTTTCCAGGGATTTTTAAAAAATTCAAATTTTCACTCAAATTCAAAGGGGTGTTAGCCTTCAATTTTGCTCAAAACGATGTTTTTTCCATAGAATGACCGTAAATTCATTTTTCTTCGAGATAGAGCTTGTATTCCATGTTGTATACGCATTACGTAGCCATACAGAAGTTTTCGGCGATTTTTAAAAAAATTAATTTTTCGCTCGTATTCAAAGGGGTTAGCCTTCGATTTTGCTCAAAACGACGTTTTCGTCCATAGAATGACCGTTGATTCATTTTTCTGTGAGATATAGCTTGTATTCCATGCTGTATATGCATTACGTAGCCATACGTAAGTTTTTGATGATTTTAAAAAAATTCAAATTTTCGCTCGAATTCAAAGGGGTTAGCCTTCGATTTTGCTCAAAACGACGTTTTCTTCCATAGAATGTCCGTAAATTCATTTTTCTTAGAGATAGAGTTTGTATTTCATGTTGTATATGCATTACGTAGCCATACGTAAGTTTTCTGGGATTTTAAAAAAATTCAAATTTTCGCTCGAATTCAAAGGGGTTAGCCTTCGATTTTGCTCAAAACGATGTTTTCTTACATAGAATGACCGTAAAATCATTTTTATTTGAGATCGAGTTGTATTCCATGTTTTATATGCATCACGTAGTCATACATAAGTTTTTGGGGATATTTAAAAAATTCAAAATTTTTGCTCGAATTCGAAGGGGTTAGCCTTCGATTTTGCTCAAAGCAACTTTTTCGTCCATATAATGACTGTAATTCATTTTTCTTCAAGATCAAGCTTGTATTCCATGTTGTATATATATTACGTAGCCATACGTATGTTTTCGGCGATTTTTTAAAATTTCAAATTTCCGCTCGAATTCAAAGGGGTTAGCATTCGATTTTGCTCAAAACGACGTTTTCTTCCATAGAATGACCGTAAATTCATTTTTCTTCAAGATCGAGCTTGTATTCCATGTTGTATATGCATTACGTTGCCATACTTAAGTTTTCGTGGATTTTTAAAAAATTCAAATGTTCGCCCGAATTCAAAGGGGTTAGCCTTCGATTTTGTTCAAAACAACGTTTTCGTCCATATATTGACTGTAAATTCATTTTTCTTCGAGATTGAGCTTGTATTCCATGTTGTATATGCATTAAGTAGCCATACGTAAGTTTTTGGGGATTTTTAAAAATTTCAAATTTTCGCTCGAATTCAAAGGGGTTAGCCTTCGATTTTGCTCAAAACGACTTTTCTTCCATAGAATGACCGTAAATTCATTTTTCTTTGAGATCGAGCTTGTATTCCATGTTTCATATGCATTACGGAGTCATACGTAAGTTTTCGGGGATTTTTAAAAAATTCAATTTTTCGCTCGAATTCAAAGGGTTAGCCTTCGATTTTGCTCAAAATGACGTTTTCGTCCATATATTGACCGTAAATTAATTTTTCTTCGAGATCGAGCTTGTATTCCATGTTGTATATGCATTACGTAGCCATATGTAAGATTTCGGGGATTTTTAAAAAATTCAAATTTTCGCTTAGATTCAAAGGGGTTAGCATTCGATTTTTCTCAAAACGATGTTTTTTCCAGAGAATGACCGTAAATTCATTTTTCTTTGAGATAGAGCTTGTATTCCATGTTGTATATGCATTATGTAGCCATACGTAAGTTTCTAGAGATTTTTAAAAATTCAAATTTTCACTCAAATTCAAAGGGGTTAGCCTTCGATTTTGCTCAAAACGACGTTTTTTCCATAGAATGACCTTAAATTCATTTTTCTTCGAGATAGAGCTTGTATTCCATGTTGTATATGCATTACATAGCCATACAGAAGTTTTCGGCGATTTTAAAAAAATTAATTTTTCGCTCGTATTCAAAGGGGTTAGCCTTCGATTTTGCTCAAAACGACGTTTTTTTTCCATAGAATGACCGTAAATTCATTTTTCTTCGAGACAGAGCTTGTATTCCATGTTGTATATGCATTACGTAGCCATACAGAAGTTTTCGGCGATTTTTAAAAAAATTAATTTTTCGCTCGTATTCAAAGGGGTTAGCCTTCGATTTTGCTCAAAACGACGTTTTCGTACATAGAATGACCGTAGATTCATTTTTCTTTGAGATATAGCTTGTATTCCATGTTGTATATGCATTACGTAGCCATACATAAGTTTTTGGGGATTCTAAAAATATTCAAATTTTCGCTCGAATTCAAAGGGATTAGCCTTCAATTTTGCTCAAAACGACGTTTTCTTCCATAGAATGTCCGTAAATTCATTTTCCTTCGAGATAGAGCTTGTATTCCATGTTGTATATGCATTAAGTAGCCATACGTAAGTTTTCGAGTATTTTAAAAAAATTCAAATTTTCACTCGAATTCAAAGGGGTGCCTTCGATTTTGCTCAAAACGATGTTTTCTTCCATAGAATGACCGTAAATTCATTTTTCTTTGAGATCGAGATTGTATTACATGTTTTATATGCATTATGTAGCCATACGTAAGTTTTCGGAGATTTTTAAAAAATTCAAATTTTCGCTCGAATTCAAAGGGGTTACCCTTCGATTTTGCTCGAAACGACGTTTTCATCCATAGAATGTCCGTAAATTCATTTTTCTTCAAGATCGAGCTTGTATTATATGTTGTATATGTATTATGTAGCCATACGTAAGTTTTCGGGGATTTTTAAAAAATTCAAAATTTCGCTCAAATTCAAAGGGGTTAGCCTTCAATTTTGCTCAAATAGACGTTGTCTTCCATAGAATGACCGTAAATTCATTTTTCTTCGAGATCGAGATTGTATTCCATGTTGTATATGCATTATGTTGCCATACGTAAGTTTTTGTGGATTTTTAGAAAATTCAAATGTCCGCCCAAATTCAAAGGGGTTAGCCTTCGATTTTGCTCGAAACGATGTTTTCATCCATATATTGACTGTAAATTCATTTTTCTTCGAGATTGAGATTGTATTCCATGTTGTATATGCATTACGTAGCCATACGTAAGTTTCCAGAGATTTTTAAAAAATTCAAATTTTCACTCAAATTCAAAGGGGTTAGCCTTCGATTTTGCTCAAAACGACGTTTTTTCCATAGAATGACCTTAAATTCATTTTTTTTCGAGATAGGGCTTGTATTCCATGTTGTATATGCATTACGTAGCCATACAGAAGTTTTCGGCGATTTTTAAAAAATTTAATTTTTCGCTCGTATTCAAAGGGGTTACCCCTTTGAATTTGAGCAAAATTTTGATTTTTTTTTAAATCTTCAAAAACTTACGTATGGCTACGTAATGCATATACAACATGGAATACAAACTCTATCTCTAATAAAAATGAATTTACGGACATTCTATGGAAGAAACGTCGTTTTGAGCAAAATTGAAGGCTAACCCCTTTGAATTCGAGCGAAAATTTGAATTTTTTTAAAATCACCAAAAACTTACGTATGGCAACGTAATGCATATACAACATGGAATACAAGCTCGATCTTGAAGAAAAATGAATTTACGGTCATTCTATGGAAGAAAATGTCGTTTTGAGCAAAATCAAAGGCTAACCGCTTTGAATTCGAGCGAAAATTTGAATTTTTTAAAAATCCCCAAAAACTTACGTATGGCTCCGTAATGCATATGAAACATGGAATACAAGCTCGATCTCGAAGAAAAATGAATTTACGGTCATTCTATGGAAGAAAAGTCGTTTTGAGCAAAATCGAAGGCTAACCCCTTTGAATTCGAGTGAAAATTTGAAATTTTTAAAAATCCCTGAAGAATTAAGTATGGTTACTTAATGCATATACAACATGGAATACAAGATCAATCTCGAAGAAAAATGAATTTACAGTCAATATATGGATGAAAACGTCGTTTTGAGCAAAATCGAAGGCTAACCCCTTTGAATTCGGGCGAACATTTGAATTTTTTAAAAATCCACGAAAACTTACGTATGGAAACGTAATGCATATACAACATGGAATACAAGCTCGATCTTGAAGAAAAATGAATTTACGGTCATTCTATGGAAGAAAACGTCCTTTTGAGCAAAATCGAAGGCTAACCCCTTTGAATTCGAGCGAAAATTTGAAATTTTTAAAAATCATCAAAAACTTACGTATGGCTACGTAATATATATACAACATGGAATACAAGCTTGATCTTGAAGAAAAATGAATTACAGTCATTATATGGATGAAAAAGTCATTTTGAGTAAAATCGAAGGCTAAGCCCTTTGAATTCACTCGAAAAGTTGAATTTTTTAAAAATCCCCGAAAACCTATGTATGGCTATGTAATGCATATAAAACATGTAATACAAGCTCGATCTTAAAGAAAAATGAATTTACGGTCATTCTGTGGACAAAAACATCGTTTTGAGCAAAATCGAATGCTAACCCCTTTGAATTCGAGCGGAAATTTGAAATTTAAAAAATCGCCGAAAACATACGTATGGCTACATAATATATATACAACATGGAATACAAGCTTGATCTTGAATAAAAATGAATTACAGTTATTATATGGACGAAAAAGTCGTTTTGAGCAAAATCGAAGGCTAACCCCTTTGAATTCGAGCGAACATTTGAAATTTTTAAAAATCCCTGAAAACTTACGTATGGCTACTTAATGCATATAAAACATGGAATACAAGATCAATCTCGAAGAAAAATGAATTTACTGTCAATATATGGACGAAAACGTCGTTTTGAGCAAAATCGAAGGCTAACCCCTTTGAATTCGGGCGAACATTTGATTTTTTTTAAAAATCCACAAAAACTTACGTATGGCAATGTAATGCATATACAACATGGAATACAAGCTCGATCTTGAAGAAAAATGAATTTATGGTCATTCTATAGAAGAAAACGCCGTTTTGAGCAAAATCGAAGGCTAACCCCTTTGAACTCGATCAAAAATTTGAATTTTTTAAAAATCGCCGAAAACTTATTTATGGCTACGTAATACATATACAACATGGAATACAAGCTTGATCTCAAAGAAAAATGAATTACAGTCATTATATGGACGAAAAAGTCGTTTTGAGGAAAATCGAAGGCTAACCCCTTTGAGTACGACCGAAAATTTGAATTTTTTAAAAATCCCCGAAAACTTACGTATGGCTATGTAATGCATATACAACATGTAATACAAGATCTATCTCGAAGAAAAATGAATTTACGGTCATTCTATGGAAAAAACATCATTTTGAGCAAAATCGAAGGCTAACCCTTTGAATTCGAGCGAAAATTTGAATTTTTTAAAAATCCCCGAAAACTTACGTATGGCTCCGTAATGCATATGAAACATGGAATACAAGCTCGATCTCGAAGAAAAATGAATTTACGGTCATTCTATGGAAGAGAAGTCGTTTTGAGCAAAATCGAAGGCTAACCCCTTTGAATTCGAGCGAAAATTTGAAATTTTAAAAATCCCCAAAAACTTACGTATGGCTACTTAATGCATATACAACATGGAATACAAGCTCAATCTCGAAGAAAAATGAATTTACAGTCAATATATGGACAAAAACGTCGTTTTGAACAAAATCGAAGGCTAACCCCTTTGAATTCGGGCGAACATTTGAATTTTTTAAAAATCCACGAAAACTTATGTATGGAAACGTAATGCGTATACAACATGGAATACAAGCTCGATCTTGATGAAAAATGAATTTACGGTCATTCTATGGAATAAAACGTCGTTTTGAGCAAAATCGAATGCTAACCCCTTTGAATTCGAGCGGAAATTTGAAATTTTAAAAAATCGCCGAAAACATTCGTATGGCTACGTAATATATATACAACATGGAATACAAGCTTGATCTTGAAGAAAAATGAATTACAGTTATTATATAGACGAAAAAGTCGTTTTGAGCAAAATCGAAGGCTAACCCCTTCGAATTCGAGCGAAAATTTGAATTTTTTAAATATCCTCGAAAACTTATGTATGACTACGTGATGCATATAAAACATGGAATACAACTCGATCTCGAAGAAAAATGATTTTACGGTCATTTTATGTAAGAAAACATCATTTTGAGCAAAATCGAAGGCTAACCCCTTTGAATTCGAGCGAAAATTTGAATTTTTTTAAAATCCCCGAAAACTTACGTATGGCTACGTAATGCATATACAACATGGAATACAAACTCTATCTCTAAGAAAAATGACTTTACGGACATTCTATGGAAGAAAACGTTGTTTTGAGCAAAATCGAAGGCTAACCCCTTTGAATTCGAGCGAAAATTTGAATTTTTTTAAAATCCCCAAAAACTTACGTATGGCTACGTAATGCATATACAACATGGAATACAAGCTATATCTCAAAGAAAAATGAATCTACGGTCATTCTATGGACAAAAACGTCGTTTTGACCAAAATCGAAGGCTAACCCCTTTGAATACGAGCGAAAAATTAAATTTTTTAAAAATCGCCGAAAACTTTTGTATGGCTACGTAATGCGTATACAACATGGAATACAAGCTATATATCGAAGAAAAATGAATTTACGGTCATTCTATGGAAAAAAACATCGTTTTGAGCAAAATCGAAGGCTAACCCCTTTGAATTTGAGTGAAAATTTGAATTTTTTAAAAATCCCTGGAAACTTACGTATGGCTAAGTAATGCATATACAACATGGAATACAATCTCGATCTTGAAGAAAAATGAATTTACAGTCAATGTATGGACGAAAAAGTCATTTGGAGCAAAATCGAAGGCTAACCCCTTTGAATACGACCGAAAATTTGAATTTTTTAAAAATCCCCAAAACCCTACGTATGGCTATGTAATGCATATACAACATGGAATACAAGCTCTATATCGAAGAAAAATGAATTTACGGTCATTCTATGGAAAAAACATCGTTTTGAGCAAAATCGAAGGCTAACCCCTTTGAATCTCAGCGAAAATTTGAAATTTTTAAAAATCCCCAAAAACTTACGCATGGTTACGTAATGCATATACAACATGGAATACAAGCTCGATCTCGAATAAAAAATGAATTTACGGTCAATATATGGGCGAAAACATCGTTTTGAGCAAAATCGAAGGCTAACCCCTATGAATTCGAGCGAAAATTTGAATTTTTTAAATATCCCCAAAAACTTACGTATGGCTACGTGATGCATATAAAACATGGAATACAACTCGATCTCGAATAAAAATGAATTTACGGTCATTCTATGTAAGAAAACATCGTTTTGAGAAAAATCGAAGGCTAACCCCCTTTGAATTCAAGCGAAAATTTGAATTTTTTAAATATCCCCGAAAACTTACGTATGGCTACGTGATGCATATAAAACATTGAATACAACTCGATCTCGAAGAAAAATGAATTTACGGTCATTCTATGTAAGAAAACATCGTTTTGAGCAAAATCGAAGGCCAACCCCTTTGAATTCGAGCGGAAATTTGAATTTTTTTAAAATCCCCGAAAACTTACGTATGGCTACGTAATGCATATACAACAAGGAATACAAACTCTATCTCTAAGAAAAATGAATTTACGGACATTATATGGACGAAAACATCGTTTTGAGCAAAATCGAAGGCTAACCCCTTTGAATTCGAGCGAAAATTTGAATTTTTTAAAATCCCCAAAATCTTACGTATGGCTACGTAATATACAACATGGAATACAAGCTATATCTCAGAGAAAAATGAATCTACGGTCATTCTATGGACGAAAACGTCGTTTTGAGCAAAATCGAAGGCTAACCCCTTTGAATACGAGCGTTAAAAATCGCCGAAAACTTATGTATGGCTACGTAATGCATATACAACATGGAATACAAGCTCTATCTCGAAGAAAAATGAATTTTAGGTCATTCTATGGAAAAAAACGTCGTTTTGAGCAGAATCGAAGGCTAACCCCTTAGAAATAGAGTGAAAATTTGAATTTTTTAAAAATCCCTGGAAACTTACATATGGCTACGTAATGCATATACAACATGGAATAAAAGCTCGATCTCGAAGATAAATGAATTTACAGTCAATATATGGACGAAAACGTCGTTTTGAGCAAAATCGAAGGCTAACCCCCTTTGAATTTGGGCGGACATTTGAATTTTCTAAAAATCCACGAAAACTTACGTATGGCAACATAATGCATATACAACATGGAATACAAGCTCGATCTCGAAGAAAAATGAATTTACGGTCATTCTATGGAAGAAAACGTCTATTTGAGCAAATTGAAGGCTAACCCCTTTGAATTTGAGCGAAATTTTGAAATTTTTAAAAATCCCCGAAAACTTACGTATGGCTACATAATACATATACAACATAGAATACAAGCTAGATCTTGAAGAAAAATGAATTTACGGTCAATATATGGACGAAAACGTCTTTTTGAGCAAAATCGAAGGCTAACCATTTGAATTCGAGCGAAAAAATGAATTTTTTAAAAAAACCCGAAAACTTACGTATGGCTCCGTAATGCATATGAAACATGGAATACAAGCTCGATCTCGAAGAAAAAGAATTTACGGTCATTCTATGGAAGAAAAGTCGTTTTGAGCAAAATTGAAGGCTAACCCCTTTGAATTCGAGCGAAAATTTGAAATTTTTAAAAATCCCCGAAAACTTACGTATGGCTACTTAATGCATATACAACATGGAATAAAAGCTCAATCTCAAAGAACAATGAATTTACAGTCAATATATGGACGAAAAGGTCGTTTTGAACAAAATCGAAGGCTAACCCCTTTAATTCGGGCGAACATCTGAATTTTTTAAAAATCCACGAAAACTTAAGTACGGCAACGTAATGCATATACAACATGGAATACAAGCTCGATCTTGAAGAAAAATGAATTTACGGTCATTCTATGGAAGTTTACGGTCATTCTATGGAAGAAAACGTCGTTTTGAGCAAATTGAAGGCTAACCCCTTTGAATTCGAGCGAAAATTTGAATTTTTTTTAAAATCACCAAAAACTTACGTAATGGCAACGTAATGCATATACAACATGGAATACAAGCTCGATCTTGAAGAAAAATGAATTTACGGTCGTTCTATGGAAGAAAATGTCGTTTTGAGCAAAATCAAAGGCTAACCCCTTTGAATTCGAGCGAAAATTTGAATTTTTTAAAAATCCCCAAAAACTTACGTATGGCTCCGTAATGCATATGAAACATGGAATACAAGCTCGATCTCGAAGAAAAATGAATTTACGGTCATTCTATGGAAGAAAAGTCGTTTTGAGCAAAATCGAAGGCTAACCCCTTTGAATTCGAGTGAAAATTTGAAATTTTTAAAAATCCCTGAAGAATTAAGTATGGTTACTTAATGCATATACAACATTGGAATACAAGATCAATCTCGAAGAAAAATGAATTTACAGTCAATATATGGATGAAAACGTCGTTTTGAGCAAAATTGAAGGCTAACCCCTTTGAATTCGGGCGAACATTTGAATTTTTTAAAATCCACGAAAACTTACGTATGGAAACGTAATGCATATACAACATTGGAATACAAGCTCGATCTTGAAGAAAAATGAATTTACGGTCATTCTATGGAAGAAAACGTCGTTTTGAGCAAAATCGAAGGCTAACCCCTTTGAATTCGAGCGAAATTTGAAATTTTAAAAATCATCAAAAACTACGTATGGCTACGTAATATATATACAACATGGAATACAAGCTTGATCTTGAGAAAATGAATTACAGTCATTATATGGAGTGAAAAAGTTCATTTGAGTAAAAATCGAAGGCTAAGCCCTTTGAATTCACTCGAAAAGTTGAAGTTTTTAAAAATCCCCGAAAACCTATGTATGGCTATGTAATGCATATACAACATGTAATACAAGCTCGATCTTAAAGAAAATGAATTTACGGTCATTCTGTGGACAAAAACATCGTTTTGAGCAAAATCGAATGCTAACCCCTTTGAATTCGAGCGGAAATTTGAAATTTAAAAAATCGCCGAAAACATACGTATGGCTACATAATATATATACAACATGGAATACAAGCTTGATCTTGAATAAAAATGAATTACAATTATTATATGGACGGAAAAGTCGTTTTGAGCAAAATCGAAGGCTAACCCCTTTGAATTCGATGCGAACATTTGAAATTTTTAAAAATCCCTGAAAAACTTACGTATGGCTACTTAATGCATATAAAACATGGAATACAAGATCAATCTCGAAGAAAAATGAATTTACTGTCAATATATGGACGAAAACGTCGTTTTGAGCAAAATCGAAGGCTAACCCCTTTGAATTCGGGCGAACATTTGATTATTTAAAAATCCACAAAACTTACGTATGGCAATGTAATGCATATACAACATGGAATACAAGCTCGTATCTTGAAGAAAAATGAATTTATGGTCATTCTATAGAAGAAAACGCCGTTTGAGCAAAATCGAAGGCTAACCCCTTTGAACTCGATCAAAAATTTGAAATTTTTAAAAATCGCCGAAAACTTATTTATGGGCTACGTAATACATATACAACATGGAATACAAGCTTGATCTCAAAGAAAAATGAATTACAGTCATTATATGGACGAAAAAGTCGTTTTGAGGAAAATCGAAGGCTAACCCCTTTGAGTACGACCGAAAATTTGAATTTTTTAAAAATCCCCGAAAACTTACGTATGGCTATGTAATGCATATACAACATGGAATACAAGATCTATCTCGAAGAAAAATGAATTTACGGTCATTCTATGGAAAAAACATCATTTTGAGCAAAATCGAAGGCTAACCCTTTGAATTCGAGCGAAAATTTGAATTTTTTAAAAATCCCCGAAAACTTACGTATGGCTCCGTAATGCATATGAAACATGGAATACAAGCTCGATCTCGAAGAAAAATGAATTTACGGTCATTCTATGGAAGAAAAGTCGTTTTGAGCAAAATCGAAGGCTAACCCCTTTGAATTCGAGCGAAAATTTGAAATTTTTAAAAATCCCCAAAAACTTACGTATGGCTACTTAATGCATATACAACATGGAATACAAGCTCAATCTCGAAGAAAAATGAATTTACAGTCAATATATGGACGAAAACGTCGTTTTGAACAAAATCGAAGGCTAACCCCTTTGAATTCGGGCGAACATTTGAATTTTTTAAAAATCCACGAAAACTTATGTATGGAAATGTAATGCGTATACAACATGGAATACAAGCTCGATCTTGATGAAAAATGAATTTACGGTCATTCTATGGAATAAAACGTCGTTTTGAGCAAAATCGAATGCTAACCCCTTTGAATTCGAGCGGAAATTTGAAATTTTAAAAAATCGCCGAAAACATACGTATGGCTACGTAATATATATACAACATGGAATACAAGCTTGATCTTGAAGAAAAATGAATTACAGTTATTATATAGACGAAAAAGTCGTTTTGAGCAAAATCGAAGGCTAACCCCTTCGAATTCGAGCGAAAATTTGAATTTTTTAAATATCCTCAAAAAATTATGTATGACTACGTGATGCATATAAAACATGGAATACAACTCGATCTCGAAGAAAAATGATTTTACGGTCATTCTATGTAAGAAAAAATCATTTTGAGCAAAATCGAAGGCTAACCCCTTTGAATTCGAGCGAAAATTTGAATTTTTTTAAAATCCCCGAAAACTTACGTATGGCTACGTAATGCATATACAACATTGAATACAAACTCTATCTCTAAGAAAAATGACTTTACGGACATTCTATGGAAGAAAACGTCGTTTTGAGCAAAATCGAAGGCTAACCCCTTTGAATTCGAGCGAAAATTTGATTTTTTTTAAAATCCCCAAAAACTTACGTATGGCTACGTAATGCATATACAACATGGAATACAAGCTATATCTCAAAGAAAAATGAATCTACGGTCATTCTATGGACAAAAACGTCGTTTTGACCAAAATCGAAGGCTAACCCCTTTGAATACGAGCGAAAAATTAAATTTTTAAAAAATCGCCGAAAACTTTTGTATGGCTACGTAATGCGTATACAACATGGAATACAAGCTATATCTCGAAGAAAAATGAATTTACGGTCATTCTATGGAAAAAACGTCGTTTTGAGCAAAATCGAAGGCTAACCCTTTTGAATTTGAGTGAAAATTTGAATTTTTTAAAAATCCCTGGAAACTTACGTATGGCTACGTAATGCATATACAACATGGAATACAATCTCAATCTTGAAGAAAAATGAATTTACAGTCAATGTATGGACGAAAAAGTCATTTGGAGCAAAATCGAAGGCTAACCCCTTTGAATACGACCGAAAATTTGAATTTTTTAAAAATCCCCAAAACCCTACGTATGGCTATGTAATGCATATACAACATGGAATACAAGCTCTATATCGAAGAAAAATGAATTTACGGTCATTCTATGGAAAAAACATCGTTTTGAGCAAAATCGAAGGCTAACCCCTTTGAATCTCAGCGAAAATTTGAAATTTTTAAAAATCCCCAAAAACTTACGCATGGTTACGTAATGCATATACAACATGGAATACAAGCTCGATCTCGAAGAAAAAATGAATTTACGATCAATATATGGACGGAAACATCGTTTTGAGCAAAATCGAAGGCCCCCTATGAATTCGAGCGAAAATTTGAAATTTTTAAATATCCCCAAAAACTTACGTATGGCTACGTGATGCATATAAAACATGGAATACAACTCGATCTCGAATAAAAATGAATTTACGGTCATTCTATGTAAGAAAACATCGTTTTGAGAAAAATCGAAGGCTAACCCCCTTTGAATTCAAGCGAAAATTTGAATTTTTTAAATATCCCCGAAAACTTACGTATGGCTACGTGATGCATATAAAACATTGAATACAACTCTATCTCGAAGAAAAATGAATTTACGGTCATTCTATGTAAGAAAACATCGTTTTGAGCAAAATCGAAGGCCAACCCCTTTGAATTCGAGCGGAAATTTGAATTTTTTTAAAATCCCCGAAAACTTACGTATGGCTACGTAATGCATATACAACAAGGAATACAAACTCTATCTCTAAGAAAAATGAATTTACGGACATTATATGGACGAAAACATCGTTTTGAGCAAAATCGAAGGCTAACCCCTTTGAATTCGAGCGAAAATTTGAATTTTTTAAAATCCCCAAAATCTTACGTATGGCTACGTAATATACAACATGGAATACAAGCTATATCTCAGAGAAAAATGAATCTACGGTCATTCTATGGACGAAAACGTCGTTTTGAGCAAAATCGAAGGCTAACCCCTTTGAATACGAGCGAAAAATTAATTTTTTTTAAAAATCGCCGAAAACTTATGTATGGCTACGTAATGCATATACAACATGGAATACAAGCTCTATATCGAAGAAAAATGAATTTTAGGTCATTCTATGGAAAAAACGTCGTTTTGAGCAGAATCGAAGGCTAACCCCTTAGAAATAGAGTGAAAATTTGAATTTTTTAAAAATCCCTGGAAACTTACATATGGCTACGTAATGCATATACAACATGGAATAAAAGCTCGATCTCGAAGATAAATTAATTTACAGTCAATATATGGACGAAAACGTCGTTTTGAGCAAAATCGAAGGCTAACCCCCTTTGAATTTGGGCGGACATTTGAATTTTCTAAAAATCCACGAAAACTTACGTATGGCAACATAATGCATATACAACATGGAATACAAGCTCGATCTCGAAGAAAAATGAATTTACGGTCATTCTATGGAAGAAAACGTCTATTTGAGCAAAATTGAAGGCTAACCCCTTTGAATTTGAGCGAAATTTTGAAATTTTTAAAAATCCCCGAAAACTTACGTATGGCTACATAATACATATACAACATAGAATACAAGCTAGATCTTGAAGAAAAATGAATTTACGGTCAATATATGGACGAAAACGTCTTTTTGAGCAAAATCGAAGGCTAACCATTTGAATTCGAGCGAAAAAATGAATTTTTTAAAAAACCCCGAAAACTTACGTATGGCTCCGTAATGCATATGAAACATGGAATACAAGCTCGATCTCGAAGAAAAATAAATTTACGGTCATTCTATGGACGAAAAGTCGTTTTGAGCAAAATTGAAGGCTAACCCCTTTAATTCGGGCGAACATCTGAATTTTTTAAAAATCCACGAAAACTTAAGTACGGCAACGTAATGCATATACAACATGGAATACAAGCTCGATCTTGAAGAAAAATGAATTTACGGTCATTCTATGGAAGAAAACGTCGTTTTGAGCAAAATCGAATGCTAACCCCTTTGAATTCGAGCGGAAATTTGAAATTTTAAAAAATTGCCGAAAACATACGTGTGGCTACGTAATATATATACAACATGGAATACAAGCTTGATCTTAAAGAAAAATGAATTACAGTCATTTTATGGACGAAAAAGTTGTTTTGAGCAAAATCGAAGGCTAACCCCTTCGAATTCGAGCGAAAATTTGAATTTTTTAAATATCCCCGAAAACTTATGTATGACTACGTGATGCATATAAAACATGGAATACAACTCGATCTCGAAGAAAAATGATTTTACGGTCATTCTATGTAAGAAAATATCGTTTTGAGCAAAATGGAAGGCTAACCCCTTTGAATTTGAGCAAAATTTTGAATTTTTTTAAAATCTTCAAAAACTTACGTATGGCTACGTAATGCATATACAACATGGAATACAAACTATATCTCTAATAAAAATGAATTTACGGACATTCTATGGAAGAAAACGTCGTTTTGAGCAAAATTGAAGGCTAACCCCTTTGAATTCGAGCGAAAATTTGAATTTTTTTAAAATCACCAAAAACTTACGTATGGCTACGTAATGCATATACAGCATGGAATACAAGCTATATCTCAAAGAAAAATGAATCAACGGTCATTCTATGGACGAAAACGTCGTTTTGAGCAAAATCGAAGGCTAACCCCTTTGAATACGAGCGAAAAATTAAATTTTTTAAAAATCGCCGAAAACTTCTGTATGGCTACGTAATGCGTATACAACATGGAATACAAGCTCTATCTCGAAGAAAAATGAATTTACGGTCATTCTATGGAAAAAACGTCGTTTTGAGCAAAATCAGAGGCTAACCCATTTGAATTTGAGTGAAAATTTGAATTTTTTAAAAATCCCTGGAAACTTACGTATGGCTACGTAATGCATATACAACATGGAATACAATCTCGATCTCGAAGAAAAATGAATTTACAGTCAATATATGGACGAAAAAGTCATTTGGAGCAAAATCGAAGGCTAACCCCTTTGAATACGACCGAAAATTTGAATTTTTTAAAAATCCCCAAAACCCTACGTATGGCTATGTAATGCATATACAACATGGAATACAAGCTCTATCTCGAAGAAAAATGAATTTACGGTCATTCTATGGAAAAAAACATCGTTTTGAGCAAAATCGAAGGCTAACCCCTTTGAATCTCACCGAAAATTTGAAATTTTTAAAAATCCCCAAAAACTTACGCATGGTTACGTAATGCATATACAACATGGAATACAAGCTTGTTCTAGAAGAAAAAATGAATTTACGGTCAATATATGGACGAAAACATCGTTTTGAGCAAAATCGAAGGCTAACCCCTATGAATTCGAGCGAAAATTTGAATTTTTTAAATATCCCCGAAAACTTACGTATGGGTACGTGATGCATATAAAACATGGAATACAACTCGATCTCGAAGAAAAATGAATTTACGGTCATTCTATGTAAGAAAACATCGTTTTGAGCAAAATCGAAGGCTAACCCCTTTGAATTCGAGTGAAAATTTGAATTTTTTTAAAATCCCCGAAAACTTACGTATGGCTACGTAATGCATATACAACATGGAATACAAACTCTATCTCTAAGAAAAATGAATTTACGGACATTCTATGGAAGAAAACGTCGTTTTGAGCAAAATCGAAGGCTAACCCCTTTGAATTCGAGCGAAAATTTGAATTTTTTTAAAATCCCCCAAAACTTACGTATGGCTACGTAATGCATATACAACATGGAATACAAGCTATATCTCAAAGAAAAATGAATCTACGGTCATTCTATGGACGAAAACATCGTTTTGAGCAAAATCGAAGGCTAACCCCTTTGAATACGAGCGAAAAATTAAATTTTTTAAAAACCGCTGAAAACTTCTGTATGGCTACGTTAAGGATATACAACATGGAATACAAGCTCTATTTCAAAGAAAAATGAATTTACGGTCATTCTATGGAAAAAAACGTCGTTTTGAGCAAAATCGAAGGCTAACCCCTTTGAATTTGAGTGAAAATTTGAATTTTTTAAAAAACCATGGAAACTGACGTATGGCTACGTAATGCATATACAACATGGAATACAATCTCGATCTCGAAGAAAAATGAATTTACAGTTAATATATGGACAAAAAAGTCATTTGGAGCAAAATCGAAGGCTAACCCCTTTGAATACGACCGAAAATTTGAACATTTTAAAAATCCCCAAAACCCTATGTATGGCTATGTAATGCATATACAACATGGAATACAAGCTCTATCTCGAAGAAAAATGAATTTACGGTCATTCTTTGGAAAAAACATCGTTTTGAGCAAAATCGAATGCTAACCCCTTTGAATCTGAGGGAAAATTTGAATTTTTTAAAAATCCCCGAAATCTTACGTTGGCTACGTAATGCATATACAACATGTAATACAAGCTCAATCTCGAAGAAAAATGAATTTACGGTCAATATATGGACGAAAACGTCGTTTTGAGCAAAATCGAAGGCTAACCCTTTGAATTCGAGCGAAAAATTGAATTTTTTAAAAATCCCCGAAAACTTACGTATGGCTCCGTAATGCATATGAAACATGGAATACAAGCTCGATCTCGAAGAAAAATGAATTTACGGTCATTCTATGGAAGAAAAGTCGTTTTGAGCAAAATCGAAGGCTAACCCCTTTGAATTCGAGCGAAAATTTGAAATTTTTAAAAATCCCCGAAAACTTACGTATGGCTACTTAATGCATATACAACATGGAATACAAGCTCAATCTCGAAGAAAAATGAATTTACAGTCAATATATGGATGAAAACGTCGTTTTGAGCAAAATCGAAGGCTAACCCCTTTGAATTCGGGCGGACATTTGAATTTTTTAAAAATCCACGAAAACTTAAGTATGGCAACGTAATGCATATACAACATGGAATACAAGCTCGATCTTGAAGAAAAATGAATTTACGGTCATTCTATGGAAGAAAACATCGTTTTTCGCAAAATCGAATGCTAACCCCTTTGAATTCGAGCGGAAATTTGAAATTTTAAAAAATCGCCGAAAACATACGTATGGCTACGTAATATATATACAACATGCAATACAAGCTTGATCTTGAAGAAAAATGAATTACAGTCATTATATGGACGGAAAAGTTGTTTTGAGCAAAATCGAAGACTAACGCCTTCGAATTCGAGCAAAAATTTGAATTTTTTAAATATCCCCGAAAACTTATGTATGACTACGTGATGCATATAAAGCATGGAATACAACTCGATCTCAAATAAAAATGATTTTACGGTCATTCTATGTAAGAAAACATCGTTTTGAGCAAAATCGAAGGCTAACCCCTTTGAATTCGAGCGAAAATTTGAATTTTTTTAAAATCCCCGAAAACTTACGTATGGCTACGTAATGCATATACAACATGGAATACAAACTCTATCTCTAATAAAATGAATTTACGGACATTCTATGGAAGAAAACGCCGTTTTGAGCAAAATCGAAGGCTAACCCCTTTGAATTCGAGCGAAAATTTGATTTTTTTTTTTAAATCACCAAAAACTTACGTATGGCTACATAATGCATATACAGCATGGAATACAAGCTATATCTCAAAGAAAAATGAATCTACGGTCATTCTATGGACGAAAACGTCGTTTTGAGCAAAATCGAAGGCTAACCCATTTGAATACGAGCGAAAAATTAAATTTTTTAAAAATCGCAGAAAACTTCTGTATGGCTACGTAATGCATATACAACATGGAATACAAGCTCTATCTCGAAGAAAAATGAATTTAAGGTCATTCTATGGAAAAAACGTCGTTTTGAGCAAAATCGAAGGCTAACCCCTTTGAATTTGAGTGAAAATTTGAATTTTTTAAAAATCTCTGGAAACTTACGTATGGCTACGTAACGCATATAAAACATGAAATACAATCTCGATCTTGAAGAAAAATGAATTTACAGTCAATATATGGATGAAAACGTCGTTTTGAGCAAAATCGAAGGCTAACCCCTTTGAATTTGGGCGGACATTTGAATTTTCTAAAAATCCACAAAAACTTACGTATGGCAACGTAATGCATATACAACATGGAATACAAGCTCGATCTCGAAGAAAAATGAATTTACGGTCATTCTATGGAAGACAACGTCTATTTGAGCAAAATTGAAGGCGTAAGTTTTTGAATTCGAGTGAAAATTTGAAAATTTTAAAAATCCACAAAAACTTATTCGTCTATAGAATGACCGTAGATTCATTTTTCTTTGAGATATAGCTTGTATTCCATGTTTTATATGCATTACATAGCCATACGTAAGTTTTTGGGGATTTTAAAAATATTCAAATTTTCGTTCGAATTCAAAGGGTTAGCCTTCGATTTTGCTCAAAACGACGTTTTCTTCCATAGAATGTCCGTAAATTCATTTTTCTTTGATATAGAGCTTGTATTCCATGTTGTATATTCATTACGTAGCCATACGTAAGTTTTCGGCGATTTTTAAAAAATTCAACTTTTCGAGTGAATTCAAAGGGGTTAGCCTTCGATTTTGCTCAAAACGACGTTTCCATCCATAGAATATCCGTAAATTCATTTTTCTTCGAGATCGAGCTTGTATTCCATGTTGTATATACATAACGTAGCCATACGTAAGTTTTTGGGGATTTTTAAAATTTTCAAATTTTCACTCTAATTCAAAGGGGTTAGCCTTCGATTTTGCTCAAAACGACGTTTTCTCTCATAGAATGACCGTAAATTCATTTTTCTTCGAGATAGAGTTTGTATTCCATGTTTTATATGCATTACGTAGCCATACATAAGTTTTCTTGGATTTTTTAAAAATTCAAATTTTCGCTCGAATTCAAAGGGGTTAGCCTTCGATTTTGCTCAAAACGACGTTTTCTTCCATAGAATGACCGTAAATTCATTTTTCTTCGAGATCGATCTTGTATTCCATGTTGTATATGAATTACGTAGCCATACGTAAGTTTTCAGGTATTTTTAAAAAAATTCAAATTTTCGCTCGAATTCAAAGGGGTTAGCCTTCGATTTTGCTCAAAACGACGTTTTCTTCATAGAATGACCGTAAATTCATTTTTCTTCAAGATAGAGCTTGTATTCCATGTTTTATATGCATTATGTAGCCATAGGCAAGTTTTCGAGGGTTTTTTAAAAAATTCAAAATTTCCCTCGTATCCCATGGGGTTAGCCTTCGATTTTGCTCAAAATGACGTTTTCGTCCATATATTGACCATAAATTCATTTTTCTTTGAGATCCAGCTTGTATTCCATGTTGTATATGCATTACATAGCCATACATAGGTTTTCGGGGATTTTTTAAAAAAATAATTTTCGCTCGAATTCAAAGGGGTTAGCCTTCGATTTTGCTCAAAACGACGTTTTCGTCCATAGAATGTCCGTAAATTCATTTTTCTTCGAGATCGAGCTTGCATTCCATGTTGTATAAGCATTACGTAGCCATACGTAAGTTTTTGGGGATTTTTAAAATTTTCAAATTTTCGCGTGAATTCAAAGGGGTTAGCCTTCAATTTTGCTCAAAACGACATTTTCGTCCATATAATGACCGTAAATTCATTATTTTCTTCGAGATAAAGCTTGTATTCCATGTTGTATATGCATTATGTAGCCATAGTTAAGTTTTTGAGGTTTTTTAAAAAAATCAAATTTTCCCTCGTATCTCATGGGGTTAGCCTTCGATTTTGCTCAAAACGACGTTTTCGTCCATATATTGACCATAAATTCATTTTTCTTCAAGGTCGAGCTTGTATTCCATGTTATGTATGCATTACATAGCCATACGTAAGTTTTCGGGGATTTAAAAAAAATCAAATTTTCGCTCGAATTCAAAGGGGTTAACCTTCTATTTTGCTTAAAACGACGTTTTCTTCCATAGAATGACCGTAAACTCATTTTTATTCAAGATAGAGCTTTTATTCCATGGTATATATACATTACGTAGCCATACGTAAGTTTTCAGAGATTTTTAAAAAATTCAAATTTTCGCTCGAATTCAAAGGAGTTAGCCTTCGATTTTGCTCAAAACGACGTTTTCTTCCATAGAATGTCCGTAAATTCATTTTTCTTCGAGATAGAGCTTGTATTCCATGTTGTATATGCATTACATAGCCATACGTAAGTTTTTGGGGATTTTTAAAAAATTCAAATTTTCGCTCGAATTCAAAGGGGTTAGCCTTCGATTTTGCTCAAAACGACGTTTTATTCCATAGAATGACCGTAAATTCATTTTTCTTCGACATAGAGTTTGTATTCCATGTTGTATATGCATTACGTAGCCATACATAAGTTTTCTGGGATTTTTTAAAAGTTCAAATTTCCGCTCGAATTCAAAGGGTTAGCCTTCGATTTTGCTCAAAACGACGTTTTCTTCTATAGAATAACCGTAAATTCATTTTTCTTCGAGATCGAGCTTGTATTCCATGTTGTATATGCATTACGTAGCCATACGTAAGTTTTCAGGTATTTTTAAAATTTTCAAATTTTCGCTCGAATTCAAATGGGTTAGCCTTTGATTTTGCTCAAAACGACGTTTTCTTCCATAGAATGACCGTAAATCATTTTTCTTCAAGATAGAGCTTGTATTCCATGTTTTATATGCAATATGTAGCCATAGGTAAGTTTTCGAGGGTTTTTAAAAAATTCAAATTATCCCTTCTATCCCATGGGGTTAGCCTTCGATTTTCCTCAAAACGACATTTTCGTCCATATATTGACCATAAATTCATTTTTCTTCGAGATCCAACTTGTATTCCATGTTGTATATGCATTAATAGCCATACGTAAGTTTTCGGGAATTTTTAAAAATTTCAAATTTTCGCCCGAATTCGAAGGGGTTAGCCTTCGATTTTGCTCAAAATGACGTTTTCTTCCATAGAATGACCGTAAATTCATTTTTCTTCGAGATAGAGCTTGTATTCCATGTTGTATATGCATTACGTAGCCATACATAAGTTTTCGGAGATTTTTTAAAAATTCAAATTTTTGCTCGAATTCAAAGGGGTTAGCCTTCGATTTTGCTCAAAACGACATTTTCGTCCATAGAATGTCCGTAAATTCATTTTTCTTCGATATTGAGCTTGTATTCCATGTTGTATATGCATTACGTAGCCATACGTAAGTTTTTGGGGATTTTAAAAAAATTCAAATTTTCGCTCGTATTCAAAGGGGTGACTTCGATTTTGCTCAATACGACGTTTTCGGCCATACATTGACCGTAAATTCATATTTCTTCGAGATCAATCTTGTATTCCATGTTGTATATGCATTACATAGCCATACGTAAGTTTTCATGGATTTTTTAAAAAAAATCAAATTTTCGCACGAATTCAATGGACTTCGATTTTGCTCAAAACGACGTTTCTTACATAGAATGTCCGTAAATTCATTTTTCTTCGAGATAGAGACTGTATTCTATGTTGTATATGAATTACGTAGCCACACGTAAGTTTTCGGGGATTTTTAAAAAATTCAAATTTTCGCTCGTATTCAAAGGGGTTAGCCTTCGATTTTGCTTAAAATGACGTTTTTGTCCATATAATGACCGGAAATTCATTTTTCTTCGAGATCGAGCTTGTATTCCATATTGTATGTGCATTACGTAGCCATACGTAAGTTTTTGGAGATTTTTAAAAATTTCAAATTTTCGCTCAAATTCAAATGAGTTAGCCTTCAATTTTGCTCAAAACGACGAAAAGTTTTCGTCCATATAATGACTGCAAATTCATTTTTCTTCGATATCGAGCTTGTATTCCATGTATATGCATTTCGTAGCCATACGTAAGTTTTTGGGGATTTTTAAAAAATTCAAATTTTCGCTCGAATTCAAAGAGGTTAGCCTTCAATTTTGCTCAAAACGACGTTTTTGTCCATAGAATGTTCGTAAATTTTTTTTCTTCGAGATCGAGCTTGTATTCCATGTTGTATAAGCATTACGTAGTCATAGGTAATTTTTTGGGGATTTTTGAAAATTTCAAATTTTCGCGTTAATTCAAAGGGGTTAGCTTTCGATTTTGCTCAAAATAATGTTTTCGTCCATACAATGACCGTAAATTCATTTTTCTTCAATATCGAGCTTGTATTTCATGTTGTATATGCATTACGTAGTCATACGTAAGTTTTTGGGGATTTTTAAAAATTTCAAATTTTAGCTAGAATTCAAAGGGGAATGACCGTAAATTTTAGCCTTCGATTTTGCTCAAAACGACGTTTTCACCGTAAATTTATTTTTCTTCGAGATCGAGCTTGTATTCCATGTTGTATATGCACTACGTAGCCATACGTAAATTTTTGGAGATTTTTAAAAATTTTAAATTTTTGTGTGAATTCAAAGGTGGTTAACCTTTGATTTTGCTCAAATCGACGTTTTCTTCCATAGAATGATCGTAAATTCATTTTTCTTCGAGATTGAGCTTGTATTCCATGTTATATATTCATTATGTAGCCATACGTAAGTTTTTAAAGAATTTTAAAAATTTCAAATTTTCGTGTGAATTGAAAGGGGTTAGCCTTCGATTTTGCTCAAAACGACATTTTCTTCCTTAGAATGACCGTAAATTCATTTTTCTTCGAGATCGAACTTGTATTCCATGTTGTATATGCATTACGTAGCTATACGTAAGTTTTCGAGAATTTTTAAAAATTTCAAATTTTCACGTGAATTCAAAGAATTTGCTCGAAACAACATTTTCTACAATAGAATGACTGTAAATTCATTTTTCTTCGAGATGAAGCTTGTATTCCATGTTTTATATGTATTACATAGCCATATGTAAATTTTCGAGGATTTTTAAAAATTTCAAATTTTCGCGTGAATTCAAAAAGGTTAGCCTTTGATTTTGCTTAAAACACAGTTTTCTTTTAAAGAATAAACGTAAATTCATTTTTTTAGAGATCGAGCTTGTATTCCATGTTGTATAGGCATTACGTAGGCATACGCAAGTTTTTAGGTATTTTCAAAAAATATCAATTTTTCGCATTCCATGTTGTATAGCCTTTGATTTTGCTCAAAACGACGTATTCTTCCATACAATGACCGTAAATTCATTTTTCTTCGAGATCGAGCTTGTATTACATGTTGTATATGCATTACATAGCCATACGTAGGGTAGGAAATCTTGGTGGCGGCAGCTCGACGGTCGTAGACCGAGCGAGATCTCGATGAATCCAGCTTGAATCGAAAGATTTTTGACGGTTCCAAGGTGAACAATGCACGGATCGGGCGCGGCTTGCGTATATTCGGGTGGAGACAACGCGAGACTCGGTTGATAAAGGCTTGAATCGAGAGCTGCCACCCTAGATGTGAGCGTGGATCTCGATGAATTTGTAGTGGACCATGTTGATTCGCCGTGAATTTGGCCCTTGCGAGCTACAAATCTTGGGAGGGGGTAGGGTAGGAGCGCGAGGAGTGTGCTCGGCCCAGCGGCATCGGCTTGGGGAACAAGCGAGCTCGAGGGGGGTTTAGGAATATCGTAGTAGCATGGATGAGGGAACGAGCTGACGCTCAATGTGTTACGCATGACAACAATAGAGGGATTTCTACTCCACGAGCATAATACACTTCTCATAATCCTCGAGATGTGTCACAATAGCATTCATCTCTGCCATGATATGATGTATTTTCTAGGAATTGGTGACTACTAGGATCTTCTGCAGTGGCGACCATTGGAGGCGATCTGCTACGTTGTCTCTGGTACCAATTTGTTATGAATCTTGGCAATCCATCTATTCTTCTTGCTTGACCTCTAGAGTACACCAGTGTTTAAAAAGCGACGGGGAAAATTAAGCGACGTCTAAGGTGAGTTCGTATCATGAATTAGGTTATTCATGTCCTTTTACATGGGCAAAAAAGGGCCTAACAACCAACACCGGTGGAATTGAGCGGTGCACAGAGGATTGAGTGGCGCTTATACTTATTAAGTGATGCCTCCACTTATACTCGTTCCCTAAGGGCAAAGCGAAGGAGGCAAAAGCCACACAACACCTAGGCGACGAGTTAAGCGATCGTCTAGGATGCTTTTTTAAACACCGGAGTACACCTTATCCCTCCTTATATAGAGGGGGTTCACCTAAATCCTAACCCTAGCTTAGCAAGCTACTAATAGGATGAAAGACAGATTTTACCGTCTCATCAAGTTCTAGGCATAAGTGCTGAAAAATCTCTCTGCACCCTTTGTAGTTTTCGAACAATAAACACCCCTGATGCCTAAAAGCAGTATACGAAAATAGCTCAACTTTAAAGTGAATGTTGTTAAACAGTATGCCATAAAAAGGACAAAAAGAATAAAGCATGAATCACATCAAAAACTAGAAGAGGTAGGGCAAACGGTTGGAGAATGTACAAAACAAAGACAATGTGAACTAATTAACAGTTGTATAGTTGGTTCCGGGGGTTGTTGTACAGGTTGCATCTGTTCTCTACAAGGAAACCTCACGTTCACATAGCAATGGAGAGAGAAGGGGAGAGAGAGAGACTAAGGCCTTCTTTAGTAGAGCCTCATGGAACTGATTCTTGGACAAAATCAAGGGAGATATGCCAATATTGTTTTCATGAAAAGTGATTCTTGTCTGATTTATTGAGTGATTTTTTGAAGTAAACTCAAAGACTAAGCTGAAAAATATATCTTCTCCTAATTCTATGATTCTCTGTTCAAATTCTAAGAGTTTATTCTAAAGAATTATAAAGAATCACTTTCAACTACAAAATCACTCCGCTAGAAAATTGGAAGTGAATCTGAGAATCAGGTTGAGGAGCTCTACCAAAGGGGTCCTAATTTCTTGCTGTATTACTTGATACATCTTATTACCTGGAGGGGATCGATCTAAAAAATCTTGCTAACAACTTAACAATAACAGATCAAATCTTTTAATTGAATGAGCTGGATACTGATTGACTCACACTTGGCAGCAACAGAAGAGAGATTTACTTGGCCAGCCTGTGGTGATCTTTTGGGCCACTGTTGTAGCCGTGGTTATCACTAACAATTTTGTGTTACTCGCTAAAGAGGAACAAGTGATGTATTTAACAAAGCAACTCAATGAATTCTGATTCAAATAGCAAACACATATGGGCTTAAAGAGGACTAATCACAGCCAAAAACTTTGTTAATTAAAGTCTTCTAGTATGTATCAATTTCAGTCAACAATGACAATCCATATTTTGTGCAAGGGCTAACATCAACAAAGTCATTCAAAGTTCTTCAGTAATTTATCTATTTGGTTTGCAGAGGATATGTATGTCATTTGGAATTTGCTACCTTCATCTCTAAGTTTATGAAGGGGTATAACTCCTTCTAAAAGCTTGTAGAGGCGTAGAAATATTTTCTATGACTGCAGAAGTCTCAGGAAATATTACTGAAGGAAAGCTACTGCACCACAAATGCAAGGAAAAGCACAATCATTTTCCCCAGAGCCGAACCAATCATGAACAGTTAAATTTGTGTAATGAGAATAAAACTAACCGAAATCCTTGTGGTGAACAACATCATTCAAACCACTTAGTAGTGGACCGAGCACAAAGCCTCTTGGAATTATATGAGCGCAAACCTCATAGTGTTCCCATGCAATGTCCAAAAAGGATTGCATAACAAGGCATCTCACTGCAAAAGGCATTCATGCAGGCAGAATAAAGGACAGCACTCCAAATATATTTATATGTGTTCCAAATAAGTACCCACCCTGAGGATTATCATGATTGAACCCACACTCCCACAGAACAGCCATCCAGAGTAAAATTCCTTCCAAAGACTCCATTTGAGCATAAAACGATCCATGGGAAGAGCGGATTAAATAGTTATTCTCTGGTGTAGACTCAAACAGCAACAGCACTTGAATATATTAACCGAATATAAGCCAAACTGCAAAGTGCCAGTACTTCCAATACTGCATTGAGGTGCTATCCCCTAATCATAATGTTGATAATTTTTTCAAAGGAGAAATATGAGGAAAATACTAACCTGGTGTGCCCAGGCTGCTTCAACTAAATGTGTCCCATACTCCTGGAGCATCTCATACAGTAACAAGAAGACCTTCCACCGATCTAGACCGCTTGAACAGTCCTCACCTGATTGACCTACCTCTCCAACGCCTAGGGATTTGGCTTCTTTGTTCGCCCACTTTTCTCTTTTTGTTTCCCCGCCCCAGGTATCTGATTTGGTTTGAGCAGGCAAAGCATCTGAGCTCCTGCTGGAGCAATGCTGTGTGCCATCATTTACAGGATATGTGGTAAAGATACTGAGTGATATTTTCAAGACATAGAAGGCATGTTTCCTCAGTAAAGAGTCCTTGTCAACCTGATGTGTGCGGAAGGCACATATGTTATGCATAATCGACCAGGGATTTTTCTGGCAGACATTTGAATTTGGATGCATATAACTAAGAATTAAGAAGAATGAATCTGAAAAGAAAGAGTCACCAGTCCACTGCGCAGTTCATCCCAAAATTTACTGTCATTCCTAAGATCAAATTCCTGGACCTCGTGGGCTCCCAAAACTGTGTTTTGATGTCCCAATTTCAGTGTTGAGAAATACAAAGAGAGTATAGTATATGCATCCAGCTGCTTGGCACGCCCCAATGAAAATAGAGAAATGCAGAAGTTCCATATTTGCTCTAGAAAACCAGACCTGAGATACATAGATAACATGAGGTAGGAAATAGCTCGAATTAGCATACATGGCACATAATTGTTCGATTCTGATACAAAGATAAGAGCAACCTCGATAGTTTATACTGGATGGTGCCAAACATTACAGTGATGCAGGATAAATCTGCAAGTGAGATGAGTATAGGTTGCAACAGGATCCGTGTGGCAAAATACCAGAACTGTTGACCATGCGCAATCATCTTGAGTGCCAAGGTGGAGAGGTCCCATGTCAAATTCTGCACCAACACATTGAGATCAGCAACACCTCCCTGAGAGGTCAGCAGCCCCACAGTGAGGATTGTTCTTCGCCTCTCCAACATGTCTTCCAGCAATGACGCTAGCACACTGCATGCTGAAGATTTATGATTCAAGCCACACTGCTTTCATTAACCAGATGGCCATTATATAGGCCTGATTACAGAGTAGTGGCCGGCGTGGCCAGCGCACGTTCAGTGCAAGTGCACGTTCAGTTACAGTACATGTTCAAAGGAACCGTTCAAAGATGCTACAATTAAGTGAGCAGTTTCTGACTAAGTAAGCTAGGGAAATTAATTCCTAATAGCCCCCCTCAGCCTCAACGTTCCCTAACATTGAGGCTGTTTTTGAATTCGTGAAATGTTGCTGAAGATAGTCCCTTTGTAAAAATGTCAGCATACTGCGGAGAAGAGGGCACGTGAAGCACTTTGACTTCGGCCAGAGCAACTTTGTCTCGCACAAAATGAAGATCGATTTCGACGTGCTTGGTTCGCTGGTGTTGAACCGGATTTGTAGACAGGTACATGGTGCTCACGTTGTCGCAGAAAACCACAGTAGCTTTCGAAGGAGGTTGATGTAGTTCTGTTAAAAGCTATTGAAGCCATGACACTTCTGATACTGCATTTGCAACCCCCCTGTACTCAGCCTCGGCACTGCTTCTAGACACTGTTGATTGTCTTTTAGAGGACCAGGAGATCAAGTTGTTGCCATAAAAGATACAAAATCCAGAAGTGGACTTTCTTGTGTCAGGGCACTCTGCTCAATCGGCATCGAAATAGACTATGAGTTCAGAGGAGCCTGATTTCGTAAAGCGTAACCCATGCCTGACAGTACCTTTGACATAACGTAGTATGCGTTGTCTAGTGTCCTACCGCCAGCACCTGACTCATGGAGTCCGACTGGGACTCCAGCCGAGTCTGACATGGACTCCCATGGGTGTGTGCCAGGCAGAGGGGCAAGGTGCTACCGCACCAGCCAAGAAAACACCAGAATCTCTTGGAGATATAGAAGAGAACTGGACTCAGTCTGCAGTACGTCACAAATAGATTGGAGTCCAGATAAAGATAGGATATTTTAATATTTGTCTCTTATGCAACTAGGACTCTGTTGTACAGAGGCTAATAAATAGCCACCGCTCAAGCCCTGTTGGGGGTACCCCATCAATAGAATAAGACAAGATTGCACCTAGAATCTGTTCTGTGCCTATCAAACTTGCCGAGTTCCTTTTAGCCTGTATCAAATCTAGCCTGCACAGAACTAAACTTCTGTCCAGGACAGAGCCTTTCGATCATCCCATAACCTCTGCCTGCGAAGCCTTTGTCCTCTTTTCTCTGTTCTCTGCAGCAAGCTCAGCTGGGTTGATCTGACAAATCAAACACCCAGGTGCTTCTGCAGTAAACAGCAGAGCAAGAACAGATGTACTAAACACCGGATTTCCAACAATCGTGGCATCAGAGCCGGATTTGACTTTGGGTTGAATTCAGCAACATGTCGACGGATCCGAAGACCCCTCCAAGCAATGGCAGCGTCACCGGCGGCAAGATCATTACGACAACCTATCCGGCGGTTCGTGAGGTGAACACGGGAATCGGGTTCCCAATACTCACCAAGACCAACTACGCGGAGTGGGCTGTCATAATGAAGATCAAGCTGCGGGCGCGACTGCTTTGGGAGGCAGTGGAGAAAGGCAATGCAACCGAGCAGGAGGACATGATGGCGCTGGACATTCTCGTCAGCGCTGTCCCGCCGGAGATGATCACGACGATCGGGGAGAAGAAGACGGCAAAAGAGGCATGGGAAACGATCGCCCTTGTGCGGGTCGGGGCAGACCGCGTGAAGAAGACGACGGCGCAACAACTCCGGCGTGAGTTCAAGGCCGCCGCCTTTAAGCATGGCGAGGGGATCGAGGACTTCTCCCTTCGACTGAGCGGCATGGTGGCGCGCCTTGCCTCGCTCGAAGAGTCGCTGGAGGAGTCGGTGGTCGTGCAGAAGCTCCTGCAAAGCGTTCCCGAACGCTTCCAACAGATCGTGGTGGCGATCACGACTTTGCTGGACGTGTCGACCCTCACATTGTCAGATGTGACGGGACGGTTGAGGGCTGCCGAAAACGCCTTCGACACGACGCGGCGAAGTGGAGGAGTTCATGACGGCCAGCTGTACCTCACTCGGGAGGAGTGGGAGAAGCAGATGGAGGAGGAGCGGGCTGCGGAGTCTTCAAAGAAGAGCGACCGCAAGGGCGCGTCAAAGAAGAACAAGAAGGGTTCCGGGAAGGATATTCCGCGGGACCAGTGCAGGAAGTGCGGGAAGAAGGATCATTGGGCCAAGGAATGTCGGTCCAAGTCGGAGCAAGATGAGCCGCAGCAGCAGGCTCTCATGGTTGAGGCAGAAGAGGAGGACATCTTGTTCATGACAAGGACGGCCTCAGTACAGGTGGAGCCACCTGTACAGGAGCGTCCCACGTGCCCACTGGAAATAATGGAGGGACGTGTCTTCGCGCATCACGACAATGACGACGACTCCGACAGCGACACATGGTACCTCGACACGGGCGCGACCAACCACATGACCGGCTCGCGCGCTGTCTTCTCCGAGCTCGATGAGAATGTCGCCGGGACGATCAAGTTCGGCGACAACTCAATCGTGCGAATCCAAGGGAAGGGTACGATCATCTTCGCTGCCAAGACGGGTGAGCACGGGTGGCTCACCGACGTCTACTACATCCCGCGCCTCACCACCAACGTCATAAGCATCAGCCAACTAGATGAGGGTGGCTACCGCATCACAGTACATGGAGGACTGATGCAGATATGGGACGAGAAGAATCGTCTTCTCACACGAGTGCAACGCGACGACAGCAAGTTGTACTCCGTCAAGCTCAACATCATGCGTCCGGTTTGCCTGACCACACAAACAAAAGAAGACTTCAGCACGTTCTACATTGACGCCACGGGTCCAGCAGTCCATGGACCAACTGTTCCAGGCCCTGGAACGGACCTACAAGGGCCAATAGGCCCTACACAGGGCTCCGGAGGTGCTGGAACGGCTCTGCATGGGGCAGGAGGCCCTGTACAGGGCGCCAGAGTTGTTGGGAGATGTGCTGCAGCAGCTGGGAGGAGCGTCGAAGGTACCGGGAGTCCAGAACAGCACCCAATAGGGGCAACACAGGGCGCTGGAGGCCCTGTACGTGCTGCTGTCCCTACGAGGGAGCACGAGGTTGAAGACTAGAGCTCCCACAAGACTTCTGAGCGTCCTCCAAAACCCATCCAGTTGGTCACACCGCCGACGAACATCGACATCTATGTCAACGCCTACAACGACAAGGATGCGACTATCACCTCTCTAGAGCACGATCCACGAAGCCTAGAGGAGGGTGAGATCAAGTTCATCACCACGGAAGAGCCTACTTCATTCATAGAGATCAAGTTCATCACCACGGAAGAGCCTACTTCATTCATAGAGATCAAGTCCAGTGAAGTGGATGGGACGTGGCACGATGAGGTGATGAAGTACAAGGAGTTGTTAATGGCAATGGGCGAAGGCATTCAACAAGGTGAAGATGGACATCTTGACCAACCAAGTTGGAAGATAGAAGTTCGTCGAGATGGGAAGGATTGGGATCCTGGACTTGTGCCGGCGTCAGGATCAGGAGGAGAATGTCTGCTGTCCTACCACCAGCACCTGACTCATAAAGTCCGACTGGGACTCCAGCCGAGTGTAACATGGACTCCCATGGGTGTGTGCCAGGCAGGGGGGCAAGGTGCTACCGCACCAGCCAAGAAAACACCAGAATCTCTTGGAGATATAGAAGAGACTGAATTGGACTCAGGCTGCAGTACGGCACAAATAGATTGGAGTCCAGATAAAGATAGGATATTTTAATATTTGCCTATTATGCAACTAGGACTCTGCTGTACAGAGGCTAATAAATAGCCACCGCTCAAGCCCTGTTGGGGGTACCCCATCAATAGAATAAGACAAGATTGCACCTAGAATCTGTTATGTGCCTATCAAACTTGCCGAGTTCCTTTTAGCCTGTATCAAATCTAGCCTGCAGAGAACTAAACTTCTGTCCAGGACAGAGCCTTTCGATCATCCCATAACCTCTGCCTGCGAAGCCTTTGTCCTCTTTTCTCTGTTCTCTGCAGCAAGCTCGGCTGGGTTGATCTGACAAATCAAACACCCAGGTGCTTCTGCAGTAAACAGCAGAGCAAGAACAGGTGTACAAAACACCGGATTTCCAACATGCGTTTGATCAGCTGAAGATGAGGCTCTCGTGGTGCATGCATGAATAAACATGCTTGTTGAACTGCATATGTGAGATCAGGACGCGTCAATGTCAGGTATTGCAGAGCACCCGCAATACTTCGGTATTCAGATGGGTTTTGCAGCAGTGAACCTTCAGTGGCAGAAAGCTTTGCTTTTGTGTCAATTGGGGTACTTGCAGGATTACAGTGAGTAATATTTGCACGTTCTAGCACATCAAGAGCATACTGTTCTTGACCGAGGAATAATCCATCCTTGGTGTGTTGGACATGAATGCCAAGAAAATGATTAAGAGGTCCCAAGTCGGTCATGGAGAACTCCAAGCAGAGCCCTGATATGATATGCTGAAGAAGCCTGTCTGAACTTGCAGTCAAGATAATGTCATCCACATATAATAGAAGATAATCTGTCAGTTGATTTTTGTGGAGAACAAATAATGAACTGTCAGCTCTTGATTCAATGAACCCAAAACTTGTAATGAAATTCTTGAACCTGAGAAACCAAGTTCTCGGTGCTTGTTTGAGCCCATACAGTGATTTGTTCAGTTTACACACATAGTCTGGATGAGCAACATCAGTAAATCCTGAGGGTTGTGTACAAAAGACAGTTTCAGAGAGCTCACCGTGAAGGAAGACATTTTTAACATCGAGCTGGTGGATGGACCATGATGCAGAGAATGCAATGCTTAAGACAAGCCGAATGGTAGCTTGGTTGACCACAGGACTGAATGTTTCTTGATAATCTACACCATATTCTTGAGAGAACCCTCTAACAACCCATCTGGTTTTATAACAAGCAATAGTGCCCTGTCTAGCCCAAGTGATCATTTGGTGTTGAGGGGGCAGGGAAGGTGTTGTGGGCGTCGGTGATGCTGGATTGACAGCCACAGGAGCAGAAGCTACAGAGTGTGTTTGGCTTGGTGTAGGTTCAAAGGGTAGAGGTGCAGAAGACTGAGGACCTTGTCTGTTATCTGAAGAAGATACAGAGACATGTGCAGGTGCAACTGGAGGTGCTGGAACAAGCACATGAGGTACAGATGGTCGTATAGAATTGGAGATCTGCACAGATGCTGTGGTAGAGGAGTAAGGAAAACGAGACTCATCAAAAATGACATCACGATAAATGATTATTTTTCCAGTGGAGAGATTCCTACATTTATAACCTTTATGTTCTAAGGGGTACCCAAGAAACATACAAGCCACAGACCAGGGGCTAACTTATGTTTTGCAGTGGCTGTTATATTGGGATAGCAAAGACACCCAAAGACTCGCATATGAGAGTAATCTGGTTGTTGGCCGAATAGAATGTGATATGGTGTACGAAAATTTAGTGCTTTGCTAGGTCTACGATTTAAGATATAAGTTGCAGTGTGCAGAGCTTCGACCCAAAATTTTGCAAGCACAGCTGCTTGAAAAAGCAGACATCTGATGACATTGTTTATAGTGCGAAGTGATCTTTCAGCTTTGCCATTTTGGGGTGAGGTATAGGGACAAGAGAACCTAAAGGTGATGCCATGCTGCCTCAGAAAATTCCTAAGTGTATGGTTATCAAATTATGTTCCATTGTCACATTGAAGGGACTGTATGGTGAGATGAAATTGGTTCAGAATTAGACTTAAGTGTATGGTTATCAAATTATGTTCCATCATCACATTGAAGGGACTGTATGGTGAGATGAAATTGGTTCAGAATTAGACTGTAGAAATTTGTAATAGCAGGAGTGGTGTAACATCCCATTTTTCCATAAACCAATAATCCGTAATCACAGGGTTAATCATCGAGAATATTATGTAAAGTGATAAAACTACGCTATCAGACACGAGATAATAATAAAACTAAATAGGAAGTGAAAGATAATAATAATAATAATAATAATAATAATAATAATAATAATAATAATAATAATAAATATATACACATATATATGTCACCGGCATACACGTAAAACTATTAATTTAATCAAAGATGAAAAATAATTTTGGTTATAAAACAAATAAAAGGAATAAGTAAAATGGAGTAATAACCATGATATGTAAATGAAGAAGCAAAATTAAAAGCAGCCATTGTGCATGACGTTGAGGTAAGAATGAATAAAAGGAGCACATAGGGGAGAAAGATGGGGACCACACGCTGCCGTCCCTTCAGCAAAACAGAACACACGCTACTTGGTCAGGCTAGCACATCACATTTTCAGGCTACCCCTCCCACTTCTCCCTATTTGCAGAAAAGTCCATTTCTTCTTCCTCCAGCCAAAACGAACAGAACATCTTCTCTGACTAAAACGCCGAGCACGCAATGGCTGGGAGCCGGGCTCGACCCCTCTCTTTCTCCACTCCACGAGAAGTTTCCCGAGCATTATACAACACATTAAACTCACCACCCCTTTCCCTGTCCAGAGCACAGCAACACCATGCTTGTCTGACCAAGCTCGCCTCCCTCCCCGCTCATTCCTTCGAACTTGCTCTAGAAGACTCCCGAGTTGTCGTATGTTGCATTTACCTCGCCACCCGCCATTGAAGCGACCCGTCATCATCATGCGCGTCACGACGACCGTCTTGGCAGCCGCGCAGACACTGCCGAAAGGTCAATGACCGGCCTAGGAGACAACTCGTGCAGGCATAGTGAGGGCTACTCGCTAGATGACGCACTTCCCTGGACGAGTCGGCACGCTCGCGTGCGATCAATTTACTCCATTCGTCCTCAAAACCGGCCGCCTACCGCACTCCTCCATCTATAAAACTAACCGTGCGAGTTGCAACCCGCACCAGCCGCACCGAACGACCGCGCAGGTGAGCAGTTGCCCATCTCCTTCATTTCCCCTTCCTCCTCCATGAGCCACAGCCGCCATGGCCGCTCCTCCCGAGCAGCTGTTGTTCTGTGTAGCCGAGGTCCAAATCGATACCCCAATCGGGTTCCCCGACCTCTAACCCTCGATTCCCCCACTCTCCACCGCCCTCTCCCTTATTTCCCTACTCGATTGGAGCCTTTTGTAATCTTCCATGGTGACTGGAGAGAGAAGTCCCGAGGAAGACGAAGGTCGTTCCCTCTCCGTAAGGTGTCCTGTTGGGTTGGGCCGTAGGTGATGTTAGTTAATCCTAACATTAGTTAGACAGTGCAGTAGCTAATCCTCTATGTGGCCCACGTCCCATGCACGGGCGGCAGCCAGTTGCTGGTTGTTCCACTTCCACCTTAAAAACCCAGGCCCAAGTGCTAGCCGACACATGGTTGCTTAACAGTCACCCAGCAAGTAGCTGCATTGCATGTGATTAGCCACTAAATCAAGCCTGGGCTCGTAACCCACAAAACTAAGTCGGCATAGGGCTGAGTAATTCCTGATCAAAGCCTAAATTAAATATTCATTTTGAGATTAATTCAATCAACCACGTTATAAAACCCATAACTCACTCATACAAACTCCAATTAATCTAATTTTTTCCCTAAAGATCATCTAAAATCATAACATATTTAAAAACAATCATCTTTTTGTCATGTATTAATGTATGCTTGTCTTGTCTGTATGATTGTGTGTGCACTACGAAGCAGATCCAGTGTCAGAAGAGAACTTGGAGGAACCAGCTGATCAGGAGCACGACGCCGCAGACGGTAGCGAAGGCAAGTTCCACTGACCCCTTTGACCATATTTTTCCTATGTGAGGTTCATCCTTTGTGGCCAGTAGATTAGGTCCTTGCATTTGTTGCACGTGAGATAGTTGAGAGACAGAAAGAAGTTATATTACCTTCTATTTGCATATTGTTATGATGATATTATACATGATGATATTACTCCTTGTTTATTGTATGGGTGGTGAGAGTATGAGTTGTGACTGGGGCAGACGGGTTAGTGCTAGTGTAAATGCTACCGTGGTGGTAGACTTACGATGAGTTCTATCATGAGGGTAGACTCGTGTGTATGAGTTTGGAGGCTGCCCTGGTGAGCCTTAAGGACCGAGTTGCTTCGACATCTCACCTAGCTTCTTATAGTACGACCATATGTCCCTGTATGGGCGGGGCTTAGCCTAATCCCGGTGGCTGGCCCGACAGTCGTCCACGGTGGAGAGAGAGATTTATGCTGAGATTATATCGAGATATGTCATGACACTGGGTTTGGAACGACTTGTTTGGGTGATGCTTCGACTGGGTGTCGGTTATGTCGGGCTGTCTTTGATGGTCCGTGCACGTGGGTAAAGCGTACAACCTCTGCAGAGTGTAAAACCCGTTCGGACGGCTGTGTCCTCGGTATAGGATAGGTTATAGTGTGGTCCTAACAACTAGAAAGCCACCTACTGTGAGATTGAGTTGAGTGGAGTCTTGGGCTTAGCTATGTGGCTGCATTAGTTTGCATTAGGTTACATTGCTTTATGTTTTTATGCATTGCATTTATATCTTTTTAATCCTCCCCCCCCCCCCCCCCGTAGGGCGAGGTGGAGCTTGTTGAGTACTTTTGTGCTCAAATGTTGTTGATATGTTTTTTTCAGAGGATCCTGATTTCGTGCCGGAGGATTTCGAGTAGGGTCGCGTCCGCACCTAAGTTTGTGTGTAGTGGAACCATGGATGACGAGGTTGTACTAGTCGTGTTAGCTACTATTATAGCTATGTTGTTAGCCGTTATTGTGTTTATCCATACGGCTATGAAATAAAGCTATGTATGGTTGTGGTTCCGCTTGTAATGTAATATTATGTACCGAACTCTGTTCTTGATAATAATATTACATGTTTAGTTCTGATCTTATGGGTCGGGACGCTTCAAGTGGCTTCAGACTTGTGCCTTAAAGGAACAGTCCAAAGATAGTGAGTGAAGTCATCTAAAAGTACAAGATAATACTTATAGCCAGTGATGTTGTCAACTGGAGAGGTCCAAATGTCACAATGTATTAACTAAAAAGGATAATAAGTTACAGACACTGAACTTGAAAATGGAAGTCTAACATGACGCGCAAGTTGACATGCATCACAAAGATGAGCATGATCTTTAGTGACAGGAACAGAAAATTCAGACAAGACATTCTTTAAACTTCTAGGACCAGGATGGCCTGATCTCCTGTGCCAAAGAGTTGTGGAGGATGCTAAAAGAGTTGGAGCTGCTTGGAGTAGAAAAGGGATAGAGCTCACCATTGCTATTGCACCTCATGATCTCTTCCTTGCTGAGTAGATCCTTAATTGAGAAGCCAAAGGGGTCAAATTCTATTGAACAACAGTTGTCAGAAGTGAATTTACGAACAGATATTAGATTCTTAATGATAGATGGAATGGTGAAGGACCCTTGACAGAGTAAAGGTGGCAATGGGAATTGTAGAACAATTGCCAACTACAATGTGAGAAGTATTATGCATTGAGGATGGACAATAATTAAACAAAGTATATGAGTCTGCAGACATGTGCCCGCTTGCTCCAGTATCTATAAACCATTGTAGCCGGTTGTTGTGACACAACATTCAGTGCTTGAAGCAGGCCAGTGGTGTCAAAACTGGTTGTTGGTGAAGGAGTGAATTGATTCTGTGGTTGAGACTTGTGTGTTGTATGCTTGACCAGCATGTGGCTGAGGTCCTAACACACCTGGACCGGTGGCTCCGGTCCAAGGAGCACGCCAGTTTTAGCTAGCAGTGAGCAAGGATGCAAGTCATGGTGCAATGGTCTGTTGAGGGACAGTCTCACGTCCACCACAGCCACGGCCACGTCCACGTCCTCGATAACCACCACGCCCGCGGCCACGAGATTGTGATGAGTTGGGCGTGCGTCTCCATTGGCACGGGTATTTGGTGTGCTGTTGTTGGTGGTGGATTCAGTAGAAGCTTCAACAGAGTGAAGGGCAGTGTCCGAAACTGGTGTCGTCAATGAAGCAAGAGTATTTTCGGCAACGATTAAGTGATCACGAGCCTCCATGAAGGTAGGAAATGAAGGCATGGCCGGCAGTAGCTGGCGAAGGACGTGGTACTTTGGATTCAGACCACGGATCAGCTGGTGCACGAGGGCACGATCGGTCACAGGCTGATCACAGTCTGCCAGGGAATGGGCGAGACGAGACCATACAACTCTTGTTCCAGGTGAACGGCATGACTCGACTTGTTTCCAAGAAAAAAATCAGAGATCTTGGACCAGACTCCATAAGTTGTGATCTCATCTTCCATGACAAAGTCAAGGAGATCATCAGCAAGGGTTGCATGGAGCCACATCAGGACAGTTAGATCCTCCTGGATCAAGGTGACGTTGTCAAGGCAAGATGCAGTGCCGTCGACGTGGTGGTGGAGGTTGAAACGCCCGAGGACAACCCAGAATAGGCGCTTCCACCGGCGATATGCTGTCGAGAACATGTCAAGTCTCACTGGAACGAGACTGGTGATGTTCACGGACTGAGCAGCTGCAGCAAGGGAGGAAGATGCAGCAACGGTAGTGGATATCATGGCAGGGGAGGAGGAGGATGTTTTGTTGAACGCCGTAGCGCCAGAGTTCTGGCTGGAGGTTGAAGAAGAAGTGTCTGCCATGGGATTGTAGGGAGTGGAGTGGTGGGCAAAGAAGCAGAGGATCTCACCACGCTCTGATTACCATGAAGATTTATGATTCAAGCCACACTGCTTTCATTAACCAGATGGCCATTATATAGGCCTGATTACAGAGTAGCGGCCGGCATGGCCGGCGCACGTTCAGTGCAAGTGCACGTTCAGTTACAGTGCATGCTCAAAGGAACCGTTCAAAGATGCTAAAAGTGAGCAGTTTCTGACTAAGTAAGCTAGGGAAATTAATTCCTAATACATGCGTCGGAGAGCGGTAGAAAGCACACCACATTGTCCCCAGAAAAGTCCGCTTCCATGGTGCTGTGGTAAAGCATGGAGTCATGGCCAGCGGACAAACCCATGGCAGAAGCAGTTGAACGAATGCAGAATGGTACTATGGTGGCTCCTAGTAGGTCCCATGATCCTGTGTTGGAGGATGCATCGCACATCAAGGCAACCACCTGAGGCACCATATCCCGGCACACATATATTACTTTTACAGGTTCCTTTATTCACGCAAGACAGAAGTAGCAAAATCGAAGTGGGTTTTTAGGTTAAGGAGCACACACCTGGTGACGGTGATTTGGTTGGACGCCATCCCTGAGCAGCGGCAGGAAGACCCTCCATAGCAGCAAGCGAAGAGCATCCTTACCCTTGGGAGGGCTGTCTGAAAGCAAAAATTAAGAGGGAAAATAAACTCTCCATGCTAAGATTAAGCACTTTTGAAAAGAAATAAGCAGGCAAGGGGGGGGGGGGGGGGGGGGGGGGGGCGGGGGGGGGGGGGGAGTTGCGACCGAATCGGGTGAGCAAATGGCAGAGCGCGGAGGCTTGGGTGATGGCAGCATGAAGGTCCTGCTCCTTGTGCTCCTGGCAGGAAAATAAAATAAAAATTTGAAGAATCGATTGAGCATTGGTCAGAAACGAGCACGGGAACCAAACGTTAGAGACGGAGGGTTCGAGGAGAGCGTGGAAGAGCTGGGAGGGTGAGGTCTCGGAGGAGTCGAGGACGCAGTCAACGACCGCAGGAGCGGCATCGGCGGGAAGGGCGCCGAAGCAGCTCTGGAGAGCGGCGACCGCACGTACAGCCATGGCGAAGGGGGATTGGCCGGCGCGGCGCCCCCGGTGAGAGAGTGGCGTAAACCTAGGGTTGCGGAGCCCTCCGTTGGCGACGGTGGCGGTGGGCGAGGTAGAAGAGGTGAGGGGGTGGAGGCTGGCGGGTCGGATTGCGGCGGCGGAGTTGTGGTGAGGAAGGGGAAGGAAGGCCGCCCCGGGCGGGCAGGCAAGACGGTGGCGGCGGTCACTCACCAACGGGGGGTTCAAATTGAAATGAAATGTTCGTAGCGCCGCCCCTCCGATGGGTTGGGCTTCCAAGTTAGTAGTACATGGGCCTAAAATGTATGGGCCTTCAAACAGGCGCAGCCTTATTAGCAGGCCCAGCACTGGCAAAGGACGAGGACCAGGAGCTCATTCATCAGCTTTCCATTCCATCCATGCCGCCGCGGCCGAGCAGCAGGCGGGGGAAGAGGATCGCCGGCGAGCCCCCTCCCGGCCTCTTCCCCGCAAGGGACGACCTGCTCCGGCTTCTTTCCGTCCTCTCCATCGCCGCTGCAGCAGCCACGATCTGCAGCCTCCTCAACCGCCGCCCTCAGCCCTTCTGCGACTCCCTCCAATCGCTCGACGCCACCGACTATGATGATGGCTACGGTGATCCCCTCCCCTCCTTCACCTTTTTCTGCCGAAGAAACCCTGCTACTAGTCCTTGAGTAGCTCAAGGGCAGCGCTGAATCCCGATGTCCATGCGCAGATTCGTGCGAACCTTGCCCCCAGAACGGGCGATGCGTGGACGGTGAGCTTGAATGCATCCATGGATTCAAGAGATACGGGAGGACATACGTAGAGGATGGGAAGCTCAGCCAAACAGCTAACAAGATTGTACTGCCCTTGCCCTTTCCTTCTTCCACTCCTGCTCTACCATGTAGCTAGCTTATGTTGCCTCCAAATCTAGTCCGAGCTGCTACAGCGGAGGATCTGCGTTCAGCGTGCCCGTGCGTTATGTGGCAAACCTGCCAAAACCTTGGTATGCCTTCCGTCACGACTCCCTCGTCCAAGTACCTTATGTTTACTCCTTATTCTTCTTCCTCAATTTCAGTTTCAGATGCATGACATCTCAAATATGGTTGACGAGCTCTTATCAAACAATTCCGTTGGCCTAACTGAGGATGGAATTAAAGCTTGTGGAAGTTAGGGTGCTGGAGAGTCTTCAGGACTTACTTGATACATCATTCTCTTCCGACAAGTATGCTGTCTCAAAACCTTTTACCCCCTCCCAACAAGCAATACATGTTAATGATAGCTAGCGTGGGGATACATGTGTGGGGTATTTGTTAACCCTCTAACTTTTCCCATATAAAGTCAAAGCATTTAAATGTCCTGAGCTGGTCGCGGAGTTTCACATGCCCTTGACTTGTCGAGTCCGTCAATGGATCGTTAGAAATATTATATTTGTGGTGACCTTTTGTGTCTTGGTACGTTTACTATCTGAGACATGCAGCTTGTTAAAAGGCAGTTCAGGTGATGACATAACCCAAGTTTGCAGCACTGCTATGGATGATGCGGAGCATTTACCATAAACGTGCATTATCAAATAGAGCCGAGCAAATATACCAGCAGGTATTAATATTTCGTCGGCCCCTCATTATTTTAGGTGTTTTTTAGTTGACTGTGTAATTTTTTCCTTGTAAGAGTTAATATACTACTGATACTTAAAATATGTTGTCCAATATGTCATGGTTAATGGGCTAATGGCATCTTACAAGTAACAATTTACGGGTATTGGAAATTCAGTTCACTTGGATAGACGGAATATTTATTTGGAGCGGTAGCAGTCAGTTTTTTTTTTTTTTTGGGTTTATGACATTCCCACCAAATTATCTGCTCCTTATCTTCTCAAGTGCAACGGAGGTGAAGAAGGGCGGAAAATTTGCTTTGCTACAAAATGTGTGTCCATTCCCAATGATGTCACTTGTTCTTGATTTTCCTTACTTTGCAAATAACTCTTTTAAGAACTTTGGTGTTTGTTCCTTATCTGTTGTCATTATGTAGGTGTGTGAAATCCTGGAAGATAATGCTACAAATGGCAAGATTGGCAGCTCCGAATGTGATTCTTGGGTGGTTGCATCTTGGTTGAGGGATCATCTAATGGTTCCCCGAGAGCGAAAGAATGTTTTCTTGTGGAAGAAGGTACTTATTTTGCAGCGGATTGCACCACATTCCCATGTAGCTATTCAGTTGCCTTGTTTAGTGTTACCCATATTCATGTGCATATGAAGCAAGTCTAAGTGCATGCCTGTGCTTTCCTGTCAACAAAGCAATGACTGGAGTACAAACGATAATTTTTAAAATAGAAAACATAATATGCCAATGATTTAATTACTAACGACATTTATAAAACGAAATGTTTCATGTGCAGAGGTATTTTTAATTGGTCCTAGGTATCTTTGATACTTGTCGCTTAATACTGATGACCACTCTAACTGCAAGTCCACAACTTATTCAAAACACTTAATTTTTCTTTGTCAATGTGCTTATTTGCAGCTTTGTTATTTGGCCAAATAGTTGATAGTATTTCTTCTTTGTAACCCTTTGGTGTTGAAAAGATACATTAGTTAGCCTCTAATATTTCCCACGGCTGTCATGGTCTTCTTTAACTATAGAAAGGAAGTGCCATATTCCTTTTTCTCATTTTTATTGTGATACAGGTTGAAGAACTCATACTGGAAGACTCTCGCATAGATCAATATCCAAAGGTGGTTAAGGGAGAGTCAAAAGTTGTTTATGAATGGCAAGGTAGAAACATGGTATTCTCTGTTTCAGTTTTGTGAGGTGCTAGATTGTATGAATTTTGCTGGAAGTTTATCATGAAAACTGCTGCTGCCGATTTTGTGCTTAAGTTAGTTAAGTTTGATACCTAGTAATTCGTATATACTTACTCGCTGGATATTCTTTTATCCTTGTCTTTGTAGCTAGTGGCTCACTTAGTGCAAAGCTAAAAAAGGTGCAAGTCACAGACGGGAACTGGCACCATAAAAGTGGCAGAAGAACTGTGTGGTTGCGTGGGTGAGGTGAGGGGAGCATGGTTCATGCGATTCTATAGACAAAGATAAAACTAATGCTCGAGGAGTATGAGTATGGTTGTACGCCTATTCGGCGAGGAAACAAAAGGTTTGTACTGGTGTTGTATAGGACGACTACCTGGTTTCGGCAGTGTATAGAAGACTTGTGTTGTTGCAGCAAGTGACAATTGCGTCTCTAGTCACTAGCCAGGTTGCCATGGAATTTTTTTTATTAATATACGATTTATAAATGTTTTTAATATAAACAGCACACAAAATAAAAAAAAAAATTAAAACTGACCCACCTTCGTATGTGTCATAGACGAAATTCAAATTTTGTATGTGCTATGTATGAAATTCAAATTTTGTATGTGTCAAAAACGAAATTCATTTTAAGTTGGTGCAGGTATGTTTTATTGAGTTTTGAACCTCATTTTATGAAGCTTTAGAGTAAGAATTTGAAAGTTTTTCCAAAACACAAAATGTAGAGTAGATTGTGAAGTTATTTATGCAATGAAGAACATATTGTTGTAGTATTGGGAATCAAAAGTTATTGAATATTGAATTGTGTAATACGATCACAATCATTCAGTTTATGTGATCGTAATACCAACTTCGAAAATCAATCTCTCTCAATTCAATGGACGAAATATATTAAAAACTTATTCTTTAGACACGTCAAAACTAAGACTATAATTTATTATATAACAATTTGAAGCAATTGTACCTCTAAATATTTCAAAACTGAGGTTCAAAACTCAATAAAACATACCTGTGCCAGCTTAAAACGAATTTCGTTCTTAACACATACGAAATTTAAATTTGGTACATGGCACATACGAAATTTAAATTTAATATGTGACACATACGAAGGTGGTTTAGTTTTGAAATTTTTGATTTTGTGTGTTGTTTATATTAAAAACGTTTAGAAATGGTATACTAATAAAAAAAATTCGGTTGCCATGCTGCACGGTGCATCATCAAGTGAGAAGTTAGCAGAAGCTCCATCTGGGAACGGAGCTCTGAAATGAAAGGCAACAGCATAACTATGTCTGTGTATTAATTTTGGCCTTGTGGGTGTACTATCAACCATGCAACATCATCCGTGAGCATGTATTGTCGTCTGTGGAAGTGGAAGTGGAATGGATGGTCGTCACTGGAAGATGCTGCTGACGGAGCAATCGTCATGAACACGCCAGATGGTCTCGCCGAGTAGATTGGCGACGGAGAGGACGGTGAGCTGGGGGAAGCTCTGGTGCTCCAGCAGCGGCACGGTGTTGGTGACGATGACCTCCTGGAAGAGGCCGCCGGAGAGCCTCTCCACCGCCGGAGGACTGAAGACGGCATGGGTACTGCAGGCGTACACAGCTCGAGCTCCCTCCCTGTGCAGCAGCTCAGCGCCCTTGGCGACGGTGTCTGCCCTGTCGATCATGTCATCCACCATGACTGCGACCTTTGCCGATCAGGTGCACCACCTCGGCCAGGTTGTGGCCGTGCCGCCTCTTGTCAACGATGGCCAGCGGCGCATCCGAGAGCTTCTTGGCGAAGGCGCGCGCCCTGGCCACCCCTCCCACGTCCGGCGACACCACCACCACCACGTCGTCGGGGCAGATGGTGGTCTTGCTGGCCAGATAGTCGAGGATGACCGGCTGGCCGTAGACATGGTCGACGGGGATGTCGAAGTAGCCGATGGACTGGCCGGAGTGGAGGTCGCAGGCCAGCACGCGGTGGGCGCCGGCCTCCGTGATGAGGTTGGCCACCAGCTTGCCGGCGATGGACTCGCGGCCCTGCATCTTCCTGTCGGCCCTGGCGTACCCAAAGTAGGGGATGACGGCGGTGATGTTCTTGGCAGAGGCTCTCCGGCAGGCGTCGATCATGATGAGGAGCTCCATCAGGTTCTCGTTCGCCGGCGGGCAGGTGGGCGAACACGTCGCAGCCGCGCACGCTCTCCTGCAGCTGCACGTAGATCTCGCCGTCCGCGAACCGCTTGATATTGATCTTGCCGAGCTCCATCCCCAGGTAGCACGCCATCTCCTGCGCCAGCAGCGGGTTCGCGCTGCCGGAGAAGACGCGCAGACGGCTCTCTGCTCCTCCTCCCCCTCTTCCGGTGATCATCTCCGGGATGGGGAACAAGGAGGTGGGCATCGGAGGAGCGGAGTTGGTGCTGCTGTAGTCGTACGTGCTGCTGCAACAACGCGGCGGCCTCATCACCTGCCTCCTCCTCCTCAGCTGCTGGGTTACTACGCGGCTTCGAGGAGGAGGAGGGGGACGATGGGCAGCAGGGGAGGAAGACGAAGATAGGCCGGCGATGGTGGTCGGCGAGGCACATGCTCCCACCGCCATCATGCTGAGAGTGTGAGATTAACCTGCTTCAACGTACGACAATCAACACCTCGCTCATCGGCTGATAGATGTTCACATCAATTGATTGGATTCAACATCGATCGAGCAAGCACTTTTCTTGCAGCTTTGCTTTGGTTGCTTCTCTCCTCGCCCCTGCCCCTGCCCCTGCCCTCGGTTGGATGGACTATCGGATCAGAGTGAGTATGCATGGTCAGCACGTAGCTCCCTCCGATCCGGATAAGGAAAGGCTTTCAATTTATTCTCTTCTTTTTGAAGAGGAGAGAGAAACAACAGCGGGCTTTCTCTTCTTTTTGACGTGACGGCCCACTTCACTTCATTCTCTTCTTTTTTTTTTAGAAAAAGGACTTCACTTCATTCTCCGGCCGGAGCATACAACTGTTGTGTTGTGTGAAATGGGAATCAATGACAATGGTGAAAATACAGCAGTTTGTTCACATCTACAAACTCATCTTCTCACAGCTACTTAGCATGTTAAAAGGATAAGAAGGGAGTACTTAGCACATGTTACGGTGTGTGCTGGAAATAAATATATAGTATTAACTTTCAAATATGATGATCAATTTAAATCCATCTACAAATAATTCATCTTCTCAGATCATAAATAGCATGCCATGGTTTGTGCTGGAAATAGTATCACTGCACCTTTCAAATACTACCATGATATGACCAAAATAAATCCATCTACAAATACTACAGGAGCATACATGTAACAACAAAGCTCCTCGGCTTTTCCTCCTTTATTTGGGATTAATATAATTCCTAGTCCACTGTTTTTTTTTTATCATAACTCGTCCGCCGGGACTAGCTCTTTCTTCACCTCAATTAGCTCGGCAGGATGATGATCCTCCTGCGGCTTCATCATCGGGGCACGTCTATACCTCCTGGCTAACACTAGAAACACCAAGAGATCCATGGCGTTGAGCGCTGCTATCACAAAGTAGAACCTGTCTACGTGACCCTTGTTGAGATCTTCAGGTATCCAGCCAGGTTGGTTGCCTTTGCAGGTGATGGTCATCACCAAAGTGACTAGCAGGCTACTTACGTAGTTCCCAACTGACATGGAGGCCACTGTGAGCGCACTTCCGAGGCTTTTTAGGCCATCTGGGAGCTCACGGTTGAAGAATTCATTCATGGTCACATACATGAACACTTCAGATGCTCCGATCATCACGTACTGGGGGATTTGCCAAAGGATGCTTAGGGAGCTGGACGGTCCTCCATCAGCTCCCCCAGTGGTCGTTGCATGCTTCAACCTCTGCTGCTCCACCAACGCAGCTGTGGTCATCGCTGCTGTTGATATCACAAGTCCAACACCCATCCTCTGGAGCTCGGTAGGCTCTCGTCTTATCTTGCAGCAGATCTTAATAATGATGAATTCGTAGATGAACACAAAGCTCGATACACCCACTATTTCAAATACAGATATGCCGGCAGGAGGAATCTTGAACGACTTTGAAAGGGAATTGTTCATGGCTGCTGCTTGTTCGATGAATACTGATGACATCTGTGAGTATGCGGTGGAGTAAAAGATACTGCAGAGCCATATTGGAATCAGGCGTAGAATGCATTTCACTTCTTCCACTTGAGTCACTGTACAGAGGCTCCATGGCTTTTGTGGATACTGCTCACCTGGTAAAATGGGATATGGATCTTTAACCACAGCTGCTTTGTCCAGGCACCTGACGAAAGAAATAAAAAAAACTGTCAGCAGTGCACGGTGCAGCTAGCAGGACGTATGTAATAATAACACCATGCATTATCGATCGATAGGAAGTGTACGTAACGCCGCATCATATATATACCTGTAGCCTGGCGTGTGCACCATCTTTCTGGCCTTGTTCTTGATCTTGGCTTCATCAAGCTCGTAAAGATCTTCTGGTCGCTGTGGAGTCTTGACGCGCCTGTTCTTCACTGAAGCCACAACGACCTGGCAAACACTCAGGATAGCCTTTCCATCGGGCATGAAATGCCTGTACCTTAAGGTTCCGATGGCAAACAGAAGCAAACCAAGGAATCCTGCTGCCGTTGAAATCCAAAATGCCAAGACCCATCTCCCCTTGTCCTCTATGTATGTGAGGACAGTAACAGCTCCCATGCTGCCCAGGTTGTTGGCAACGAAGAAGTAACCGAAGAAGGCAGACTTTGACTTCCTTTCCCTGATGTCAGATTCATCAAACTGATCGGCACCAAACGTTGTGACTGCAGGTTGGTAGGCTCCGTTTCCTAGCGCGATCTGGTATATCGCGATGTAGAGTATGAGTTCTTCCGTTCTACTCGGTGGCCTACATGAGTTTCCCTGCTGCTGTCCTTCTCCGAAGTCGCAGTATTTATGAAGGAACAAGTAGGATGATACGGATAGCTCCACCAATCCCTGTTGTGTTTACCATGGCAATGCAGGCTATATCGTCAGTTTTGAACTAGCTACGTACAGCAGTAATCATCATCAAAAGAAAAGGAAGATCGATCGAGCTTATTACGATCGACGTACGTACAGTGAGTAAGATAAGTTCGAAGATGATGCAGGCCTTGTATCTGCCCCAACAGGAGTCGCTGATAAGTGCCCCGATGATGGAGAAGACGTAGTTGGTTCCATTCCAGTTGTTGGCATGGTTGGCGGCGTCAGCGTTGTCCAGCCTCATCACGGTTCCCATGAACCTCACCAGGTTTATGCTCACGCCGTTTGTTGCTAACGTCACAAGCGCCTGGTTCACTGCATGCTTCCACACCACAGGCACGCCACAGAGGATTACTTACCGGGCGCTGCTGCTATATCATCGTCTATATGCGTGCATGGAGAGTAAAAAAAGGAAAAAGAAAAGGTATCCTTTCCTTCCTACTCGATCTTGTCCAGCCAGATGGTATATAAGGAATACAAACTGAATCTACTGAATTGTCTCACAAAAGGAAATACTGTAAATGTGACAAACTCACTCAGGATGAGGATGCCGGCATGCCATCCACCGGATTTGGCCTTGAGGCACCGGTTGCCGTGCCAATCCACCGACCCATCCATCGTCCTCCTTCCAGTACTTCCAGTACTTCCACTTATTGCAGCCGACGACGGACGATGCTCCCCCTCCTGAGCCTGAGTCTCTTCCAGTTCCAGAGCTTGCTGCTCCGGTGGAACCTGCATTTCTTCTTCCTGTATATATGATTCATGGTACGTACGGTATCAAGAGTAGCGGAAAATCCAAATTATATTGTTAGAATAGAAGAGGCGACCGAAACTAACGAGTAGAGAAATTCTATGCCACTTACAGCCATCATCGATCCTGATGGTACGGTGTGCAAAGGCTGACCAAACTGAAGGTTTGTTTTAATTGCTCTTTTGTTCAACAAAGAGCGGATCGACCAGACTTGGCTCCACACTATGCTGCTGCCGAGACAAGAGATGTACTTATTTGTAGTTGTAGGTGGTTGGTGTTTGTTGCAGGTAGAGAGAGAGAGACAGAGATCAGAGATAGAGAGAGAGAGAAAGCGGCGCGGCATGCAACGTGGTCGGCGAGATGGGACCCGACGTTCATAACTGCTGCTGCTGCTTCTGGGTATGTCAACGATGCTGTTGTTGCTTTTGCTGGCTGTGGCAACATTAACAGATCAGATCCTTTGGACTTCTTTTTTATTTTATTTCTTTCGCGCGCGGTTGACAACGATGATGCTGACTGCATGCATGCGTTAATTAAAAGAGAAAAGCTGCATACGTATCTGCTTAATTGTGCATACAGACAGACTGCATGAATACATGTCATATTATCTTAATTATTTGCTGGCTTCCTACCTACCTTGATTAACTGCATGCCAATAGATCGATAGCCTCCAAATTAATTAAGCCGAGAGGCGATGACTGACTCCAAGCACAACGCGCGCGCGGCAGCAGAGTCAGAGTGTACATGATGTTGACCGTCGTCTGCATGAATGCATGCATATCCATTACGACATTCAAGAATGGAAACGAACGTGGATAACAATACTTACTTTATATAAAAGAACATCCATTGCATTCATGAATTATTCGCACGGATAATAGTTTTTGTCAAATCTTTTCTGATACAGTACATGCATGCATGGACGACCCCAGCATTGGATTTCTTTTGCAATAAATAATGCTTCAGATTCTCCCGCCCTGTGCATGAACGCGTGCATGGCTGGTGTCACCACGTACAGCATAGGCTCTCAAAGGAAATACAGTACAGTAGTTTTATTTCATATGAAAAACTAGCCCGGCCCGGCCTCTTTCAAAAAGAAAAAAAAAAAGAAATCTAGACCCTAGCCCAGCCCATCTCCTTTCAGGAAAAAAAATAAAGTAAAATCTAGCCCATACATCTTAATGGAGTGAGGAGAACAGAACAGCCCATGGGAGGAGGTTACTTCCCGTCCCCGTCGTCTTCCTTCGCCGCCTCAGTCTTACTCTCCTCGGAAGCAAGCAACGAATCGAATAACTAAGTAGTAACTTTGGAGGAGGAGGAGAAGGAGGAGGAAGAGGTGCAGACGTGCAGTGCAGCAGGATATATGCTTGCTCCCCGTACCGTGACCGTGATGATCGATCGATCGATTGATGCTTCGATCAATAAAGGAAGAATTAAAGGCCATGGCGCTCATCAACTACAATAATATGGGCCTGCAGGCGGCCATCAACTTGGTCGCGGCGCTGCTGTCCATCCCCGTGATCGCGGCCGGCATCTGGCTGGCCACTCAGTCGCCGTGCGTCCAGGTCCTCCAGTGGCCAATCATCGCCCTCGGCGTTGCCGTCCTCGCCGTAGGCCTTGCGGGCTTCGTGGCCGCCTTCTGGCGCCTGCCCAGCTGGCTCCTCCCCGCCTACCTCGTCTCTATGCTCCTCCTCGTTGCCGCGCTCGCCTGCCTCGCCGTCTTCGTCTTCGTCGTCACCGCCAGCTCCCCATCGGGACACGTGCCTCCAGGCCGGGCCTTCCTCGAGTACGACTACTCCGCCGGCGGCAGCTGGCTGCGCGCTCGCCTCGAAGGAAGGTGGGACCGGATCAAGACGTGCCTCGCCGCCACGCCCACCTGCTCCCACCTCAACCAGACGTACGCCACGGCGCAGGAATTCTTCGCGGCCGCCTGGCTCAGCCCGCTGCAGTCGGGGTGCTGCAAGCCGCCGACGAGATGCGGCTACACCTTCGTCACCCCGACCTACTGGATCAGCCCTATCGACGTCGCCGCCGACCCCGACTGCGCCGCCTGGAGCAACGAGCAGGACAGGTTCTGCTACTCGTGCGCCTCCTGCAAGGCCGGCCTGCTTCGGGACCTCCGCACGGGGTGGCGTCGCGCCGACATCATCGTCGCAGTGACCACCGCGCTGCTGCTTGCCGTCTACGCCATGGGCTGCTACGCCTTCCGCGCCGCCAAGACGGATGACCTCTTTCGCCGCTACCGCCAAGGCTACACTTAATTGACTATAGCTAGGAACATAGCTATCCCTACGCTAATAAGGAGCTCCCTCTCTCCTTGATAACGAGTCAACGAAGGTGGAAGCAAGGAAGCCGAGAGAGATTAACTGCATTTCGCAACAAAAAAAAAAAAGAAAAGAAAAGGGAGAGAGAGATAAGAAAGGTCTACTGCTCAACTACTGTCTGGTCAGTTCTGTAGTTTTTGTATGCTTGAATCAAGTTGAGCTGGATCCTCCTCCTTAGATTGATGAAGTCATCCTGTGATGAAACGGAGGGAGAACAAAGTGACATACGAATATTTTTGTTTGATGTACGAATCGGTACTAGTACATGAGAGTGTTCATTTGATTTGCTTAAAAATCGTATACCCTATTCACTTATATAAGGTCTTTCGATCCTTTTTTTTTTCTCTCTCGAATGCCATGATTTAAAATATTTCCTATAACATCTACTGCTCATCCATCCCTAAATACAATCAACCATGCTTCTTACCTTCGATGATTACGAGCGACTTAATTTTGAATTATTATTATATCCGCCGCCGCCGCCGCCGCCTCGTCGTCCTTACTGTAATTAACCGCGAGGGCCCGCTTCGGCTGCCTCTGCCACCGTACCGTACATAGTTATCCGAGATTCCGAGGGAGACACGACGACGGCACCGAGGGAGAGTGAGAAAGCCAGTCAGCAGTGTGGTGCTGCATCACCACTGGCGACGGCGAGACCAACGATCGATACAGACAACGATGCTGGAGCCAAACCCGATGGTCCTCATCGAGGCGGCGGAGCTGCGCACGCCTCGCCTCCCCTCCCCTCCCCTCCCCTCCTCCACCTCGATCGTCGCCTCCTTATATCATTCGATCTACTCATCATCCATTTCTCTCCCCTTACCCACATCGATCGAGCTTGCCCCTTCCTCAAATTTCACTTCTTGCTGACTGATTCCCTTTGCGGCGGACCGCCATGGAGGCCAATGGTCTCGCCATGGACGCCATCAGCAACGAAACCGTCGACCTGGTCATTGCCTTCACACTTGACTTATCAAATACGCACAAGAATGATTTTTTCTAACATTGATCGGTACTCCGTACAGGAGCACATCCCTGTGGAGGAGGTTCTGGAGCACCTCAAATGCAACCGCGAGGGCCTCACCGCTGATGCTGCCCAGCAGAGGATCAACATCTTCGGCTACAACAAGTTAGAAGAGAAGCAGGTACGGTGCATTCTCATGTCATTCAGTCACTTCCTCTTTGCAGCAATCAAGTAGTAGCTACCTTTGCTTCCACACTTGGGGTCTCTAAAAGAATCGATGTTGCAGGAAAGTAAACTTCTCAAGTTCCTAGGCTTTATGTGGAACCCTCTTTCCTGGGTCATGGAGGCTGCTGCCCTTATGGCTATTGCACTTGCTCACGGAGGAAGAGACCCTGCAGGAAATGTAATCAATCCCATACAGACATGATTCACACCATCTCCACCCTCCACACACACATCCTCATCTGTTTGCTACCGATCATTCTCAATGCAGAAACTGGGCCCAGACTACCACGACTTCATTGGAATTTTGCTTCTGCTCATTATAAATTCCACCATTAGCTTTATGGAGGAAAACAACGCTGGCAATGCTGCTGCTGCACTTATGGCCCGCCTCGCACCAAAAGCTAAGGTACTGCCTTGTCTTCTGAAAACGGACACATTGCACATCATAAGCTTCTACTTGTACTATATTTTCATACCTTTTCATCATGTTACATTCTTCCTAGGTTTTACGTGACAGCACCTGGAGTGAAATGGACGCATCTTTGTTGGTTCCGGGTGATATAATCAGCATCAAACTTGGAGACATCATTCCTGCAGATGCACGTCTTCTTGAGGGCGACCCACTGAAAATTGATCAGGTTTTCTCGTCACTCAGTCTCTTCCTTCCGGCATATTGAATTGGCCTACACCTTTTTTCCGCTGAAACGAAAAGAAACTATTCTGACATAATTTTCTTGACACGAGAATATTTTGAACACTGAGTAATATTTGCATAAAAAAATTATGTTGCAGTCTGCTCTCACAGGAGAATCGCTGCCTGTAACTAAGAACCCTGGTGATGGAATCTACTCTGGTTCAACTTGTAAGCAAGGTGAAATAGAAGCGGTTGTTATTGCCACTGGAATTCATACTTTTTTTGGAAAAGCAGCTCATCTAGTTGAGTCAACTACTCACGTTGGCCACTTTCAGAAGGTTGGTCTGCCTAACATTATTTTTTTAACCTACCAAGGAAAGCCCCTGCAGCATGCTGTAAACCTGAGTCTGTTTAGTAAATCTTCAAATAGTTGATTCTCAGTGAAGCTCAACCAAATGCTGTTTTTTCAGGAGAAGTGATTCTAGGTTGATTGTTGGAAGTGATTCTTTTAAATGCTCTAAGGGCCTGTGAGCTAAAAACTATTTTCTCCTAAATATCTGTCTTAATTCTAAGAGTTTATCCTAGAGAATTACATTCAGCTACATATCTCACTCCCCTTTAGAGAATTGGGTTCTCAACAAGAATCAGTTCTGGAGAAGCTCTATCAAACAAACCCTAAGATTTTCACCAAATCCATATAGCTTCAGTTCTGTTTTGTGTCTTTTCCTGTTAGTTTTCCCTCTTTTTGTTAGTTTACCACCACGTTGATTGTCTGATTCACTTTCTTGCTGCATCTGTGATCTGGCCCTGACTACTATTTATGGATGCTTTTAGGTTCTGACATCAATCGGGAACTTCTGTATTTGCTCAATTGCTGCTGGAATGACTATCGAATTGATCGTGATGTACGCTGTTCATGCGAGACAGTACCGACAGATCGTTGATAACCTTCTCGTGCTTCTTATTGGAGGGATTCCAATTGCCATGCCTACAGTTCTTTCTGTTACTATGGCTATTGGGTCGCACAAACTAGCACAACAGGTTTGATCACAGTTCTCTAGTTGCAATTTAGCTGTGCAAATGTGCTATGGGAGTTGATTCCTTTTCCTTTCCATGGTTATTTTGCAGGGTGCTATCACCAAAAGAATGACTGCAATAGAAGAAATGGCTGGAATGGATGTCCTTTGTAGCGACAAAACAGGAACCTTGACACTCAACAAACTAAGTGTTGACAGGACTTTAATTGAGGTTATCTTGTCTGAATCTTGTACCTTAGAACATAGCTCTCGTTGTTTTTGGTAAACTAGTTATTTCTCTTATTTTGCCACCTGTATCCACTTAGCTGAAGTTTCAAGCTTGTCACTTATGACTTGTTCTTGCGCTGACCACATTTTCACACAGCTATCCTCTCCAAATACATTATCTCTTCTGTTTCTTTTCCATTTTCTGAAGCGATTCAAAGAAATTAAACATTTTCACACAGCGTCAGTTCAAAAGTGGTCCCTCTTACATCTTGTTGGGGGCAAATCAGTCTGGTCTTATTATTTGCTGTCGTACCATGGTTATGAGTGGCAGTTCTTCTCATCTATCATTACTGATGTTAATCAACTGATTGCTAAAGTGTGGAGCATTAATATTTTTGTAGGTTTTTACTAGAGGCACTGAAAAGGATGACGTTGTCTTGATGGCAGCAAGAGCTTCAAGACTAGAAAATCAAGATGCTATTGATTTTGCTATTGTTTCAATGTTGCCAGACCCAAAAGAGGTAGAAGATTCTCATTTCTTATTTTATATGTAGTTTTTACATGCTCATATGAGAGTATATGGTTGATGTCTGTTTTATTCACTCAATTATGGAAGGAACTAATCACTCTTGTTCTAACAAATGTTAGGATTAGCAGTGTTGTTCCTATCATTTCAATCATATGCTCCAGAACTGGTCTGTTTACTTCTTTTTTCTTTTTGAATTTGGTTTGATTTACTACTTATTTGGAGGTTATCACATTAGTAGTGTCTCCAACACGCATGTTTGACTTTTATGTTACAAGTATATTTGTAAAAATTAACATGATTTTTATGGTGTTCAAATACTTTTGGTGATGTATGAGGTGTAGTCAAGTGCTTTTATGTTTTGTGATGAACGTACTTTGATGGATGCACAGATTGAAGGAGTAGATGCATATGTGCATGAGATAAGTTTTACCCTGAAATTCTTTTGTTGCTAGTTAGTTCTAGGCTTTTATTTGATTTCAACTAATAATGTATGTTTTTTTTTTCACAAAAAGCTATCTAACAAGCAATAGTTTTGGTGTCTGTGGTTTGTGTTCGATCTATGTTTTCCATGCATCCTTAGTTTGTTCTCTTATCCATACTTCTAGGCACGTGCTGGCATCCAAGAAGTCCATTTCCTTCCATTCAATCCAACTGACAAGAGGACAGCTCTCACATACTTAGACGCTGGGGGTAAAATGCACAGGGTTAGCAAAGGTGCTCCTGAACAGGTATCTACATCTGCATTGGTTCTTTTATAAGTTACAATGAAATACTGAATAATATCCCCTTAAAGAAATACTGAATAATAAAAGGCGCAGAAATCATGATATGACTTGAAATGCATTGATAGACAGATATGGTGGTATTTACGGTTCACTACCTGAATTGATGGTGAGATGGCTTGCGCATTAAACCTATTAGTATCCTACTACTTGTAGAGCAAAATAAAATGAAAGAATAAATATATCTTATTTGTTTTTCCTTACAGTTGTTTTTTGTACCAACTGAATTGATTGTTTTTTGTACCAACTGAATTGATGGCTTTACAACACAAATATTTTGTGTATATTGTTTCCTCTATCAATCCAATGATGTGTATGTTTCTATCTAGGGTCAAATATTATTTATTTTATTTGCTTTTTTAAGTGATCAAAATGTACTGGAAAAGAAAAAGAACCAAAATGAATACCATATATGACTAAGGTCACACACTGTAATTCGATTGTATTTCATCTCATGATCTTTGCAGATTCTGAATCTGTCATCAAACAAGTCTGAGATTGAAAGGAAGGTCCATCATGTAATCAGCAATTATGCCGAGAGAGGGCTTCGATCACTTGCTGTTGCCTATCAGGTGATACCCTGCTATTGCGCCACCGAAGTTCTTATCCGTTTGTGGAATTAGAAGCATAACTAAATTTCTTCATTGTACAGGAAGTGCCTGAAGGGACTAAGGAAAGTCCCGGTGGACCTTGGCAATTTATTGGTCTTCTCCCTCTCTTCGATCCTCCTCGTCATGATAGTGCTGAAACCATACGCAGAGCTCTTGACCTTGGAGTCAGTGTAAAAATGATTACAGGTGCCACTTTTCTCCTTTACCACTAGAGGAGAGTAACAGTCAAGTAGGGAACACCGAGAACGATGTGGTAGGGAAGAGAGGGAGAGTGATGTGGGAGGGAAGTCATGAAAACTTCTGACACCGTAAACTTAGATTGCGCTTGTCTAGTCATATCAACTCTCAAGGCAGTGCAAGCAGTTCTCAGATCCAGGACATGTGTCAATATGTGCACCCTTGTATTTTTCATATCGCTAACGGCAAGGAACCAGAAGGGTGGCCTGATGCAATGGCAGTGGTAAAGTCTCTCCACTTGTGCCCTGAAGGTCCTGGGTTTGAATCAGGCTTCTTGCAAATTAAGCAAGGGAAAGGCTGCCTAGAAATCCCCTTCCCCAGACCCCATACTGCGTGAGAGCTCTCAACACTGCTAACGACAAGGAACCACTTAAATTCTAGTATTAGAATAGGTACACATATGGTAAAATTTCCCTAGGACTCACTGTACTTATTAGCTGGGAGCTGTCAGTTAGAATGCTTCACTGTATTTATACTGCTCTAGTAACTGACCTAAAAATGCCAAAAAAACAAATTAGAGTATCATCTGGATATTGTTGTTTTAAATATGCTCTTTCCAAAATTTCAGGTGATCAGTTGGCCATAGCTAAGGAGACTGGTCGGAGGCTAGGAATGGGAACAAACATGTATCCTTCTTCATCTTTGCTGGGTGACAAAAAAGAAGGCGATATTGCAGTTCTACCAGTGGATGAGTTGATTGAGCAAGCGGATGGGTTTGCTGGAGTTTTTCCAGGTTAGCATGAATTATTTGTTGTATCACAGTTTTCCTTGCTCTAACTTGTTTTATTTTTCAGAACACAAATACGAGATTGTTCAGAGGCTGCAAGCTAGGAAGCACATATGTGGGATGACTGGGGATGGTGTTAATGATGCACCTGCTCTGAAGATAGCAGATATTGGAATTGCTGTGGCTGATGCAACTGATGCTGCTCGAGGTGCCTCTGACATAGTTCTGACAGAACCTGGATTGAGTGTGATCATCAGTGCTGTATTGACTAGCCGGGCAATTTTCCAAAGAATGAAGAATTATACTGTAAGTTTGTGTTTTAAAATGCATATGCACATTTTATAACTTGCTATCATGTTATGTTACTCATCTATGGGCAAATGAGGCATTAGTTCAGTTCAATAATCTTCAATATTTGTCATTTTATTCGGTAGTAAAGTACTCCCTCTGTCCCAAACATATTTTAGTTCTGGCTTTGCCCAGGTGCATACCCAGAATTGAAGTCGTTTGGGATGTAGTAGTTATTAGTTAGCCAAAAAAAGCACACGAGAGCAAATGTTTTGTTTCATTTAATATATGTTTTTGTGTTGAGAAAGCAAAACACTTAGGGCATATTCAATTAGGATTTGGTAATTAGAACTAATATCTTTGCTAGTGCTGGATCTCATTCCCCCATCTGTACCATCCATAGGGCTGAACCAGAATACCTGTGAATTATTTTAGCTTTCATTGTGCACTGCAATCCTGCTATTTTCAATCCAAATACCTTGGGTCCAGGGTATTACAGTTTTGAATTGCTTGCTTAGTCTATGTCATTATTCATTAGTACTGATATTTTTTACCAGCGCTGGCCCTATAAGAGATTTCCCTTTTCAACTATTAGACACATTACACTTGTGTTGTCATCTTGAGGAGACTTTTGTCTTTTCATGATGTAGAAAGCTATTCTTTTTTGTAAAGAGGGGTGCTGATTATATCTTTTTATTCTCTATTTGGCAGATATATGCTGTATCTATAACAATTCGTATCGTGGTAAGTTTATTTTTCTTACCAGGGACCCGTCTACTGTACTCTTCTGCCATTCATCTGATTTTTACCAAGTTACTCTTGTATGACAATTTGTCTATAGAATAGAACATGTGAGTACATCATTTTTTTGGGTGTGTGTGTGTGTGGGGGGGGGGGGGGGGTAAAAGGCACTTTTCAGCTGATCCCTTGGGCTAACGTTGTAATTACATTAACTCGGTTTTGTCCGATCCCTATACAAAAGTCGCACTCAAAAGCTGATTCAATTATTTTTGGGATTTACCTTACGACTACGAAATTTACCTGTACCAGCTTGGCTTTTTGCTGTTGGCATGCTTCTGGAAGTTTGATTTCCCTCCAATGATGGTGCTTGTGATAGCTATTCTTAATGATGGTAAGAGTGTTGCTACCTTTTACTCGTAACAGGTTGTTGGTCAACTGATTATGATTTGTTTAACGGTGATAATACTTTGTTCTCAGGAACCATTATGACTATATCCAAAGATAAGGTGAAGCCATCTCCCCATCCAGACAGTTGGAAGCTAGCAGAGATATTTGCAACTGGAGTGATAATTGGGGCTTATTTGGCTGTAACGACTGTGCTGTTTTATTGGGCAGCATACAAGACAGATTTTTTTGTGGTAAGTGGTTACTGCCATTGCCTTGACTTTCTGGTGACGATCCATATGTTTGACAGGCATTTCAATTTTCACCTTTACTTGCAGCACCTTTTCAAGGTCGAGACTTTGAACATAGATAAGATCCAAGACAAGAATAACGAGAAATTGATTGCTGAGAATACGGAGAAGTTGGCCTCTGCAGTGTACCTTCAAGTGAGCACCATTAGTCAGGCCTTAATATTCGTGACACGCTCCAGGGGTTGGTCTTTCTTAGAGAGGCCTGGCCTCCTGCTTATGGGTGCATTCGTGACGGCTCAGCTGATCGCCACCGTTTTAGCTGCGATTGTGAACTGGAAGTTGGCTAGCATCAGAGGCATTGGTTGGCGGTGGACAGGTGCTGTTTGGGTGTACAACATTGTTATCTACCTTTTCCTGGATCCGATCAAATTTGCGGTGAGGTACGGCCTCACGGGGAAAGCATGGAACCTGGTCATCGACAGGAAGGTAAGCCCCTCTTGCGTCTTGTTGTTGTTGTTGGTTTGAATTCCCCAAAATAAGATAAAATAAGGAATCATCTATCTGTTACTAAAAACTAACCAAACCTGGCGCCTGGGCAGGTGGCTTTTACAAACCGGAAAGATTTCGGGCGGGAAGCTCGCGAGGCAGCTTGGGCACACGAGCAGCGTACGCTGCATGGGCTTGAGAGCGCCGGCGCCGGGCGGGAGAGGGCTGCTGCGCCCGTGGAGCTGGGGCAGATGGCTGAAGACGCGCGGCGGCGTGCGGAGATTGCAAGGCTGAGGGAACTGCACACCCTGAAAGGCAAGGTCGAGTCCGTCGTGAAGCTCAAAGGGTTGGACCTGGAGGACATCAACAACCAACACTACACCGTCTAGATGATTTCATTGTTTGTTGATTCCTGTCTCAGTTTTATTTTATTTGACATTGATTAGTTCAGTTTTGAACTAATCAACGTCAAGTAAAATGAAATTTATGATAATAATAAAGAGGAATAATATGGAGGAAGGAGTACTTGCCCTGTTAATTCCTCTCCAAATTCGAGTGATCCATGTACTGTGTACTCCTTGGACAAGCACTTGCACTCTTTTCTCAGTACCAGCCGTTTGGCATGAGAACTGGTACGCAGGGCTTTCTTGTAATGATAATGATGAATACTGTATGTTTTTTATCATGCCTTTTTATTTCGTGAATTTGAATAACTTGTACTCCCTCCTTTCTCAAAAGTTTATCCCTTTCTTATTCATTTTTGTATTAGAAAGCGATAAACTTTCGAGAAAGGAGGTAATAGCTTATATTATGTGGCGAAGGGAGCAATGTGTTGGCTACTGTAGTAGCAGCAGATTTGCGTTAGTTGTTATGCAGTCTTCTTCCGTTTCTATTTATCTGACGAACTATGTCTAATGAATGAGGCCAGAGTGACTACTTACTCCATCTCATATTATTTTATTGTTTATAAAAGAATTTTAGTTCACTTTAATTTCATTTTTATTTAAGTAAGAGCAGGTGATTGGGTCAGGGTGAGGTGGATGTTCGGTTCCGTTCCGTGGCTGCACCGCAGCTGAAGTAAACTGCAGCAAGTTGAAGTTGTTGTAACAAAAGGAAAAAGGAAAAATTAAAGTAAACTGCAAGCAAGGGAAGGGAAGGGAAGGGAGGCGGGGAGAGGACAGGGAGGCACGTCTCCCGACCTACCTCCATCCAAGCTTCCCTTCCCTTTCCCGGCAGCTCCTCTCTCTGCGCTAGAGCTAGAGGGAGGGAAGGCCAGCGGTGGCCGGAGTAAAGCCGGCGCCTTTGTCCGGTGGTGCGGCCTCAATTGACCAGATCTGTCTTCCTCCGGCGGATGCATGATGCGGGTGCTGCCGGCGTCCTGGTCCTCCTCTTGTGCTTCCAGCTCCTGCGCCAAGGAACCCTCCTCCACCAGCTCATCATCCACGGCGGTCTACCTCAACATCTACGACATCTCCCCCCTCAACCACTACCTCTACTGGTTCGGCCTCGGCATCTTCCACTCCGGAATCGAAGGTCTCGCCTACTTTTATTTTATTTACAGTATAGTAGCTCCGCTCCTCCCATCAGCAGTCAGTAACCTACCTACGACTGGATTTCGGTTCCTGTTTTTTTTTTATACCCTACAATTCAAACAAAACGAAATCACTGAATGATTCCTGATCTGCCCCTTATCACCACTAAGGTTTAATATTTATCACATGCACCAAAATTGGAACCCGTTTCTAGGTAACCAAATCATATTTAACTTTGCCGCCGCGCCAACAGAGGCAAAACACTCCATGTTGTTTTCCCATATCTGGCAGTAGCTGAATTTCGTATGTTACCACTGTCACTTGAAATCACTATTTACTTAACCAATATTTGGCTGGCAGTGCATGGCATGGAATACGGGTTTGGAGCCCATGAATACCCGACCAGCGGAGTCTTTGAAGTAGAGCCAAAAAGCTGTCCTGGCTTCATCTTCAGGCGCTCAGTGTGTGTCGGTTCAACTGACATGTCCCGTTCACAAGTACGCACTGCCATAGAGGATCTTGCAGAGGATTATCATGGAGACACCTACCATTTGATTATCAAAAACTGCAACCATTTTACAGCTAATGTCTGCAAGCGTCTGACTGGAAAGCCAGTACCTGGATGGGTCAATCGCCTCGCCAGATTAGGTTTATTTTTTTCTTCTTCTTCCCCATCCTTTTTTTTTTTCCACACAAAAAGCGGATCTGTTTCTTGCTCCACAATGATGCCAATTCTGAACTATTTCCCGCTTTGGCAGGTTCTTTCTTCAACTGTGTATTGCCTGAAGGCATCAAGGTCTCTGCAGTCAGAGATGCAACCGCACACCATGATTTCTCAGGTACACTCTCTCTATCTCATTGAATTTTGTGGTTGATAGAAAGGTAATCTGGTACTCCCTCCGTCTCCATGAACTTGTCGCTTTGTAGTTCAAAAATGAACTACAAAGCGACAAGTTCATGGGGACGGAGGAGGGAGTATACAACAGTGCAACCACCATTGTGAATTGACATTGAACAGTTGTATTATTTCTTGCTGATACTAGGTGTTATAGTAGTGATTAGATGTGTTGGATCTATTCCATTCGAATCTGAAAGATGTAGTCTACATTTCACCACTGCTTGCAGCCTGAGAGGATATGATGCAAATGAAGTGCTTTATAGTTTCTTTTCGATGTGTCTCAGTTTAGTTAGTAAGATGCTATCTCTGCAGATGATGGTTTGGGGTCCAATGCGTCAATTATCGATGGAAGTGATGAGGATGATTTAGATCACCTTCTAACAACGCCAAGCAGCGACATTATACCTTCAAGAGACAAGACATTAACTCCTGCCAGGGATAGCTTCTGATTGCCTGCCTCTAATCCCCATTAGCAGTGAAGGCCATGGAGTCAAAAGAGCTGAAGGTGGCTTGTTGTAGGGTGAGATGATTGATTGATTGACGGTAGTGCCGCTATCGTCTTGTTGTAGAGATTGGGTGTAATGTGATGGTATTGTGTAATTTGTGGCAAAGGCCAAGTTAACCAACATGTTGTGGTCGTGACGAGATATTGTTAAGAGTTAAAGAGCGGTGCAGAAATGTGTGGTGTATATGCAGTAACTGAGTGTGGAGTAGTGTGATATAGCTACTGGTACACTCGAGTAGCGAAGTGATTTTTTTTCTTAGTTGACATTGTACGGTGATGGTGTGTAAGTGATTTCTTCTGTACAAATTACTGTAGTTGAGATGGACTGCTTGTTCCCCAGTGTTTTCTCAGATGTATCGAATATTCAAATACTGTATCATCTCTGATTTTTATTGACGCCCTTGGGACAAAACCTTTAGTTAAAAAATATTGTCATAACGTTGACCATTAAAAACTGCAAGGATTATTTGGAAATATTTTTGGGATCAATTTCGTCACACGATGCCGGGCCGGGCTGGGCCAGAAATCATATTTGCTTGCTAGGTTGTCCCTGACATGTGGGCTCGCCAGTTCGTCTTCTTCCTGTTTTGCTTGTTGCTGCTGCTTTCTTGTTTCCTCGCAACAGCAGGCAAAGTCTCTAGTGCCAATCGGACCTTGATCTTCTTGGCGATGGGGATGGCGATGCGGTCCCTCCTCCTTCTCTTCCTCGTGGCGGCGGCGGCGACGGCGCAGGCCTCTGCCCTGCCCTTCATAGTCCTGCACGGTAAGGCTCCCCATGTCCTCACTTCTACTGAATACATGATTCTTATTGTTCGCAATGAATCGTAGGGATCGGGGACCAGTGCTCCAACCATGGCGTCGCCAGGTTCACCCAGCTTCTCGCGGAGTGGTCCGCCGCCGACGGCTACTGCCTGTACTACTCTACCCCTACCCCATGCTTATATTTTTTTTTTGATCCGGCATGTCTATAATCTTGCTCTTGTTCCCTCCCTAGCCGGCTCTGTACTATTCTTCGTTGTTATATCATCCCAAAAAGAGAAGCCTTTTGTTGGACTATAAATTGATTATAAAAAATATCAATGTATTGACTATGAAAAATAAATTGTTAGTAGTAACTTTTCCATCTAGATCTAGTTGTGAACAATCGAGTGAAAGGATCCCCAATTTTCAGGTGAGTAGGTGACCAGAAATTAGCAAGCACCTTTAAGGCCCTGTTTGGCGCAGCTCCTAGCACAACTTATTCAAGAAATAAGCAAAAGCTATGTCAAACAACAGGCTTATCAGCACAAGCTGCTCTTCACCAACGTTTCAATTAAGCTGTTTTTTTCAACAAGATCAACCTCTGCCAAACAGTGCCTTAGTCTTCTTTCTATGCAACCAAGGTTGATTCATAGTTTTTTCTTTTTAGTCAGGAAACCCACCTCCATGGCTCCATTTCATTACAAAATGGAGATCATTAGGGGAGAGATAGCGAGCAGAGATCAGACTCTAATCCCCTCATATTTATCTAGCCACTAGACTAATGACTAAATTGACCGCTATCCTCCTACCATGGCCATCCAAAATGTCACCATTCTCAAAATACATCAGGTTTTTAAACTGCTAACCGACACCACAGTTTCATAGTCTTTCACTGCCACTATTACATTTTTGCAAATTTATATGTAAGTAACCGGGCTGCCAATTTCATTTTTTTGCAAATTTTGTTCCCACAGACATATCTATGTGAGTGATTGACGTTAATTTGTTTTTCCTCAGAGAAGTTGGGAGAGGAACATGGGACTCTTGGGTCATGCCTCTTCAGCAACAGGTTCAATTCCTATTTGCATGCAGTGTTTCTTCTTCCTAACCTTGTTGTCGAATGTTTCTATTTTGTAAGACATTTGCCATTTTATGATCACAGGCTGATACCATTTGTAAGAAGGTGATTCATCACTATGGGTTGTTGATGCCTCCCCATGATGTTTGATGAATTATTTAACATTAATCAACAATGGAAAACTTTCATTTGCCAGGTCAAAGAAATGAAAGAACTGAGCAACGGCTATAACATAGTAGGTCTATCTCAGGTATGATCATCCCCCGTGAACATTTTTTTTGTGTGTGCATGACAAATACGTTCAGTGTAGTGCTATAATTCATTTGGTTTTACAGATATGTTGCAATGCAAATACTATTCGAAACACTTTATTCTACTAAATTGTGCCTCTTGCATCCTATTCACAGGGGAACTTGATTGGCCGAGCGGTAATTGAGTATTGTGATGGTGGACCACCAGTGAGTTTTTCTAAACCGGCAATTCCCATTATACTCGCTTAACCTCCACCAATCTAATGTCGCTAATCTTTATTATTATTATTATTCTTATTACTATTACTATTATTATTCCTTTTTTGGGAGAAAGGATGGTCAGACTGTCCTGTATGCAGTTAATTTGGAATGGCTTAGTTGCACCATACTTTCTCCTATTTTTGCTCCCAAAAGTTGTGAAATTCTCTGGTCTGCTATGGGCCACTACTACATCTATTCATCCCTCCAAAATAAAACTATGAATTCTGTTGGTCTCAATGACAATCTGGGCCTCTGATGTACCATGAATTTCTTAATTTAACGTTTCCAATTTTCAGTGGAACAAATTATGAATCTAGATGCTGCCAACAGGTCAAGAATTTCATTTCACTCGGTGGTCCTCATGCTGGTACAGCTTCAGTGCCACTCTGTGGTGTAAGTTAATCTCAGCATCTCCAAATAACATGTAGTTTACGTTTTCAACTAGATAATAGGCTGGAAAGTTCTAAACATACAGGGTAAAATACAACTCCGCCTATGTTGTAATAACATAGCCGGTCCCAAGCTCGGATAAAGGAGGTGGGGTTGTGATATGCTTGGCGAGCCAACAACTACACTTTGCCATTCTCATGGAAATGAAACCCAAAAAAGCCTATCCCAACATGCTTAGGACAAAAGCTTGATTGTTGTTGTATAGAGGATTCAATATGCTTACACCGAAAGTGTTGTTTTGTATTTCTAGTTTTCAACTAGACAATGAACTGGAATTATTTAAAAAAATTAGAGAATTGACTATACTTACACCGTTGCTGTTATTGTATTATGGTTTAAAAGAATTTCAGTTTCAATAAATGAAGTAAAAGTCAAAGAAAAGCTGACTAAGACTATTGTTATTTGATATTTAAATGGAACTGGCAGCTTGTATGATTGAATTGACCTCTCTTTATTGGCAGTCTGGTATTCTCTGCATCATTGTCGATGCTCTGATTAAATTGGAGATCTACTCAGATTATGTGCAGGTTGTATATCCTTTTTACTTCAACCAATTTGTATTTTGCAACGATGACCACTTTGATAGATTCAGATACTTTTCTGGATAATTTGAGACATTATAAATTGCAGGCACATCTTGCACCTAGTGGTTACCTCAAAATCCCAACTGTGAGTATTCTATCTCCATTTAGCGAGGAATGCACTTTTCTGTTGTTTGATTGTCATGCTACACTATTGTTGCATTTACTGATATTGAAGTTTTTAATTATTTCGTGTACGGGTCAGTCAGTCTACTGGTATTGTGCAGTATCAGGCTTAGGTCGGCATGTTTACAGGCCAATCACTGTACCTATTCTCAGTGGTAGAGATAATTTCAGAGCAACCTTGTGTTAGCTGATCAATTGCATGCACCAGCAAAAATGGCAATGAGAATTAGAAATGGCTAGCTTCATAATGCATGCCCATATAACTAATTTAGCCATTCCCTTTTTTAGAATTGATATAAACATGAGATTCTGTGACCATGTTATAAGAATGATAGTTTGATTTTTCTATTTTTCTGTTGCTGCAGAATTTGTACTTAGGTAAACTTATGATGTGTTTAGCTTTAGCTGTCACAAATCTGATGAAATTGTGATCAGAGTAATGGATTGTTATTCGTTAATGAAATTCCTGTGTGTGATTAGGGTGTTCAGGTGAATGAAGTTTGCTTAATTCAAACTTTTTCTTCAGGATATGGCAGATTATTTGAAGAGCTGTAGGTTCCTACCAAAACTTAACAATGAAATTCCAGCTGAAAGAAATGCTACCTACAAGGAAAGATTCAGCAGCTTGGAGAATTTGGTATTGATTATGGTAAGCTCAAATTGTCCAGATTTTATTTTGACCAGGTTCCTAGATAGTAGCGTAGTGTTCCCCGTGTGGGGCGGCATGAAGTGTACTTGCTTGCTCCCTGTTTGAGAAGTACTCCCTCTATCCCTAAAAGAATGTCATTTTTTGAACTAAATTTAGTTCTAAAAGCGACATCCTTTTAGGGATGGAGGGAGTTGGTTACAATAATCCTAGAGTTCATGGGCAGTGAACAGTGCTTGATTGTTGTCAAATGCTAAATAGTTCCTGATGTATCAATATGTCATGGTCTATGAGAATAACAAAAGATTTTGGACATCGTGTGACTAAAGCGTATGTTTCACATATCATTCTCATTCAGAAGTGTATAATAGCAGAAATCAGTCCTCCTGCTGTCTCCTGCATGCCTCTCTTATCACCTACTCTCACGTGCATGATCTCCCACATGCTAGCATGATCATTTATCCCACAATCCGGCCTCCATGCCTTGTTTGGAACCCAATACAGATGTGATGATAACAAGTGAGTATTGCATCTACATCTTCTAGAAGAGACACAGTTGTGACTTGTAAGTGATTGTTCAAGTCTTACTTGAAGGGGAGATGGTTGCTTAAATAATTAAAGTTTCATGTTATATATATGTAATATGTTCAGTTGCTTTAGCCTGACTTTTTCCCTGAATGTTTCCTATGTAAATGTCGGTGTATCCAGATTACTCTACTATAATTACAATCTTTGGGCATTTTGGTCCTATGGCTTTTACCCAATGAAATTTTAAGTCTGTCTAAACTCACAAGGATACCCTGACTAGTGAATCATAAAACTACGCACGTTCTGTGCCCCCTCGCCTATGCTATTGGTGAGCTGTAACATTCCACTGCCCTTTATTAAGGATCGAGAAAGATAAGTAACAAAACCTTTATCGTATACCTAGTTTATTGATCTGTCATGGAACAAAGAACAAACAAACAAACGATTGTTCAAAGCAAAATGGGCTGTAGTGCAACAGGATAATATGATTTTATAACATAACATCTACTATTACTCTTATCTTGAATATGGCTAATGTTTTGTGGTTATTATGTGTAGTTTCAGGACGACGCAGTCCTGATACCTCGGGAAACCGCATGGTTTGGTTATTACCCCGATGGAGCATTTGATCCGGTCCTACCACCTCAGAAGGTGCATTCTCTCTTGCATATGATTCAGCAACTTGACTGATTATGTTGGGCTTATAAATCTCTACTTTAGAATCAAATCATTGTCAATGGCTTGGCTACTTTAAGTTTGATTTATTTATGAGGCATAATTGGTCTGGAAGTTGGCTTATATGGCTGAAATAAGCTTTTAGCAGGACAAACACTGTGTTGCAGCTTTGTTTCAATGCTGTGAGAATAAAAGTTCATTCAGCATTGTTAAGCATAATGTTGTGCAGGGCTCTCTCTCTCTCTCTCTCTTCTCTCTCTCTCTCTCTCTCTCTCTCTCTCTCTCTCATGGGTCAGGATCATTTATGTGCAGACAAAGCTGTATTTGGAAGACTGGGTTGGTTTGAAGACACTGGACGAAGCAGGGCGAGTTAAATTCATCTCTGTGTCAGGCGGTCACCTGGGTATCTCCAAAGGTGACATGAAGAAATACATCGTGCCTTACCTGGAGGACAAACAGTTTACCATTCTACGGAGTGTTTCTGATCTGCCAGGTGCTGCCAGGCGAGCTCTTGAGCTGCAGGAGAGCAAGGCACCCTTGCTTGAATCACTGTCACCATGACCAATCTTCCTTGGCATCGACCGGGACCTCTTTGCTGTTGCCATGGATGATTATGTGCTAGTTTCATCGATTGATGTTGTCTATGTTTTGCCTTGTAAATGAACAAGTAAAGAAACCTCTGGAATTTCCCTGTAGTATTCTCATCATGCAACGAGGTGTTTCTCTTTCGATGGAAGTAGTCTCATCAAAACTGAAAGTGACAGTCTTTGCAATGTCGAGAAAACATATGAGGGAGTATTATTTTTGACCTTCAGTTGGGAAGTGATGGTAAGCCCATCTCTGCCCTTAGATGGCACTTGTTTTAGACTTTCTGAAAGATTATTATGTGATTATTACATGTCTTCTCTGTTCCTGTTAGCTACAGAAGTTGACGTGTTAAATAAGATATGAAGTTAACTGTAAACCATCATGTTTCTCTGTACTACCAAACTTTTTTTTTTTTTGTCTGCAAGGCTGGACAGTATACTGCCCTTAGCTTAGTGTAGTTTTATAACATGGTATCATTTCATTTACTCATACATGTAGTAAAAGGATATTCCGAATACATCTTCTGAAAAACAACCATAAGCATGTTTTGCGAAAATACAGGCAAGATGATTCAATGTAACTATTATTTAAAGCTGTGAAGTTCTTTACGTCACAAGTCCATCTGTAGGTTACAGAATGCCAGAAGCATCAAATTAGTTAGGAGACTAAATATAATTTACTAGTTAGGATACGATTGTGTGCCTAAATACGTTCACCAGCTAATAAGCTGCTGGTATGCGTGTTTGTCCTGCCATATGGCTCCATGAATCCCTCAGTTCAGAAATACCCGTATAAAACAACGTAACAAATTTGACAGTGTGTAGGGCAGAAAAAACGAGAAGAAGGTCAGATCGTGCATTTGTTTCAATTTGTCAATAGCAGTAATCACAAAGGGAGGGCTAGCAATAAGTGAGACATTTGTGCATGATCCGGATCATATCAATTCGAAGTTAGTGTTGGGAACTCTGATTCCAGGTTTTGCGCATGGCGAAATGGACAGACTACAACGATGTGCATGGCAGCAGGGGGGTGGAGGAGGATTCAGAGCGAGTGGCAGGGTACCTTGAGGCGTGAGGTGCCGAGAGGCACATTGGACGGGTCGTCGATGGCGAGGGCCGGGGACTGCGCAGAGAACGACGACGGCCCGAGCGGCCGTGTGGCGGCAGCGCAGGAACGGGGAGACGACGACGGCCCATCCGTCGGCGGCCGTGATGCGCTTGGCAACGGACCAGGCGCGGAGGAGGCCGGTGGCGGACCAGATGGGCTCGGCGTGGTCGAGGCGATCGCCGGGGCGCATGACGACCACACGCTGCCGGTGCTGCCCCGCGGCCATTGCTGAGCGAGGAGGACGGATGGGTGGTGCGGTGCGGTGCGTCGCTCGCCTCTGCCATCGGAGTGGGAGGAGCAACAGGTGATGATAGAGAACCTTTTTTCTTCTAATTTTAAATTAATTAATACTCCTCCATTCCATGTCAAATAGTAGTTCTTCCGTGGCAAAAATGTGTCCATTTCAGTTCATTCTTTAAACTAAAAACGACAAATTTTGAGAATGAAATGAGTTAACTCCTCCGTTTTCAAACTCTCTCTGCATTGAAAAAGATTGTAGCTTGTTAGTTTATTTTTAAACTAACAAACCATAAGCTTTTAGAGATGGAAGGGCTACACGATGTTTTGAGAAATAATTTTAATTCTCAAAACATCAATATATTTGAAAATGGAATGAAGGAAATAAAATAATAATTCTCATGTCACTGGATACATACTTCTCATGTCACTATATACGACGAGCATAATTCTCATGTCTGGATCGGATACACAAGACAAAGATACTAACATCCAGGCAGCCCTGGAATATCTAGCGCAATTTGATTATTCATTCAAATTCAAGCTGCCTAGCTGCTAGCTATCTGGGATGAGCACTATGGACCCTGAGGTCTTCCTGCCTTCCAGGTCAGCATGGGCACGGCCAGCTTCCGACAACGGGTAGGTGTGGTTCACACGGACACGCAGCACCCCGTTCGCCACATTGGCAAACACCTCGCCAGCTGATTCCAGCAACTCGTCCCGTGTACCTGTGTAATGCATCAAGCTTGGCCTCGTCAGGAAAAGCGACTTGGAAGCCAGGTCGCTCAACGGAATCGGATCAGGTCTCCCAGAGGACTGCCCAAACGACACCAGGAAACCGCGTGATGCCAAGCATTCCACAGAAGCCTGCAAACACATTGATTTGATTGGGGATTAAAACTCCTGAATTACTTCACTTCTCAATCCCTACCCTAATGCAAAGCCACACTTGGACAATCAAGAGCGGATTAAACTCTGTGGGTTCAGAGCTGTACCTTGTATGTATCCTTTCCAACAGAATCATAGACCACATTTACCCCCTTTCCAGATGTAATCTCCTTGACTCGTGCCGCCACATCTTCCTTTGTATAAATTATCACATGGTGGCATCCATCCTGAATTGCCTGTGCAGCTTTCTCTCCATTTGAGACAGTCCCAATGACAGTCGCACCAAGTGCGTTTGCCCATTGACAAAGGAGTGAGCCAACTCCTCCAGCAGCAGCGTGCACCAGGACACTATGCCCACTCTCAACCTGCATTTTTTTTTCTTCTTTTGGTAATTATCAAAATGCACTCAAGTTTCCTGTCACGGAAATCATACGAGTCACAGTGAAACAATTGTACCCAACATGTATCCACAGTAGGTTACCTTGAACACACGGCGAACCAAAACATGTGCAGTCATGCCCTTGAGCATTACAGAAGCGGCCACCTTATGATCAACTGAAGGCGGAACAGGAACGGCAACTCTGGCTGGAAGGATTTGCTCTTCAGCATAAGAGCCCATGGGGTTGCCAGCATATGCAACAACATCCCCAACTTTTCTACCAGTGAGGCCAGGCCCTACTGCAGTGACCACACCAACAGCTTCCATTCCTGGGGTTTCAATTCGAGCACTTAGTTTGACATAGGAATTAAGTGTCTATCTATATGAAATACAGTAATACATTGAACTGAATTAGCGGGTGATAGGTGAAGTCTTTCTTAGAGGTACTGTGCCATTAGAACGAATGGTTCCAATCGAATCGAACAACAAGCAGATAGGCGCATCTGTGCAGTGAAGTGGATTATATTTAGCCATCAGGGTCAGGGGAAAAAATGCGTACGTACTTGATTGAAGGAACGGCATATCATGTTTACGAATGAAGAAAAAGAAATGAATCAACATGGTGGAACCTGCCTGGGGTGAAGGGGAGGGCCGGAGCGGAGTAGACCCCCTTGCGGAAGTAGATGTCGATGAAGTTGACACCGATGGCGGTGGCCCTGATGCGGATCTCCCCTTCCTTGGGTTCCCCGATCTGGACCTCTTCCCATTTCATCACCTCGGGGCCGCCGAGCTCATGGATCTTGATGGCCTTCACCATCTCCTTCGTACCTTGCCTTGGCAAGAAGAAGATGTCTTCTTTATTGCTGCCCTGGGAGGTGGGAGTGGAGGAGGAGGAGGAGGAGGAGGAGTGGAGGGCGCGGCGGGGGTCTGTGGGGATGCGGAGGCGAGAGCAAGAAGAAGAACCACGTGGCCGCCGCCGCTGCTGCTGCTGCTGGAAATGGACGAATGCTCTGGTTGTCGTCGTCAACATCCCTTCTCTTGTGGTAGCAGCATCCAGAAGGACACATATCCTCTCACTGCAGTTACTGCGACTGACATGTGGGTCTCACGTCTCAAGGGTCCACATGTCAGCTGCTATAACTGCAATACAGTTACAGCAGAGGATGTGGATGCCATCCAGAACGGCCAGCTATCCTGATAAATGGACACGTGGGTGGCTCATCGATCGGCGGCTTGGAATTGGAAATTGCTCATCAAGATGGGCAGCTAGCTACAACAACAAATAGGATCGGTAGAAACTCAACAATTTGATTTACTTTAATCAAAATCTAAAAGAAAAAAGATCAGACCGACGATAAGTAATTGAAATCTCTTTCGACCCTTCAGCAGATGTAGGAGTAAGTAGGCCTCCATTGCAACACCGAAATTCCACATAAATTTTACAAGAAAAAATAAACTCACAAGAAAAAACGAAGGATTCGAAAATATTTCAAAAGAAAATAAACTGTTAAAACATCTCTCTTGATCCTCAAAAGGATCATGACTTAATTTATTTTTTATGGAGAAAGTGCATGCATACACGTGAGTTTGTTAAAACATGACACGACACGCAGAGCAGAAGATACAAGATAGAATATGTATTATGTGTGAGCGTATGTAATTGAGTCGGCTCTCAGAATTTTTTTTTTTTTTTTTTTTTTTTTTTTTGAAGACATGGTCCGGACACCATGGGGAGGAGCACTCCCAATTCATTAAGGAAGGAGAGGTAGGCACGCGCGCTGAGCGGGGCTCGAACGCGGGTGGGCGCGGGCGGAACTCACCGCGCTGGCCATCCGGGCGTCGGCCCGGTCCTGGCTCTCAGAATTATATCCAACCAATGCAACCTAATCACATTTTCCTCTCCATTAGTGACAATGCATCTTATCTAAGGCGATCGCCAATCCATCGGACAAGGAAAACAACACCACATGTCGATCTATATGCATGGTGGACGCAGTACACTGCAGAGATGATTGTGTTAGCGGTGTATGGAGTAATAATTGAGAGCTGCACGTCCTCATAAATACTCGGTCGGTTTTAGAATAAACGACACCGGTTAGTTTATACTACCATTTTGTTACCATCATGTTCCCACCTTCCAACTGATTCCTGTACAAGCATGTATAGTAACCTGTCGTATCAAAACTTTGTGGGGTTTCTCAATCATAACAGTGTCGGCATTTGCTGGTGCTACAAACAACATACGCAGAGCTCAACATGGAGCGGTCCTTGTTACAGCCACCACTGCATACAACAGAACAGCAGCTGCGAGCAACTTTTTGGATGCAAAAACTCTCAGATTGATCTTCATCCTGCGTGACCTCATGAGCTGTAGCAAAACTTGTCCTGCTAGTACCACTAATGAACATACAGCAACTAGAGCCATCCTGGCAGCATCCTTAGGCCCGCCCACTGCAGTTAGCTCATTGCGATCAAACCGAACATACGTAGTGTCAACAGGGCAATCATCAGCACAGTCAAGTCCAAGGACATGATTCAACCAATCAGAAAGGCAAATAAGAATCCTTGCAAGCCAAGCAACTTCCGTCTCTGAGATGGGCCTTTTCATCCAGTCACCTCTGTATTCAACATCAGCCCACGAACATTTTCCCAAACCGGGATGCTTAGGTGTGAATAGCTCTTCGCGCACACGAGGTTGATTGTGCAAATCCATGTTCTTGTGCACTCTTTCAGTGTGGCTCTGAAAGACTCTTTTTATCTGGGACTTGATAAAATCCAACGTACGGAGAGCTTGTTGCGTGTCACCTGACAGGCGTAGTATCTCTGACTCTGCTCGGATCAAAAGCAGCTTGATAAAATTGGAAATTATGTCAGTACCCATCTTAAAAATAAAAAAGAAATCTATATTCATTAATCTTTAGACTCAATATTCAAGTGCAGTTTGCTCAATTTACAATGTTAAGTCTATTCATGTGATTTGCCAATACATTTGTTAGGAATATCAACCCCTATAAGGTACACAAGGATAGTATGTAAACTCGGGAAGTTTGTTCAGCAGTATATTTTTGAGTAACATAATATGTATGCCTAAACGAAAGAAGCATGCATGTACCAAGCCAGGTTTCAAAAAAAAAAAAGAAGTAATTTACTTACTATAATGCAAATACTGGAATCAACCCTGTAACACGGATAAAACATGCTAATCATATGATGTACCTGAAGAAGATTATAAGCCCCATTCTCATCATTACTGAAAAGCCTTAGATCGGAGTTCCAATGCTCATGCAAGAATGATCCATCGGCATCAGTTTCTGACAAACCATCCTCCCAGTCCTGGTTAATATGGACAAGTTATACTACCAATTAATATAGCAACTTCACAATGAACTTCAATTCAACGTCTTTACCAAGTTCAAATGGCAGTCCTTAAGGAATGCATGACTTTACCTTTAGCTTTTCGCGGATTGACGGCACATACTTCAGCACTTGATCTGACGCTGGGGATGATATAACCAGTCTCGAATGATAAGCGGCATCCACTTTCAGTAGAAGATCTAATAGGTCCCCGGAGGAGCTCAAAACTTCCAATACCTGGATAAACCAAACAAACATGTAATAACAGAACATCAATGAAGTAGAGGTGATTAGAAATAGCCAATGTCTTTTAACTAACTCATCCATTCATTTGTGCATTTGACAAGTGCGTCTGACTAGCATTTTCTTCGGAGCAAGACTCAGCATTACACTAATAATCCCATATTTGAAGATAAATTAACTTTTGACCTCCACAGCATAAAAATGTATGGCATGGTTATGACAATAACAAGCCTTTCCTCAGTTTTTAAATATATAACACTTTGACCAAGCCATAGTCAAACTTTTGAAACTCTGGCTTCCAATATCTTTTAAAACAATTAGTTTAGAAACATAAACATCATGTGTACAGATTTGTTGGTCAAAGTTGCACATCAAGGCCTTTGAAAAGATAACAGTGCAATGCGCTCAATTAAACAGAGGGGAGTGCTTCATAAAGGATGCTATAAATTGTGAAATAAACTATAAGACCTTCAATGAACCAATTCTCAGAATTATATCCAACCCAGGACCTTAGAAGTTCAAGAGATCAAGCCATGTTAGGCATAACAAGATGCTTTATACTTCACAAATTTAAGGACAGAGCAGAATGTCGTCTTGAACATTCAAGAAAGCTAGACATATTTTGAGTGCTTGAGTGTGGTTTCACAGGTTATGCAGAATTAAACAAAAACAGGCATATCAGAATCTAGCAAACTAGAAAGATCATGGCCATGTTAATGTGAAGCATAATATAGCACAAGGACTAATTACCAAACTACCAAATGCAGTATATATCGTTAACTTTTAAGTTTCCAAACTGTTATCATACTTCTTTCATCCAAAGGGTATGTGCTGCAGCAATACTTCATAAACAAATTCACAATACAAGATTCTACGGACCAAAGAATTAATTCATGCATACATATTTCAATTTCCTATAGGATCATATTCTGTCATACATACATCTTTGGAATTTGGATACACCAAGCATTCGTTCCACAATAGTGCACATTTGATTCATAATCATGAACTAAAATGTAAACCAACACGACAACCCATATTGTTGAGTTTCAGTGTCTGACTCTTCAGCATTAACAACTATCGGCGAGAAACTAACAACAGAGGCATTAGAAATTGAGGTTAACCATACATGCATACACATAATAAAAAGAAAGGGAAACCCAGGACTAACCTTAGATACCATCTGGAGTACCATAGTGACATCAGAGTGGATAAACTTGTGTGCAAATCCCAGGAAATGCACTACCAATGAGCTGTAGAAGAGGTAGTTGGACAGAACGTAAGTCTTCCATGATGAATCGTACAACTGGCAGTTTTGCATCCCCTTTGCCTCCCCATTTAGGTTCTTGTCATACCCATCCAGCTCCTGTTGAGTAACTTTCCACGGCTCCATATATGCCAACCACACAGAGAAGACTTGTGTTGCATTCTTTATCACTGTGCCAATTGGGCAGAATAAGAAAGTCCTCAGTACAAACCGATACAGAGGCCTCTGAATCAAAGGATTCCAAAAGTCAACCTTGGTAATACAGACCCGATTCCACACCGGCATTCCTTCAGACGAACTGACCAGTGCACAGCCATCACAGTAGTTGAGATACATAACGAGCAGCTTGACCGCATCTCCTAGGCCAGGAGATGGTGGACCCTCACTCAATTCGGCACGCGCACGAGACGGTAGCCGCAGCCTGAGGGAAGAGGCAGTCTCTACCGGCAATGGCGAGAAGTCGTCCCCGACAAGCCAGAACTGAACGAGGGTGTGAAGCAAAAACTCAGCCCGCGCGAAGTGTTGAGCAGCGTCCGTGCCATCACTAGGTGTCCCGTGAAGAAGGCTGGCGGATGGCCGCTGCATTGGTGTGCGCGACGTAGGCACGAACTCCCTGAGGTAGGCAGAGAGCAGCTTGAGGTAGAGGGAGGTCTCGGGTTTGTGACCTGGCTTGCGGATGGCCGTGGTGGCGAGAGTAGAAACCCAGCCCTCGAGGCGGGAGCGAGCCGCTTTCGAGGGGGAGGGGGCGGCGGCAGCAGCAGGAGGAGGAGAGACGGCCGAGACAGGGTAGAAGGCGAACCAGAAGAGGTAGTACTCGAAGACGGATAGATGGAGGTCGGAGCCGACGCGGGGCGCGAGAAGCGGCGAGACGAGGTCGGTGGAGGCGGAAGAAGCGAGGGCGAGGCGGAGCCAGTGAGGGAGGCGCTCGGAGGGGAAGACGAAGCGGATGAGAGCGATGCGGTCTGCCGCGACGGCGGCGGTGAGGAGCGCACCGGAGGGCGCAAGAAGGGAGAGGAGGAGGCCGGCGAGAGTGGGGTCGGTGGCGGCGAGGTCGATGAAGGAGGGCGAGACAAAGAGGCGGTAGAGCAGGGAGGGGAAGGTATCGGCGAAGAAGGCGCGCGGGTGGTCGGCGGCGTGGCGAGCCAGGTAGTCGAGAACCCTGGAGACGGCGGCGGCGGCGGTATGGGGGGTGGCAACGTCAAGAAGTGCGGCGGCAAGGGAGGAGGGGTCAGCGCCTGGCGGCATGTCGGCGGCAGCGAGGCCTAGCTAGGGTTTGGGGGTTTTATTTTTCTCTCTCGTCTATGCGGAAGAGAGGGAGGGGAGTGAGAGAGAGAGAGACTGCCTGGCGGGGTCCGTAATGGGCCACGTGGCGCCCTCTTCTGACACGTGTGTAGTGACGTGGTCAGGGCTCCTTTTCCCCTTTCCCGCCCCCGACGAGACGAGCGCCGCCTCGTCTTCTCCTAAAAAAGGAATGGCCACCACCTCCTACGAGCGCCGCCTCCTCGCGGCCGCCGACCTCGTCCTCTCTGCCGATGACCGGGACCATGGGGGCCCTCGTCCCTCCGACCTCGGCGTCACGGCCGACCTCAAGCCGCACCAGCTCCATGGCGTCGCCTGGCTCATCCGCCGCTACCGCCTCGGCGTCAATGTCGTCCTTGGTTCGTCAATCTCATCTCCCCCATCTGCTTTCAATTGACAACCTCCATATCGAATTAATAATCTCTCCCTTTCGCGCGCAGGTGATGAGGTGAGCTTTCATCCATGCTCGAGACTCGGAGATACGTTTTAATTAATCGTCTACTACTTTGCTTATTCCTGAGTGCCCTATCATCCACTTTTTTTTATTATCTTTATGTGCGTGAGCAGATGGGGCTCGGCAAGACCCTACAAGCAATTTCTCTCTTGAGCTATCTCAAGATCCACTGCATCACACCCGGACCATTCTGTATGTACGCACATCCCTCGTGTGTGTTGGCTTTCTTTTCATCCACCCTTCTTATCCTTGAGATCACACTGCACTGTAACTTGCATTTTGACCCCTCTTAGTTTATCCCTGCAGTGGTCTTATGTCCTCTGAGTGTCACAGATGGCTGGCTCTCAGAATTCACCAAGTTCTCTCCTTCTCTGAGGGTCATGCAGTATGTCGGTGACAAGATGCACCGGCGTGATCTTCGGAGAACCATGTATGAAGACGTCTCTTCAACATCTTCTGGTTCTGATGTAGGCTATTCGTCATACAAATGTTTCTTTTTATTTTTTTTTACAAACTCTCGATCCCTTTGACATGCTAAACACCTTTTCTCTTTTTGATGCAACAGGAACTATCATTTGATGTACTGATGACAACCTATGACATTGCCTTGATGGATCAAGATTTTCTTTCACAAATTCCTTGGCACTATGCAGTAATTGATGAGGCTCAACGTCTTAAAAATCCATCCAGTGTATGAGCTACCCTTCTTGTATATGTAATTCTTTCAGTGTATTTATCACATTTGTTACTTCTATGATTATAACTGTACTGGAGCAATTTCCTTTCCTTGTACTGCTGCATTTATCACCGGTGCAGCCCTTGCCAACACTGCACTGCCTTTATCCGCTCCCGAGACATACCTTCACAGAGCATCCATAGTACTAGGGGTAAAATTGGCACTCTGACTATGCTACAGCTAAAAGTATTGAAATGACTTGGTAGCGTACCAAGAGCTTATATTCCTGTTTTACTAGCAATTTCCGGACTTCAGGTACAGGAACCACCTGTATTGAATTTGGGAGTGCTATAAGCTTCCTTGCATTTAATTTTTTTCCAGTTCTTTAAATGAATTATACATTTTGTGTGTCCATTATCAATTTTCTGCACTTGACATTTGAGTTGACCCCTCAATCCAACTAGCAAGTCCAACTTTACCAGACGCATATGGATTTGGTGTTAACATATGCACCTGCCAAGGCATACAGATGTGCCATATCCTTATCAGGTGATCTAGATATGTAGGTTTTGGAACAAACTTCTAAGTTAGCCTTGCTTAAATTATTGGGCAGGTATTGTACAATGTCCTTGAGCAACGTTTCATCATGCCAAGGCGTCTACTACTAACAGGCACTCCTATCCAGAACAACCTTTCTGAATTATGGGCTTTGATGCACTTTTGCTTGCCTTCAATTTTTGGAAAGGTGGACGAATTTCTTTCTGCTTTTAAAGAAGCAGGGGGCTCGTTGACAGGTATTACTTTGAGATTCTAGAGTGATCCATTTTAGCTTTAGTCAATTGCCAGGTTTCAGATGCCATCTGGGGTGGTTTTGTCATTATGCAGCCTATTCCGTTGCTATAATTTGCACAGTTTCTCCATGATTCATGTTTTACCATATTTGGCTAGATGCAGTTCAGTTGTTGGTTAACGTCACTACCATTTTTTCTAGTTATGTAACACATAAAACCAGAACATGTCTTTAGATATAGACATATAGTTGGTTGATTGGCAATCCCCTCTTATTGGCAAACCAAACTTGTGATTGTAAAATGTTTTTCATTTGGTTTGGAGCAGGATTTCCTACATCAATATATTATCTTCGCCATCTTTATCTGTGTGTTTGCTCTTCAAACTGAGTGTCTCGTTTTTACCTCTGTCGCTTTGGATTTTAGAGACATCAGTATCTTGTTTCTAAACAGGCACTGAAGCTAATAGAGCAAACAGAGAATTTAAGATCCTTAAACATATACTCAGAGCATTTATGCTGCGTTGGACAAAAGCTTCACTGATTGAGGATGGGACACTGGTGCTGCCTCCACTGACGGAGCTAACAGTGTCTGTTTCTTTGCTTCAAGAAAATCTTTTCCCCCTTGTTGTGTTCTTCTCCTCTTTATTTTCTTAACTTATTTTCAATGGTTTTTACAGGATGGTGCCGCTCACACTGTTACAAAAGAAGCTTTATCTGTCAGTTTTGAGAAAAGAGCTGCAAACACTTCTTTCTTTGACTGGAGGATCATCTCGCCATCAATCTCTGCAGAACATTGTTATTTTTTGCCCCCCTTTTTGTTACGTTTTCATTTCAACAAGAAGTTATTTACTATGTTCTACAACACATAAATTATGTTGATTTCATCATGCTTATTTTCTCAGTTTCTGTTCGCCTTTGTACACCTCATATGGAAATTCATATTCATTCAAGGGTTTCATTTTGTTAGTTCTGTGCATGTAGCAAAAAAAAAGGATAGTTTATCGGAGTGTGCATCGTTTATTTTTTCATGTTCATACACTTTGTTGAAGTTTGTCAACATCAAAAAAGATATGGAGGTTTTTTTCTTCCCGTGCAAGTATTGGTGCGTGAAGCATGATGATCAACCAACCCCTTCAAAACAACATCCGTTTTTGAAGTTATATTGTTTTAGCTCTGTTTTGCCTTTAGAGATTATGTGTAAAGTCTCAAAAAGTTAACTTTCATTTATTGTCCTCAGGTTATACAACTGAGGAAAGCTTGCAGTCACCCATATCTATTCAGTGGCATTGAACCTGAGCCTTATGTGGAAGGGGAACATTTAGTTCAGGTTAGTTCTGCTTCATCATGAAATAAAATGCTAGCAGCCTAGTTAGTTTGCACCTTGAATTTGTTTACTGAAACTAAACAAGGTGCTGAATCTTTCTTTTTTCGAAACGCCAAACAACGTGCTGAAACATATCTGAATGGTTAATTTTGGCTTTGTTAAGGAAACCCTAAGGTGTTTGTACAGTTGCTTCACGTTAAAGAGAGAGCTTACAGACATCCGGTGCACGCCGAGAACAAAGGGACTATCCACAAAAGGAAAAAACATGAAATACCCACACTCCACCACCAGAGAAAAGGGAGGAGCGAAGCTGTTCATTATTTTTATTTTATTTCACCGACCAGCTTCTCAGTTCACATAAAGACATAAAGGACTTTTTTTTAGATGATGGGTAATAAAGGACTAGCTGGTGCATGAGTCTCAGTTAACAGCGACAGAATAACTAGGGCCAATTCAGCCACCAGGTCCATCAGGGAATCAATTATATTTTATGGTGATTTTTTCAGGCAAGTGGAAAGCTCATTGTGTTGGATCTTGTTCTTAAGAAGCTCCATGAGTTAGGCCATCGTGTTCTGCTATTTGCTCAGATGACACAAACACTTGACATTCTTCAGGTTTTCATTTCCTAGCCATGCCTGTACACTTAATGGCTTATTTCTCTTTATATTTATGCGAACATTTCATTTTAGCTTATTTTTCTTACCTTTTCAATAGGATTTCCTTGAACTGCGCAATTACACTTATGAGCGTCTGGATGGTTCAGTACGTGCCGAGGAACGGTTTGCAGCAATAAGAAAGTTCAGCTCTAAACCTACCAAAGGCCTTATGAGGGATGATAATCAAAGTGGTGCTTTTGTCTTCATGATATCAACTAGAGCAGGGGGTGTTGGGCTTAACCTCATCGGTGCTGATACTGTGAGTTTGGTTGAATTGATAGCATTGCTAATTGTATGGTATTATGGTATAACCTACAAATGTAGTCATATTTCTTTGTTTAAATAAATATGTTTAGCACCCAGCAGACATTTTGTAACGATAGTTATACCACCTTTGTGATAACTTCATGCCACTAAGCGAGATGATTTTTGTAGGTTATTTTTTATGAACAAGATTGGAATCCTCAAGCTGACAAACAGGCGTTGCAGCGTGCTCACCGCATTGGACAGTTGAATCATGTTTTGTCAATAAATTTAGTATCAGAGCGCACAATTGAAGAGGTGAAGACAATCGCTTACTAGTGGAGCCCTAAATTTTGTGTGATTAAGTTGCTACTGGAGTTCTGAGTTTCATGTTAATTTTAAATTGAAACCAGGTCATCATGCGGAGAGCCGAGAGAAAACTCAAGCTTAGCCACAATATTATTGGAGAAGGGTATGCAACTGATGGGAAGGCGGGAGATATGGGAAATGAAGGTAGTGACATGAGATCAATTATCTTTGGATTGCACCTGTTTGATCCGACAGATACGGCTGCAGAGACAATCAATGAGGACTCATCTGCTGAGACAATCAGTGTGGAAACACTGGATAAGTTGAAAACAATGTCTGAAAACATTATCATGATGCGAAGCCATGAATCCTCAGAAAAGGATGAACGAGCATTTGAAGTCAACCCAAATTTGACTGACAGTAGTGGGACTGTGATTAGAAGGGTTTCTGATTCGCTTAGAGTTGACCCTGGTATTAGTGAAGCTGCATACCTATCCTGGGTCAAGAAGTTCAAAGAGGCTTCACCTTCTGTTGAAGAAGCCACAGTTCAACTAGGAAGGCAAAGAGCGGCACCTGAAGAAAAGCTCCTGAAACGTGATGCTAACAAAAAAAAGGCAGAAGAAAAGAGGTTAGCCAAATGGGAAGCTTTGGGGTACCAGACACTAGCAGTCAAAGACTCTGATATCGTAGCAAGACAGAATACTCCAGACTTGGGATCTGTTCAACTTGTATATGGAGATTGTACTGATCCTTCAAAAGTATGCCCCGGAAAGCCTGCCATCATATTAAGGTATAATTTTTCTGAGAAGAAATATAATGCTATCACATTCCCTGTGGAATGCTTTTACTTTGTTCTAGAAATGACAGTACCATAATTCATCTATATATCATTATTTTAGGCACTATATACGGTCAGGCAGTGATCTCAAAATGTGATCAAAGTTATTGTTCTTTTTTTTTTTGGAAATAAGATCAAAGTTACTCTTACTCTTACTTTAGCTCTTTGTTTGTTGAAAAGGTTAAGGCTTTTATAGACCAGATTTCAACTACTTATCTTGCCATCAAAAAAATATGTCCTGTGACACTGACATAGATGCCCTTCAGTATTCTCCAAGTTTCCTCTTACAAATCTTTGTGATAAATTATATGGCAATGCTGTTACAGTTGCATAGACGATTCTGGGACATGGGGCCATGGAGGAATGTTTAATGCTTTGGCTAGTCTCTCGACGTGTATTCCAGATGCTTATCACCGTGCTTCTGAGTTTGATGATCTCCATGTGGGGGATCTTCACTTGATTCATCTTGATGGTTAGTAATTTTTAGCAGCAGAGCCACTATTTTGATTTCTTTACTTCTGTGTGCACCACATTTATTTTTAGCGCCATCTGAGATTCTACAAGTATGAAGTGCTTTTATCATACATAGTTTGGATGCATTTGTAGCAGACAAGTTATAGTACTGGTTGTAAGTCTGGTACTCCAGCTCATTCGCGATAGCCCATGTGGCCTAGGTGTAGTGATACGGTAGGATAGGAGGATTGGACACACGAGAGAGTTGAGATATGTTGATACATCATACAGACATTCGAAGTATATCCCTTTGGGTTAATTTTTTACACAGAGAAAAGGCAAAAAAATTGTAGGCTGGAACAACAGGCTATGTGAAAGTGAGCTTGCCCCAGAACTAGGCATGTTGCAGCAAGTCTGAGTCCATTCATATGTGTAATAGAGCATTTTAGTTACATCATGCTCTGTTTTTTGTGTCAAAAATTTCATCAAACTTTTATGTTGGTCAAATTCTCTATACTATGGTGAGCATGTTACCTTCCATGAGTATTCGAGTTACATCTCATAGCTGCCTGGCCACTTCTCATTTGCATATTTTCTGCAGAAGCGAACTGTAGTAGGAGTTTAGATGCTCCTTTATGGGTGGCGCTAGCTATCGTTCAGTCTTACAATACAAGACGTAAAGTTCCAAGAAGTGAAATCTCCATGCCTGATCTGGAGATATGTTTATCAAAAGCAGCATTCGCAGCTGCTCAACATTATGGTATCACTCCCTCTTGACTCTTTGATGTTGAATTGTTTGCGATACATATCTAAATCCCACATGTATTTTCATCAGTTCGTGCCTATTCTCATTTTATATGTTAGTTCTAGTTATCTCTACGAAATACACATTGATTTCATCCCGAATGTCCCAAACCATCAGAAGATGCCTTGAAAATTTAAAGCTGACACGATCACTTTCACTCATTCCCCCTTTTTCCTTCTAAATTGAATCAAGTATGATCATCTCTCATGCTAATATGAGGCTCGGCTGACCATACTCATTTATTTTTCTGAAGCGAGTATCCACATGCCCCGAATTGGTTACCAAGGTGGGTCCCAACGATCAGAGTGGTATACCATAGAACGCCTGCTCAGGAAATACTCATCTCTCCATGGAATCGACATTTTTGTGTACGTGATGCCACTTCGAGTTGCTATTAGTTCTTCATTGATATACTTTTATTTTGAGATGGGATAATAAATAGCTGTTACCACTTTCCTCTAACAGGTACTATTTTCAGCGTTCATTCAGACAGCAGTCAGAGTCCAACTAACTGCTAGTCCGTGCTTGTGCTCTAAGTAATCCAGGAATTTCTGTAACTCATCAGTAGAAGATTCAGGGATTAGGCACTTATTAGCATGTAAATTTACCCCTTTTCATCAGCTACTAGTTGGCTAGAAATAGAAAAGCCAGATAAATGGATTAGGTATTAGGCCTCTTCCTGTAGGTAAGAAGTAATTAAGTATCTTCTTCTGGACTATATTACTACCTCTGTCTCAAATTAAATGTCGCTCGGACAGCATGCAACAGTTTATTTTTAGTTCATTTTCTTGTCGGAAACAACAATAGTAGGAAACGCAGGTAGTATGAAAGAAGGAAAAATTGAACTTGTGCGGAATATGATTGTGTTGATGGCTAGCGGAGCCGAAGAACGTCTGAATCAGATTTGAGGAATAACCTCATCGATATTTCTTGAGCATCCCATGGGTACGTTCTTCAGAGTGGACGATTCTTCAGAGTGGATGACTACTGCTGATCACAAGGTCAAGATGGACATGAGATCAAGTTAGAGATCCATTTAGGACACCCTGAACTCCTGTCACTGACAACGATTGTGACAAAGTTGACATATCAATGGCCTACATTAGTGTAAGAACTCTCTTGCAAGCGTCCAATGAAACATACGGTATGCGGAAGCGGTCACATTTTAGATTCAAGAAGACTTAACATGATTAGATGTCCCCAGTCTTATATTGGTTGTATTGTGTTATTTCATCCACATATATGGTTTTTCATTGAAAGTTGCGGCGCTCTAGATGGATTTCGAACTTTGTTCTACGTCTATCTTGATCTTTGAGATTGGAAGATCGCAATAGATCAATTACGAGATGTGTAACAGAAGCAGGGGATAGGGATTCTACGAAGAGGTGTTTATGATGCTTTGTTTTGCAGTCAGCCTAATTACGTACTGTAGTAGTATCAGCAAAATTAATGATCCTCTATTTTTTTATGTTGTTAGTTCAACTTTGGACTAACCAAGTGAGTAAGTAGTAGAGATAGAGGTAGAGACATGGTTCTTTATGCAAAATAAAAATAAAAATAAAAAATAGTTTGGGGCTGCCTGTCAACTCCTCTCGAAAAGAAAAAAAAATATTCCGTATATGAAAAGATCATGGGCCTCCTCTCTCAAAAAAAAAGCCCAGTCAGTTCTTCTTCCCTTCCATTCCATCCTGCCCAGACGCAGATCAATCAGATCGGGGCGAGGGGCCGGCAGACGCAGATCTGAGTACAGTCCATCGCCGGCCGGAGAGAGAGAGAGCAACAAACAAACCACGGCGAGAAGAGAGAAGAAATGGCGGACGAGGCTACCAGCCACCACCCTTCTCGCTACGTGAAGCTGAACAAGGACCAGGACGCCCCCGCCGAGGACATCCGCCCCGGCGAGCTCAACCAGCCAGTCCACGTCCCTCAGGTCCATCTCGTCTTGCTCCCCCATCCCATCCTTTGATTGCTTGCTTCATCAGCAATCTCCGTAATCTTCTTCTCTCGCAAAGCAGATCGAAGGCAGGAGGTGCACAGAGTGCGGCCAGGTCCTGCCCGAGTCCTACGAGCCGCCCGCCGACGAACCCTGGACGAGCGGAATCTTCGGATGCACCGACGACCCCGAAAGCTGTATGTATATCCAGATTAGATACATCGCTTCCTACTACTTCCTTAATTCCTTTCCCGCCGCGAGTCATTCACCCCTTTACCATTGTGATGATGTGATTGGGACTACAGACACTGGTCTCCATTGTTACGACTCATCGGTTAAATCGGGGATGCCTGATACATATGGATAAAGTCTCTTTGGGTGGCCTACTACTTTTTGGGACAAACAAAATACTCACTCGATCCATTGTGTTTAACTCTTTATTACTCTTGACAAATGTTGAATTCTTTAGCAGCAGCTATACAACCTCATATCACATCGACCTATAGCGCCGGCCTAGGGCAGAGCATAGAAATGCATCTGGAATGCTTTCTTCAGTATCTAACTGTCAGATTATGTTTTGTTAGGCCGAACTGGATTGTTTTGCCCCTGTGTGCTGTTTGGGCGCAACGTTGAGGCCCTCAGAGAGGATATCCCCTGGACGACACCTTGCGTTTGTCATGCTGTGTTTGTTGAAGGAGGGATCACGCTGGCAATTCTCACAGCTATATTTCATGGGGTCGATCCAAGGACATCATTTCTGATTGGAGAAGGTCTGGTGTTCAGTTGGTGGTTGTGCGGTACCTATACTGGCATTTTCCGTCAAGAACTTCAGAGGAAGTATCATCTCAAGGTGACATCTCTTCTCCTCTCTTGTATGATACAGTAGATTCTTGAATCATCATCTCTCAAATGGACTGGGATGACATTTGCTGTTTTTTTTTTGTTTTGAAACACAGAACTCTCCCTGTGACCCTTGCATGGTCCACTGCTGCCTGCACTGGTGTGCCAACTGTCAGGAACATCGCGAGCGCAGGGGCCGCCTTGCAGACAGCAGCAGTGCGGTGCCAATGACTGTGGTGAACCCCCCTCCAGTGCAAGAGATGAGCATGCCAGAGACTCCTGCTGCTGGTGGTGGTGGTCGCGGTGGGCTGGAGAATGGAGCTGGCACTAGGGGGCATGAACCTCCGGAAAAGAAGAGCGAGCACGACGATGTGGAGGTCATTCCTCTATAAACGATAGTAGTAATAAATTAAGTAGGAGAAACAGCAGAATACTAGGATCATGGATGGCGACGCGAAATAAATGGACGTGATGGAAAATGTTTTGATTTTCTTCTTGTGTCTGGACCAAACAAAGGAGCCATCTGTTGTCATAACCCAGAATCAAGTTGATTGAGTTTTTCTTCTTTCTTTCTTTTGCTGTTCCCATGTGTATCCTGATAGTGTACTTTGGAGGCGCTGTTGCTGCGCCTGCTTTATCATCGAGGATAATTTTAACCTTGGCTGTTGCTGTTGATCCTTGAAGAGGAAGGCTTCAGCATTAGTAATTCGATTGATAATTTTGCTGCTGCTGTTGCTTGAACTATTCTTGTGCACTGCTGCTCGTTTATATCATCCGAAACTTTATGTGAAAACAGAAAAAGATCAGAAAGTAGTACTATCAGAAAACAACCGAACGGATTCGTTGAGAGAGAGGAGTCCGCGACAGAACTGGCGGCGACGGCGGCGACCATAGGAGAGAGAGAGAGAGAGAGAGAGAGAGATGAGGTTTAGGGTTGGTCCCCCGTGGTGGCCACTCCTCCCGTCATGCCGACCTCGCTCCCGCTACCCCGGCCGCCGCCCTTCTTTCCGCCGACTCCATGCCAACTCTGGCGACTCCTCCGCCGGCCAAGGTTTCTCCCTCCCTCCTCCCTCAACACTCATCAGACTGAAACCTTCGCCGCGGCTGTTCGCGTATGTTTTGTAAATTATGCGTTGTGTGCTTCATCGAATATTTGTTCCCTCGCGTTATACAGAACTGGAACTGAAGCAACATTCACTTCCGCTATTCGTCTGTTCACCGTATAATCAATCCTTCACTGCCCCAACGTACTCCACGTATTTATGAATAAGGAACCAGCTTGTCTCAAACAATGAACTCATTGGTCTTTTCTTTTTAGGCAATTTTCTTCTACCTGGTGCAACAGCAGCAGTTCTTGTCATGCTTGGCGCTCTACATGCGCGGCGCATGTATGACGACAAGAAAGTATGTCTTGTATTCTATATTTTCCCTACTTTGAGTAGTATCACTTATCACTCCATTTTCAACCGGTGCATTACATTACCCGCAGATGGGACTGCTTTATTTATGAGCGGAGACGCATCTACATTGTTTCATCTACATTGTTTCTCAATATTTTGTAGCGCATGTTTTCTTGGATCTGTTGGTGTTAGACCCTAGAACTGGTGTTATGTAGATATCTTATTTCTCTAACTCTCTTTTCACCCTTCATTTCATGTAAGGTTGTTGAAAGGAAGGAGAAAGGAATTGAACCAGAATTTTCACCTGATTTCAAGGTACCTAACCTAGCACAGTAGTTAGTCATCCCTGTAAAATTCCATCTGACTGTAGAATAACTTCAAAAACTTTCAATACAGGCTTCAATTTTTAGGCTTCTCCCATTGCGTTCTATGTCACGTTTCTGGGGATCATTGATGGAACTGGTTTGTAATTTTCTGCTCGCTTGGAGCTGTTGCATTATTGTCTCTATTTATAGTCTAAATATGTCTATTTCTTATAGGAAATCCCTGTTTTCATGCGTCCCACCATCTACAGAGCATGGGCTAGAGCATTTCACTCTGGTAATTCTTCTACTTCAATGATGCTTTCTTATGTCACAGTTCACCTGGCGGACTTAATTTTTTGTTTATCTCTTGTTGGCTTGCGTTTTCAAACATTTAAGGTGTACGTACATGCTTGTGTGCTGGATCATTGATAGATGGAATTTGACATATCATGCAATGCTAATGATTTCAATGAATATCACACATGATGATATACATATAAGTGTGTGTCCTGAATATTGTAGATTTGGATGAAGCCGCTCTGCCCCTAGATGCATATCCTTCATTGCAGGCATTCTTCATCCGCGGCCTTAAAGAAGGATCAAGACCTGTTGACCCAGATCCAAACTGCCTGGTAACTGGTAACATGATACTTACTCTATGTAACCACTTGTCTGATGCGGTGCTGGTTCAAGACTAATCTGATATGTATGCTTTATTGTTCCACTAGGTGAGTCCCGTGGATGGTAAAGTTTTGCAGCTCGGAGAACTAAGAGGTCCAGGAACAATGATTGAGCAAGTGAAAGGTTTTTCTTATTCTGTTTCTTCTCTTCTTGGTACGAATTCATCTATTCATGATGCTGGAGAAGAAGATCTTTCTAGAGACCACATAGAGCAAAATGTACCTGAGAATTCAAATGCAAAATCATGGTGGAGAGTATCAGTTGCTACACCTAAAATACGGGACCAAACACAGTTGAGGTATTTATAAACCCATAGCTTGTTGCCGATTTGCAATTACTGTAGCTTGTTCCCAATTTGCAATTACTGTTTAACATCTCTCATTCTCTCAACATTGTGTTCGATTCAATGTACACATGTTTTGACAATTTGTTGCTGCCAATTTTGACATCCCCTTGCCAGCCCAAAGAAAAGCATCTTTTACTGTGTTATCTATTTACACCCTGGTGATTATCATCGAGTTCATTCTCCTGTAGATTGGAATATTTTAAAACGTCGGCATTTCACAGGTTTGTCCCTCTTCCTTTTGTACATATTGAACTATGTGATACCTTTATCTTAGAGTGCTTGAATGTACTATGTATGTAGGCCATCTGTTTCCTCAGAATGAACGTGCTGTGCGGACCATCAGGAATCTGTATGTTGAAAATGAAAGGGTAATTTCGCATTCTTAAGTGGTTTAGCTATATCTCAGAAGTAGATGCAAGTTGAGGCATAGATGAATTTGTCTTTTCGTGTCACTGTGGTTCTGAATGTATTGCTGTTAATGATAGGTGGTACTTGAAGGTCAATGGAAAGAGGGCTTTGCTGCAATTGCAGCAGTTGGGGCTACTAATGTTGGATCTATCAAAGTACTCTCTCTCTCTCTCTGTCTCTCTCTCTCTCACTCATGCGCTTTCCTGTCACACTTTGCTAAAATTAAATGCTTATCAGTGGTATCTTGTGGTATTATGGAGGTAAGTTACGTCACCTGTATAGGCAACTGCTTCATGTTTTTGTTTCAGACTCTTAGGTTTCTGTCTGCATTAAGATGAACTTTCCGTGCTCTGCCCTGCCATCCTATTTTTAAGAAAAGAATTCATATTTCTGAACGACTGATATGAAGTCATTTTTGCAGCTATTTGTTGAACCGGGACTGAGGACAAATAGGGCAGTCTCAGGGATGCTTCGCTCCCAGTCTCCCGATGAACGTGTTTATGAACCCGAAGGGACTGGGGTGATGGTTAAAAAGGGGGAAGAGGTATGCTTTACCTTGCGGCGGTTTTCTGTGAAGAGGATTTTTTTTTTGTCCTCGAAGAAAAGCTATTTGAAGGGATTTTGTGCAGATTGCAGGATTTAATATGGGATCAACAGTTGTGGTCGTGTTTGAAGCACCTGTATCGAAGGAAGCAACTTGTTCTTCGGACTTCAATTTTTGCATCAGGACTGGCGACAGAATTAGGGTCGGAGAAGCCATTGGGCGTTGGAGAGAATAATCAGCCTCCATTTGGAGTTTGTAACTGAGGTCTATTGCTGGTGGCGCTTAAACTACTGCTATCTGCGTTTCTGAAACATTTGTAACTCAAAAGTATTGTTGCTTCTCAAAATATCCACTCTTGTGGCTTCTTCGATCCCTTCCAGTCAAGGGAGTAAGTAGTAGTAGGTGTTTTTCTGAATGAATGAATGAACGAACAGGCGGGGAATTAAACATTGTGACAATATGTGCTTGAGCAGTAACATTCCTCTTGTTTGCTCAATTTGTTTAATCATCTACTGTACTTCACTCGCAGCAGTATGATTTTGGAGTATCCAGGAAAATTTAACGAAACACAGCAGCAAGCTTGTGATCTGAGCATTCTTTAGCATGAATCAACGAAAGACAAATATAATCATAATGAGCCAGTCACACACTTTGTTACTTACTACACAGCGCGCAAGGCCTGATGAGATGAAACTAAAAAAAAAAGAAATAAAATGAGCTAGCAGCGAAACATGGAGTCTTTGGAAACGAGAGGCAGCAGGAGCTGATGGAGCTTATATTCCTTCCTTGCTTGCTTGGTCTACTACAACTGTAAGTAGATCAGATGAGGCCCTTGTTCCTGCAACACAACAGTAATAAAAGCGCGCGCATCATCCTCTAGTCTTCATATAGAGGAGAGGAAGGAAGCCCTATATAGTACTGTACTGTATAGTGGAGAGGAAGAAGAAGAAGAAGAGGAAGATGCAGAGAGAGAGAGAGAGAGAGACAGAGCGCAGCACCTACGTCTGCTTGGAGAAGGAGGAAGAGGAGGAGCCCGCTGCTGCAGCGGAGGAGGAGGACGTCGGGGATCGCTTGCTGCGGAAGATCATGTAGGCAAGCGGGAGCACGACGCCGGCCATCATGATGGCGGCGCCCACCAGGTACCGCGCCGGCGACGGGGCCTCCACCTCCATCATCATCTCTCTCTCTCTCTCTCTTTTTCTTGGTCTGCTGGATCTGGGTACGCGACCAACTCTATAAGCGAGAGGGATGGAAGCTGGGTACGCAACATGGAGGCAAAGGCGGATTTATCTAGGAGTACGCTTCTGCTCTAGGCAGGCCGGCCTATGGCTAAGTAGGAAAGAAAAAAGAGGTAGACCAAGGCCCATCTATTTTGGCCGTGGCCGTGCGTGTGTGTATATATATACTCCTACGCCTACCTGCGCACGTGGCGTACTACCCGCCGCCGACCGCGGGAGCGCCGTTCTACGGCTACTACGACGTGCCGCCGCCGATCATGATGATGGGGGTCGCGCCCCGCAGCCGTCCCGCTTCGACGCGGACTTCTTCAACGACGACAACACGGTCGGCTGCAGCGTCATGTGACTGAACATGGACGCCGCCAGCTGCCATCACCGCCGCCGTGTCGTAGCACCAATTTTTTTTTTTTTTCCTTTTCTTTCTTCTTCTCGAGCAGATCACATCGCAGCTTAATTGATTTGGCTGTAGGGGTAGGTAGGACCTCCTGACGTGCCTCCCGTGCATATACTGTTTATTCCTGAACAAAAGACAACTAATGTGCACGAAGCGCAGACTAGGTCAAGAGGAAATATGAAACAGCTGCTAGCAACTGGGCGCACGTGGGCGTGGCCTGCTCGGAACAAAAAGAGATTTTGGCCGCACTGGCACACTAACAAAGGAATCTGGTTAAAACACGGCGCAGACTAGTTCAGAAGCGGGAGGTCGTGGCCCTGACCATCAGCAGTAGCAAACCGATAGAGCAAACCGCGTTGCTCTTCAGCGTCGAACGGGGAATTCATTCATATCTCCACGGTTCAATAGTCCAAAGCACGCCATGGCCTCCGATCCTATAAAATCTCCGCCCCTTCCTCTTCAGTCGACGACATCTGCCCCTGTCGTCATCCGCTACTACCTCCATCGGCTGTCGATCCTGGGCCACTCCTATATCCCGCGCAATGAATCTCGGGGCAAGCTTCTCGCGGTGGCCGCCGGCCTGTTCGTGATCATCGGATTTGTTATGGCGATAATCTTCAGCAGGTACCATATCCTCCTCGTCCGGCAGCTTGATCCGGTGGCGAGGCCGTGCATGCTGCCCCATCGTTCGCCGGCTGCGACCTCTTCCATTTCAAGTGTTATTATAATCCATGTACACAGGCAGCACCTTTCTTTTGTTAAGTTAGCGTCACAATGCTGTTTATGTAATTTTTTTTTAGAATAGATAGTATACTCAGATACATTATATTGGTTGTGTATGTAATATGTTTGTACAGTAATTCGTTATTGTTACATGATTGAATATTTCAAATTCCTTCACACTATTCCGGCCAACTCATACCGTGCTTGCTATTCCAACTATCCGGGTTCAGTCACCGTCGAAAACCGACGACGGATCGTTCCGACAGTCTTGCGCGGGTAGAAAACTCCACCAGCACTTGCCGGAGGGAGAGGCCACGCCGGTGCACTAGGGCAAAAGCTGCGGCGGGCCGGGGAAGCAGCGCGTCTCCTCGGCGGCGGGCGCGTACCGGTAGACCAGAACACGCTGACGGGAGGGACCCGAAGACGCCGCGCCCGGCGGAATTCCGACCAGCCGTTGTACAAGTCCGAGCAGGTGCGGAGGGAGCCGACGTCGGTGTCCCTGTCATGTCCTGTTATGTTAACTACAGCAAAGCAATAAGAGGAAAGAAAGACGGTGAAATTCGAAAATTCTCCAATTCCCCATGTCCAATTCCCCGAGTCCGCGCGCGGTCTCGTCCCCAAGCCTCTACTTGGGCGTTCACACCGTGCTTGGTGTGGATTGTTCATGTACTCCCTCCGTCCCGGAAAGCTTATCGCTTTGTAGTTCAAAAATGAACTACAAAGCGACAAACTTTTTGGGACGGAGGGAGTATATATTTGCACTGACCATGAAGCGCACATGCTCTCTGTGGCTCCAAGACAAGACAAAAAAAAAAAAAAACCATCCAAAAGCGACATTGTTGTTTTGTAATCCTTTTTTTAATAACAAAACAATAATTTTTTTGAAGACTGGGAATACATTATTTGAAGTTTTGAACAGCAAATAATAATATGACGACGTACGTAAGCAAGTTAACCAGTTGAAGTAGCCGAAATACAGTGCAGCACACCTTCAGAAGAAAAAGAGCAGCTGATAAAGGGTCTGTCTATTTGTCAGGTGCATGAAATTTTAGAAAATTTCTACACCGGGTCATTAGAAGCTAATCACTGTCATTAGTCACTAATATTGTAATTCAGAAACCCTTAATTTTATAGGTTAATCAATTACAAATTTATTTGTTTGATCATTTACAATTAACATAATCTTTACAATTACGAAATTACAACTACAAATTAACAATTAAAAACTTCACCTCCTTCTTCAGATCCGGCCCAGGACCATCCGTGTTGACTTGAGCTTGCTGCTGGAGATGCAGATGCGACATACTGGGCCGTCCACTCCAGCCCAGCAGCAAATTCTTTGACAAACAAACAGGTGACTCACCCCCCACACCACAGCCCCGGGGGGCTATCGCTCCATCGCATTCGCACCATCCCTTCCCATCCACCAACTTCATGCAACCTTGTCTTCTTCCCGCTCCGCCCCTCCACTCCCCTCTCCTCTTCTGTCTCGTGGTCGTGCGTGTGTGTATATATACTCCTACCTGTGCCTGGCCGGCCGCAGCTGGCGTTGGCCATCGTGATCACCTCAAATCAATCCTTGGTGATGAGGCCGATCAGCTCCACCCGCGCTGTGGCCGCTGCAGCTCTGCTGTGCCTGCTGCTGGCAATAAGCAACCATGATGGGTGCTGCGGCGCCAAGCACAAGAGCAGCAGCCACAAGGCTGCACATGCGTCCCCTGTTCCCCCCGCCGCGACGACCCCCATGATCCCGCCCCCGCCGCCGGCGCCTGCTGCTAGTCCCACCAACAACAACGGCACCGACGCCGGCGGCTGGCTCCACGCCCGGGCAACTTGGTACGGCGCCCCCAACGGCGCCGGCCCAGAAGACAACGGTGGCGCCTGCGGCTTCAAGAACGTCGACATGCCTCCCTTCTCCGCCATGACCTCCTGCGGAAACGAGCCAATCTTCAAGGACGGCCTCGGCTGCGGCTCCTGCTACCAGATACGGTGCGTCGCCCACCCGGCGTGCTCCGGCATCCCGGAGACGGTCATCATCACCGACATGAACTACTACCCCGTGGCCCCCTACCACTTCGACCTCAGCGGCATGGCCTTCGGCGCCATGGCCACCGACGACCGCAACGACGAGCTCCGACACGCCGGAATCATAGACATCCAGTTCAAGAGGGTGCCTTGCCTGTACCCTGGTCTCACGGTGACCTTCCACGTGGAGCGCGGCTCCAACCCCTACTACCTGGCGCTGCTGGTGGAGTACGCCGACGGCGACGGAGACGTGGTGCAGGTGGACCTCATGGAGTCGCGGCCGGACGACGGCGAGCCCACGGGGGCGTGGGTCCCCATGCACCAGTCCTGGGGCACCATCTGGCGCATGGACACCCGCCGCCCGCTGCAGGGCCCCTTCTCGCTGCGCATCACCAACGAGTCCGGCGGCACGCTCGTCGCCGACCAGGTCATCCCCGCCGATTGGCAGCCGGACGCCGTCTACAGCTCCATCGTCCAGTTCGACTGATCGATTCGATCCTTGTTCGTCTCCTGCTGCTTCTGCATTTTCTTCATCTCCATCCTTCTTCGTCGATTATTATATATTAGAGCTAGTAGATAGGCGCGCGCGGTGGTGATCGACGATGAGACGTCGCTGGTGATGAATGACGTCCGTCATTGTGTATTACTGATGGATCATATCGATCGTAATGTACGCCTTAATTATACAGAAGAAGATAATGATGAGTTTCTCCATGCGCATTCTCGCCTTAATTTCTTCTCTGCAGCTGGTCCGGTGATCACCATGCATTGTTTGCTTTGGATGCATGGACTCTCCACTGTCGTCGATCCGATGGTTTCAAGGCCACACACGTACGTAACGTAACGTAACGTAGTGGTGGTGGTGGCCTGGTGCGCCTAATCATTATACACTCACTCCCAATAAGCTATAGCTATAGCTCTATAGTACTTTGAGTTGAGTTGCATGCATGCTGGCTGCCTTTTTCATTTTGTCACCTTCAGCCCGTGCGCGCCGGCCTGCTTGCTCTTTCTTGTCTGGACTTTTGCGTTGGCCTAGCTAGCTAGCTGCTGCATGCATGCTTCATTGGATGTTTGTATTCACGGGCTTTTGTTTTTTTGGACTGCACCCAGCTCTCCTCTCATCTTACCTCTCTCTCTCTCTCTAGATCTCTCTCTCTCAAAGGTCAAAGCTCGACCTTTTCTTCTGATCGAGCACTATAGCAGTGGAATGTTCATTCGTTTCCTTTCAGTTATCTTGTGCTGATAACAAATTAAAGCAGCAGCACGCTGTCCATAAATTAAAGCTTATACTAGTAGCTAGTACCTGCAGCTGGCTGGCCTAAGAGCAAGGATAATGGAGTAGCCGGTTGCAGGCTGTAACTCAATGCCATGTCACTTTAGAGTCAACAGTTTAGCCTTCTTATATAATAGACTAGCTATTAGATTGACTGGAAAGTGATTGAAATAAATGCCCTGTTTTTCCTACCCCCAATCGCATGCAGCCACATCGGTAGAGTCACCTCGTAAGTGCTGCTGCGCTGGCTACTATTCTGTAGCCTGCAGTCCTCTCTCTCTTCTTTACTCCCTCATCCACGTAAGCAATATTCTGACGTGGATTCTTTTGAGCCAGCTGACTAGGCTCTATTATACCTGCTCTAAAAGGGAGGGAGAGAACGCAAAAGCTAGCTAGGGTAGCTTAATTTCCAACCAACAACGGCCGGGACCATACTCTATATTCCGGTGGGTGGGCCTTCATGGTTGTGCTGCCCAGCATGCATATTATTATTATTGGTGGTTAAACCTCCGTCTCAATAATCGTTTGTCGGCCGTTAACTCTATATATCCTGACCCCACTCTCCAGTACTGTTGCAGTCTTGTTCAAGTACGTAGAAACATATGATACACCCATCGATCACTGCAAGATCCACCAGTATGTAGCAAGCAAACAGATACAGATGTGTTAGCTGTCTAATTAGCGATTAATAATATAAGAAGCTGGATTGGAATATTGGTTCATGCAAATGATGCACTGCACCCGCCCCCCGCGATGGACAATGGGAAATGAACTGCTGGATCGCTGACAGAAGAAGAAAAAAAAAAGTACAGTACGTAATTGATGAATTAAGACATCAGAGCAAGAAGCTAAAGCTTAACTGGAGGAGGAATGGAACCCGGCCCGTGATCGAGAATAATGGCAGATTCAGATACCAGCATGCATGCACTACTGCCAAAATGTCCGCCCGTGATTGGAGCTAGCTGACGGGTTGGTGTTTGGAATTTTCGCCAAAATAATCTTTGATTTGTCTCGTGTCTAGTAAGTACTACTATTCATTATTAGCCGTATACTCCCTCCGTCCCCATAAACTTGTCGTTTTGTAGTTCAAAAATGAACTACAAAACGACAAGTTCATGGGGACGGAGGCAGTACTTACTAGTAGATCGATGACACAACAGCATGGCCATCCTGACGACCGTCTCCAGTCCACCGGAGGAGAAACAAGCGTGGCTCTTGTATATATTACGACCAACTGACGCTTATTCACAAACCTTGTTATCCACACAACTCTCAAGTGAAAGCTGCTCCTGAATTATGCACACACAGCCAAACCTTATTCAATTCTATATGTAGCCAGCCATTCATAGCAGATATACCAGGTTTTCAAATTGTACATGACCGGCAACACAGGAAAACAAAAGGTTAGCTTTGCCACCTGTTGCTACATTCATACGTGCACCTGCTAAAACACTATTTACCATTTCTCAACATTGCCTCCGAGCTTTTGCAGATCAGTGGAATGAATGCCCAGTGACACACTAGGTTTAATTCCGGCTATGCTTAGTATTTCACAAATCTACATTGATCTAACTCCGCCTCATTTATTCCTAGCTAGCACTGCACGCAGAAATATTCACAAAGGGAAGATACTTGGAGCTAACAATGTCTTTTTCTTTGTTTCTTAGTATGCACAGAGCGTTGGGGATGCGAAACATGTGATGCTTTACACCACAGCTGTCACAAGAAAAACGTTCATCGGTTCCATGCAGTAGAACAGCGCCTAGGCAATCTTGTTCGCGTTGGAGGAGTACCCTGCTCACCAGAGTTTCTCCTAGACCGAGTTTTCCTGATCTCGTGCCCTATTGCATGCAAGTCATCACAGATCTCATGCCTTGCCAGAGAGACAAGCCCAGGTAATATTTCCCTTTGGAAATCTCTCAGCCCCCTCCCTCTCTTCAGCTTAATCCCACAGGACTGCACATCCTTATCATCTGGCCTCACTGGGATTGATTCCCCATCATCCTTCATCTCCTCTAGGTTCAATACGCTTTCTTCGAAAGAATCCAATGAAAGCAGAGGTTGGTGGTTCCCCTCAGGGGGATTTGTTCGACCGTTGCTTCCATGGCTGTCTGTCATCCATGCAGAATTGGTCGCAAATAACGAAACAAGTGTCTCAGCAGCTGTAGCAGCACTTCTGTCATCCTCCCCCAGCTTTGCTCGATGAACGCAGACAGTTTCAAGCTGAATTGATACTTCACTACTTGACCTCAATCTTGGATAAGCGTAGTCCTGGCCTTGAGGGGTTTCCGGGATCAAAACAGACATGTTAATTGCAATTCCAGAGCTAGGGGACTGTACATCCTCACCGGCCTTATTCTCAGCCATGTGATGGTTTCTAGATGTTAGACATCCATCCAAAGAAATACTTTGTCGACCCACATTTTCAGTAACATGATGGACACGAGAGTTTTCTTCTCTTCCATAACTATTCACAAGTTTTCCTCCATAATTACTTGCTACCTTTGATGGCAGATCAACACACTCAACTGGTACATTCAAGTCAAAGATTTCTGTTTCACTATCCGATATTACTGTTATGGCATCCTCTTGGGGTTCCCTGTGCACAGCAACAGGCAGTTGTCCTCCTGTTAAAATAGCAGCTCGGCTATCTCCCTGTTTAGATATGTCTGAAGAATTATTACCAAGATCTGAAATAACTGAGTATATCTGCGGGATTTCCATACTGCCCTGAAAATCTAATCTAGAATTCTTACCTAGTGTTTGTCTGTCCACATTCCCTCTGGGAAGAGCATTATATCCCGAGGTTTCCACAGAGAAAGGCATGTTACTCTGAGAATCACAAAATAAACCTGCAGCCATTGCATCCTTTGCACCATCTGGAGCAGAGATGACTGTGGCAACTGTGACAGAGGATCCTTTCGATGATCCGATGCTAGACTCACTTCCCTTGTATAACGTTTTGCTGGAATTACTGCAACAGCCTCCAGAGTTTCTTGTAGCTGAACTGGCCAAAAGAGAACACAACACTTTTGACGAATCAGGGCAGATATAAAAATCTTCTTCCTGGGCTACATTCAGATCAAAAAACATGCGGCCAGATACACTAGTCTTTGTTCTCACGTGTGAATGACTGTCTGGAGTATCACTAGAACCAGATGGACCTGACATACAAGATTTGAAGAGTCAATCAAAAAGCCCATGAGAACCTCACGTATCATGTTCTTGACTAAATAAGCAATAATAACATGGAATCACTTGTAGAAGTTAAACTCGTGAATAACAAGACAATCATTTTTTGAGTTGGTTGGGAGACTAGAGCTACTAAGTATTTGGGTTATGAGTCAAATATAACTATGGCAGCATACAGATTGTTAGGAATGTGCACATGAACATCGAGGTATTTAATTACTAATGTCAAAGCGAAATAGCAGCAGAAGCTAGATGGTGCTGGACACAATGTTATCTCTGTATTAAGTCTATATTGCAAACATACAGAGCAATCACGGTGATGTAAAATGGCATGAAGAGAATATAAGCAAACCACATGCATCCAGTCGTCCCTTTGAGCCATTTGAAATAAGAATCAAATGAACCTTTTTCTACAAGTGTCAAGTGCAATCTCAACCCTCTAATCTAACTATATGCATTTAGAATTCATGTAATCTCTGGTTAGAGCAAGGACATCCCAGTGTTTATTCTGCACATATTAGACATCTGGTTAACACACTTTCATGTGCGGTAACAAGCAGAAGCAGAAAAGGTGTCATCTGAGACCACATAAACACACACAAAAAGAAAAGAAAAGAAAAACAGGTGCACTTTTTGTTTTTGAGAAACAACTCAAGTGCCATCTGCATCCGTAGAAATTATTTTGCGGTCAAAGGCTCAAAGCATTCAGATTTTTAGAAGATATAATGTGAACATAAGAAGATGGTATGTCTTCAATTACAAGCATATGTGAGCAGGTCGACGACAAGGAGTTTCATGAACTGACCATAAGTAGCATACGGAGTATTGTGATCCCGACTTAAATCACCCATCACCAGAGAGCTCTCCGGTGAAACACATTGGGAAGGAAGAATCTCCACATCATCATCCAATGTTGCCGGTTTCTCTAAATCGATCACATAACGGTAACCGGACGTCATCCCCTGAGCAATACAAGGATCAGGTTGTCTCCCAACTGGCCTCTTGACATCCAAATTGTCCCCAGCAACCTCATCGCATCGAGTGCCCGACCTGGCTTGCCCATAACAATGACTAAAAGCACCTCTGTCGTCGGAATTGACCTGTGACAGCAAAATATCACATACAAAACGAGTGCAAAGACAAGTCCTCATCATACAAAACGCGGGCGACCTGGAAGACTCATTAATCTCCCCAAGGAAAGAAAAAAAAACTCTCATTTTGTACACAGGATGGTTAATCCGTAGGCTCGTGGTGGGAAGAGGAGAGAGAGAGGAGTTTGTACCGGAACCTGATGGCTGAATGCGTGATGTTGGCGGAGCTTGATGTCGTCCTGGGCAGCGGGGTCCGGCGACGGCGGCGAGCAGTTGAGATCCAAATCCATGAAGGCGGCCATAATCTCCCTCTGGTGTCACTATCTCATCTCTATGGCCAAACCAACCGGACAGAAACGAGTTGAAATCAAACAAAACAGAACTGTACCGGTAGATAGGTGCGGCAAGAAAGAACGATGAGGAGAAAGGAACATACAGGGAGGAAATTGGAGGAAGGGAGAAGCTTTGTTGTTTCCTAGGAAAATCTTGCTCTCTTTCACCGGATCTCCCTGGCCTCGCAGTCGTTTTGTCCGCAGCAGGTCGGCTCGATCTGGACTGGTTGGAATTGGAAAGATGCTTGCTCTCCTCTGGCTGCCGTCACGTCAGTATCCTATCACCCTCACCCAGCTGTCTGTCTGCTGCGGCTCCTCGATTGCTGTTTTCTCCTTCGTACTGTACCACGCATTCACATCAATGAGGCAAGACAGCAAGAGCCACTCCTCTACACTTGTAGTACATGTGGCATGGAGAGCACTGTACTAGTGTAGAGGAAGGATTGATTCCTCTCCTCCTCCTTCTGCTCCTTGTAATAAATAAAAGTAAGCACGAGCCGCCCCTCTATCACAAAAAGGTGCGTCAACTGTCCGCCTTCCTGGGCCTTAATTCATGATGGGCCTGACTGACCACGAAATGTCTTTCACATGGCCCATCAACTGAATTGCTCTTCCACAAAAATTCGAGGCCCATTACGGAATTTTGGCCTGCATGCATGGTCATGGACGCTAGCTGTTCCTGGGCCAGACCCATTCAAGCACTCGAGGAGAATTTCTTTTCTTTTCTTTTCTCGCTGAAATCAACAAGGACGTACTTACAATTTCCCACTGGATTTTCGTTTGTTCAAACTTGAAAGAAGCAGGCATGATTTTTTGTTTGCGATACACAAAATGGAATATCGTATTTGATTTGCAATGGATGGCGTTCAGTCCTGGGGGCAAGGTACTCCCTCCGTCTCCATGAACTTGTCGTTTTGTAGTTTATTTTTGAACTACGAAGCGACAAATTTATGGGAACGGAGGGAGTACAAGGCAACGCATCAATGATCGATGGAGTCAAGCTCAAGCAAAGTCACGGCCGGAGTTCACACAAGTCTAGATTATTCACAAAATGCACGCATGGATTCAGTGGTCCTTGCATTGGGTCTCTCCATCTGATCCATCCACTGCCAGTCGTCTCAAGATTAATAATTATAACAATACTTATTATACACAGAGTATATATATTCCATGCAAGCAAGTCATTCCTTCACGGCTTCATCAATCCTTGTCCCATTCGTTTGATCATCAGCCACGCGGAATAATAAGAATAATGGAGGAGGAGAAGAAGCTTTAGCCTGTCGTTGCCCATTACTATATTCTAGCACTAGCTAGGAGTTGGGTTATAAATACCACCCCCGGCAACCATCTGGAGAACACAAGCTTTGCTATTAGGAGCGAGCTCGATCATAGTAGCTCAGAGTACAGAGAGAGATAGCAATATGGCTGCGGCAATATCCACCAAGGAGTGTGTGTGTGCCCTGAGGATGACCATCGTCGTCGTCCTCTCCATGGCAGCCGCCGTGCACGGCTGCACTCCCAACTGCCCCAAACCGCCGCCGGTGGTGCCCACTCCGCCGTCCGGTGGTGGTAGCAGGTCGTGCCCCATCGACGCGCTGAAGCTCCGCGTCTGCGCCAACGTGCTCAACCTGCTCAAGCTCAACATCCCAGGCCCCATTGGGGGCGACGACCAGTGCTGCCCGTTGCTGCAGGGGCTCGTCGACCTGGACGCCGCCGTCTGCCTCTGCACCGCCATCAGGGCCAACATCCTCGGCATCAACATCAACATCCCCATCGACCTCACCCTCCTCCTCAACCACTGCGGCAAGATCTGCCCCGCCGACTTCACCTGCCCCAAATAATATATAAACACTTGATAATTTGCTGCACGCGCGCGCTTCCCCATATATGCATCCATCATCGTAAATTAATGCACCTAGCTCCATGAAATCCTAATCTATGTGCATTCATATATATCGTACGTACTAATTAAGGATGCACAACAACATACACCTGTGTTGTGTTGTTGGTCTGCATCTGCATGCAGGGCATGGGTTCCCCCCTCTGGCCGTGACCTTCTTCTGCATATGCATCTTAAAAAATCGTCTGTGTTTGCTTCGTTTGCGTCCTGTTCGTTTCATCGGGGGAGCTGCCTATATATCTTGTAAAATTTGCTGTTTTCTTACTACGTGCATACAAACATGAGTTTGTATATGTCTGAAATAAAAAGTCTATATATACAAGTTGTGTTATTGATTGATAATCAGAACGACCTGTGATGATGATAATATATATGCCGGCCTCCTGATATGATCGACTCTTATTAATTAACAAAGGAATGACATATATGTTCCTCTAACAGCTGCTAGCTGATGTTGCCGTGATTATGGGGCGCACAATTGTACGGTTTAATTTTATGAATTCGTATATGCTAATAATTAGGCACAGTTACCCTGAATGTATAATATTTTGTGAGGCTAACGAACTGAATGTATATCATCTCAAAGTATACCGACAACCAACAATTGTGAGGCTAACTGAATGTATTAATGCGTGAGCTAGGTACCACGCCGATAGTAGTCTAGCTTACATATAGTTGTAAAAAATAGGAAATATTTTGATGATATATGTCTAAAAAATCACACCTGCAGGAGCGGTAAATATTTCATTAACTATATTCAATTGCACAACCCACAACATGCGTTATGTAGTCATACTTATTTTTTAGAAAAGTTTCGACTGTATCTAATTTTCGTGGGAAACCCAAATGAGTTAGTCTTCGATTTCATCGAGAACCAAGTTTTTTTTTTTTACAACAAATGGGTCGTACTTACATGTATTACATGTCGAATATGCGTTATGTAGTTATACTTAATTTTTGGAGTAACCTCGACGGTATCAAATTTTTGTAAGAAATATAAAAAAGTTAGACTTCGATTTTTATATTTTAAAACAGAGGGAGTACCTATACATGTACTGCCGACAGTTGGTTAGTGGAGGCGAAGCAAGGAAAGACTTACCCTTGTTCCTGGGTAAGGTCATGCACAAACCACAAGAACGAACGAGTCATCATACGAACGCAGGGAGTGGATGTGATTTGCATTGAGCAGCCACCGTCAGACAATAAAAGGATGGGAATAATCAGTTATAACTTGGACGTGTAGACGAGATGGAGCTAGCTTAATTCGTAGAGGTACGGTGGGAAACTTAACTGAAGTTAATTGAGAAAGGTAATAATTATATATATTTGTTTCCTCATTAATTACGCCAGAAGCTGGAGACGCTAACTTTGACCTAATTATGACTAGCTAACAGACAATTAACTGATGATGATGCATGCATATCGGCCTCTCGATCGGAATTGCCTCTTACATTTTATATCTACTAGTAGTTGTCATGCACGCCAACGCATGGGACGAGAACGGCAACTTTAAGGGGTCCATGTATAGATAAATAATGGTGTATGTGTGTGTGATCATACGAACGAATATGTAAGTGTTTATGTTTGTAATATGTTTCACAAAAAAACTATGTAGATGCATATATATGTTGATGCGCAAGATATATTATTGGCTAGTAGACATCTGTGCAACATGCATGTATAGTATACGCCGGAGTTGGAACATATATGGCGTCGTACGTGCTAGATCTTCCGTTCCCACATATGGAAATTAGCTTGTGTCATTTTTTAGTTATGATCGGGAGAACTTTTGGCAGTACTCATCCAGTACTCTTCCTACATACAGACGGCTGACGTGCAAAGTCGTTGAACGATTAGCATATAAGTAGCCATCATCAACTATATTGATCCCATCAGATTACGTTTTTGTTTCATTTGCCCCGTGACTTCCATCCAATCCTGCTTTAATTTCTGTATCGTCATGCACTGGTCGCCGTAAGTTGGCGTCGACGTAAAAACACTAACTCCAATAATACTCCCTCCCGATCAATTTAATTGACGTCTAGACAACATTAAATAATTAATTTTGTATTTATTTCATTGTCTGAAACGTCAAATAATTTGCACCAGGAGGGAGTAGCTGTTTCATTTAATTCATGTTCACAAATCAGATCTCTATCCATGATCTGAATTGGGTCGCCGATGTATCTTGAGTGCTCCGCCTCTAGAGCTACGGTGCAAGCATATTATTGTCATGAGCCCATTTAAGCGTCATCAGGAGGTCTGCGCATAAGCATGGGCCTGTGTGTACATGTGGCCATGCTTATTAGTTCTGTCCTCTCTCTCTCTCTCTCTCTCTCTCTCTCTCTCTGCGGGCTCCAATCAAATTATTCTCAATGTCTGACAGGCATATAGGGTTATTTTTCAGAGCAGCAGTAAGGTATATATGCATTCATGATGTACAAGTAGTTATACCTTTCACCAAACAAAGAAATAGAAATGGAAATTACAACAAGGTATGCTGCATTCGTGATGTACACGTTTGATTCTTATACAGCCAGAACACACGCAAATTAAAACAGAAAAAAAAATGACACGACCAATGATGATGCATAATGAAACATCCGTCCGAAGAGTACAACAGTACACACAAGCCTGATGCTGAATCGGTGATGAGGAATCACTGGGCAGGACGACGGAAGTAGACGTTCGACTGCTGGAAGAACAAGAAAAAACAAAAGAGCGAGGATGCATAATTATTAATTAAAAGAGGGAAGTGAATCCCGCCCCTTCATGAATTAATTAGGCGCACTGGAAGCCATCGGGGGCGGTCTTGCCACAGTAGTTGAGGAGCAGGGTGAGCTTGACAGGAATGTCGAGGTTGATGCCGAGGACGTTGGCCTTGAGCGCCGTGCAGAGGCAGACGGCGGCCTCCAGGTCGGCGAGCCCGTCCAGCAGCGGGCAGCACGAGTCCGTGGGCACCTTGCCGACGGAGGCATTGACGAGGCCCAGCACGTTGGCGCACACGCCCAGCTTCAGCGTGTCCTTGGGGCACTTGCCGTAGTAGCTCGACGGCGGCGGCGGAGGGCACGGCTTGGGCGACGGCGGCGGAGGCGGAGGGGTCGGGTGCGAGCAGCCGCCGCACGCCGCCACGTCGCTGACGACGAGGAAGGCGCTCACCACGAGCACCAGCTGAAGGACCATCATCTGCGACGCCGCCATATCGTGGGTTGGTTTAAGTTTAATTCTACTACTAGCTTATTACTAGCTCGATGTGCCAGTTGCTGCACGTAGGCTTCTTGTGTTAGGGATATAGCTATATAGACATATGCCTAGCTGCTGGGTTTTTATAGGCCTAGGCATTTTGTATGTATGCGTGTGCATGGGCCATGCAGGCATGTGAAGAGGTCACCTCCTGCTTGTGTAGCTGGCACTCTCGTCCATGATATATTGGATCCTAGCTAGCAAGGCAAGGTGACCTCTTCACAGCATGCTTGTACAGCACAGCGAGCATTGGGTGGCTATACTCCACTAGCTCTCTGGCGATGAGACGAATGAATCATCGTGCACGCAGTAACTGGTTACCTAGTAGTAGTAGTAGTAACCACGAACGCTGCAGTGACCGTCGTGTCAAAGCGAGATGGTGGATGCGACAGGCATACTGCAGTCACGGCACGGCAGTACGTGTAACATGCATGATGATGCAACTGGACCACCAATGCATCGTCTGCAGTAATAGCAATGGTCGACGACACAACATTACTAATACTGTATTATGTACATTTTCCTTGTATTCGCTGCAAAACACCAAAATGCCCCAAAGCTGTCATCCAGATCACCACACAGGTCGCAACAACACAAATTAAACACAGCTGGGTACCTACCAGAGGCGTGCATGGTACCTACCACAAATTAAACACGTACGTACGCTGCCAAAGTCAACGTCACAATGCATTGCCAGGACATGACAGTTGTCCTACTATAGCGACATCACGTTCCTATTCATTTTGGCAACAAAGCAGCCTCGGTCACAGCTTCAGGTTAATTTTAACGACCAAATGTCTTTCCCTTCACCTAGGACGCAGCTTATTACTATGTTACTGTATAAGGTTACCAGCATAACATCAGTACACATTAATTACCACAAATCTACTAGCAGAAACAAACATTGTCTCGCAGGACCACACAACCAACATTCAAAATATGACAAGGTCACGGGGGAATTTATAGGTAAACAGGCACATGGCAGCATCTCTTCACTTCAGGAGAGTCTTCACGATGGACTTGACATTCAGCTTCTTCAGGTCAGTGTAAGACTGACCACAACCAACGAACATCACTGGAGCTCCAGATATGTACACCATAGAAAGTGCTGCTCCAACCTGCAATTTTTTTTTCAAGTTTGTATCTCTATTGCACGCAATATTGCACGCAAAACGGGCTACTAAATCTATATCACTAATAACGGTCTTGTGAAAAAAAAATTGAATAAATTCAGACCTTGTCGTCTATGGTGTCAAACTTGGTGAGCAGGATACCATCAATCAATCTGGCAGTAGGAACAGCCGACAGGTCTGCTAATTTCTGTTCAACAAATAAATTTGTTCAACAGTCAGTTGTGAAAACTAAACTTCATAAGGTGAAGCCTGCAATCTAGTAGTATTCAAATCCTTGAAACTACCCAGTACCTGGTTAAATTTAGTGAGCTGATCTACTGCATCATTTCCAACCAACGCTTCACCAACAAATAAAACCAAATCTGGGTTGTTGAGATTGATGAGCTTCGAGAGTGCCCTCATCAGTGGCTCGTTGTCCTAACAGATTCAGTAAAACATGTGGGCAATATAAGTGCGTAGCTTAAAATAAAGTTTCTGACACAAGCGTAGAAAAGGTATCAGAAACGTCGCAAGTAAGCCACTTAAACCTACCTGCATACGCCCAGCAGTATCAACCAGAACAACATCTGATTTATTACGGCTTGCTTCCTGAATAGCTTCCTTTGCTACAACTGCTGGATCCTTCTCATAACCCTTCTCAAATATAGGTATCTGTGCACAATGCCATCATGTAAATTCCCAAATCATATACCGGACGAGAAAAAGAACATACTATTTCTCTAACTTCAAATAGCTCAATCCATGCATCAGCAAAATGAATCCATGGCATGTACTCTTTACTATTGCCATCAAGAGAGATAACAAGGAAAAGATTCAACAAGAGACCAGCTACATAGGAATGTATATTGGTTATCGCAAACAATTTTTGGATCATAAATTTTAGCTATGAAATAATGTGGGGCACGACAAAACAAAAGCTACATAAACGCAGTTACGCAGCTGAAAAAATGCTGGCCGACCAAATTTTGTAATGTCAATCACAGCCATTGGTGATATGATAAAATTTCAGAGGCACGTGACACTGATCAATTGCTAAATAAGTGGGGTGTAATGTCACAACATGAGCTACAGGATTTCTTTTCTGGCTTCATCATAGTACAAGTATTTCTTCAGCAAGGAACTTCAAAGAGGGAGAAAAATATGATTCAAGAACCGCCTTCTGACAAAGAAATTATGTCCCAAATAAAGTGCCAAGGAATCGAAAAACTGATGCCAGTAGCAGTAAAACAGGGGGCTGTGAGATTGTAGAAGTTAGATCGTTACCTGAAGCCTGCGAGCATGAGTACGGAGCTGCTCAACAGCACCAGATCTAAAGGTGTCACATGCTGCAAGTGTTACACTGAGGTTATGCTGAAGAAGCCAATAAGCAACCTGTGCAACACACGAAATGAGTGAATGTCCAAAGGAAGGCTTCTTCATTGTTCAGAAATGATGTGGAAAAACATACCTTTGCAAGATTGGTGGATTTGCCAACTCCATTGACACCAATGAAAACAATGACATAAGGCCTCCCACGCTCCTTGGCAGACTGCACATCTCTCAGTATGTCAATTGATCGCCTTGGGGTCAAAATGCGAAGAAGAGCCTCCTCCATAGCTGTCTGCAAGCGTGGCCATCAAATAAGCATTATAATCAACCTATAAAAAGGCTGCAGGTACTTGCTACGAAGGTGTGTGATACAAACCTGGACAGTAGATGATACTCTTGTGAAAGACCCTAGTTTTTTGCCCTCAAGGCTGGCTGCAACAGACTTGCAAAGTTTTTCTGCAATTTCCTCTGCCTACATAAAGATGGCCAACCTTCTTTATTCAAACGAACAGGATTTATAATGGTAAGTTATATAAAAAAACATGCTCTGGATAAAAGCACATACCACGTTTTTGGTCATCAGCCTATCTTTAAGAGCTTTGAGTGCAGGTTGCAGATCGGACTTCTCCAGTGCATTGTTGCCCGCAATACTGAGTGCCAGCAAAACAAAAAGATAATATTTCCATAGTGATGGGAAGCCTAGGAAAACTGAATCTTACTAGCAGAATGCAAAGTGTCCAAAGAAACAATACTAGGAAGGAAGAGAATGATAGATACCTCTGAAACATGGTGGACAACCATCCTTTCTTTTTGGGGCCATCTTGCAGCTCTCCGTCCTTGGGGCCATCTTGCACCTGTTTGTGGTCATCGTCCTCCTGATCGCTGTCGCTGCTGAGATTGTCATCCTTATCCATCATGCTGCTCTCTCCCTGTTTGACGAGCACATGGTCTGTGACCTGATCCCCTCTCTCATCTGCTGGGTTGGTGAAATCGAGCTTGTTGTTGGAAGGTTTGTCGTCCCAGACCCTGTTGACCTTCTTCCTAGCGTCAGGTCTGGTGATCTTGTTGGTTCCATTTTCATTTTTCTTCTTGTTGTTGCGCAGCTTCTGTAACTTATTTACATCAAAGGCTCCTCCATTATTCCCCTTTCCATTAACAGCAACAGCAGCAGAAGGGGCAGGCTCGTGGCCCTTGACGACCTGGTCCTTGCCGTCAGAGTCGTCATCCTTTCCATCAGAGGCAGAGGCACCCTTGTTTTTGTTCTTCTTCCCAGGAGGAGGAGCAGTGATGACCTTGGGTGCAGCGTTATTATTGGCGAGAGGGGTGGACGCGATGGGCTGCTTGGAGTTATTTTTGATGGCCTGGGCGCGCGCCTCGGCCTCGAGATGGAGCTGGCGGAATACGTCGGTGAAGTCCTGGTAGTGTTTGCGGTTGGGGTGGTAGATCTGGGAGAAGCGGTCGCGGACGGCGGCGAGCAGATCGTCGACGTAGAGGAGGTGGAGCATGCGCTGGTAGACGGCGACGAAGACGAGGCCGAGGTGGTTGTTGAAGGTCCACTTGAGGGCGTAGTTGTCCTGGGAGAAGGTGGCGTCGGCGGAGCGGTCCTCGAGGAGGCATGTGCGGATGAGGGCGTCGATGGGGGATCCCTTGAGGGCGGCGGCGCCGAGAGCCCGGCAGGAGGACCAGAGGATGAGGCCCCCGCGCGTGAAGATGAGCAGCTCCTCCAACATCAACCAACCTGATTGATGGATCATGGATTTAGGGCAATACTACAACTGTATATGTATGGACTATAGAAAAGAGAGATTAACAACGGATCGGATCCAGAGCCCCAGTTCGTTCGTTCGATCGATCATCGAGCACGAAAGAAGATGGAATCGGAAATCATGGAGATCGGATCGTACCTTCCTTCCGTGTCTCCTCCTCTGGGCTCTTGCTCTGCTTTGCTTTACTTGTTGGGTGGGGTCACCGAACACGGAAAGAAGAAGAAGAAGAAGGGGATTCATATCATGCGGGCCTGGGCCCTCCTGGTACGGGCTGGGCCTGACAGATATGGGCTGGGCCTGGGCTGGGCCTGAATGGGCCTGACAGGTATGGGCTGGTCAGTCAGAATCGTTGGTTCAGATCTACTACTTATAAAGCTAGCCGGGGTAGGGCGGGGCGTGGCATCCACCCAAACCCTAGTCCTCTTCCTCCTCCTCCCGCCTTTCGCATTTCGACCAAGCCGGAGGCAGAGGCAGAAGATGAGGGAGATCCTCCACATCCAGGGCGGCCAGTGCGGCAACCAGATCGGCGCCAAGTTCTGGGAGGTGGTGTGCGCCGAGCACGGCATCGACGCCACCGGCACCTACCGCGGCGACTCCGACATCCAGCTCGACCGCCTCAACGTCTACTACAATGAGGCCTCCTGCGGCCGCTTCGTGCCCCGCGCCGTGCTCATGGATCTCGAGCCGGGCACCATGGACTCGCTGCGCTCGGGGCCCTACGGCCAGATCTTCAGGCCTGACAACTTCGTCTTCGGCCAGTCGGGGGCCGGGAACAACTGGGCCAAGGGACACTACACGGAGGGGGCGGAGCTCATCGACTCCGTGCTCGACGTCGTTCGCAAGGAAGCCGAGAACTGCGACTGCCTACAAGGTCTCCTGTTCTCTTCTCTTCAGTTCCTCCTCCTCCAACACCAACACCAACACAACAGATCTGACTCGTGATGCAAAAAAAAAAAGGCTTCCAGGTCTGCCACTCCCTCGGCGGCGGCACCGGCTCCGGCATGGGCACCCTCCTCATCTCCAAGATCCGCGAGGAGTACCCCGACAGGATGATGCTCACCTTCTCCGTCTTCCCATCGCCCAAGGTCTCCGACACAGTCGTGGAGCCCTACAACGCCACTCTCTCCGTGCACCAGCTCGTCGAGAACGCGGACGAGTGCATGGTGCTCGACAACGAGGCGCTCTACGACATATGCTTCAGAACGCTCAAGCTAACCACGCCCAGCTGTAAGCAATCCGTTTCCTCCTTCCTAATTTTCCTTGGATTTGAAGATTTCCACTGACTCTGAATCGGAAACAGTCGGCGACCTCAACCACCTCATCTCCGCCACCATGAGCGGCGTCACCTGCTGCCTCCGCTTCCCCGGCCAGCTCAACTCCGACCTCCGCAAGCTCGCCGTCAACCTCATCCCCTTCCCGCGCCTCCACTTCTTCATGGTCGGATTCGCGCCGCTCACCTCCCGCGGCTCCCAGCAGTACCGCGCCCTCACCGTCCCCGAGCTCACCCAGCAGATGTGGGACGCCAAGAACATGATGTGCGCCGCCGACCCGCGCCACGGCCGCTACCTCACCGCCTCCGCCATGTTCCGCGGCAAGATGTCCACCAAGGAGGTGGACGAGCAGATGCTCAACATCCAGAACAAAAACTCCTCCTACTTCGTCGAGTGGATCCCCAACAACGTCAAGTCCACCGTCTGCGACATCCCGCCCACCGGCCTCAAGATGGCGTCCACCTTCATCGGCAACTCCACCTCCATCCAGGAGATGTTCCGCCGCGTCAGCGAGCAGTTCACCGCCATGTTCCGCAGGAAGGCCTTCCTGCACTGGTACACGGGCGAGGGCATGGACGAGATGGAGTTCACCGAGGCCGAGAGCAACATGAACGACCTCGTCTCCGAGTACCAGCAGTACCAGGACGCCACAGCAGACGACGACGGCGAATACGAGGAAGACCTCGACGACGAACAGGACCTCCAACAGGACTAGGACCTCCTACTACTTCTCTTGCTGCTGCTTTATTATCTACTACTACAGTAGGTTATTACTACAGTACCGTTTATCTACCCTGTTGCTTTCTTGTATGTTTGCCAGCGTTTCGACAATTCATTTGCGTTGTTCAATACTACCTCCGGTTCAAATTAAATGACGTCCGGACATGAATCAGCAGGTCATTTTTAGTACATTTTCTTGTCGGAGGCGTCAATTATTTTGGACTGGAGGTAGTAGTATCTAATTCAGAGTTATTCTGTTGCTATAAATTGTTGTATGTCAGACGATCCAGAAGATTGTTGGTTAACGAATTGTGTGAAAGTACATCCATTTCTGGTCTGGAATACAACCACCAGCTAAAAAGTTCTCTGTTCACTCTCGGTCCTCGCTTGGAATCGCTTGTTAGAAACAAGATCTGATCTTTTATCACGTGCTACTGCTACCAGATCTTGTTTGCTTCGATTGAATTTATTTTATCTGTTTTCCTGTTGGTGGATGCCAGACTGGCTGTCGTTTGGATCACGTCATGCGTGATCGCAGGTGTGCAACAGCCTGTAAATTCGACACAACAAGTTGCTTTTCCTATACTGCTGCTGACTGTCCGTCAGTTCAGGACAAGCCATTTCAAGTGTCCAGCTCAATACAGTAAGCTGCTCTATGTTTGACTGGTCTTCATCTCACGAGCACGAGCTCATACGATAGATTGTCATGTCACGAGCCCTTTATCTTGTACTTACTGACATGTGGTTGTCGTAATCACGTACTCTCTCCTTTCTTAAAAGATTGTCACCTTCTAGTACAAAAATGAACTAGAAGGTGACAATCTTTTAAGAAAAGAGGGAGTATGCTTGTCCGCAACAGGCTGATTGGGCCTAAGGGACATGATACCATTCTCAACAGCTCATTCATCCAACAAGACCATACGAGCGGGCTGATCATAGTAGTGGCGTGACAACTGACAACCCTCACCACCAACAACAATCAAACCTTTATCTCAAACACGTTAGGATCGACTATATATGAGATTCAACAATTTTATTTATTTGTTATAAAAATAACCGAGAAAAATGGATAAGAAGAAAGAATAACAAAATATGAGTAAACTAAGATCCTACATATGCAACACAAAAGAGATTCGAGTCAATAAATAAGATGCCAAGTGTCAAAACTGAGCAAAATCGTTATGAAGATCAAGTTTTCAGTTACATTAGGACCTTGCTGCTGCTTTCTGCAACAGACCTGTTCTCTCCAATAGCTCAGATCACAGTTTTCAAGTTTTCATCCATGTCTGCCTTCCAGATCATCTATAAATGTTCAATTCACCTCAATGTATCTTCATCTATGATCAATTTCTGCAGAAATCTAATCACTACTAGCATTTCAAACTACTATATGCTACAACTGACCGCACTGGATCTGTCAACAGGGAAACCCAGCAGTACAACATTCCTACAAAGAATTGCATCTGAACTAAATTTCCTACTACTCCAGAGACGCTTCAGTGATTCACCAAAGCTTAGCTATCTAATAGATGCACTTCCCTATCACCTTCAGAGGAAAACATATTTCCGGCTGAGTTATATCACTTATAGTGATGCTAAACTAATGCCGTCACATGCGAGGTATTGGCATCCATCTCAGTTGATCCATCCTGTTCCACGGCAATGCTATATGTGGAGCCTCCCATGGATGGAGTGCTCCCCTCACAAACACTAGCCTTATTATTGTTACAATGAGAGCTCCCATCGCCAACAGAAACCTTAAAATCCGGGTAATTTGTGTTTTCACCTTCAACAGTAACCCGATCCACTGTGTTTTTGACGGCCTGTGTGCTCCGGTCGCAACCTGTTACTCTAGAATCGGGGTTATGTGCATTCCCATCTCCAACTGTTGTAACAGAATTGACGTTATTTGGTCTCCCATCGGCAGCAGTAACCAGAGACTTAGGGTTACATGTGCCCCCATTATCCACAGTAACTGGACAATCATTGTTAGGTGTACTCCCATCACCAATATTAACATGAGAATCAGGTTGATGTCTGCTTCCATCGTCAATGGGGACCCGAGAATTTGGGTAATGTGTGCTCCCAGTGCCAACGGTAACCAGAGAACTGGGATGATGTCTGCTTCCATGGACAACAGTAAAGTTGGAGTCATGTGTGCTTCCAGCACCAACGGGGACCTGTTGATCGGGATAATCTGTTCTTCCATCACCAATCTGGACCTGGGGATTGAGATAATCTGTGCTCCCGTAGCCAATGGCAGCCTGAGGATTCAAGTGATGTGCGCCCCCATTACCAACGGGAACCTGAGAACTGGGGTCACCTGTGCTTCCATTGCCAATGACAAGCTGAGAATTGGAGTGGAGCATGCTCCCATCGCAAACGGGAACATGAGAACTGGGGTAATTTGTGCTCTCAGTGGCAATGGCAACCTGAGAATCGGCACAATGTGTGTTCCTACTGGCAATATCAACCTGAGAACTCGGGTGATGCATGTTCTCAGTGCCAGTGGTAACCTGAGAACTGGGGTGATGTGTGTTCTCAGTGCCAGTGGTAACCTGAGAACTGGGGAGATGACTGATCCCGTTGCCAACGGGAACATGAGAATCGGGGTAACATGTGAACCCGTAGCCAGCAACAACCTGAGAATTGAGGTAACGTGCGATGATTTTAGGTGTCCTTTTCATCCGGAAAGCATCATCACAAAAGGTTCCAACAATTGCCTGCAATATGGGCATTAGCTTAGCTGTGGTCTACTGCCGTCATCTATATGCTTCATAGAGGCATAAAACAGATAACTGGAATCAGAAGAATGTAACAACTAACTAATTAACTGGAATTAGAAGACCATAAAACAGATATCCGGAATGATAAAACATGATATAAGTTAGTGCACTTATAAAAAACTGTTTGCAATACAATATCAAATGACATGGAAATCTGAACATCAGAAGATACCTGTACAGTTGTTGCAGCTAGGAGCGGTCCAGCTATAATGCCCCCAACCACAGAACAATCAGCACAAGCAAAGGTCACAGATAAGCGTCCAAATCCAGTACTTTCAGGTGTCAATATGGATCCAAACATGCGAATGATTTCTAGAGGACCCTGTGAAAAGGGGTTAATATGTTTATGTCAAAATTTTTTTCTACAAAAAAAGGACGCAGGGAAAGATAGCCACAGTAATCATATAATCACAGCTAACTATTACAAGAACTGGAATGTCCTCACCCAACGGTAAATCTACTCTAGTAATCTCACATATAGCTGTCTATTCAGCCAAACAACAGCTATGCTCTTTCTATTCTAAATGAACAGTGGGGCATAAGTTACATCTCGGACATGTGTACTATTTTAAGAGTCAAACCTTGTAATTTAGGATGCCACGCGATGAATGAAGTAGATTTGCTTCCTGAACGGACCCGAGAACTGAGAGAACACAGACAGCCTTCCCACTTATTAGCGAGACTTGTACAATCCTTGATATGACATCCTGCACAATCATTTTTCAGATATAAAATTTTAATGAAGCATAGTGATGGACTAAAAAAATCTAACAACTAATCGGTCATCAGCCCTGTCTATAGATCCACAAGAAATGACACAACATTAAAACAACTTAACTTGAGGTTTTTATGGCACTGTCCTCCTGATCCTATTGTCCAATCCAGACAATCGCGGGGTTGGTGTTAAAAACAGAGTTGATGAAAAAAAACAGAAAACAAACTGGTGGCGGCGACCAAAAGAATGCTTCACCACTTGAATACAGATGTGAGACCGTAGTAGGAGCCTAAGTGAAGGATTTGCGAATCCCTTTCTATTCTAAAATTCTTACAGGCCAGATAAATTGACCGAATCTATGAGTCAGGATACTCCAGACTCTAGAGTATATATGCAACAATTCCACAAACTTCAATGGACAATGTCTTAGAACAAGCTAAGAGGAACAGCGCACGACACAAGCATCCTGAAATAGTAGCTGAAAAGGCACAAGCGCATCAAACAAGTAAGCATTTGCATACCTCACCGACATGTATTTTGAGCACGTGCGGCTGGAGCCCACCCGATTGGCAGCGCTGCCCGTAAGCAGGCAGCGGCGGCGGTGGCCGTGCGGGCGGAGAGAGGGGGAACCCCGGCGGCGGGGGGAGGCGGTCGCAGTTGCGGGGCCGTTTCGCCGGCAGAAGCGGCGGCAGTGGGAAAGGAGGAGGAGGAGCGGCCGGGAGCGGCGGGTGCAGGCGGGTGCGCATCGCCCGCACAATGGGGGAAGGGGCCCTCAGGCTGTAGAAGCAGCCGGAGGGCCCCTCCATTGCTCCGCCTAAAACCCTAGCAGACGACGAGGCGGTTGCGGCGGCGGCGAGGGGAAGAAGCGGCGCACCACCTCCCTCTTCTTCTTCTCTTTCCGTCTTCATTTTTTTTTTTAAAATTCTTGGTATCCCTTGTTCCTTTGACTGAATGGGAACAATGTCATGCTTCTTTTGTACTCATTCCGTTTTTACAAAGCGACAAACTTTCTGGGACGGAGTGAGTACTCTTTTTATTCTTTTTTCCAAAGTTTGTCATTTTTTAGTTCAAAAATAAATAAATAAACAACAAACTTTCGATAAAAGAGAGAGTACAATAAAATGCGACAAGCTTTTTTAAATGAAATAGCACTTCCTGTCTTCAAAAAATTATTGCTAATTAGTTTAAAAACAAACTAACAAACAATAAACTTTAAAGAACAGCTACCACTGCCAATTTACCTCCTCTTCCACTTCCATGCATGATTGGATGTAACAAATTTTTATTAGATTTCATTTCTTCGTGACATTTCAAAGGGCTTATAAAGAAACAAAAAACAATAAAAATTTACCACGTTTCGAGGAGCAACTGCTACAAACGAGATCATTTTGCACGACCAAACTTCGGGAAAAAAAACTTAACCATGGGCTGGCTAATTGACAAAAAGGTCGATTCGAAAATGTGCAGAACTCGATGCGTAAAGCTGAAGCATCTTTTGACTGCCTATCTCCAGCAGCCAGAGTGCTATGCGTCAAGCCAGGATTTTCAGTCAACTCATAGGATCCTGCAACTGCAATGCAACAAACACGCAAGATCCTGACAACACTTTGCAATGCTTTAGTAACTCCTAGCTCCTCGTCTAATAAACCCAAACTCGTTAAACAAATCGCTATGCATAATTGCAACGCCACCGTGTACAGCCTGGCACGGGCACTGCATTCCACAAAACCTAGCAGTTGATTAATGGACAAAATTGTCAGTTCCGATGTGCCTTCAGCTCAACACTTGGAATATGCAGAGCCAGCCAGGCTTGCAAATTCGAACGCACAGTCAGAATGGACAACTATCTCACTCACCAGCTGTTTTTTTCCTTCTTCCTGTTGGTGTTGGAACATGGAAATGGCTTCTAGTACCATTTTCTTCTATTCGACATTTCCACAGTACATTATCGACTTACTGCTTCCTACATACTACAAACTACATGCAACCTCCATCCATATGAACACGACTCATTTGCCTCTTCCACCAAAAAATATGAACATGAAGCCAAATCATAATGTTACACACAGTGTTCACCTCAGGTTTCTACTATACTCCACCCCTCAGGTTTCTAGTATATTCCACCCCCAGCACTCTTCATGCTTCCACCCCTCACTTCCTATACTCTTCCAATGGGAGAGAAAGGCGGATCGAGAATAACAGATGGAGGTGCCTTTTCTCTCCTCTTCTTAGCCTTCTTTTCCTTTGCAGTCACTGCCTCAATTAGGTGCTTCACATCCTCCTCAAGGAGCATCTTAAGTGAGCTGGAATAGAGCTTGTGCTTGCCCTTCTCGACACTGATAGCCATCAAAGCTTCAGAACAGTGTAACAGAGAAATGCAAACTGAGAATGCCTGTAGCGCCGATAACCGCCCATGGAAATCCACCAAAAACTGGCCTTTGCCATTAGCCTTCATGGAAACGGCAGGGAGCTCTTCTTTGCTACCCTGTTTGAACAATGAACGTGCATCAGAACTCTCTTGTTTGCAGTAAGACTCTCTTTACATGTTCTTCGTAAGTAAACATGAGACCAACAAAACAATCCATGAGCTTATTGTTTTTACCAAAAAAAAATTATGTAAAGGCCTAGATCATTGGTTTCTAAATTATCAGCCAATAAACAATTTTAATGATATGCCTAAGCTGATCATATGTGTAATACATGAATTTTGTAGCTAGAGAGAATGACTGAAAAAGGGGAGTAGATCCGAGAATAATTGTCCTGAGCAACAAATTTATACAACAAGACATCTGGATCATTTCTTTATTCTCAGTTGGGTCATCCAGTATCCTCAAAAACCTGATACACGGAATCATAAAATAAATCACAAAAGTGTACCTGAACAAATAGCTCCATAGGATGCTTTGCATTTATTGTTATAGACTCAGCCCAGTTCTTATCATATGCATTGCCAAGTATAACAATGGGACAAGCCATGTCCCATCCACCACAATCGCAGCCTCCACCATACCTCAACCTGTCTAGCAAGGGTGATGGGCTAGCTTCATTGTCACTCGGCAGACCATGCAGTCCACTTGGTGTAACCACTTTGACAGTGCAAGGAGATGAACCGTTCTTCATTTCTTTGGACTTATCTTTATTAAACGGAACCTGGATTACAGTTGCTGCAATCTCCAAATGAGGATAAAGATCTTCCTCAGACCATGGGCAAGATGTTGATACATCCGAGTTGTTCCTTGCATTCTTTTGCTGGCCCAACAGATTGATTCTGTGTGGAGATTCCACAGAGATTGATTTATCAACGACACTAGACAATGGTGGCTGAGAAGTCTCTGTACATTGAGTCTTCTCCTCAAGAGTCCGCTTTGCATGAGCAATATCATACGAAACAAACTCTGTAACAAAGGAGTTATTCACCGAACCATCTTTTCCAACTTCAGAGCATAAATATGATGAAACCTGCACCTGTCCAACAATTGGAGGTGCACACCAACCTCCATCTTTGGAAATCCTTCCAGCAACACTTGATCGTTTACCTCCACAGTGGAAGGTGTAAATAGAGTTCAACTCATTTCCAGTTTCCCAACTCCTCGCTGAAATTGATTCTTCAGGGCCCTCAACACAAAATTCAAAAACACGTATACCATTCCTGGAATCTAATGTAAGAACTGCTTGAAGATGAGCAGGTGACAAAGCAGACATGATATGCTGCACTTCACCATTTGGGTGGCACGATCCTTGTTCAGTTCTTGAAAAATCACTAAGCAATGATTTGCGGGGCATGGAGTCTTTTCTGCTAACTGGGACAGTAACAGAGTTGGGGCCTCCCTTTTCCATGGGAGATGAGCTCCTAATAGATTTCGACTTCATGATAGGGTCCAGAATTTTCTTGAAGGGGCTTGATCGAGCTTTAGTGCTGTTCTCTGTGCCATGATGAACACTTTCAGATAGACGGGTACCATCAAAGCTGCTTACTTTCACTGGCATTGATTTGGAACTGCTCGCTGAATCTCTATCCCTATCAAAACAGTTATTGTCACTGGTCTTGTGCTGGTAATTTGTCTCTGTACCCTTAGCTGACTGAACGTCCAGCAAGTGAGGAGCTGCATTTCTGCAGGGGCCCTTCGTGGGCTCCTTCTCAAGAGAAATCTCCAAGAAACCATCATCTCCATCATTTTTCAACAAGGTACAGTCCAAGCGTGGTCGGCTTAGCTTAAAATTACCGTCAGGAAGTTCGCGGAATGAAAGATCCAGAAAGTCCCTCGACGCTTGATGGACTTTACGAGCAGTTTCCGCAGAAGCCTTAGCCCCTGATCTCCGATTCTGGTGGGAATGTAGATAAGCTACGCTGGTGCTAGGCTGATAGGATGAGTCGACGATATCAAAGGACAGAAACGCATCCCCATCAAATGCAGAATCTATTTTCCTCCTTCCTTCCTGAACTTTTCTTATCCTGCTGATTTCACTAGAGCTCTGGTACATAGAACCACGCTTCCCCACAATGCTTTGTTCTGCGTTCGTCTTGCGGCTTCTGTTTGGCAAGCTCTTGCAGTGGAAATTTGGGATGCGGTCCAGGCGTAACTCCCCTGAGTTGCTCTCTGAGCATTTCAACTGATGGTATCTTCTGTTTCGACTTTCATTTTCTTCAATGGTGTAGCATGAGGACTGCGAAATTTTAGGATCTGCTCCCAGTCTAGAACGATTCTCACACCTCGAGCCATCATCTTGCCCCATAAATGAAACCTGCCATGGGGTCACGTGATGTAAAATTAGGCTCAATGTATTTCCAGCATTTCATAAGGAGGGCACATATATACTCCCTCCGTTTCAAAATAATTGTCATTGGCTAGTTCATTTTTGAACTAATCGGTGACAATTATTTCAAAACGGGAGTAGTAGTATTTTTGGACAGCAAATTCCTTAATTAGAGGAGCACGCACATCATTGAGAAGAAAGTGGAACTCGAATTTGGGATGCAAGAGCAATCAACACAAATAAATGTAAGAAGAGAGGAAGCAAGTACCATCAGCTATCCAACTCTATCAATCCTCAACCAGCCATTAAGCCTGGTTAGGAACTGGTGAGCACAAAAGACAAACAAATGGAGAGCCAAAAACGAACCAGATCTCTTGTTCTGCTTTCGAGGAAAGAAGTTTAAAATAGAACCAAAAGGAAAGGAGGGGCAGAATGATGAGCATCGAATTCCAAATGCTCCCAATGTGCTCGAAAACGGAGCCCGCAGAGGAAGAAGCTTTCTCCCTTTGGACGAAACAGATCAGGCCGTGTACATCAGATCTCACCAAAGAGGCTAAAAATGCACCAAACAAAAGACCGGCTAATTCCCAGTAAAGGCTAGAAAAACACAGAGACAGAGTTCCGGTTCTGGGGAATCATATCATAGCTAATAGAACCAGTGCTAAACATCTGGCTGTAGAAAACAAAGAACACACGCCACATTCAGGTTTCTGTCTCTCTTTTTTTAGATCATGTAAAAACAAGAATAAAAAACAAAGAACACGCCCCAAATCAGACAATCTTAATCTGAATCTAATCTCCGTCCAGCAGTAGCACATCTGAGACGGCTCGCAGACATTAAAAATCCCATCTTTGCTGCCGGAAAATTGCCCCAGAATCTCACCTCTAGAAAATGAGGAAAATCCGGAACCTGAGACATTGCATTGCATTGACTAACCGAGAAGCAGCACCCTGAACCCGAAAGTGAAGTAATAGAGGACCAAGAAGCAGCATTACCTGGGGGAGAACCAGATCAGCACGGGGAACGGGGAAGATTCGTCACCGCCCCCTCATGGAAGAGCAGGCGGACATGGGGGGGCAAGCGAAGATGCTCCTCTTCTCTTCTCGGGCCCTCCTCGCTACTGCTCTTGGCGGCTGGCTGTTGAGTGTGTGTAGACTACTACTACAAAAACAACTACAAAGACTGTTATTGTTGAGGCGAAAGCGACAGGGCACGAGGAGAGAAGAGTGATGCGAGGGAGAGGAAATGGTTATGGGAGGGACAGTTTGGGAAGAAGAGTAGTACTATTACTAGTGAGTATAGTAGTGGTCTCCGGGTATCTTCTCCTCCGGCCGCTCCTCTTCTTCCCCCACCTCAGCATTAGATTAATCCAGACCACGGACCACCAAATGATGATGATAATGATGATTAATTAGCGCCTTTAACTAGGCGAGGCTCCTCCTGTGGTAACGCACGCACGATGTAAATACGTTACTTCTTTTACTGAATGTAATAGTAGTAATGTAATCTCTGGCAACGATGGGAGAAACTGAAATTACCGTTCTAGACGACCGACTGACTCCTGGAGGCTGTCTGTCTGCTCATGGATTTATCCCGGCCTGGTCGGTACGCGTGAGCATGAATGAGGATCCTCTGGTATCACTGTTTCAGTACTCAGACACCCTAGGGAGATTGAGGAGATTTACATTATAGTCGAGTACCCGCCCGTAGGCTTGCTGATTCCTACTCCAGTACTATATATACTTGCGTGCTGCCGGCATCCAATGGCAATGAATTTATTGGTAGCGTTCGTCGATCGAAACCAAAATATACCTGCTACATTTTGGTGCTCCCTCTTTATCTTTTTGTTTAACGTTCGGACACCAGCCATTAGTTCATTTGTAGTTCATTTCTTTGTAAGAAACGTCAATTAAAAGAATAAGGAGAGAGTACATAACTTAGGTTGTACGTACGAGCGTGATCCATGGATGGATCTTACATTGAGGTGAAGTGATGAATTGCACTGCATTGCATTGCACGGCACGGGTGGATGGGATTGCATTGGCATTGGCATTGGCATTGGCATTGCTGCGTTCGGTCGTCCGGCTTTGGCTTTGTCTGTTGTCCATACTCCATACTGCATAAGTACCAAACCAAAACTAATGTTTCACTCACCGTGCAAGGAAGGAAGCACCTAGCTTTGCATTGCAGGGTGGCTCTTGAGTTGCTTGGTTCCCTCTTCTCTTCTCTGCCCATTTATTATTTCCTCAAGAAGCCAAGTCCACAACAACAGCAGCAGCAAAGAAAAAGGACACGGCAGCTCCCTTTACTTTATTTGACAGCAGCGTCTTGTGTCGTTGACAGCTTTTGCCTTTTTTTTCTTTTAAATAATTTGGCGACGGCAGCAGCAGACAGACACTCTCAATTGCCTTGTTGGGGTAACAACATGACACGAGCCATGTCTCAACTAGCGAATGCTGGTTTTGGCCGACACTAATGATGGTTCCAGCTCCACAGGCGATTGCGTTACGTAGGCCGAGTGACCATCAATCCAGGCTTTGCGTCCTAGAAGGCCAACGGTGAGCTGGTAGGAGAGGGCCGTGTGAAACCATCAGATGCAACCGAAGACCAACCTGTCAGTCAGTCAGCATACCCCTTCCCTTCCCTTCCCTTCCCTTCCCCTTTATAGAAAGAAAGACAGACACCTCAACTAGATCTAGCTTCACATCACTTGGCAACCCATTACATCAAAGAAAGAATATACGGCCGTCCATTCACATCACATCACCAACGGAAAACATGATACATCACATTTTGGCTAACATATCTCCCTAATTCCGAGTAATAAGCTACACAAGCCTGCTGGATGTCTTGCTGCTTCAGAAATGGATGGATCAATCAATGTTCCATTTATATACACAATCGCTCCTGCTCCTGACAAAACGGGAGGGTGATATTCTACATGAGGCGAGGCCACCCTATGGGACCACAGCTTCTAATTCTGTTGTTGTACAGAAATCCCTCAAATAATTCATTTGCACAAACTGCAGCATCCTAAAAGACCAAAACTCTCCTGCTATCAATTGAACCTAGCCCAGAACACCACTGTACTCCTTGGATTCAATTCACCAGGGTAGTGTCAGCTGTCATCGTCCAAAGAACCAATATAAGTCAGCTCTCTCCTCCTCACCCTCACGGCACCCTTGAGCCAGCTGCACGCTTTCAGATTAGCATGATCACCAGTTCCGCCACTGGTACCACTGCTTCCAGATGATGTGCTTGGGCAGCCTGTGCCATCCTCCAGCAAGGTCCATGGATCTACCTCCATCTCGGGATCTTGGGAGGGCAATGCTGCCTTGCTTCTACTCGAGATATTAGTAGGCACCCAACTGAGAGACGGACTTTTTTGCTGGGGGCCAGAATTAGATGTACAGCTCTGGAGAGGTGCTAATGCAGCGAGGGACAACTGAGGCGGTTGACATGGTATAGATGGGTGTCGAGATGGTGGGAGAATTGGCATGGCTGCTTGGATCCTCCGCCGAATTGTTTCAGGCAGCTCCATGTGATCCAATGCCAACTGCAAGAGAAATACAAAATTGGAACAAGAACTGCAAGTCAGCCACTAGTAGCATATGACGTGTGAAAAAATAGATCAAATGAAATCACTACATATAAGTGAAAAGAATATTAACAGACAGATGCAAAAGTCAATTAGGAAAACTGGCATAGCCGATATGAACCGAATGAAATGAACCAACCTGCAAGCCCTCAGCTGCTTCAGTATCAAATGCAGAGAAATCTCGTTGAGTTCTAATGCTCGACTTAGGGGATGACCTTGACTTCAGCCAACTTGGTTTGCAGCTACCAAGCAATGCATGAAAAACACATAAAAGCCTCTCAAAAAGACTTTCACCAGGGCGATCAAGCAAGACATCCAGCGGAGGTTCCAGCAAAGAATCTGATTCCCGCCTTAAAGCAGTTGCATTGGTAGGAGGAAGGGGTAAATCCGCGTCTTCATAAATCATGCGTGTGGTCAGCAAGCCTAGTATTGCAGACGCAAGTGTATGTCTCATACTCCTGGAATATACATTGTCAGTATATGTAAGAGAGCAATAATTCGCTATGAAAGAAAACTATCCAGGTTTCCAACTGTGGGACAGCAACGCCATAATATATTTATGGGAGCAACCACTCCAATAGCCAAAATAGGAAAGGGCTTACGAGTAAATTTACACTACTCATGTACAGTAATAATCTAGTAAATGAGTTACATGCCACAGACAAAAAATATATATACATATGTATGTTTAAAAAATAGTAGTTTTTCTAACAAATATAGTAGTCATCGCAAATTTATAGTTTTGACTCCTCTTACCAAAGCGCACTTAATAGGTACGTTTAACACAGATTCAGAACCCAATTTCAAGAAAGGCATTTGAATAGCAGTTCACTGAATGGTCACTGCTAAACTTCATATAAAACGTAAGGTGATTGTGACAGTGCTGAGGTGTTCAAACCCCTCCGTAACATAGGGTGATGAACTTCATATAGAACATAGGGTGATTGTGACAATGCTGTGATGCTCAAACCCCTCCATAATAAAGGGTGATCAATTTTGATATAGAACATAGGGTGATTGTGACAGTGCTGTGATGCTCAAACCCCTCCATAATCTATGTGCTGATATCCCTTTTTGCAATTAAATAGGTACTCCCTCTGGTGTACAAAAAATTGTCGTTTTGGACATGTTCTCGCATACCAAGGAAGCATTAAATAGATTTCTTTCTTTTACAATACAACTCTCCTTAGTGGTCTTCTTCACGTTTTTCCAGCCAATCTGATGCAGGTTCGATTCCTAGGTACACGCTATCCCATTTTTTTACACCATTTTCCATGGCATGCAGTGTAAAACGACAATTTTTTGTGCACTCTTGACTCTAATGTAGAACGACAATATTTTGTACACCGGAGGGAGTAAAGCTGTAAAGACTATACCCCCCCACCGAAAACACACGGACAGGTCTAAATGTCCCCCCACAGGCAGCCAGGAGTAGGTCAAGGCCCACAGGCTGTAGTGACTGCTACATGCTTCCAAGAGCAGGGGCAAGCCACATGGTGACAGGAAGAAGCTCAAGGATTAGGACCAAAAGCCCGAGACATGTCAAGAAATTAAAAAATCTGAAAATAGAAAAGATAAGCTCAAGCCCATGGTGAGCCTGATTCTAACTTCGTCTCTGCTTTTTACACTTTCCAGTTATTCAACAAACACAATATTTTGTAATTGTGACATTCTATCCTCTGCTATTTTAGCATTGCTTGATTGTGAACCAGTAATAAATTAGGAGTGACCAGAATATAAAATTTAAAATCCTAAGCATACCGAGCTGATTTAAGCATTCAGGGGTGAAACAGCACTAACTTATTGAATTATTTCATTTTTCTCTAATTATACGCCGGAATCTTGATCACCAATGAATTGCATTAACAAATATGTTATAGAAGGTGTTAGACTGTATTAGGTATGTGTGTGTGCGCCTTATTGGGCCTAGCCATGTATCCATCCCCTAGGGCTATATGTATCCCTTGACACTCTATCAATGAATCTAATTACTCTATTCACGAAAAGTCAAATGCGGACCTCAGCACTATTCAAAACAAAATTTAATCTCACCTTTCTGCCACAATTACAGGAAGCAACCTAATGACAAAATGTAGGCGCAACCACAATGCCCCCCGCAGAGTAGATGTGGAAGGAGGATTTGGATCAGTACCAACCAGAACTCGCCTACCAATATTTGGACTTCCACCTCGAATTCCTTTACGACCACTGGATTTGTTTGATGAAATTTCATTTCCTGAAGGAACTGAACCAGATTGTTTAGCTCCGGTTCGTGCTAGTGCTTTGATATGTTCACTGATTGCCCCCATCTGTTTGATCAAATCACCAGAAAGTATACCACGGATATCAGCAGAACTTCTATCGATGCATGGTAATACTAATTCAGCAAGGGCTTTCTCAGTGAGATATTTATTTATGGATCTAATCCCTTCAAAGCTTCTATCAACACCATGGGAGGTAATCTTGCTAGGCCTTTTAGCATCAACAGAGTCATCCACAACTTCTCCTTCCTCAAATGAAGTGGCTTCCAATTTCCTTTTTGTGGTTTTATTACCTATGACATCACTAAGCAAGCCAGACCACCCCCATGGTTTCCAAACCTGTGCTTTTGTTGAAAGCCCCTTCCGTTGAGCGATATGAACAAGCTGCTGTCTTGTAGATTTGCGCCCGAGAACAGCATCCTGCCCTTGTAAAATCCATTTTACATCCATGACCAGCGACTCCTGCAGCTTCCCAAGAAGGTGGACAACTTCTGAGTAGAGAGGAGCAGCATCAGGTCTAGCAAGTAATCTTGATAGAATGACTTCAGTAAACCCTTTCTCACTGTCAGAAAGGGCAAAACTCTCAGAATTGGGGGACAATGATCGAAGTGACTCAAGTGCTGTGGTTCCTCCTGTGGTTTTTTCAATAAGAGCCTGTTCATCTAAAAGAAGCCTCATCTCAACCCACTGCCAATGGAACTTTGCGGGCTGAAGAGTATCAAGTAGTTGCACGAGCCTCTCGGAGAGTTTTAGCTCACTATCTTTGGGGTCACCAGGCTCTGAAGCAGAAGAGCTATCCCCCAGAGTAATTGTTGGTGTATTACAATCAACAAGAGCATCCAGAAAAAGTCGGGCACGGAGAGGTGTAAATGACTTTACGTGTGACTTCTTCTCTGCACTATGGCTTTCAGACATGGCTGCAAACTCTGAATCGCCAACATCAGAAGCCAGAAGATCATACAGCTGATGTGTATTACGGAAGCAGATATCTCGAAACGGCTGGTGCCTGGTAATATCATTTATTGCATTTGATAGAGACTGATAAAGTTGTGCATCTTCCCGGCTAAAAATATATCGTCTCCACAGGACCATAGCAAAAATGGAATAGGTTGGAGGAAAGATCACACTTAAAGGAAGCATATGCTGCAACCTTGATAGTGCAAGAATGTAGGACTCGCCAAGAATATCTGTAATGAGCCCATCGTAGACAGTTTTGCAGTTCCCCAATAGAATCCTAAACCAGTGTACCAAAGCTTCTGTAGAGTTTTCCATCTTCAAAGTTCCAGTAGAGCGGGATACACCATTTGTGCTTATATTCAAACCTCTTAGGAGCTGGAGAATGTCCAGACCATCTTTTATTTTTAGAGCAGCAACCATCCGCTCAAGACTAACTGCTCCATGGACAATAGCTCCCACGACAAGAGCGGAAACAGCAGCTGCTACTTTTGTATTCCTCCCAACAAAGCCTTTCCCTGAATTGTTTGGCTCACTTGTATGATTTCCATACGCATCATGGCTCTCAGGAGATGGTTGAAACTGATTACGGTGCATCTTTGGAGGAGCAAAGGCTGCCATAACAACTGAAGAAGCTTCAACAGCCAAGGCTATTTCAAATACACGACTGAAGCGGTCCCCAAGAGCTTCTTTCAGTAAGCAAAGGGAATTTATGTGGACAAGTAAAGTGTGCCGAACATAATTTAGCGAATTATTCATAGAATGAAGACCTTGATGGCTACCTCCTGCAAAATCCAAATGTTTAGCTATGACATGTCCAGCATTGACAACAACTGCAGAAATAGCAGAAGCAACTACTGAAGGGTCACTATCTGGATTTGCACCACCATTTTGCCTGATACATTCAAATAAGCCCAAGACGATATCATGTGCAATTTGATAGCTATCTTCTTTTTCAAAAGAGGGTGGAGTCTTGGGTGCTGCAAGAATTTTCTTTTCCTTCAAATTGCGTTGAACCTCATCAGCTTGCCGCTGTACTATCTCCTTCATATTTTGTAAAAGTCTCGAACTCCTTCCATTCAACTTTTGACGGAGTTGCTCATCTATCTCCTCGCCTGTTGAAACCCCTGATGATGAAACCAAATCACCATCAACTGACCGCCCATTATCAAGCTCTGCTAACAGTCGCTGATCACATGTCGTCCTAAAATTTTTCTCCCACCTGGACACACTAGCCACATCTCTGTATTTCTTCAAAAAGTAGCGTACATAAGCAAAGGATGCTGAACCAGGATGCCTGGTAGTCACTGACACAGAATTTCTGCTCGTTGAAGCACTTAGAACTTCTGGCAACATATCAGTTGCAAGAAGTATGTTTTCATACCTGTAAGCATTGCATAATAAAGAGATCAAAACCATATAAACAACATACTAAAGTTCAACACGTTACAGTACCCGGGATGTAACCACAACAATGGATGGACTTTAAATAGGGATGCAATCACGACAGATGGACACTAAGAGCCTCATCTAGCTAGTGACTAGAATTCCATCAACCATACACAACATCAATAGTCATCTTATGTACTAATTAATCATGTGATATAAGGTTCAAACCATATTCATCCATGATGCAGTGTGTAATATTCCCCTTTCCACCCTTTCAAATGATTACAACAGAAATGTCGACTAGGTGATCCAGTCTGATAGGAAGTGGATAAATTTTTTCTATCTACCCACCCAAGTATTCCCATAGACAACTCTTATTTATTTATTTTGAGATTATCCTAAGGAAAGTTTCAGTATTTGGACACCAAGGTTCTAAATTACCGCCTGGGCACCTAGGCGACCGGACAAGCACCCGGCGGCGGCGGATCGGGGGGGGGGGGGGGGGGGGGGGGGGGGGGCATCGGCGGCAGCAGAAGGCATCCTCGGGTTGAAGGGAGATGGCGGCATCTGGTGGCCTGGACTCGAGGCTGGAGGCGCGACCGAAATTGGACCCGTGCTGGGCCTTGGGCCTGAAGACTCAATCCTGTTTATGTCAACCATCGAATGATATCCAACAGTCCCTGTTTCAGATGGAGTATATAAAAAGGTGTTCTTCACTCAACCCTAACGGTTCCTCTCCACCTGCAGCGGCCACGATTCTTCTCCTCCGCCTGCGACGGCCACGTCAGCTCAACAACCTTGGGCGGCGGGTGGAAGCGACCTGGCAGCGGGCGTAGGCGACCGAGCGGCGGCAGCCTTGGCCAGGCGAGGTGACCGGCCATGGCATCCAGGCCGGAGCACCTGGATGCCTAGGCGACGCCTCAACAGCCTTGTTGGACACTCAACCAATACTCTAAAGACACGACACATCAAAGAATGATAATGCAAAGTATGCATGTACTTCTCTAATCGATAAAGAAAAACGATAAATACAAGCAGACAACAAGGATGGCAAACGTCCCATAAATACGCAACTGCTATTTCATTGTCAAGGCCTTGACACGGAATTGAATTAAAAAATGTTGAAGTGGTACTCCCTGCTCTCAGAGATATAGTATTCGAGAAGTGGCAGTCATGCTAAACTTTGTTTATTTTGTAGCAATATATAGATAACACTAAGAGATTTGTTATAACTACTATGTAAACATAGTATCTTTAGTACTATGAAAAATGATGGTCCATTAAGTTTACTGGAAACTGTTTGCTGTCCAAAAAGGTTACATGTTCTTGAAGAGCCATATCTTTTTTTTAATTCCACTATCATGGCCTATTCCCCTTCATCTAAATAAATCATTGCATGAAATCTTTGGAGAACAGTGGAACATTAGGACGAACATACCTAAGCAAAGATGAGAACACAAGGGTCTCGCTGACCTGACAAACTTGGTGTTCTCTGTTCTTCATATGCATAGCATTCCTCCCAGACTGACCGGAGGAACCCAATCCACCACGAACTTTTGCCAGCAACCATAAAAGGAACCTTACACCAGAAACCAAATCACAGCACATATCCAGTACATAGAGAACTGAAAGCAGATCTTCATCGCTTAACTTCCATTTGGATAGAGATTTTTCGTCAGGCTGCAAAGAAATGGCGCTTACCGAATTCATAGCTTTGGAAGCTGTCACTTCATTTACATCAACAAGTTGTTTTATCGACTTCACCAACCACAACGAAATAGCTCGTCTTTCAAGCAATCTAAGTCTCCTTAGTGACTTCCCAGCTTCATTCAGATTTGCCATCCTCATGTGATCGACATCTTTAACATTGCCACCATCAATATTAGGTTTATGGTGCGGACAGCTCAGCTTGCTCTCACAAACATGACTAGTAGATGCCCCCTGGCTACCTTCAATTCTAGCAGCTGCAAGCTGTGCAAGACTTTGTGTTTTACGTATCACTTTTGCCCTACCCCTAGAAGTTTGCTTAACAGACTTCTGTGCAGGTTCAACAGTGAAAGATTCATGTAACTTCGTCCCCTTCCTCACCCACCAAATATCTTCCTCGTCTGATTGAATCAATGGTAGCACTTGGAAAGGAGACCTCCTATCATCGAAATTCTGTCCCTTGGACCTCATACAATCTTCACAGCCATATTTGCCTTCTCCGGTGTCAACTTGTGATAGTGATGAAATAGATGATCCTTGAAAGTCTGTTTTGGTTTGGCAAGATTCTGACTCCACTGGGTGAGGATATGTAAAACACAACAGACCTGAAATCAAAGCTTTTACATCTTCTACTTGTTCTGGCACCCTTCCATTCTTATCATTTCCTGATGCAACCAGAATATCACTCTGCTTCCGCAGGCTTGCATCAAATGAAGGGCCATTAGAAAGTTCTGAAAGCGCAAGGCGGCGCTCGCTAGAATATGTCGACATCATCTCGTATAATTGTTGCTCTTCAGCATTTATGGTTTCCTCAAGAATGTCAAATAACGAAGATCCAGGAAGCTGCTTCAAAGTTCTGTGATGTCTCCTTTTTCTTTCCACATCCAATATTGTTTCATTTTTGTCAGCAATGCCACTAATAATAAGCTGTCTCACATAAGCCTGGGGATAAAATATACCATTGCAGATAAGTTCTACGATGAGAGCATCCACACGTGTAAAACCTGCAGCACTGCTAACCTCATGCTGATCCAGCCAGCAAACAATGATGTCATGCAGTGGACCAGGGCTTTCAAAGATATCCTTCCCATCCTTCTTCTCATCCACAGTCTTTGCTCTGCTTCTCAATCCAGTAGAATCGTTCATTGCCACTGCCGCTAAACAAGGATCATTGAATGAACCTTTGACATGATTATTCATGACAACACGACTGCTACTCTTAGAACGAGATAAGTTATTCATCTCATCCATTTTATTCTTCAAGATAGACACAGCCAAATGTATCTGAGATAGATCTCTTCTTCCTGTAAATTTTACATTCTGACAGGGAGACGTACGACAATCACGGTAATCACATGTTGCCCATTCACAAAGAAAAAATATAGAACAGATAAGGGACAGCTCAACAGTCCCAATCCACATAAGAGATGACTGCAAACAGGGGCTGACTTCTTTGATCCATCTTTCTTCCATTAATGAATCAGATAAATCATTAAAGAGTGAAGAATATGCCATCATCAAATTCCCTGATACAAGAGCCTTGTCTAAAGCTCGTACCACTTTGGCTGCACCACGCGCTTGAAGGTTAGGGTTGGCAACAGTTGCCAGATCAGAAGCACGTTTCTGAATTGAAGAAACAGCATAACCACAGGACAAGTGCCGATACGTAGCACGTCGCTTGGAAGTAGAAATTCCACTACCACCAGTTATCTTCAATAAAGCACCTCTACCATATACATCAGGGGCCACGATTGATGGAAGAGGAAAGCAATCCAAAGAAACAAATGTATCTGGCACCGCGAGTACCATGTAGCGCAGCAACTCAACTATAACGGAAGAAATTGATGACCTTTTTGCACTGTCAACAACAGAAGCATCATTGAGACGTCTAAGTAGCAAATCCACAAACATACGCACATATGTCTGTGAGAGAGCAATGGTGCCAACCAGACCGATTACAATAGGCAATAGTAGTTCTAAAACATCAATGGTATCCCTCTCCTGAATAAGAAGAGAAATGGATCAATAAACTGCAACTTTTTATAAATAGCAACTGAAACATAAAAGAATGTGTTAGTTATGTGTCATGTGTAGTACCTGAAGTTGGTTAAATAACCATTCAATAAGCACTGATGGAACAAGCAACTCTTCTGTGATATGCCATTGGACAAGACGAACCATATACCGCCATTTGACGTGCACCAGGGGTTCTTCAGCATCTCCACTAAATGGCGATGCATCTGCTTTCATCTTTATTTGATTGACTCCAGCAGCAAGACCAGGTGATGACTGCTCTCTAGAAGATGTAAGTACAGCAGTGCCCTCTTTGAAACAAAATTCATCCAAAATCTGTTGTAAATATTCAACAACATCTTTTGTCCACTGATTAGAGCGCTGATTATTAGAAGCGCTGATTGAAATACTGTTGGACGTTGATCGGGCTTGTGGCTGCAAGTGAGTAGATGTCATTACCATATGGGTATGCCATTTTACGTTAAATGTAAGATATGTTACAAGAGATAACTAACCTGATTGAGGTATGTCACTTTCACGAACCATGTCGCTCTTGGTAACGGAACATTGTATCGAGTGAGAACCTCAAAAAGTGATTTCCTACGATATCCATGAGGAACATGCTCAGATAATGAACACAATCTCTTGTTCGGCTGGGCAAGTGCCTGCAGAGTGCAGATCAATGATGCACATAAGAAAACAGACCACTTAAGGTGACCACAGAATCCGCATAACAAAAATAAAAAGACATTCAGCACAATAAATTTAATCTTCCTAGATTGAGGCTTTTGGACCTCTTCCACGGATGCAACTCTTCTTGAGATTCAAGGTGAAAATGTTGGGCTGCCCTTACCTCAAATACAAGAATTGGTCCTTGGAAAAAAATGTACAGTTGAAGTTTCAATGTCAAGATAAACCATCATAGTACAAAGCACAGTACATCCCTACTTATTATTCTGCGCTTACAGTCTCGCTATCAGGCAAAGACAAGCTTGAGATTATTTTATTTGCAAATTTAGACAGCAAACATGAAATAACTACAAATGTCGCATTGGCAAAAATATTATGATGACAAATGACAGGATAGTTTGCCTGACCTCAGCCCATTTTCTGCGTGTATCCTCGTTACAGGGCCTCTGCTCTGGGTAAACTCCAGATTTTATCAAAAGGGATCCAGAAAGAGGAACACCGTAAACTTGGCCAGCCTGTTGAAAAAGGAAGAAACATCACATTCTTTGTGTTAACAGAGGATCAAGATCAACTTCTTAGAGGCACCAACACCAAAACAAGACAGATGGGACAGTACCTTTCTCTTTTGCGCGCGAGATTCATTGATAGCCCTCAACCGCTTCTTTAATGCCTTCATCAAACAAAGAGCAGCAGAAGGTGTTAATTGCAAAATTAGAGTACTGTATAACATGCACCACACATACTCAAAAAGAAAAAGGAAAACAAAAGGGAAAAGAAGGTTAAAATAATTTCTCTGATCCTATTCTCAAGAGGGTTTCATACACTACCTACCGGCACTAAATATCAGTGCAATATATCAAGAGTATCAAGTAGCATCAAGAGGAATCTTCTGGCACACAATCATGAAGCACGACAGTAAAATAACTAGTTTTGTATACAATCAAGAGTTTTGTTATCATGATGGTGACACAAAGTTTGTCCCATAAGCTGGTTGACCAGCTATTGACAAGTTTTCCCTCACCTCCTTGCATTTCACAACAACATCTGGCTTGCAAAAGTACGGAATCTGGCTGAGTACAATTTCTCTGGCTTCCTGTAAAGTCCAGGAAAAATCAATTCCAGTTAATGAATAAGGTCCGGTCTCTGAAGCGAACGCGAGGAACAGAATAAAGAATCAGATTTCAGACTGTATAGACCCATAAAAGTGCTGCTAATTGAGAAGAACAGGGCAAGATGTGCATAATGCACTGTGTGCAACATCTGATTTCACACAAACCTCAATTCCTTCAGCAGTCTCTTTATACCCAGTTTGCACATACTCTCTGGTCAATGTCTCCTCAGGACAGTTTGGCGCTTGTGGGTAGAAGTCAGGTGGCCCAAGCCTACAAAGGAGCCACGGTGCGGAGAAATATGACAAAGTGAAATCATATCCATATCGTAGGAGTTAGGACAAGCAAGCAGTAGAGCATATGAAAATGTATTTTATAAGTGGAAGTCACGTTGAAACTGAAATAAAGGGCCAAAATCATTGTTATCTGCCAGAGGTATGCAAACAAAATTGAGAAACAAACTGTAGGTCTTTCGGTTCAAAGTGTGCGTACTTGTTATTAAGTTGCTCTTTGTCACACTTTAGCTTGTACGGTGCTAGCTGTTGTTGCCGCCTGAAAGAGAGAGTGGCATTAGGAAGCAAAGGAAATCAGAGTTAACCGACAATGGTAAGGAAGTCAGATGGGGTTGCAGTTGAACCTTATACCCCTAACAAACAAGTAACAAAGGAAGTGGTACTACGGCGAGTGAAGTTCTTACGACAACAGAATTAATTTGAAAGGTTTGAATGAACGAGTAGGTAACTAGGAGATATAAAACATGAAAGGGGTCACCGTGATTAGTAGCAACTACTCCCTCGGTTCTCTAAGATTTGACATTAAACAACGTTAAATACTCCCTCCATCCCAAATTAGTTGTCGCTTTGGACAAGAACTAAAATTCTTGTCCAAAATGACAATGAATTTGGGTTGGAGGGAGTATTAGAGAACAGGGGGAGCAGCAAAAATTGGAAAGGGTTGCATGGACAGGGAAGTGAAGAGTGTGACCTTGAGTTGAGGGGGTAACCGGCGGGAGAAAAGTTATCCCTGCTAAAGGCAGCAGTATTGTTGGCGCCGCCGTACCTTTGCATGACCAGTCAGCTTGGGTGCATCGACACGACAGATCAGGGCAGGGCGCGACTGTAACGATCCCCCCCCCCCAGCGGAAACAAGTCGATGGCTGCTGCTGCAGGGTTGGCGAGAGTCAGCAGGGAGCCACAGAGAAGCGGTAATAAAATAGAAATAGCGGGAAATGAGCAACAGATCGGCGAAGGGAAACCCTAGAGGAGGCGGATCGGGGGTGGGATCCGTACACCTCCGATCCCGAATCCAGGTTATAGCGCCCGAGCTGGAGGGAATCGAATGGAAAGGGGATTCACCTTGTCCGAGAGTCGGAGCGGCCGAGCACTAGTTGGATTGCTCCTCCTCCGCCTCCTCCTGTCCTAGGGTTTGGGGACGGACTGGACTGGAGTGGACTGCAGAGCACTTGGCGGGGAAGGGGATGATTAGTGAGCGTGTGGATAGGCGGCGGAGGTGGCTTGCGACTGCGAGCTGCTGCTCTGCGTCGGCATGGAAGCTCTGCGTCGGCTCCGCCCGTGCGCGGCTTTCCTTGCTTCGGTTGGGAGTCGGGAGAGAGAGAGACGCATCCGAGAGCTGATCCCAGCGAGCGAGCGAGCGATGGGGGTTGGTATAGGTTGACTCGTTTTCTATCCTCCCCGCCTTTCCTTCTTTGGAAAATTCGATTAGTAGCGCCGAAATTCATAACTTCTCTCGAACATTTCATCAAACAGATTTATGTTCTGGAAATTACCACTGTAAAATCCATGGTGATTCAAAAACTAGCACTCTGTTAAAGTATGGTTTGTTTTAATGGTGTTTTTTTAATTTATAACATAAATAAAAGATGAAAGAGTGGATCAACGGTTAAAAATGATAGACTCTCAACCGCTACATTATTACTACATTATTCATCATGACGTTTTCACGCTTCTGTAATCTTTCTCTAGCGTTGTCGCAGCCCACATTACCTTTGCAACCCATCGTTACACTCTGCAGTCTAGCTTGAGCCACCATTCCTTGTGTGGCTCACATGAGTTGCACTATTCGATAACTGGTTTATTAAATTTTCAATTTGTCTGACATGTGAATTCTCGAGCAATAATATACAAGGTAGAATAAGGTTAGATCTGTAAAGCAACAACAGCTCAGGCGCGAATAAATAGCAACAACAATATGAAAATAGGGACATTTATGTTCAAGTTAACACCATTAACTTCTCTCGAACATATCATCAAACTGATTTATGCTCTGGAAATTACCACTGTAATATCCATGATGGTTCGAAAACTAGCATTCTGTTGAAGTCTGATTTGTTTTAATAGCGTTTTTATAATTCATAACATAAACGAAAGATGAAAGGATGAATAAAAGGCTAAAAATGGTAGAGTCGCTTAACCGCTACGTCATTAAAATATTATTCATGATGACGCTTCTGTATATGTCTCTAGCGCTGTCGCAGCTCACATTAGCTTTGTAAACCATAGTTACACTGTGCAGCCTAGCTTCAACCACCGTTCCTTATGTGACTCACGCCACCTGCACTACTTGTCAAAAGTCTGAATATGCGAGATAGAAGAAGGTGAGATCTGTAAAGCAACAATAGCTCAGGCGTGAATAAATAGCAACGCCAATATGAAAATAAGGGCATTTATGTCCAAGTTAACACCATTAACACCTAAACATTGCAAAGTATCATATCCCGAGATACTTTCACCGGTAATTTCCGATGTTATTTTTTAGAAGTCTTCATCTTTCATGTTAGAGAACTAACTTTACATTCCTTCTTCCTTGTTGAACATGTTGTATTGCTCTGCTATGTTATGATGTTAGTGATCCTTATCATTAATTTTGTGAAAGTTCATGATCCTGTTGTATTTCGTTCCCTCACACGATCGAGACAAATTCATTTATTAAAAAAATTAAAACTGGTTTAACATATTTCAAGAAAAAGCATATGTGTATACTATGTAAATTGAAACCCAACTATTTTTATATCTTATATAACAAAGAAAATTTATAGATATTGCTCTCTATGGTCGGGGTAGTTATGCATGAGCATTCCAATTACCTTTTTTTCCTAGCAAGACAAATTCATTATTAAGATATACTATTTCCGTTTCGTTTTTCTATGGTTAGTTCAAGTTTAAACTAATGAACGTCGAATAAAATAAAACGTGGAATATATATAAAAGCAATCGGTGTGAATGTGAAAGATTGCGTGTTTATCACTACCTAGTTAGCTCTATTGTAGGGTTTACTTCATATTCTAAAGATATGGGAAACAACTAGAATCGAATTAGCAATCTGGTGCAATCGAACAAAAATTAAATCTGCGCCATACGATTTTCATATAATGATTACTGCATTTTTACACTTAAACTCCTTCATCTAACAGTAATGTTTACACTGCATAATAACAATAGTGATATCAGATAGGAGAATTTAAGTGTAAAAATAAAGTAACAATTAGATGAAAATCTTGTGGTTCAGATTTAATGATACGGTTCTCGAAGATATATGACCCCTCTTTCCCTAAAAAAATAAAATAAAATGACCCCTCCCTCCGTAAGATCGCCCGAGAGCTGGCGGCTGTAGCACGGTGAGTCCTCGTGCGCCCCTTCCACCCCGGCATCGGGTTATCCGCTCGAATCGAGTAGTTCCACTGTTTCGTTCCCCATGTTCTTTTTGTTGTTTCGTTTTTAATTATGCTGGTGATCTTTTTGGTGTTCCGTTTAATTTGTGGCGGGCAAAAGCCATCTGGTGGAAATAAAAGTGATGTGCTGGTGAGTTTTTTTTTTTTTAATTAGGGTTTGACGGTTTAGGCGGCGCTGGGAAAAAAGATGAATTGGGGGATTAGCCATGTAATGCGCCTCTCACTCGGACCCCATGATGCATACAAATTTTAACAAGAGGAAGTGGATCGGATTCCGCCGGCCGGAAGAAACTAGGCAACAGTATCAGATAGTGCATCAATCACTCATCCCTGGAGGCACCACTAGTGTCACAGGAACACTTGATGCCTGCTAGAACGAAACGAACCATTCACATTTAGTTAGTAAAGAAAAACGATGCAGGGTAGTCCTTTTCTCTGTACCTCATGTAACAAACAACTTCTGAATTGGTACCGTTTTGTCTCTTTCATTGTAATCATGCCCTGTATCTCCAATTCCAGGTGTGTTGGTATCTTTTTTTTTTTCTGCACGGAAGAAGGTATATGACAGGACTTACTCTGTTAGACAATACTGTTTCTCTCTATCTCAAATAAAATGTTGACTCCCAACCCACATATTGCGGCTTCAATGTGGATTTTTCCTCTGTATTTTTCTGGTGTCTGAATAAGTGCCTTAATTTGACTCTTTTAGCCCATTATCCCCACCCTCAGAAAATAGAGTGAAGGAAAAATGCAGTCGCTTAACTTCCATTATGTATCATGAGACTAGAGCTCAAGTTCACGAAGCTGCGTCAATCCAGCAACAGAGCCACTGAAAACAGAGAAATTGTTCTGTATGATAGGAATAACCTGTGGCATTCATTGATGATAATCACATACACGCAGTCACACGCGCGCGCATACGCACACACAAAAACACTCACACATATCATGGGACTTGATTGTCATACATCATCACTGAGCGTACGCAAAACAACAAAAATACACACAAGGGACTTCATTTAGGCCCCCAGTTAGCACTTAGCACCAGGCTATCGTGATTTTGGAGCTACAGCATGCCTTCCCACACTAAGCATCAACTTTAAATCCGTTAAAAAAGTTAATTATATCCGTTGCATGGTTCAGATGTTTGTAACATATTAGCTGAAGCTGGTGTCTTTAAGAACAATGTCTGCTCTACTTAAACTCCATAAGTGAAGTGAACTACTCAAATTCATAAGCACACATTGTTTCAGCGGTCCTCCAGTTTTTGAATCACTGGATTCTTCGACACCAACAGGTTATTGTCCGTATGATAACTTCTATTTACAGTAACCCTGGTTATTGTATGACCAATCAACAAATGGTATTTAGGGCGGCTTCAACAGTGACTAGGAGACTGAAGCTTCAAATCCACAAATCGTAAACAAGTTCTTCTGATAGTTCGTCTAACATGAAGTCCCACAAGACCACAGCCATCTCTTCACTCTCTGACCGAAGATCCATCCAATTTCCATCTTCAAGATCCATCCGAACTAGTTGGTCCAATGTACTTGGAATTTCGTAATGGAGATTGCGCTCAACATGCTTATTTATTTCATTGATGAGATTTTGTCCCATTGGAGGTTCCCTTATTTTGTGTTTCAAAGAAGATGAGCATTGAGTGCTTCTAAAATGTTTACTCTGAATTTCTGCCACAGCTTCACAAATGCAGTCAAACAGGAGCTTTGAATCATCTATTTGATTCTGTTGGTGTAGTTCTTCGAACAAGCAAGGGCTTATTAATTCATCTTCTAGGTACCATACCTCTAAATTCTGGTTTGTCAATAATTCTGATAGCTCTAGAAATGCCTTTATGTAACCCAACCTTACATCCTTGTCCACCCAGAAAATGTGTTGGTCTGATTCCCTATCTGTTGTGTACTGTAGCATCAACATACCTGCATGCATTTCACCTATATATAATTGGGGGACCAAAATAAATCATTTGGAATATTTTTTTTACATACTATTCTTAAGGGAGATGGAAATTTTAATTAGAGTTTGTGTATACCTCTAATCATGTTTTCAGTGTCAGGGTTTTTGTCATCTTCATGGAAGAAAGGATCAAGGACAGATACAGGACTGGGTTGCTCTTGCTTTTCAAGGTTCCCGTCAGAAGAAAATTGTGATATTAGCTCAATTGATGATCTGGGGGTTGCTGGCTCTTGGCACTCCAGCTTTTCAACATCATTCTTTCCCGCTGCTGCTTCCGCAATATTCTACAATATAGAATACATGAATTAATCAAAATAAGAAAAGCATTTCAATATGTAATTGCTCTGGTTATTGGTTGGAACATACTTGTGAAGGGTTCTGTCTGCATTGCTCTGCTGGGATACACCATGCGTTGCTAATTGTCTCTGAGTTGCCCAGCTTGTCATTTTCTTTGTTGTGCACAGTATCGAGTTCAGCACCTGCAGATTGTATTATATATGAAAAAAATAAGCATAATACGCTATTCAATCGTTTTGATGACCATGGAAGCTTGTACTTACCGTCTTGTGTTGTTTCTTGATTTTCCTCTTTCATGCATTGTCTTTTTTCGAGCGGTGTTTCAGTAGCACTACATGAAATTTCCCCCAATTGGCTGTCATCTTTTGAAAATTCTTCTTTCTTATCCTTATGCAAGGCACAAATATTTGCCTCTTCAGGGGAAAGGTCAGTGCACTCTTTTGCCCTAGGGCTACTCCTGGGTGATGGTTCACCGCATTGATTACTCCTAGGTGACAGTGTGCTGCTTTGAGGGAGGGAAAGCATTCTTACCAAGGACCTTGAGGCCTGAAGTGCTGGGTTCTCTGTGGTTAGACTTTTATCCTTCAGAAGCTCTGTCAAATGTTTCTTGGCCTTGTCGTAGAAGACAAATTCACCACATCGTTCCTTTATTATGTTGCTGTCAATTTCACCTGCTCCATTTCTTTGATTTTGTGTACGGCTGGTTGAAGGTCTAAAATTATTTTTAGCACTCGGTGAAGCATTTTCTTCTGAGGTCATTCCAGTGAGTTGCCTGGTATCTTTTTTAATTGTGAAAGTTGTACTTTTGAGCCATGGTTGATCTTTTGGGAGGCCATCTTCGCATACTGATGGCTTTTCTTTTCTAGCTTCACTTGTCACGATCCTGAATCTCCTTCTGACTTCCTTGATTGAAAATTTGGTATTTTCAGTTGCGATCTGTTCTGGAGCTTGAATTGAACTGGTAGCCACAGTAGGCTCAATCCCTCTTGGATTTGGTTTCAGTATAACTATTTTGTTAGCTGGCTGTGAACCGTTGGTTCCTTCTGCAGTATGCCTTCTGTTTGACCCTTCCTTCTTCCAGAAGAAGAAAGGCCTGCCCTCTTTACCATGTGTCTTGGTGGCCTCATGCTGATTTGTACTCTTAGTATCTTCGATGGAGTCGGTAATTCCTGGCATTTTTGTGGGCTCTAGCTTGGTCCTCATATCTTTGTTTTGGTAACCTTGGATGTTGTCCAGAATATTCGAATCCAGCTTCTGAAATATCTTCAAGAACAGTTCAGTGTCTGAGCTTAGCATCATTAATGCATCTCTTAATTTTCCAGGCCGAGATTCCGTGCTGCTACAAAGATGTTTGCCATCAGCAATATCCTTTTCCATGTCCTGTGAAGTTTTCTGATAAGCAAGGCTATGAGGATTATTTAATTCGTTAAGCTTCATTTGAATTTGGAACTTCAGCTCAGTACACAGTTCACTCTTATTCTTGCAATTTTTATGTGGCCACTCATCATGGTACCTATGGATTTGTCCCAAGAAATCTGCCAACGCAAGTTCAAGATCATTTTCTTCTGATTCTTCCTTGCATTTGGAACCATTGGGATCCAAAGGCCCAGATGGAGAAGCCATGCTTATGCTTGTGCTCTGATTTTGCTGTCCTTTTGAATTGCTGTTCTGAGCTGCACTTGTGTCCAGGCAGACACCATGTCCCATATCAGTCAATATTCTTTGAACCTCGTCATTTGGGATCTTCAACTGTTTTACCTTTCCTAGCTCATCCTCCATAAGTCTTTTAACTGTTGGTTTTCTTGAACTGCATTCCTCCGTATTCTGAGAAACATAAGAGCAACTGATATATAATTGCAGAAAATAAGCTTTGATATGCAGCATAAACATTAGATAATGAGATATTTCATAGGATTATATCACAGACTATTGAAACTGATGAAAGTTAGATTAGTTCCCCACTCTGACGCTTGATCATGCCAACATACACGGAGTAAATAGGATTTTATCAGGAAACTACCTTTGTGTGAAATATTTTTGTTTCAGTTCTGAGGGAGTGACTTAAATATCAAAGAGATAGGGATCTGATGCAACTATTACTGTGTATTCACTGAACAGTTATTCAGCAGGTTTATGACCAAAGCGCAAATCAGTTTTCAATAGGTCATGGAAATTTCTTATGTAAGTAAATCATGTAGTCAGGAATGCCATGTTAACTAGTCAGCTGCTTCATCTTTGTAATGTTAACAAAGTTATTAAGCAGACTATAGTAAGAAGTCTACCCAAACTTGCTTGGACTAAAAGGCTTTGTTTTTCCTGTATTAGATCTGTCTATTTAAATAAAAAAAACTTACATCCCCTTCTTCATCTATTTCCTCAAAGTCCCTGGAATTCTTTCTTGAGTGCCCTCTTCCTGCAGTCATGTAGGGTGCATCAGCAGTAGGACAAACTCCAGGAACTACATTTACAAATTTGATGTTTCTTCAAATGTCTTATTTTTTGTCAGGAGCCGCGGTGTTCCGTGTTCATAAAGTATAAATTAGAGGGATCTGCTGATAGTTGGTGACATCAGGAAAAATGTTTCAGCCAAGATGGAATGTCATAGATTAGGATCATGCATCACCTATATTACTTAGTGATCAATTTCATCAAGCTGTCTATTATTATGAAACAAACAAGAGTGAAGACTAATTGTTATCTCTTTTAGATTTGGGCAGCAATACCATGATAAGACTATTTCTTTGGTGAATCGACAGAGGCAAAAATGGTTGGTATGCTTTCATAACTTTGACGTTATATTTCTACAGCAGCTGAGGAAAATTACCAGCAAATCCACGGAAAGTGTGCCTTCTGCTCCCTTGCTTCCTGTCCAGAAGGAGCTTGGCATCGTGGCGGGAATAGAACATGCAGATTAGGCTTGACATGCAGCCTATATTACTCTCCTGACGTCGTTTAGGCAGTCTTTGACTTCTTTTCCCCATTTTTTTATTTGTGGGAAAATCTGGGCACTCTGCGGTTGAAAATATCACCAACTATTTCTCTTGGCCTTTTTGCTCATCGGGCTAATCCTTTTGCAGGGTGGTACCTGAGAGATGTTCATTAGATAAATACTCAAAGTTCATGCAGTGCTCGCATTCTGAATTTCAGTCGCAAAATGGTGGAACTGATATTTTTTTTCAACAAGCATTGGAAGCCCGAAGAGCGGAGAAAAACGAGGACTTCTGTGATATGCAAGACAAGGTAAATGCGAGGAAGCATTCTAGAAAATCGTCTCATTTTTGACATAGAAGTGAAGATTTCAATGGAAGCATTCTAGAAGATCATCTCATTTTTTGACATAGAAGTGAAGGGAACATCTTCACCGTTGCATTTAATAGTCATATATATTATTACGGTTTACTTCCTCAGTTTCTATGATTCATATAATTACGTTGGTCAGATCACTAAATGGTATGAGCTTAACAGGATGCAAGAAGCATATGTTACCCTTGAACAAAGTCGACGACAAGGAAGACTAACAGGTGCAAATCAAGAAGGAAACCAAGCAACTAAGAGTTATTCATGCGAAACTCACCTGAAAACATTAGCTGTTTTGAGCGGACAAGCACATGTATCAATCAAAGCTGTTCTTCTTCTTCTTCAAGAGTTGAAGACATGAGCTGTTGTAGACCGGACCGGACGGGACGCCTGAAGGAGGGAAGAGATGCTGGAGCTCTTAGGTTTGCGCTGGAAGAGGAAGACAACTACTTTTTGGAATTGGTGAGGAGACAACGGAAGGAATCCGAAGCCTTTCTTCCTTTCCTGCTCATGCAAGCTGCCTGCCTCGTCTCTTTTTTGAAGAATGGAATGGAGGTGAGGCAGCTATGGCGCTGAATCCCTACCCTACCAGCACAAGCGCCGCATGTGCCATGCACAAGCAAAATGTTCTTGCTTTTTCTATAAGCAGCGTGGTGTGCCCCCACGCACGTTAGCTCCCCCCACACACACCCCTGACAACCGCAACTGCCTGCAGGCAGCAAAAAGTGGCCGATCCAGAGCATTGGTAATTGCGTGCAAAAACGGTACTTCGGACAGATATCCGATACTCACGGTATATAGTAGGCTTTTGTTTGTATGGCTCCGTTGGGAAAAAGCCAAAAGACAGGTACATTCCGTTCCGTTGTCAAGAAATGGAAGGGTGCTTGAGAAGTCTGTGGCTACGCTTCACGGTACCATGAGTACGAGTATGACCAAATCGTCCATTTGTGACATTTGTATCCATCTGCGATGGCGATTTTGGTGTGAAGATCTATCATAGAATTGGTTGGCCTGCTTTCCTACCAAACCGCCACTAGCATTGCTGCATTATATGTTGCGCCTTCCTTGTCTTTTGGACCAATCGTCAGATGAGATGCAAGTAAAAAAAAAAAAACTGTCATTATATTAGTTGGTTACTAGTAGTACAGATCTTGCGACATACTACTCGCATGCGAGAACGAGCGGCAGCTCCTGCAGGTGGCAGGCTGTCTGCCAATATAATCCTCAGTGCAGAAGTAATACTCCTACTTGCCCTCTCTCTCTCTTCTTATCCGTTCCATTCAGTAGGGGCGATGAATCCGAGGCCAGCGAGCACACTTGCATGCAGCCCTCGCAACACACAACGGTCATGAACGAAGACGGAATCTAGAATGATGCACATGTATATGTACCACGATGCAAGATCAGTTCTTGTCGTCGATCGACCCTTGGATTATTTGATCCGATCCCTTGCTGGCTTAGGGCTTGCAAATCATCAGACTAGGCTCACACTCACCAAAGCAACCCCTTCTCCCTACCCCACAGTGCTTTCCCGGCCTGCCAAACCAAACAAATGCCAGCGTAAAAAGCGAGCGCCTCCGATCCATTATTATGCTGCACTAGTCAGTCAGTGTCTCCCTGGACTCCTTCCTTGGGAGATTAGCCGCACCCCACAGATCGATCGAAGGGAGGACTCACACAAAAAAGGTTGGAACAATCCATGAGTAAAAGAAAAGGTCAGAACAAAACAAAGAGAACGAAACCAATAATGCATGCAGTCTTTGCTTTGCCGATCGAATGAATAGTCCTACCGTACCATCATCCTCATCATCAACTAAATAATACTCCCTTTGTTTTTTAATAGTTGTCGTTTCAGATAAACATAACAAGTAAAAATGAACTGGTGTCTGTTGTACGAGCCACAAATATTTTAGACCGGAGGGAGTACTAATAAAGACGGCATTATGAATTAAGCGGACCTTAACACAACATTATCGACATGCATCAGCATATAGTACTACTGTGACTCTCTTGTTAACTTTTATCTCTTCCTGTGCGGTGCCTGTGCGTGCGGGCACTAACTATTTTGTTTGTTTAAAAAATAAAATAAGACCTCCATTTCATCATTAGCTAGTTAACCTCGGTTCGCGAGCACGATGGCCTGCATTTCTCTCCTCTTCCTCTTCCTGGCCCTTCGCAGAATCTGCAGGCTCTCCTCCGTCGCTTCCTTCATCATCAACTCCACGCTCTCCTCCCTCTCCTCACCTAAGGTTAACACGTGTATATATTTGTCTGGCATCTTTCCTTTCCTTCAGGGGACAATGCAACATAAATACGTAAGAAAAGTTCAGCAGGTACCTGTCCGTGTCTTGAGAATCACGCAGGACGCACGGCCGTCGCTGTCATCATCCGAGTCGATGATTATCGTGACTGGTGGTGCTACCTGCGCATTTGCATTCACAAGCAAACATCATCACTCACTGCACTGATGAAAACAAGCCACAAGGCAAAGTGCAGGTTACCTTCTCAGTTGCCACTTGCCGCCCGACCTTTCGTTCCTGTTTATGTATCACCCTGCTTCCAGAACCAGTCAACTTCTTTCCCTCTTCTGTCTTCAGCTTCAGATCTGCCACCTTTGCAGGCCAAGCCAAAGGTGATGTATTCCTGACATCAATAACAAAAGCCTACTCAGCATGCAAAATAAAACGGTTATATTTAGGATATAAAGATCTGATCACTCCGTTTGCACTTTGACTGAGCAGTAAAGACCTTCCAGTTTCATGTTGTGTGCTAAAAGAATAGAAAATTAGCTAGTCACTGGAGGTTCCAAGAAACTGAGGCTAGAATATTACACTTTTGGTGCTGCTACTTGGTTCGTATGCCCCCTTCCACTTCCTAACGGTTTCTGACTTGTCTGACTCCGAGGTTTCCCATTTGCTGCTGGTATTTGGCACACCAAAGGTCTTCCATTCACTACTGGTGTTTGGCTCATCTGAGCATTTGCATTTGCAGCTGGCATTTGGCTCATCAGGGTTCTTCCAGTTGCTACTGGTGTTTGGGTCACCAGTGGTCTTCCATTTGCTACTGGTGCTTGGATCACCAGTGGTCTTCCATTTGCTACTGGTGCCTGGGTCACCAGGGTTGCAACTGGCGTTTGATTCACTGGGGGGATTCCATTTGCAGCTGGTTGTAGGTTCATCAGGGCCCTTTCGTTAGATCTGCAACTCTGATCCTTCAGCCAAAGACAGGGAAAGACACTAAGAGGATACTGATGGAATCTTGACTTAGATTACTTCAGTAAAGAATACATACTGCCGACACTTGCATTACAGCAGGCCTACTGTTGAGAGATCTGATAGCTCGAACAACCCCCTGCATAGAGAGGCATGGATCAGCCACTTTGGAGCAAACAGTGCTCACAATGGTTTCTTTAATAACGCTTAGTGACATAAGTTGAGAATGCAAGATGATACAGTGTTGAACCAATTTAATCCATCTCCAAATTAGAGATAACTTATACAGTGTCATGTGAAACCAAACCAGCATGTAATGTGATAGCAGAGAAAGTGGTAAATCGAAACTACCACACGGTCCAGATAATTTTTTTGTATAGCCTGTTTATTTATTTATTTATTTATTACGTAATTACAGTAGGGAAGACCCTACTACGGTTTTGTGCATACCCTAACCACTGAAAAAGAGGTAAAAGACAAATAGAACTATTGGAGCTGTATCAAAAGTAGGTATGAATCACAGCACAAGAAACTTAAAAGCTACCTCCATCTCTTTTGTGAAAATTCTGAAGATGTCACTCTGCTGTTGCTTTAAATCTGCTTGCATTTGTTTTGGCCAGGCTGAAAGGGCAGAGGATATCACTTCCAGTTTGCTGGAGTGGGAGTTCAAAACATCAAGCTGGACAGAATTGCTTTTGATGCTGCTCTCAACTAGTGCTTTTAGATCACCTTGTTCCTTAAGCTGTAATAGTATGAGCAAATAAATGAAACTTTGTTGCCTGGGAAAATAGAAGATAGGGGGAAGTGTCTAGGATTGAGTTGTCCTTACAATTTTCTGAATTGAGTTGTCTAGGAGAACAACCTTTTGCTGTATGCTGCCAGCTGAACATGACAAATACAGGCTTTCAGTGATATGTGCCATTGTTGAGTAATAACATAATTAGAGTACAGAACTCCTGAACTAACAGGAACTTCAGCAGTCGCTTGTGATTGGAGGTGGAGTACCAGTTAGGAAAAACTTACCGTCTAATGATGCTTCCTTCATAGCTCTGTTTAACTGCATACAATCATTTTGCACCGAGTCTAGTACCATCCCCATCTTATGAACCGAACTTGCCAGATGCTGAAATTTGCGCTCAACATCCTCATTAGGAACCTGACCTGTTAAAATACTACTTGTCAGACACACCAATCAAAACAGAGATGACATTACACTACAGTAGCTTTTTGACTGAAGCCATTCATAGCTTCACCTTTTTCTTTTTCGTACTAAATCATGCAACATACTATTAAAAAATCAATATCTTAGTGAATGCAATCAGAAGTGTGAATCTATTAAAAATCAGTATTGGAAATTATCTGAATGCTACTGGCTTAGCCCCACTTCTTACATGTCCGAAAAAAAAAACGCTGCTCTTATGCTGGTGAGATGAAAAGGAAATTTACAAAATATATCATAGGGGCATGAAAATTTACATCTACTGTCTGGAAGAGAGGGGTTCCACCGATGAACAGGGTTGCTTGATATTTTTGCCAGTTGCAGCTGAGATTCTTCTGGCATAGCAGAAGCTGAACTGACAGGCAACGAAGGCACCTTCTTTGAGGAGCCATCATGCGGCCCGAATCTCTGTAAGCAATAAGAAGAAAGAAGTTGTGCAACGAACCATAACTGTGCACATTTGAATCTAGCTGGCGGTCACTAGACACAAAGTTGTTCTGACAGAAACATGAGAAGCAAATAAACCCTAGTCATTTTGGAAGGCCAGAAAATAACGTGATGAAATCGCATTCGCGTACTAGGAGAAGCTTAATATAGATGAATAAGTCCAGAGCAAAAACACAGGTCAGTCACAGATGAAGACATATTCCCTATTGCTTCAGTGTATGCATATGCAGTAACAGAGATACCAAATACGGTGCTACCAGGACCTGAGAAAGCACTTTGCCCGATCAGAAATGTCCTTAAATTGCACTAATCAAACACAAATGCGTTCACATGAAGCAGTTTCTCGAAAACAATCAATCTACTATGGCTGGACAATGCTCCAAATCTCCGCAGATAGATGAGACGTACACTGCAGCAATTTGTTCCCAGCACACACAAGCGATTTCACCTGAAGCTAGTATTTCAAAACGAGGAACCACAAACTCCCTGCACGAACCAGCGAAACCACCAACCAATTCCGCGGATCAACCCAGCGAGCGGAAAACGAGTAGCGCCTCGCATCACCAATCACAATCGTGACACGTGAACCGCGACGAGGGGATGGTTGGGAGGAGGAATGGATGAACAGCAGACCTGATCGCGCGGGGGCGTTAGGAGGTGGAGGGAGAGGAGGTTCTCGTCGAGGGAGCCCTGCGAGAGCTGCGACTGCGAGTTGAGGAGCGACGACCCGCCGCCGCTGCCCCCACCGCCCTGCGAGAAGGACTGCTGCGACATGGTCTGCGACCGGTGCTGCTGCGGCTGCGACCCAACCGCCGCGGCCGCCGACGAACCCGACGCGCCTACGCCACCGCTCCCTCCGGTCCTTCTGAGAATCGAGAATCCAGAATGCGAGCGGTGAGAGTGAGAGGGGACGGAATTGAACGGGGGAGATTCGACGAACCGGGGTGGGAGGACGGAAATGGAGCGGAGGTCGCACGCCTTGTTGATCTTAAGCTTCATCTCCTGTATCCTCCTCCTGGGGAGGGGGGCGACAGACAGAGACCAGAGGCGGCTGTGGTGGTGATCGCTCGCCGCGCCTGTGAGAGAGGGAGAGAATTCTGGAGGCGGCTTTGCAAATTTGAAATTGCTGGCCCGGTTTTTATTAGCAGAGGAGAGGGAAAAAAATGCAGACTGTCATGTGGGCCCGCCACGACTACAAAAATGCTGTCCCACTTGGCGTGATCTACTGGACTTCCCTAGAACACTGACACCTGGGGACAAGTTCGTTTCTTTTTTTTTCCAAATAAAAAATCGAGTAAAAAGTTCAATAAAAATTGAAAAAAAAATATGTACTAGTAGTTTCTTTGGCAGTCGCATTGCCACCACATCAGATGAGATTTGTTTCCGAACCTGTATGTAACAGACTGCAATTATAGCATAACAGATGATAGAACCATGACAGGATAGAAAACGGGACACTGAAACAAAACAAACTCAACAACAATCCATTGCGTTGAGCAGAGTCGAAGCAACAGAGAAATTATCAGTTATGCAAACAGACATGATAGCTGCAACAGTTTGATTCCCCTACTACCGCCCCTCCAGATATCAGTATATCACATGTCAGCAAAGAATGAAACTGGAACATCACATGATACAACCATTTATTACTTTATTTATCAGACCAACAGATGAAAAACATTACAACAGCACAACACGCTCTCTGCTGACCCAAACGGAAACAAAAAACAGTACACGATATACAACGGTAAGCCAATGCAAGATTTACTGCAAAACTAACAAGTACTCCCTCCGTCCTTAAAAGTTTGTCGCTTTTTAGTTCAAAAATGTACTACAAAGCGACTAACTTTTAAGAATGGAGGGAGTAAATGTCTAAATGGTGGAACTGCTCGATGCAAAGCGCTCTGAATAATCTTTTTAGGTAGTAGTATCTGTGGACTGCTACTGACTCAATTGCACGGTCCAACCCATCCCATCCTCCAGGTGACCCATCTGGAGACCTGTAAGTGACGTGTATAGCTCCTGTGATACAGCGCCAACTCCCTGGTTGCCATACTCTACCCTGAAAATCCAAAAACATAGAGGGTATGAGATTCAACATGTCTACCACTTACATGGACACCTTTGGTCCAAATGACTGGTACATGGCATAGATGATATGTTCAAGGAATACAGTCAAGCAACTAACAATCATATCAGAAAGAGATGATGGCAGGTAAAATTGAGATACCAACAACTACGATATGAGACAGCATTTCCAAGAAATAGAGAAACAATCAATTAAGAGATACAAAGAACTATATACAAGAAAGAGTCACAGAAGCACAGTAAACTTATCAGCGTCACTTGCAAGCAAGGAAGAAGTGTCACCTTTTTCCCAGATATGTAACGCTGCCTACAGGTGACACGACAACAGCAGTCCCCGTGCAGAAAACTTCATCAGCATCAAGCAACTCATCTACCGACACCAGGCGCTCCTCAACCTACAGCAAGCCAATTATTTTAGTTAAAGACTGCGCAAAAATTGGAGGCAGCATGTGGTTCTGACATGTTTAGAAAACAGCTAAACTTCATCTGATCAATCACCCTATAACTATAACTGACCAACAAAAGTCTTCAAGGCTTGGCAGATGTAATAAGAAAAAGGCCCCAGTTAATAACTTAGCTAGAAGCTTACTTCACTTATCCTACTACACATGCTACCAAGTTCTAGATACAAAGTGACTAATGTGTGAAACTATAGATACGACCACCTTAAACTTGTACTTAAAATATGCTGCCCAGACAGCCTTTTCCTCAGTTACTTTCATCCAATGAGGCTGATGAGTAATTTACCTTGAAGCCTTTGCTCTGAGCAACTTCAATGATACTTTTCCTTGTTATACCAGGGAGTATTGTTCCTTTAATTGCAGGAGTCGAAATGACATCACCCTGGTGCAAAATTGCAAGATGATAAATCTACCAAGTCATAAAAGACACGAGCAATACCACAAAAGTCAAGTAAAATTCTCCAAGGAAATATGGCATATTATATTTATTTTTTACTATAAAGACATGTTAAATTCATACATATGACTCATCCTTCAAGAATGAAAATGCTATGTTCTACACAAATATGATGAAAAAACTAAAGGAAGGGATTTCTATCTTATGGGAATATTCATGCATTTTCACTGCTTGGAAATTGGAACTGTTTGTTTTCCTTTTTGGCAATTTCAGTTTTCAAATATATTCTTAAATGCATCCATGATATGTACTTCCAAGCATATTAATGTCCAAGTGAAGGGCATACTTTCACAACAAAAATATTGCACGATGAGACTTCTTCAAGATATTTGTCATGAACAGCATCCAAATAAAGGACATCAGAGTATCCTTTCTCCTTTGCAATCTTCTGTGCTTTCAATACCTACATGTGGATGACAAGATATGCAATTAAGAACCAACTGAAGCTATAGAAAATATAGTTTCTGTAAATGCTGATTCAAAAGGGTACCGAGGCATAGTTTCCAATTGTCTTCACACCTCCAGTACCACCAGGGCTAGCACGGTGAAATTGGTCTTCAACAATCAAATTTATAGGAGATAAACCTTCCTGCAGAATAAAGTTAAAAAGTCTTTTATGAATAAGACGATGAAGTCGTATTCAAGAAGGTACCATGGAAAGAAAATTCTGATTTGCGAGACATTATAATCCAGCTATCCTAAACCACTGTCCAGTGAGCAGGCCAGAACACTCTTAATAGTGATTTACTCTAGGTCCATGATTCTTTATGTTTTTGGAAGGATCTTCAGCATAATCTGGTGGCGTTTGAAGAAAAAAAATCAATACAAACCTTGAAATAAGTTCCAACAGGGGAGACAAAAATGATAAAAGTATATTCAGGAGCAGGTGCAAGACCAAGAACAGCGCCGCTGCCCAATAGTAGCGGCCTGATATACAAGGAACCCTTACCAGTAGGAGGCACCTATAAATATGACATATTAGTCAGGGAGGGATAATTGATTAATGAAAATAACAAAGTTATTGAACACATGTTGTGATATAATAGACATATGAAAACAAACACAGTTACTAACCCATCTTTTATTTGCCAAAACAGTTTGTCTCACAGCATCAACAAATTGGTCAACAGTTGGAGCAGGCATGCACATCCTCTCTGCACCAGCTATCATCCTTGTTGCATTCTCCTCCGGACGAAATAACAGGACGGACCCATCAGTTTTCCTGTATGCTTTCAGGCCTTCAAACAATCCCTGCACATCAGACATGCTGTTGTCTGAATACTTGAAGAGGCCACCTAATGCTGAGGTTATAAATTGTACTGAATTCGCAGCCCGACACAAGGCCTCCCGCTTCCTCACTAACCTGTCCATAATTCAAAACTCCAGCGGATGGGCTCAATGCGATAGGTCCAAATGGCTGCAGCTCACCTTTGGAAAAGATTCCATCAGGACCACATTTCGATACGTACATGAAATCAGTCTGCACGAGACCGAAGCCGAGGTTTTCCCAGTCCAAATCAACCACATCAGATGTTCCACTGCAAAGAGTCATAGCAGCAGAACAAACTTATATAACGATAAACTAGATGTTGGTTAATTAGAGTTTGCAGTGAAGAGTCACATACATGTAGTCAGTTGCTAGAGAAGCATGGCATGTTGTCATGGTGGGAACCTTCACACTGTGAGAGAGAGTGGGCATCGAATAAATGCGGTTCTGGATCTGCAAAAGGAAAACATAGACCCTTTTTCTCAGCAACTGCTACTACAACAGTATGTCATGAGATGAAAAGGATGGAGCTCCTCCCTTGGGTCTGAACCTCCACACCCACGTACTGTACATATCAGTCGCTGCTTTAAGCGCGAGTAGGAACTACTGTACTAGGAACCAATGACCCGAATACTGTATGTCGATAGCGAGTTGTAATCTAAACGAACTGGCCAAGTCCCCAGTCCTCTAATCCAAACGCATATCTATAGAACCGGGACAAGGAGAAAAGAAAAATAGAACAAATGCTAGCGCGAGCTGACAGGTGGAAGGACCTGAAGTGACGCGGAGGAAGGCCGCGGTAGCCAGCCGGCGAGTGGCGGAGCGGCGTGAATAGCGCCGCGGAAGGCGACACCGAGCTCCATTTCTTCCTCCCTCTCTCTCGCGACAAGCAGGCTAGGGAGGAACGCGAATCCGGCGATGGCGGCGGCGGTCAATGCCCGAGTACTGCTCAGACTGCTCTCTCCTCCCTGTACGTGGGTTTTTGGAACCCACAGAGGTTCCGGGTCCCTGATTCGTGGGCCAAAGAACGGCTATGGGTCTCGAATTAGTAGAGTCTCGCACTTGGGCCATATGATTCATTTTTTTCTTTGTGGCGAACAGCGAACGATCCTTTATGAAATTTATTTACTTCTTTGTTACAAATATTTCGAATTAGAGAGAGAGTACTAGTAGTATATATTCTTCAAAAATAATCAATCTTAATTTTATTTGAGGACTATGCGTAAAGATGAACTATATTTGTGAGAAATAAAAACTTATTCGAGGAGAAACTACACGGTTGTAATACGTACCTCTGTGGTGGTTGCAGTTTCAGCAGCAGCAGCATGGCAGCCGTTCTGAACCATCCTATTCCGATAGAGAGATCTGAGAGAGTGAGGTGGAATGCTGCAGCTGCGAAGTGCGAACTAAACTGACGATGCTAGCTAATAAGCGCTGCTGGCTCTCTCTCAAGGAGTCTCACCTCACCAATCACCAGCTTGAAATGGAAACGCCGCAGATGAGGGCGTTAGTTTATATAGACAGATGAGACAAAAATGTACTAGAAGGTGACAATCTTTTGAGAAAGGAGGGAGTACTTAACATCATCACTCCAAGTCAAGATGAATAATGGATGCATTTACATGATTTGCGTGCGCGATTTAATAAACTAACAAATGACGTACGGTGTGTCAGTCATGCAAACCGCGTCAACATTGTTAAAATAGTCATATCTCACATGTTCGATCTACTATGCCACACCTACCGATCAAATTAAATCAGGGACGCCCCTGCAGAAAGTGAAGTCAAGTCACTCGAAACTTTTTTTTTTTGGCTTCCTACCACTAACACATTTTACTTTATTCCATTCAGGTATAACCACTAATTTACTTTACTAACATACCTCTCTTATTTGTGTGACACAGGCCAGATCGAGAATGACTGACGATGGTGTCATAATAACAAACATTAACAAATAAAGAGAGGGCTCTGCCTTTCACGAGAACGAGAAGACGGACAAAGCACCAAGTCAAAAAGGCATCGTTACCTCAGAACCGGACGTGTTTATTATGAACTAATAAACCCAACAGGGTCTTGGTCTTTACCTATAGTCACACACAATGGTTGGGCGTCACTGCTAGATCATCATCTCATCATCATCATCATCATTATCAGTAAAAGTAAAAAAAAAACATAATCGTCTACGTGATGTACGTACGTAGCGTAATAACCTTGAGCCATGCATACAAGAACATCCCACTGAGAATGATCATATGACTATGAGAGGCCTTGTTTGCTTGTGACACGTACGTGTGGGATACCAAATACAATTCCAGGAGTTGGAGTCTTTCATAATTAAGAAATGTGATGTGCAGAATGTGGAAAAGATAAATTGGTGCTCAAGAAATACTACTGTAATTAAAATGCCTCTTGAAACTACAGCATGTGTTCGTTGTATCTCAAAACCCTCCACATGCATATGGTAGGAGTAGGATATGCAATTGAAATGGAAGAAAAAAAGAGAGAGACGACGTCCAAGCAAAAAAGAAAAACTCAGGTGCGCGCTCATATATATATATATATATAGGCATAGGCATGCATGCTTTATTTGATAGGTGCATGCATGGTTTCTTAGTTCTTAGGCTCCGAACTGGATCTTGGAGGTGTAGACCGTGTCTGGCTTCCAGTTGGCGGGGATGACATCGTCCTGGACGAGATGGCCGCCGCCCTCGGAGGTGAGGCGGATGGAGAAGGGCCCCTTGAGCGGCTTCTTCGGGTCGATCCTCCAGATGGCCCCCCACGACTGCTTCATGGGCACGAACTCGTCGGACCCCTTCTGCTTGATGTCCACGGCCACGATATCGCCGTCGCCGGCCACGTACTTGACGAGCAGGGCCAGGTACATGTCGTTGGATCCCTTCTCCACGTGGAAGGCGATCTTCGTGCCCGACGGGTACTCGCACTTGACGCGCCGGAACTGCAGCGTCAGCTCCCCGGCCTTGCGCAGCTTGTCCTCCTGCCCCTTCTTGGCCATGGCGCCGAATGCCTTCCCCGAGAGGTCGAAGTGGTAGGGGGCGATGTGCTCGTAGTTCTTGTCGGTGATCTTGATGAGGACGGGCTCGCCGGAGCACTCGGCCGGCTCGTCCTTGCACTTGATCTCGTAGCAGGAGCCGCAGCCCAGGCCGTCCTTGAAGATGGGCTCGTTGCCGCACGCCGTCATGCCGTCGAACGGCGGCTTGTCCACGTCCTTGTACCCGCACGCGCCGCCGTGGTCGTCGGGGGCGGCGCCGCGCGGGTCGCTGCCGTAGAACGTCGCCTTCGCCTCCAGCCACTTGCCCCCGTAGCTCGCCGTGATGTTGGGGCCCGGCTTGTCGCCCATGGCGCACCACGCGCCGCCCACCATCCCCGCAAGGACCAACAACGCCACCAGATACTGCTGCCCCCCGCGCGCCATTGATTCCGCCGGTACTATGATCGATCCTCCTCCTTCTTCCCTGCTGCTTGCTTAATTTTGTCTCCTGGCTGGCTTCCCCAATGGACAGGACTGGCCGGGTAGTATTTATACGCATATCATATAGGGCAGCGACAGAGGAATTGCAGACCGCCAAGATCGCTGCATGCATGCATGCATGCAGGGTCGTCGAGCTTTGTTCTTGCCCAACCAATGGTCGCCGGAGTGGCCAGGGGCTTTCCTTTTTTTTAGGTGTGTCTAAATTTCAAATTTGGCGAAAATTCAGGCAATAAGTAATTAACAATTATTTACTACTATTTAAAACTAATAACTGTAATTAACCCATTAACCATATTTTATTTGACTACTATACAGTCTAATAATCATAAATTTGTTTTATTTGACTATTTTACAACTTACATAATCCTAAAAAATCAGACTAACGGTCAAGGATAACAAAATCATTAAGACCGAAGAAGACCCGAGACTGTATTACCGTTTTCTTTTCTTTTCTGAGGCAATATTCATTTTAATTTTTCTGATGAGGGCCTGCTGGGCTGCTTGTGTTTTGATACTTTTTACGAGACTGACTGAATGCCTGGTACAGAGGCCGCGCATCATTGGAGATAACTAATGGACATCGTGCATCGTACAGCTATGTTGCTTATGTGTGTGCTTTGTCTTTGCACTCCCTCATCTAATAATTCTGTGGCTTAAAAAAAACTAATACGTAATTCTGTAAGGAAGCGCAACGCTCAAATACTGAGAAATTTGAAGCATGCCATTTCGTTTTTCACGATAAAAACAAACGCCACATTTGCAACGTTGAGTTAATCAACAGAATCCAATCAACGAGTTACACATATGTAACAGCTCCAACCGCCATCATCAACCACTCTATTCAGGAAAATTTGGCAACGCAGCAAAGAAAACCGAGTACACAACTCCACATTTCCCAAAGAAAAAAGGTGATTTTTTTCTTTTTCCTGGACTGGACCTAAACCTCACTATGCTTCATTTCCTGCCAGCTAGGCAATCCCCAGCACCGAAATGGCCAAAGGAAACAGACGCTCTCTTCGTTCGGGCTTCACTGGGCAAGAAGCCACTCCAGGTCCAGGTGGCCAGTTCCGTCTTAAGCTCTCTTCCAAGTTGTATGTGCACAAAGTTCCACCGCTGCTGCTGCCATGATCCTGCCCGGTCACCTGTGATTCAGCCCTGCACAAACGCAAACAAGATTAGATGTAACCACGTCACTAGTCCCAATCCAATCCTGTAAAATTATGCAAGCAATTCACCCTTCACTATTTTCTTTTCAAGAACAATTGATGAAAAAGGAAGCCTGATTCCCTGTTCTATTGCTAGTTCATTCACCCTCCTAATCATTTTCTGCATCAGAGATTCCCTGTTCTATTGCTAGTTCATTCACCCTCCTAATCATTTTCAGCCAAATAATTCCCAGCAATCTGAACTGAATACTAGCAGTGCTACCGCTAATCCCATGGGACAAACAAATCCTGGCTAAAATCCTTCCTAACAGCTTTTCATTACTCTAATATCAGAAATCAAATTAAGAATCTTGTCTGCAGGGAGAGAAAAAAAACACCACAATGTTTCTGCAGAGAACCTTTGCCACCAATATGTGATTCAATCTTTCTTTCCTTTCCAAGATGCATTCTTTCAGGCCAAACTGAGTTCAACCTCCTTGCGAAATCCTCCACTTCTCTGCATGCAGAAAAAAAAGGCGAGTTAGTATTTCCAACAGAGCACTATGCCAGGCACGTTAAATGGTAGATCTTCAAAAACTTTCTGAACACAGCCTGGAGAAAATGATAAACACAACCAGCAACTCCAAGTAGTAGCCTGGAGAAAATGATAGGTCACAATAACAATTTTTCTAACTTTAAATACTGGACTAGACATGAATTCTTGGCATTTCTGTATACTTTTGAAGATGTGCTATTTCAGGGATAATACATGTTTGTCAACTGGGAAAAAGACTAATACACAACAACAAAGCATTTGTCCCAAGCACTTTGGGACAAAGGCTAGGAAAAAGACTAATAGGCATGAAAAAGAATCTGATAACAGTACAAAGAACAAAATGAGTCGAACCAAAACTAAGCTAAGAGCCAGCATGCATTATCTTATATCCTCACCTATCAAGCTCTTCTTTCATAGCAGGATCAAGTCCATCATCGAGGTCAGCATCTTCAAACGGGTACTCAACATCATCTTGCGCATCTCGACTCTGGCAAGGAGGTTTAGAAATGTTACAATTATCCGGCTTAAACAGAACGATACAGGCAGTTCCCTCCTAAACCCCCACACAAATGATGTACTATTCTACAAAGAATATATTACTAAATAAAGTTAGGAAAACTAACCTTATTTACAGGTTCCGGGTCAGCTTTTGGGAAGTTCTTGGCTTGATCCTTTCTTTTGTTCTTTTTCTTACCTTTAACACCTTTCCCAGCACCGGAACCTGTAAAGCAGTTACATGAAACCTAAGGATATATTTTAAAATATACAAACATGTACTCATGGAACAAGTTTTTGTGCTTTTGCAGCTTTGTGGACATTAGTTTAACTAACTTAAAACAGTGTCTAAAATCAACCAAGGTAAAAGCTAATTAAAATACAATAGAACAAATCTTAAAAGGGTAAACATGGAATGAAAAAAAAAACAGAACCTTCATGTGAATCCACAAATAATCAATACTATAATACAGTTTGGAGCAACATTGTGTAACTACTAACTAGAACTAATTATGAAGGTCATGCAAAGCAGATAAAAGCAGGTCCACCGTCCACGACAATAGTATTAAGCAACAAGAAATATTGAGTGGTCAAACCTCGAAATGTGAATGGAATGACACAAGTTATATAACTCACTGTAATTATACCTCCTTCCCCGTTTATAAAACTAAGTAACTCATCCAAGGATCTCTCATCCTTTTGCTCTTCCTGTACTTGAACATCCTGTAATATGGTGGACTTCAGAAGCTAACAAAATACATAAACAACGAAGCTGACTGGAGTTACAGAATTCCGTTGAACAAAATGTACTGAATCAATCGTATTACCTTTAGCTTCTGGCGTTCCTTGAGTTCTTTCCTCTTCTTTGCATACAGTCGGTTCAATAAGCGAATCCTAGGATCATCATTTATATTTTTTAGGGGCTCCAATTTCTCTTCCTGAGTGCATGCAAGTGTTGATAATAAGTGTTGAATGTGTAGATGTCTATAAATACAAATGGCACCCTTACCTCTGTTAAGTCATCTGGTAAATGGAAAATATCACGAATTTCCTCGGGCGTCTTTCCCTCAATAATTCGAGCAAGTGCTCGACTAGTAAGATCAACAAGTCGCTTTAACTGTAGGCTGTCAGCTGCGGAAGTCAACTCACACAGTCTTTCTGTTTCTATCCTAACAAACTTTTCGTCAAATGACTTGCGCTCCTACAAAATTGAACCAAAATTACTACTAAGGTATGTGGACGTAGACAAAAAGAAGATATACATGCAAATCCTATTGTGCAACATACCTTGTTTGAACGACCAGCGACCTGGTGAAACCGACAATAGTCAAGAATCAAACTCAAACTTGAAGGATTGACTCTTTCGGGGAGAGCAATGGCATGATTTTTGGATGATCCAGTGCCATTTTTCACTATTTCCCGACATATCATAGGACAGTACATTGCAACCTCCTCCTCCACTTGTTGAATGGATCCATCAAAGCACTGAAGCCAAACATAAGTTTTCAATGCCTGTTGGAGTTCAACAATAATCCCAAGATAAGTTGAAATGGACCATCAAAGACAGTAAAAAAAGTAGTTCTTTATCTAGAGTTAACAGCAAAAATTTTGCAGTTTAGATATGTAAAGGGGGTATACCTCTGGTTTTATTACTGCTAACTCGCTCTCCGACATTTTTGCAAAACGATAGATAAAAGAATGATGAGAACAGAGTTGAATCTCTGTTCAGGGTGTAGCGGGCACTTGAATATCCAGCATGTAAGTGAGCACCTGCATAGAGGAGGGGGGAGAGGCGCTGGAGGCTGACGGAGGCACCGGAGGGCGAGTCGGCGAGGGTGGCGCGTTGGCTGTCACGGGGGCGGCAGGCGCTTGAGGGCGAGTCGGCGAGCGCAGAGGCCGTGGAGGCTGGCCGCCGGCGGCGCGGAGGCCGTGGTGCGTGCCGCCGGCTAGGGTTACCTTACCGGTTGGTGGGCGTAGACGTCCGTCGGGTCCACTCCTTATCTGACTCCAATTTCTTTACTACTTGGTGGGCCGTCATGGGCCTGCAAGCTGGGCCTCCATTTAATTACTTGACTTTTGGGCCTCCATTTAGTTACTTGACTTTTGGGCCTCCAATTAGTTATTCCCTCCGTCTCCATGAACTTGTCGCTTTGTAGTTCATTTTTGAACTACAAAGCGACAAGTTCATGGGGACGGAGGGAGTACGTGTTATTGGGCCTCCAATTAGTTACGTTTATTGGGCCTGAATGAGCTCCCTTTTGTTGTAGGAGGAGGAGGAGCCGCCGCCTCCGCCGGAAGTGATCGGATGGCGTCGCCGGAGGACAAGGCCATGGCGGAGCTGGTGAGTGCCCTCCGCTCCGCCCGCCACCCTACCTAAGGCTTCACCCCCCCCCCCCTCACTTTGTTTGTTCGGTTCCTGCGTTGGCAATGTGATTGTGATGTTGTTGCTGGCGGTGGTGCCGTTGCAATGCAGGAGACGGTGGAGGAGGCGGAGGTGCTGCGGCGCCTCGGCACAGCGGAGGACGCCGGGCTCACCGAGAAGGAGGCCGCGAGGCGCCTCCGTCTCTACGGCCCCAACGTCGTCGTCCTCCCACACCAGGTGCCCCCGCCTCGTTAATTACCTGTCCATAGATTCCTCGCCCCGCCATTTTTGTGCTCTGGTTCGTATACATAACCATCTCCCTAGGCATAACTTCGCTTCCGTATTCTCCTTTCACCTCTCTGTATGATTTACGACTACTAATTCCCTCTTGTCTTCCTAGGTTCACAAGTGTCGAATAGTTGGCGGTGACGTAAATTATACTAATTCTGTATGTAACAAGACACCACCGCACCGTAGTCTTCATTTTTTTCCACATAGCTGCCTGTTGTTATCAAGTGTTTGTTCTGCTATCTCTCAAGAAAATGTCTGTTCAGCCATTGAGCACTAAACCATTTCCTTTGCGGATCTTGAAACTTAATTGCCAACCCAAACGTGCTTGGGGCAAAGGCTTGGTTGTTGCTGTTGTTGTATCTTGATTCTTGAAACTCAATTATTGAATTGAAACGAACTAAGACACGTTCTAGTCCACTATATAACTGATGACTATCTCTTTAGCCGGAGTATTCAGATCTAGTTTTCTATCTACATTGTACTTGTCATATCTTTTAATTGTATATATGGAAGCAGCTTCGTCAAACCAAAATTGAAACTGCTCCTGTAGGAGGACAGCACGCTTCGAAAATTCCTCATGACATCTGTCTTTCTCTGGGGATGGGATCGTGTCTTTCCCAAGTACAACAACATGGTCCGGGTCATACTTAACTCCATGTCATGGATTACAGTTCTTGCATCTCTTTCCACCACCTTAGCTGCCCAGAGATCATGCGAACTGGCTATCATCATTTTCTTACTAGCTGCAAGCCTCGTAGCATGCTTTATTGCAAAGCTTGTTTTGGAATATGCTAAGGCTCCGCTAGAGGAAAAAGCTTACGCACCAAGGGCCAAGGTTCTAAGGGACGGGAGATGGAGAGATGTACATGCAGCACATCTGGTCCCTGGGGATATCATATTTCTCAAGGTTGGAGACATCGTCCCGGCCAATGCTCGTGTCCTCCGATTTCAAAAAATCGACACAATGACTTGCTGGGCTAAAAGATCTGTTGACTGTGCACATGATTTCCTCATATACTATGCTTGGACTGTATCCTCTGGCCAAGGAACTGCTGTCGTCATTGCAACTGGGCGTGGCATCCCTAGAAGCACACTGCGACTCTACCCACAACGTTATGCTCGTCCTGGACAACTTAAAGAGGCTGTCATGGTTTCTGGCTGCTTCTGCTTTTCCCTGATACTTGTTGGCATCATTGTTGAGGTAGGCTTATGTTTTCTCTTCCAAAACCAAAATTGCAAGGGCATGATCTGCAGTAGGCATTTTATGCCATTGATTGGTGCAATTCCAATGGCAATGCCTGTTTTCCTCTACCTGGCATTGGCGCTGGGATCCCTCAGGCTCTGTTTTCTTGGAATCGCTAGCCGTGGAAAAGTTGCACTTGAAGACCTGGCCAGTATGGATGTGATGCTCTTCAACATGACTGGTACATTAACATGTAACAAACCCTGTTTTGCCCCGGACAAGATTGAGTTGTTTGCAGATGGTGCCAATAAAGGCCGTGCCATTATTTTAGCTGCAAGGGCATCAAGATCTCAAAATGAAATGTATATTGAACCAATCGATGCAGCTATTCTTAGTCTCTTGGATGATCCAGAACAGGTTCCATTTCTTTTACTAGGTTGCCTTCTTAATCCCTATGTGCACTTATATTCAATAAACAGGACGTCTGTATTGACTTTGCAGGCATTTTCTGGCATTCAGCTTTTAGAGCACCATGCCCGTTTCTTTGTTGCATTGAAGTTGATGTTTCTAACCACATACATTGATACTAACGGCTCCAAGTGCTGTGTACTCAAAGGTGATCCTTCAAAGGCAAGTCACCATTGCAATGTCAGACATACGACCCTCAGACACAGACAATAACACGTCCCACGAATATCACCACAGACATACACCATATGTGCACAACTGCACATACTTACACATATTTTGTTCTTAGAGCTTCTTTATCGGTCATATTCTGTTTCCATTCTATAGGTTGCTCATCAATGTGGCTGCAGCAAAGCAGTTAAAGAAAGAATAAGCATGACAATGGATAAGCTTGCTCTTGATGGATATCAGGCCATAGCTATAGGGCATCAGGTAGGCAATTGAATTTGACATTATCACATTGCAACCTGCAAATCTATGACCTATATCATTTATTTATTTGTTTATTGTCCAGGAAGACTCATGTTGGGAGTTTATTGCTCTTCTGCCTTACAGAGATGACCTTAGAAGTGATAGTGCAGACGCTGTTGATAACCTTATCGATTTGGGTTTGGATATAAGAGTCCTCACAGGTGATTCGCTATGTGTGTCTTTCTTGTTTTGAGATTTCAGCTATTGTCAGTTGCCGTCCTAAAGTAATAAACATGCCTTGATCAGATGTTTATCTTGTTTTCTTTGTCAGAAAGCCCATTGTCGATTACAAAACAAGTTTGTGGAAAGCTTGGAAAACTAGGCATTAATGTGTTGCCTGCCCATTTAGTATTTAAGTTAGCTCGTGACAATAGAGATGATCATTTAAACATCAATGGGATTTCAGATCTCTTGCCAGGTTTAATCTTACCACCTGTATCCCACCTGGCAAAGGAAATTCCTACAAGAAGTTCTCAATTAGCGCTATCTTGATTTGTTGGTGCAGAGGACAGTAGCGATATAGTACGAAGACTAAGGAACTTCGGTTGTCGTTGTGCAATGGTTGGGTATACATTCCTTGACCATGATGCCATAGGCGAAAGCCATATTGGAATTTCAGTTCCTGATGCCACTGATTACACCAAAAGTGAATCTGATCTTGTTTTGACTCAGCCTGCTTTGACACATGTTTCTTTGGCTGTGCAAATTAGTAGGAAGACTTGTCAGATGCTGCAGGGCTACACTGTAAGTTGATTTCTGATGCATTTAGATGCTTGTTGTCGATATATTGTTCTTAAATCACGATAACTGTGTAATCACCTACTATATATTGCTTTTGGTGCAGATCTACACTGTTTCATCAACTGTCCATCTTGTGAGTACAAGTTATGGTTGTTTTGTAAAAATTCTTATAGACTTCTGCTTTGTACAAGGCTAAATTTAATGATTAATTTTATTGAAGTGTGGTGTCTGTGCCGTTTTACTTCTATGGAACTTCGAATTGTCAAGTTTCATGGCTTTGGTGATCTCTGCTATTAGTTACAGTGAGTTTCAGCTGCAAAGCCCATGACCTTTCTGGACAGTTTGTACTTTTTGTTTTGTGGTTTACATTTTCTTTGTTTTCATTTCCAGGTACCTCATTTGCAATGTTATTCGATAGGGTGAGACTGAATAAATCACCAGATAGAAGGGGAGCTAAGAATATAATTAGAAGTGGTGCTGTTTTGGGGACCTACATAGTTTTGAGTACAACCATTTTCTTCCGAGCTATAATTGCATTGGGCATTTTCCCAGTGAGTTATTTCCTTCTGAGTAAAGATGCTTTGTTTGGTTGTGTGGTGATAACAAACGTATTTGCTACTTGGACAGTGTCACTTTGAAGATAGATCACTGATGTGCATTGACGAGGGAATTAGATCTGCTTTATTCCTACAGATGAGCATAATGAACCAGGCTGTTGCACTATTTGCCCAGTCTGATGGTTGCTGCCTTATCATATCTCCTGGACCTTTTGTCACTTGTACTTTTATTTTCTCACAGATGGTGAGCATGTTTCCTTTTTCTGTTTCAGCTTCTCTCTCTCTCTCTCTCTCTCTCTCTCTCTGCTGGAGTTCTTGGTTTTCTGCATGCTAATTCCATCAGAATTTTGACCTTTTGTCACACTGGGCCACCTTTTAGTGTCAACATACTCGGGATTAGATTCATTCTGTCAAGAATGTTCAACGTAGTGAATTGTTTTATAATTTTACACAGGCATGCCCAGTAACCATTATATGAATATTAGGTGGCAACCTGGAAAGCTGTCCATGGAGACTTAGATTTTGCACTAGCAAAGGGCATTGGTTGTTTCAAGGCTGGATTGATATGGTTTTACAACTTAGTCATGTTATTGACACCTATTTTAATCTGTAAGTTGATGCAGTGAGAGTTGCAATTTCGAAGTTACTGAATTTTGTTTTCCTTCACTCCTCTTTTAGGAATTATTTGTTTTTTGACATTTGGCAGGTCGAAGATGGAGGTGTACAAACATGACTAGTAAAGGATTGTTGACAATATGCATGCGTTCAGCCACCCTACATATAATTTTTCTCTGGTCACTGTATGTGATACTTGATGTTAGACAATAGCAACCGAATAGGTTAAACTCGTTTCTGTAGCTGTTGTTTTGTGGTTTATCGCCTGTAAAAACTTGTAAATTTATTGAGTAAATAAGTGTTGGTCATAAGACTTTGCCTCCACTTGACCCTCCATGATTCATGACTTCAAGTTGTGCAGTTACCACATTGTACATGTCTACCATAACTTTTTCAGGTTATATTAGCTAAGATAGTGTTGAAGGAGCGACAGATTGAACCTGAAAAATCCTATTGTCCCAGGTTCTAACGTTTTACTTTCTGTTTTTATTCGGTTCCATGTTCTGTTTCCACTATCCACCCTGTATATTTTACCGTTATTTTTTCTTGGCATTTGTATTGATTTTTACTATAGTCAGGAAACTTGATTGAGTTTAATGTCATTTTTTAGGTTTTATTACACATTACACAGAGCAAGCGAAGGGAAACCTTGAAATCAGTTACCACTGTTTTGTGATAGCAATTCATTTTATTGATTTAGCATGTTAACAATACTTCTAAACTTGGAGAGCATACCACAAGTGCTACTCCTATATATTCTTCTGAAGCTCTACTCCTATATATTTGTACAGACTATAACTAAGGAGATGATAATCCCTTTTCCTTTTCTTTATCTACAGTCCCATGCCTGAGGGGCAATGTGCTTGTGGTGTGGGGATGGCAAGGAGGGAAGTACGGATAGGGTCTTGCAACTGGAAGGAGAACTAGGAGGTATGAAGGAACGGTTGCTCAGCATGAGGTTGCAGTATGCAGAGGTAGAGGCTCAGAGGGAGCGATTAGTTATGGAGCTTAAAGCTGCCAAGAAAGGGCGATGGTTTTAATGTGATGGAGAGCTATTGCCTGCCATAAACATGAGAGTGTTTCACACAGGTACCGTTTTTATTTCGCACTACACTGGTTGCGGCCAACTTAGTGATAATTGAAAGCCATAATTTAGGGTTAAACTGTTTCAGACTTACTACCAAAGGGACCTCCAGTTGTTGCAGAGTCTGAGAATACTTTTACCTCCGCTGCAAATATGCATAATAACGAGGTTGCTGCTAATTACTTGTTGTACTTCATACGATACGACAAGGCAAGGACATGCATTTCATTACATTAAAGCATGATCTGGTTTGTCTGAACTGTCCTTTTCCTAATTAGTACTACTTCCGGTGTACAAAATATTGTCGTTCTACATTAGAGTCAAGAGTGCACAAAAAATTGTCGTTTTACACTGCATACCATGGAAAATGGTGTAAAAAAATGAGGTAGCGTGTACCTAGGAATCGAACCTGCATCAGATTGGCTGGAAAAACGTGAAGAAGACCACTCAGACCACTAAAGAGAGTTGTATTGTAAAAAAAAAATGTATTTAATGCTTCCTTGGTATGCGAGAACATGTCCAAAACGACAATTTTTTGTACACCGGAGGGAGTAGTACTATAGAAAAGAGAAGGATCCAGATCACCAGGTGGTTGTGGTTAATTGGTACTATCTTAATTGGTCTGAAGAAGTGAGCGATTCACATCTCCATGCACGGTCATCCTGATGCGTGATGATTGCATCCACTTTGCACGTACTGGAGCCGTGCGAAAGGTGCCTGGGGAATGTGGAACAGTTTGCATATATATGATCGCCATATAGGCAATCGTGCGCTTGTCCTGTTTGCTGTTGGCAACTTCTTGGCCACACGTACCATTAGACCACAATTGATCACCTGCTGGAAGATAATACGTACACACTGTCAATAATAGCAGCGGCATGCATTGGTATCGAAGCTCGGCAAACATATATTGACGTGGTGGTCCAGATCTGAAGAAGAGCTCGACCTTCAACATGCTGCACATCTTGCCTTGGATCACTGAAACAGAGGATTGATCCATTGCCGTGGATCGTCTATGATCTATCTCCTCGGAACTTGAATGTATTGTCGTCCCTGGAAATCGTAGGGTGTGTAAAGGTGGGCAGGGGGACAGTAGCCATCCTCCTTCATCCCCTCGGTCGGCATGCATGTGTTTCCTCCTCTGCTTGTCTACGCTCTCGTTCCTCCTCCATCTCTCTCTCATCTCTGGGATCCACGGCAATTTCATTCCAAACTTACGTGATTAACTTAGTGGTCGTTGGCATTGGATAGCGACAAACTTTTAGGAACAGAGAGTACATAATTAATTAATTAGAGGAAGCAGCAAACATTGGATACCACAACCGATACATAGAATAACTACATTCGCAAAGGACAAAAGCTGGAGAAACGCCAAGAAGATTGGTACGATATCGATAATGGATGATGTTTCCTGGCCGATCGAATCGTCCTGAACTGTGAATGTGATAGCAGCAGTTGCAGGGGAACAACGGATGGTACGTCAAATACGTACTAGCATGCAGCACACGTTGTGGTTCTGACGACGACGGCGCGATCCAAGGCGCGCGCGCAGGCCATGCATGCATGGTGAGCCGCATTGAGATGGTGGAGAAACCAACAGAGATCGAGAGGTGAAGCCGCAGCGGACTGTGCAATATAATGGGGATGTGCCGTAACAGTCAACCAGTACGTGTGACGCATCATTGATACTCCCTCCTTTCTCAAAAGATTGTCACCTTCTAGTACATTTTTGTACTAGAAGGTGACAATCTTTTGAGAAAGGAGGGAGTAAAATGCAAGCTAGCTAGTGTCGTCCCACATGCAGGCTATAGTAGGAATCAGGCATTGGAGCTAAGCAACAAGGAGGCAGAGCCACCCGAGATTACTCGTGTATTTGGCGCCTAGGGAAGAGGAAGCTAGCTAGCACACCAACAATCACACTATAGATCGACAAGGATGGGAAACAGACGACGACGATATAGTATAGCAGTAGCAGAGAGACATGCGCGCATGGATGGCGGATCAGCTAGCGATTCATGCATGCAGATCACCTAGCTAGCTAGCGTGTCAATGAATTAAGCACGCGGTGTGTTCGCGGGCGGAAGAAGGAGCAACGGCGATCGACATGCATGGCGTCGGCCGTTCCGTTCCGTGCAGCGCTTCTTCTAGCTAGCGCAGAGATCGAGACAACAAGCTAGCACATGCAAGATGGACGACGACGACGCATGGCGCCCAAATCCCAATGCATGATAAGATTGATCCCAGAGTCCGTGCAGTTGTCCATACATGCCATATACTCCCTCCTTCCCATATTATTTGTCGTTTAGGACAAGAATTTTAGTTCAAAATGAACTAGAATTCTTGTCCTAAACGACAAATATTATGGGAAGGAGGGAGTAGTATTTATGCATACATACGGATATAGGCCCTGATTGAGGGAACTGCATCTTTTCCAAGACCCGCTTTTCTGAAAATTTAAGCTCCACGGCTGCCCTAGGAAGCACTTTTCTGTAGTATAAGTGTAAATTGCAGCTTTTTGAAGTCAATCTTGTGTGTAGTCGTACTGCTAGTGCGTACTCCAGTCGGCAAGGATATATATGTATCGGATGATTGCTAGGCCAGGATATCGGATCATGTGCATATCGACAAGCGGACGTCACAATCTTCAACGCCAGGAACATACTCCCATATAGATTTGTGCGCTCTCGCTCATTCTCCCCAGGAGCCATCCACCGTTTTGGATATGTGATGAATATATATCGAGTTTTCTCGCACCGCCAATTGGAGTATTATCTTTTACAGTTGGTGGATCTTCTATGTTATACTTTCTTCTTTCTCAAATACATATAATTTGTTATTTCATTTTTTAAATAGCAAGTGATAAGTACTCCCTCCTTTCTCAAAAGATTGTCACCTTTTAGTACATTTTTGTACTAGAAGGTGACAATCTTTTGAGAAATGAGGGAGTATTTAGAAACGGATAAAGTATATACTAACTTTTAAATTTGGGCCGACTGGTGACAGACTGAAGGACTAACAAACAGTCGGATTTTGCAGATCACGATTGGACGGTTCAAGATCAAGAAGCTCTTCTCCTTGGCCTCGAGATTCCCATCTCCTCTCGCGCGCCAAAGACCGAAGTCCCCTTCCGTCCTCTGCGCTAGCTCTCCCGCCACCCCTACCTGCCTTCTCCTTCCGCAGTTCCGCCTCTACTTATATACCCTTCCCTCACCCTCCCTCCCTCCCTCCCTGAGATCGACTACTTACGAGTGACAGCGACGACGACACTAGCTAGCTAGCTAGAGGGGGCCGGGCGGGACACATGCAGTGCCCAACAACAACAGCTACTCGAACTCGCTCCGGCAACACTGACGACGACGAGGATGTCCACGCCAATAAGAACCGGTCGTCGTGCGCCGGCGAGACGTCCGCCGCGGCGGCGTCCAGGATCATCGCCCACTGGCGCCGCCAGGCGTGCGAGCAGATGGTGCTCACCACGCTCGACCGCCGGGACCGCGAGTCCGAGCTCCTCGCGCTCGCGCGGCTCCACGCCGTGTCCATGCTCGACGCCTCCTCCTTCCTCCGCGACGACGACGACGACCGTGGTGGGGGCGCGGAAGCAGTAGGTCGACGGCGCGCGCGGTCGCCGGACCGCGCGTTCGTCAGGCGGATCGCGAGGGAGTGGGGTGCTGCCGGCGAGGGCGCGGCGCGGGGGCGGAGGACCGAGGAGGAGTGGATGGGCGAGACCGAGCGGCAGCGGGTGCGCTCCGTGCGGGAGCGCGTGCGCATGGCCACGCAGAGTCAGGGCTATGCGAGGAACACGAGGAGCGATGGCGGCGGCCAGCAGGCGGCGCGCCTGGCCTTGGAGCGACAGCGCGAGCTACAGGGCCTCTCCGAGCAACGCGCCGTCTCCGCCTTCGCGCACCGCGCCCGCATTCAGGTCAAAAACCAAAGCATGTTCTTTCACCCTTAACTTCAAATGCTCTTCTCCATCCCAACAATATTATTTTTCAAAAAAAAAAATGTTTCATCAAAGCATGCAAAAGGGTGTTGCTTGTTTCTGGGAAAGCGTAACCACGTACGCTCATGACTTACTGAAAATGCAGTTTGTTGTGTCGCATCATGTACAGCCAAGTTGAGCAGTGCTCGAAATGCAGTGTGTGTAGTTTGTTCTTGTCGCATCTGTTCAGCCACTAGCTATACATGTCCAAGCAGCTAATGGAGAAACAGCATTCATTAGGAAAACACTATCGAATTGACAGATCCCCATCATCGTTTTACTGTATCTTTCGGACAATCACCAGGCTTCTGGATAGGCTTGTCTGAAACTATCCGCTATACTACTAGACACCAACTGTTTCGTGTTAATAATCTGTTTCAACTATCCCCATCTTAACATATTTGATAAAGAGATCTTATTCACACTGGATTGATAGCGCTATCTTTTTTCCAGTCTTTTTTACGAGGTAGATTCTTTCGCAGTGGATGGCCTATGAACGATGAGGCATCCGTTTCTATGACAGCCAGAGAATTAGGACAGCTTAGACAGAGCCATCCTGTCTCTAGATTGAGGTATGTGGCTTCTTCCTTTGCCTGCTGGTACTGTTCCTAGTACTGTATTGGCTTTCACTGGATGGATCTTGCTCAAGAGGGATCTTCTATGATTTGTTTGTTTCTTCAGTACTGTTCATTTTGTACATGACTGATTGTTACTTAATCGTCATCCGATGGGGAACTGCAGTATATAGAAAAGAAAAACCGATATACAGTAGTAGAGAAGAAACTGATGCTATCGATGTTTGATTGCTGACAATATAATGTTCCTGACTAGGGAAGAACTTCACTTTCGAACAGAAAGTATCGCAAGCGATCAAGCTGCTGAAAGCACTTCCGTCTATAATGAGCATGGTAGTGGCATAACACATCATATTTTATTAAGTGAAGAAGATAACCATAGGAGCATCGTCGTAGAGACTGCAACCCAAGCAGGTTCTGAAATCCAGACAGTACATCAACCGCCAGCAACGGAACATGAAGAAACACGTATTATTGCAACTACTGTACCTGACGGTCGTAATGATGTTCTGCAACAAAATGGCTTTGATCAACAAGGACAAATACACCAATACGAGGATTATTCTTCAGATTCAGGGTCCTCAGAACAGCACGGCGAGCAGCCTGGTTCTTCTGCCCCTTCTACTGCATCGTCTAGCAGCGGCATGCAACAAGAGAGAGTCTTATACCTGCGCACAGATGAGGAATGGCATGTTATTGATTCTCAAGAAGGTGAAGCGCAGTGGCAGTCAGCAGGTCAAATTTTCTCTTCTTCTTCTAACAGCGGTAACAGGAACAATATTAATAGGTTTAGTCCACCGGATGATGATGTATATGGAGTTGAGCTCAGAGAACTATTAAGCAGGTACAGAATCAAACCTTTTTACTAGCATTCTGTTCTGTTGAAGGCTTAATAATAAGCTGCTAGGTTGTGCTTTGCAGGCGTAGTGTCTCGAATCTTCTTAGCAGCGGTTTCCGAGAAAGTCTGGATCAGCTCATTCAATCCTACGTTCAAAGGCAGGAACACGATGATGATCGTCTTGATTGGGGCTTGGAACAAAGGATCGACGAACAGCATGAGGCCGCCGAGCATGACGCCGCACCGGCGGCCCAACCTTCATCAGCTGGTGAAGAAGCAATTCTCCGAGAGCAGCGGCAGTGGCAGCAGATAGAATTTCCCCATGCTAACTCTAACTGGAGTCAACAGACCATGACGCATCGCTCTGAACCCGTGAGTTCCCTGTCGTGTCGTGTTGCATTAGGGACTGTTAGATCTTAAAACACTTAGGATCAATATTAGCAATGCCTAATTAGATGTCCTTAGGTCTAATCTAAATCTGACACATACACTTAAACACAATTTGGACAATCAAACTAATTACTTAGACAATTAACAAGTAGCTTAGTTTTAGGAGCACATCGCACATGAACTAGTACATAATAAGAGAATTAGGGAGAGAGAGATAGAGATTAGGGTTACTATCAGAGGGTCTACCGGATGTCATTGGGCTCTGGTGGATTGTCGCAGGCGTGTAGCTTGACGCAGGTAGATAGGCGATGCAGGAAGATCGTCGGTGCAGCGGTGGCGTAGTGCAGGCACGGCGGCGGCGCTCTTCCCCTCACTCCGCGCCCTAACAGATCGGCTAGGGTTTGTAGGGGAGTTTATGGCGGCTAATCAACTTGGTGATTAGCGCCCCAACCCTCTCCTCTATTTATATAGCGCGTGTGAGAAGGGGCCGCACCGAACTGAGTCGGTTGCGCCCCCGATCAGGGCGCGTAGGGGAGTCAGACTCGGGGGCGTGGTTGTTGCCCACGTCACCCCCGAGATCACAACTAACAGGGACCAGTAGTAGCATTAGATTAAAACTGAAAAAACTACTGTACCTTGTTGGCATGCAGCAGGACTGGGACGCCATCCATGTTCTTCGAGATGAGGTGACGGGAGTCCAGAGAGGAATGACGAGCATGCAGCAGATGCTAGAAGCGTGCATGGAGATGCAGATAGAGCTGCAGCGGTCCATCAAGCAAGAAGTTTCTGCTGCTCTCAACCGGTCTTCGTCTTCGTCACCTATTATGCGAGGCACGTTACTACTGGAGCACTCTTGCTTGCTTTATTTTCTGATTTCATGATAGTACGTATATCTCCTAGCTAGAGTAGACAAAAGGGTAGCTTTCTCTGAGTAAACTGATGAGTGAACAGATGATGAAGAGATGTTGGAGGATGGAACACAGTGGAAGCTGGCAAGGAAAGGAACCTGCTGCATCTGCTGCGACAACCAAATTGACTCGCTTCTTTACAGGTCCGTCGTCAGCAAACAAGTGCATACGTATATATTTTCAGTTCACACTTGACAGTAATGCCAACAAGCACTTACAGTAATGACATTATTGGGTGGTCAGGTGTGGGCATATGTGCACTTGCTCCAAGTGCGCGAGCGAGCTGCTCCACGGGGTCGGCAGATGCCCGCTGTGCCGTGCGCCCATACTCGAGGTCATCCGAGCTTACTGCATAACGTGATGTGACTGGCTCTCTCTGGAGGTTTTGACTGCTTGGCCTGCCTGCTGTAGCAGCACAACTGTATTCTTATCCAGTTCTAGTTCTAGTTCTAGTTCTTATCCAGCAATTGTTTCTGTAGCCTCCATCCATGCTGATGCATTTACTATTGATCTTGTAGTGGTAGAAACGTTTAATCCTTTTAACCGTGTACTCCCTCCTTATCTTTTTAATTGACGTTTCTTACAAGAAAATGAACTACAAATGAACTACAATATGATGTCCGAACGTCAAACAAAAAGATAAAGAGGGAGTATTGAAATAAGTGATCCATGAGGTTACATGTCGGATTAATACAGTAGTACTAGTAGTTTCCTTTGTCTGCATTGGCATCTGAGAACTGAAATCCGGAATACGTATTCATATATGGGCCGCGTGGGTCGGTATTGACATTTGCCGGTGTCAGTGAAAAACAGCCCAGCCAGCCCAATACTCACATCCGGCGGCCTGCCTTACCCCCAACCATCGCATCGCATCACATCACTGACGGAGGAAGAGAGGTCAGCCACTCTTCTCTCTCCACGGCGGCGGCGGCGGCGGTCCTTGCTGCTGCTTGCTGTTGCAGTTTCCCTCCAGAGTCTCACTCTGCTGGTTTTAGTTCCAGGTATGGCGCCGCCCCTCCGTTGACCACTGGATCCCATTGCCGTGTATAGAAGAAGATACTAGTAGAAGTTATCTGCTCTTCAGGTGGGGAAAATCAATGGCGTGGGGAGGCCTCTTCTTGAGCTTCGGCCGTCCCACACAGGAACAGCAGAAGTCCTGCCTTGCCGCCGCCGGTGGCTTCAACTACGACGCAGCTCTCGTCGGCGCCTCACGCCCAAATTCCGCAGCAGCAACCGATAGATCGCAGCTGGTGGAGCGTGGCTACTTTGTGAACAGATCGCGTGTTCTGATCGGCTCTGGCGCTGCCACCTTCGTCCACGCCAAATCCGCCCTCCTCTCCTGGAGGTAAATAATTAAGCATTCCAGGTTCATTATTATCAGAGAGAGAAGAGAGAAAGGAAAGGCATCCTTTTTAGATTGAGGGGTTTGGTGCAGGCAGTTGGCACTAGGATGGGCGAACGTGGAAGCTGAAACGACGCCGGTGAAGGCGGGAACGAGGTTCTGCATCTGTTACAAGGAGCTCATCCCCTGGGTGATGCTGCCACTCCAGATCGCCTATGTTAGCGATAATGGCACCACCTCCAAGGGCGGCGGCAGCAGCAGCAGCAGCAGCATGTTTGCGTTCGGCAGCGGCACTCTGCAAGGCCACCTGCTGGTACGCATTTGAGCTTGAGCTTTGAACTGGCAATAGATATATCACCAGGACAGGAGGAAGCGTAACCATCCATGGTGTATACAGGCCGGGGAGGAGAGGTTCTCGGTGCAGCTGGACGAGGAGGATCGCGTGTGGTACGAGGTGTTCTCCTTCTCGAAGCCGGCCCACGTCCTGTCAGCCCTGTGCTACCCGTACGTGCAGCTGAGGCAGAAGAATTTCGCGCACCGGTCCGGCCAGGCGCTCCTCAGACACGTGGCATCATCCGCTGCTGCTGCTGAATCAAGCAGGTCTCCTGGCTAGTACTAGTGTCGCGCAGTGACACTCCTCCCTCTCCTAGTCTCCTAGTACTCCTAGAAGAGGATGAGGAATTGGAATGTTCATGGTGGTCGGTAGCAGCTGCTCATCTGTATTACTCCTACTACTTGCTACTGTAGTAGTAGTAGTTGTGATTGTGAGACATGTATCTCTGCTGATCGTGGAGATGAGTTGCAAGTTGTTGAAGCGAGGGTCTCGTCAATCAATCATCTAGTAGTATAAAGCTAGTAATCAGGATCAGGCCTTGTTGCTTTTTCCATTTGTTTACTTTACACGAATGTCTGGTTCTCGTCGGCGGCACATTATAAGTATGCTGGGATTGAGGGAATTGTTTACTCTGTGGTATCCGATGCTGGGTGTGGGTGGGGTGTGATGGGAGTGAGATCAATTATATTGGAGGATCCGATGCATGCTGGTGCTGATGTCCGGATGAAGTTATTATTAGCCTTCCATCTCCAAGGATTAGAATAGAATGATATGGTTGGGTTGGCACATGGTGAGCCACCAACTCCTCTTGCTCCATCCAAAGGCCCACCACGACAAACAAGAGGCCATGAATGATGAGGTGTGCTGCAGAATTTCGGCCAATATTGTACTCCCTCCTTTCTCAAAAGATTGTCACCTTTAGTTCATTTTTTGAACTAAAGGTGACAATCTTTTGAGAAAGGAGGGAGTACTAGTATAACCTTGGTTGTGTGTTGGGCTTTGCTTTCCGTCCGCACACGGACACTAGTAAAGCTTTTTTATTTTATTTTTTGTTTTAAAGTGAGAGATGTCCTTTCAGTTTCTTTGAAAGATAGAAAGTAGATCAGCAGGGGATTACACTAGCAATTTAAAAGGCCCGTCCTCGATTTGAGTTGTGTTCACCTTCACAACATTACCTCACAGCTCACACACAGAGCAGAGAGAGAGAGAGAGGGGGATCATGATTGATGATTGGTGAGGTAGCTTGCTGGAGCCCAACTGGCAGCCGGTGTCCGAGGGTCCCAGCTCCCAGGCAAGCAGTGCAGTGCAGGGCAAAGCAAAGCACCCTTTCCCCTCCCCTCCTCTCCTTCCTCGCTCCATCGTCGGTGAGACTCACTTTCCGTGTTCCGCACCGCACGCACGCGTCTTCTCCGATTCACACCACCACCTCTCTCTCCTCCACCCCGCCGCCTCACCTTCTCCACCTTCGTCTACATATGCACGCACACGCACGCACCACAGCTTCCAACTCGGCCTTGCTCTGCTCACCTCCCATCAATCCTTCACTAGTCTCGGCCCTGCTCTGCTTCCCCTGGCCCAAAAAATACCAGCAAGTGATTGATTGACGATGGCTGCGTCGCCCGAGTTCTACAAGCCCTCCTCCACACCTACCTTCTCGCCGCTCCGAGCCGCGCCCGTCGTTCCGGACGATGACGACGTCTACTACAGCAGCTGCCGGACGCCGACGGGCAGAGGGATCAGCTACCTCCGGGAGCCCACCACGTGCCCGCCCGCGCCAAGGAAGGCCCCTCCGCCGCCCTGCAAGAAGCGCCTCTTCCACCAACAGGACCTTCCCCTCATCAGCCTCCGCCTCGACGAGCTCCACAGCATCTTCCGACCCCACCACCACCCGCAGCAAGAGCAGCAGCAGCCGGACAAGCGCCGCCGCTCCGCCAGGCACCAGCGCAAGCTCCAAGCTAATTAAGCCGCTGGAAGCTTAATTAGTTACACAAGTCTCCGTGCGATGTAAAACTATGAAGCAGCATGGATTCAGTTCCTGTTCTTACGACGTACTACCCTGCTTCTTTTAGTTCTTCTTGTAGGACAAAGCGAATGTACTCTGCTGTGTAAATTATAAACTCGTAGTGATACCATTTTTTTACAGCTTCAGCTCCCCTCTGTAAGAAATTTCACATTAATTCAAATGAGGCTTCAGCGACTCGTTCTAATCAGGCAATGAACGCGATGTCTTTGACATACAAGGTTGGTCTCGGTCGGTCACAACCAACCATGTCACAGGCGGCGCGGCGAAGAATGTGGAAGATTTGCTGGTGAGCGAGCACTAACCGAACCACTGATTCCTTTTTTTTTTCATTTTCAAATAAAAGCACTAAACACCGCCTCAGACAGTCAAACTGCCAGCTGGTGCTGAACGCAGGCCAGCCGACTTTGACTTCCACGGGCGACTTTGACTGTTGACTACGACCACGAACAACGATCATCAGGTCATGCATTGGCACAGGCCACTTATACTTGAGTTAAGAAATACTATGATCATCAGCATACATTACAAATTACTGGAACGATGAGATTACAACCCTTGTTGTTCCTTTATTTATATGCGAAACCTATACATACATTATTACTGGAATGCGTTCAAATGCGATAGGAGGCTACCCATTTCCACGGTTAATTTAGACTGGCAGGGGGAGCCCTTGGTCTTTTCATCACATATATAGGTGTTCCCCCGTGCCCCGTTCACGCCAACCAGAGAGCCAATCGCATTCCCCGGATGTTAACTTCTCTGCGGTTCACGTCATTTACGTACTCGATTAGAGCTTGAACGACTAGTCAATAAACTCGATCAAGAATTTGGACGGGCCATCTCAACTGACCTCTCATCAGCGCGCAACGTACTGCTCCAAGTACTCTCTGACCATCAGCCTTTCCTCTTCCGTCAGGACCGGGTCCGGACCGGTCACCCGCTCCCTTAATTCTCTCTCTTCCTCACTCGTCCCGTCCCTGGAGACCTGCAAGGAAGATGCAAGCTCCAGCTAAGCTACCTTGTTCGACGCGTCCACAGATTTAGTACTAGTGTGTCCCACTCTCACCTGGATGAAGTTGTTCACATGCCCATCTGCATTCGGTTTGGTTATCTGCTCATTTTCATTGCACAACCACTTGCCATCCACTACGTATTTGTATTCATACCGTCCTTCCTTCAGAAAACAACACAAAACAGAAAACAAAGTCCTCAGATGCAGAGTCAACTATTGACAAGGGATACAATTGACAACATATAACTGAAATTTAGACAGCTGCTAACATAATATGCTGATACTCACAGGCAACTCCTTCTCAAGAAACCAAGCTCCTTTCTCCTTGTCATATGTCAAAGGAATTTTCTGAAAGGATGAGAGCAAGTGAACTAGAGGCTTATGTATGCTTATATTAAGCATCTTGGATAAATGTTTTTCTTCTTTCTGTCAAGTGGAAATTACTTAAACGATAAATATGGCTAACATAATTGAATAAAAAAGTATACCTGTCCCCAGCCAACATCAAGCCCAGAAATTTCAACAGAAGAGGAACCTCCATCTTCCCAACTCAAAGTGATGCAATTTCTCGATAAGCCTGTCAGCTAAATACCAGGATTGTCATCACTTACCACAAAGATATGTGATGCACCACAATATGGAAGAAATATTTTCTTCTCCATCATAACTCACACTGATAAAAGTATAGCATTCACTTACAATGTCAGCAGTTGCCAATTTAATGGCTTCCAACTTCGGAAAAGAAGCTCTTTTACTCTGCAAAATAAATAAATAAATGAACTCAAGTATAAAAATGTTAACAAGGTATGTTGCCTAGCCCTATGGTAAAAGCACCATGCCCTACCAACATAAATCTACAATAGAGAACAGATGAGGGATCAGGGATATTCACAGTTTCACAATAGCAGCTAACTGTTAGATATAAGTGCGACCAATGTACAAATATTAAACTTCATTTAATTTAATTCCACGGAAACTGTTGAACGTTCTTCAGAGGTACAATCTTAAGCTCTGTGCAAACAGCATAAGGTTTTACCTGCAGTAGCTGATGTCCTTCATTAAGATTGTACCCAAGAATCCAGAACATATAAGCCAACTGAAATTTTACAAAACATGTTCATAATTAGATGGCTACCAAACAACCAAAACTCAGGGCTATGAACCGATCGAAGTTTAACCAGTGGTGCATCCCAGCAAGGATCATTTTGTAATTTCAGTTGCATAATTAGAAGGGCGGCTGGCGCAGTAGTAGAGTCCCTCCACTTGTGTCCTGGGGGTCCTAGTTTCAAATTAACCTCCTTGCAATATTAAGCAAGGGGAAGGCTGTCAACAAATTAATTCCCTTCCCCAGACCCCACAATGTGTGGGAGCTTTCAGCACTTGGTTCACCCTTTTAACTTGGGGAGACAAATGAGACTCTCTAAGTCATAGTTGACATCTTGATGCTAGTACAAGCACGATAAGCTGGGGTGACAATTCAAGTCAGTGTTGACAGCTTGACATTACTGCTGTGCTATACCTTGGGCGAATATATGGGACGACATTGTTGACGAATTGATGTTACTATAGTACTACAGCATTCAAGCATTAACTGAGACAGGACGGGGGTGGAAGTTATTGTCTAGGAATCATGAGTTTCGTTGAGATAGTTATTTTGTTGTTGTTATTTGGATTGGTTGGTACTTGGTAGCCTACCACTGTGTGTAAATGCAACTATTTGTTTTTACTTTCTTGAGGGAGTAGGGACATGAGTAACTGCAATGAGCCGATGATAGATAAGAAAGAGAATGTAAATGCCCCGATGCAGGAGCTTTGCGAAAAAAAAAGAAACAGGGCTAAGTAGACCTACTGCAACAGCAGGAGCTCTTCCAAGTCCAGCGGTGCAATGTATATATGTAATACCACCATTACGGTTGATAAGCTTGTGCAATTTGCTAACCACAACAGGAAGCCTCAATCGCAAATCAAAAGCATCAAAATCCCTGGCGTAATGAAACATTAGACCAGTCTAGAGTCTCAAACATGAACAAAGAAGGCTGAAAAATTTGGATTTCAATCAATGCAGGGAAGATTAAATTGGCATAATGTGTCAAATGCAAGTGGAAATACTCTATTTTCTTAGCAGACTATGCCTCTCATGAGCTTTAGTGATGGCATTGACCAAACCATGAGAAAGACTTGCATATAAACAACACCACCGAGATATCTTAGCCTTAAAAGTACAAATACAAGGTAACATCATTTTGATTGTTTGGGTACCTAACTTCAGCACGGCAGTGCTCAATATCATTGAACTGTAGACAATAATCCTGAATGGCACGGATGTCAACTCCAAAATATCTGAACAAGGTGGTAAAGGATAGAACACATATATGCACTGAACAATAGAGATGACAGAAGTCCATTTCCATTCATCAGGGCATGAACAGGAAGGTCATTGTTCAATTCATCAGAGGTTCATAACAACTCAGTCAATATAAGAAGTTATGGGTTATGAACAACTCAGTTGGTGGGGGCGTGAGTGTACATCCCTACCACCCAGGTCCGAGTTTGAACAGCAAGTTCCTACCAGGCATTCTCATGTAAAAAGTTATGGTTTGTTGTTTTGCAATGCATAATCAGTTTGATATGAATTGAAGTTCTCAATCCTCCATTTCAGCAATAATAATGACAACAAAAGCATTCTTGAGTAGCAGCCTAGCAGGGATACTCAAGGTCAGAATCTTGTTGCAAGCAGAATACAGTTTTTACACCAATCTTCCGAAGCTTGTCAACGTCAAGTGGGCTCTGCAAATTAATTCAGATAATTAGACCGAGGTGGGGAGTAATCTTCAAAGCAAAAAAGGTGGGGATGAAAACCTGTAAGCAGGAGCCTACGATCAAGTCTGGGCGTATAAAATTGTAGTTCATCCCGAGCTCATGTCTGTACGTCAACACTAAGAACAATATTTCAAAAAGGAAAGGCATCTTAGAAATGAGTGTTCACAAACTGAAGAAGTCACAAAACTACTAAGGTAGGTAAGAGATGCAATTCTTTTCCTAAAATACGTGATTTACATTGGTCCTCACATTACTTTCTATATGTTATGAAAAATTCAGATGGCAACCAGAGTGTAAACAAGAATACTTCAGATGGAGGAGGAAAATGAAATGTAAGATGGTCAGTTAATAGCACGACACTTTGATATAGACACCGATACTAGGTTAGGTATGTTTATATACATATGTTAGGAGAGGGTTCATTATGTTGCCAACTAGTAGGTAGGTACAACAGGGTACTAAATAAGTTGGAGCAACTGGTGATGATTGTGGTTACCTGCACCCATGGCCTGTGTCATGTTAGTGCTGTACACATCAGATTTCTCAGTCTCCACTGCACTGCTCTCTGCGCCAGAAGTGGACGCCCCAGGTGCCTGCAACGGTCAACCCACAACCTTCAACACTTGATTCAGCCACTGGCTGACTGACTGACAGACAGTTGTTATCACGATTTTTCAGCCATAACTGCAATCTCTATTTTCAGACCGACCGATAGCACCGCTTAATCCAGACATCATATGATACAACAAGAGGGGTGTTAATGCTTACAGTTTTTACGGTGTTTGATCGGCGACTCCCGCCACGCACCATCGCCTAATGAATGAATCACCAGAAACAAACGAAAGTGGGCGAGTCAGATAGACTCAGCTGATCCGTGGGGAAGAAGAATCGAAGGAACGAATCGGGGCACTGACCAGATTGAGAGGCGCCGGCCGCCTCATCGACCTGGATCCCACGATTGGAGGCTCCCTGAGCAAGACAAGCCAAACCAAATCCATCCATCACCGTTCCCTCCATCAGAGCGGAGCACTAAAACGAATCGAAACCGATCGCTTACTTGAGCAGATTGTGGAGGCAGTTCATGGCCTTCCCCCGCCCAGTGCCAGTGGAACGGCGACGAGGGATAAAAATATCTCCCTCGCAGCGGAGGCCCGACGGAGACGAGGGATCACCGAAGCGGAGTGGAGGGGAGAGAGAGCACCGTTCGCTGCGTGGACCCGGTCTATAATATGGCCTCCTCGCGCGTAGGCTGCGGTCCACGGGAATCGGTGGGCCCCGCCAGGTTTAGCGTTTTTCTTTTTGACCCGGTCGTGAAAGCGATCGACGGCGACGAGTCGAGCACGTTCGGACGGGCGGAGCATCTACCGGACACGTGTGACCAGACCGACCGTCCCTTCGCTGTCCCAAGTGGTTTGTTTGTTTCTCGACGTGCTGCTATTTTTAAAGGAAGTTTTATTAAATGATGAGATGTCGTGTGAATAATATTTCTTTCATCCTAAATTAATTATCACTTTATAATTTAAAAATTAACTAAAGAGTGATAAGTTATTTAAGATAGAGAGAACATTTTTTATGATATTGCAACTATAATGGAGAACATCTGAAGACACAATAATAATGGAGAAAATACAGAGTATGAAAATTGTGCTCCTGAGAATTTTTTTACTACATAATTATGCATTACCATGATTGCACGGAAGTCCTGAATCTAGTCGAAGAAGAAGACTTGAAGACGCGCAATAGTACAGTACGCAACAGGGTAGGTAGGTGGGTGAGGGGAAAGAGAAACGCCAGCACCAGCCCAACTCGATCGACTGCCTCCAAGCAAAGCAAGAGCAGAGCGCAGCCATAGCTGAGCAAGCTCCGCCATGAGAGATCCACCAAAGCCCAGGAGAAGCCAAGCTCCCAGCCTCGCCGGCAAGCTCAGGAAGCACTCCACGTGGCTTCTCCTCCTCTGGCTCGCCCTATCCCTCTACCTCTTCCTCTCCGCCACCCCGCCCGCCGCCGCGCCGCTCCGGCGCTCCGCCTTCCTCCGCCCCCAGCCCCGCGCGCTCTCCGCCCACACTGCCGTCCGGATCTACGTCTACGACCTCCCCGCACGCTTCAACCGAGACTGGGTCGCCGCCGATGCCCGCTGCGCGCGCCACCTCTTCGCCGCGGAGGTGGCCGTGCACGACGCGCTGCTCAGCTACGCCGGACGCGCCAAGCGCCCCGAGGACGCCGACCTCTTCTTCGTGCCCGTCTACGTCTCCTGCAACTTCTCCACGCCCAACGGCTTCCCCTCGCTGTCGCACGCGCGCGGGCTGCTCGCCGACGCCGTCGACCTCGTCCGGACCGACATGCCGTATTGGAACCGCTCCGCCGGAGCTGACCACGTCTTCGTCGCGTCGCACGACTTCGGCGCCTGCTTCCACCCCATGGTGAGCTGTCCGTCACAAAGCTTTCGCTTTTCTGGATTCCTTTGTTCCAGTAGTTGCGTGTGCCTCTCGTGTACCTAATTTTTCTTGCGTGCAAATAGCAGATTGCAATAAGGAAGTTAGTTCCTTGCTTTATGGCTTGTAATTAGCATGAACCAGCTACTCGTGATCGGGAGTGATCATGACGGAATCCACTTCACCTAGTTCTGAATCCGAATATTGAACTTAACTAAGTTCATTAATTTCCTGCCAAATTGACCTTACAGCTTTACAATTCCTTTCCAAAATGCAACTTGGTTCATTTAAACTTAATTCAGCACAACTTGCCAGTTGCACATATTGATTATACACATTAAAATTTCCTTTATTTTCTTCCCCTTCTCAGGAGGATGTAGCTATTGCTGACGGCATACCGGCGTTCCTGAAGAATTCCATTCTACTACAGACATTTGGTGTCAATGGTCTTCACGTATGCCAGAATGTGGAACACGTGGTGATCCCACCTCACGTGCCACCGGAGGTGGCTCATGAGCTACCGGAGCCTGACAAGCCGCGGAGGGATATTTTTGCCTTCTTCAGGGGCAAAATGGAGCTGCACCCTAAGAACATTAGTGGCCGTTTCTACAGCAAGTAAGCATATATTCCAAACACTTGCTTTTCTTCGAGTCAATTCCGCTAGTGATTAGACCCGTAAAGGACTGATTTTGAGGGAGTTAAATTCATTTTAGCTGTGCTGTCTAGCAACGTGTATAGTCTTTTGGTTCCTCTATCTTTCTAGAACTCTATTCAACTATCAGCGTTAACACGAGTTCACATGATACCTGCTAATTTTAAAGTCCGAATGGAAGTTTTTCATTGCTCAGCGAGTTCTAACGGCAATTGCTAATGCTGTTTTCAATCGGCTTTTCACTTTGTGGTGTTATCCCTAAAACATGTTATTTGGCCGATAGCTCTTACCTGGAAAAGAGGTTCTTTAGCAGTGAACTAAACTTCCCTTTCTCTCCCTTCTCTTTACAACAGGAAGGTGAGGACGGAGCTACTACAACACTTTGGCCGCAATAAAAAGTTTTATCTTAAGAGAAAGCGGTTCAACGACTACAGATCAGAGATGGCTCGATCATTGTTCTGCCTCTGTCCGCTGGGATGGGCCCCATGGAGTCCACGGCTTGTGGAGTCAGTCCTCCTAGGCTGCATTCCCGTCATAATTGCTGATAACATACGCCTGCCATTCCCTTCTGTTGTACGGTGGTCGGACATCTCATTGCAGGTGGCTGAGAGGGACATTGCGAGTCTTGAGATGGTGCTCGACCATGTTGTGGCTACAAACTTGACAGTAATACAAAAGAACTTGTGGGATCCGGTGAAGCGGAAGGCCCTGGTTTTCAATCGGCCAATGGAAGTGGGTGATGCTACATGGCAAGTGTTGAGGGAGCTTGAGTTTTTGCTCGACCGATCACAGAGGAGATATGCTGGATCCTGGAGGACGTGGAGACCAGAGAGGTGAACTGATGGAATACATTGTTCTAATCTGCTGCAGTCTTGCAATTGTGCAACCATGAATGTGGCATATACATGACATCTGGCTAACAAATCAAGGGCCGATGCTTGCGCCTAAGAGTTACTTTAACACAGACATTTATTGCCAGGACTTCACGGTATTAAGTTCTCGCATTTTATCCGAACCTTCAGGCCAACGAGGGTGTTACACTAACCGTGCAGGTCAACCTACAGTGGTGCTAATGTCTAACAGGGGTAGGGGAGATAGTAATCCTTTTTTAGGGGATTTGGATATCGTAGATTCATTATCTGTTGGCAACTTGGCAAGCTCTGTACCTTGGATGTTTTTTATTCATTATTGTGAGAAGTGTAAGCACCTGCACTTCTTGCGGTAGGAAGACCAGATATTGTATTATAGGGCACATGTATTTGCATGATTTTGGTTTAGTTGATATGGTTGTAAAGTTGTAGGGTTGATGGACTGTTAGAGCTACCAGTTGATTTGTAAATGAAAGTGTGGCCAAGTTTTTGCATGATGGTGATGACCATAAATCATGTCTGCTGAATATTTTCTTGTACTGAAACAATGACCAAAAACACACTGTTTGAAGCATATTAGAACAGAGCAAGATTCTTAGCATTTTTTACAACAAACATCAATATTTGAAGGGAAAAAAAGATTAACCTGTCCTGAGCCGCCCTCTTTTAGAATAGGTTGGATTTCCACACCATGGTAGCTAAACAAATAATTCTCTTAACGTGCTTGGGATGAAGGTTTTGTTGTTACGATAGGCAGATGACATGTTTCTGTATTATCACCTGAGGTCAATGATTATCACTAGTTTCACCAGAGGGTATACATCACAATACGTGAGAGCAGAATCCAGATTTGGGGAAAACCATTGAGGACACAAGAATTAGAAAAACTAGAGCTGAAAGTCGATGTAAGCCCCATGTTAACAGATGCGAATACATTCAACATTGGAAATTCTGTTTACAGTTGTTATTGTTATTCAATAGAATGAAATGATCCCACAATTGTTGTTGATCATGATCCACCGAGACATTTCACTCTGCTCAGCTGTAGTCTAGCTTGTAGATGGTTGTCATTGTAGAATGGTTCAGATGGGTATGCGTCTGCCTTGAACTGAAATACTCAGGAACATGTAGGCTTGCAAGGAGCTTCCTTGCAGCGGCAAACAGGCCTCCCTGAAAGTTCCCATCCATCGTATCCACGCTCAAGGACCATGATGTTCTTGTTCACTCCAGAGTCTTCCTTGGCGTCTGATAGATAGTCATGAAACATCTGCGCGCAAGATGGGCCCCGAATCTGCAGTTTGAGGTGACAGGTCAGAACAAAAAATCAGTGGCTGCAACGACCTTGAACTGAGGGGAACAACTGCTGTACAATCTGCTGTTTCGTGTAAGCGTGCAATCTTCACATCTCAACCGCTCCTTACCAATCTAAGGGTGCTGCACTTTTAGCACTTAAATCCTCCCACCTGTTACTCCTGACAATATGTAAAAAGAACCCTGAGTGCACCACCCTTAGATTTGGTAGGCAGCGGTTGAGATGTGAAGATTGCACGCTTGCACGAAACAACAGATTGCATAGCAGTCATTCTCTGAACTGAGAAAGGTAGTAGTAATTCGCGACCGAAGAACATCAGTAGTACTCATAAATTAGCCATGTTACTCTTCTTAGTTGAAGACCAAGATGCCTACGAGATTCACAGAAGAGGAGAGAAGCAAGGAAGATGGTGTGGGCGGACCTTGCTGAGTGCGCAGTGGAAGACGAGGGTTTGCTTGGCCGCGGTGGCCTGGGCCAGGTCGGGCATCCGGTCCGCGAAGGTGTCGCTGGCGTAGTGGTGCGAGCCCGCGATGTGGCCGTCGTAGCTCCTCTCCTCGTCCCTGACGTCGACGATGGCAACGCGGGGGTCGGAAGCCAGGGACTCCAGCTGCGCCGCCGACACGTACGACACTCCCCTCCTCGCCATCTCTCGCCAATCGGAGCCTGCGATCTCCGATGGAATCGAAGGAAAGGAAGAAGAGGCGGGGAAGTTTGCACATCGCCCCTCGAGCGACGCACATATTACGGTCAATCATCCATCCCGGTAGGAGGATTTTATGGGCTGGGCCGTATTGGGCCGAACGGCCTGAAAAGACGACCAGGCCCATTAGGTAGTGGAGGCTGACCGACCCCGATCAAAAAGAAGAAAAAAAAAACACTGCAGTTTCCATCATCATCGGTTCCAGTTCGACGCCGACGCAGCCGCCGCAACACCCCCAATGCCGCGGCGGGCGCCGATACAGCCGGTGCCGCTCGAAGATTTGTTCGTCGAAGACGTCGACTACGGCGAATCCGACCAGGAGGAAGGGGAGGAGGAGGGCAATGATGGCCAAGGATCGGAGGAGCAGCAGGAAGATGAGGAGGGTAGTACTGAGGGATCAGATTCCGAGGACGACCACGAGGAGGAGGAGGTGGAGGAGGAGCAGGAGGAAGAGAGTGATGGGGAGGATATCGGACCGTCCGCCGGAACTAGGGTTTCAGGGGTGGCGGAGAGGGGAAACATGCCCACCTGCCCCATTTGTTTCGAGGCCTGGACTTCTGAAGGCGCTCATCGCATCAGGTAATAACCGACATCCAATTCAACTGCTGTTTCCTGGGATGTGCTTATTCTTTCTCTTCAACTGTCAACCGATCGAATCTCAAATGATGCTCATGTATGGCATCTGTAGTTGTATCCCGTGTGGGCATGTCTACGGGAGACATTGCTTAGAGAGGTGGTTAGCCCGGTGTGGGAATCGAAATCAAAGTGCAATGGTATGTATGCCACCTTTTTTTTTAAAAAAAAAAAGGGGTATGTATGCCACTTTAAGTGTACTCTTATACCTTCCCTTAATTTTGCCCATTTCAGTGCCCGCAGTGTGGCAAAAGGTATAAACATAAGGACATTATCAATCTCTATGCACCAGAGGTTGCTATTCCTAATAACGAGATTGAAAAGGTAACACTGCTTGTTTTACTTTCTCTGTTCTTTTTTCTCCTTCGGTTGCCAACTAAAAAGCTCATTTCAATTCTTTTGCAGGAAGTTTCTAATTTGAGGGAGAAAATTGTTTCCCTAGAGAAAAAGGTGATTGTTCTCCCTACAAATGACACCTGCCAGCTCCTTTAGCCTCTACCCTTCTGTTCCTTTTCAATGATAGCTTTCCTAACTTATACTTTTCCTGGTTTTAAGATGATGCACCATGGGAGCTTGCTTGCAGATCTTACCAATGTATGTGCACCGCCTTCAGCTGTTTGTTTCATCGTTAAAATAAAGCTCCAGATACATGACAGTTGTGCCAGGCTGCAGTGTCACTACAAGATGTATCATAACTATTCATGACACTGTTATCTATGGACATGTATATCGTTGCCGTTCTGACTTATGATATCAGAGGTTCATCATCACGGACCAAGGATATATCTTACATCATGATATTTTCATTCTCTAAAAACTCTCAGAAATACCTGGCATTTTGACTATAACTTGTGTGTACTTGCTCTGCATGCCTTGCAGTGGCTGATTCATACAGAGCACAGAATAATAGATGCGGGTAGCTCAAAGAGACAGGTACTGGCTGTTATATATGTTTCAGTGATTAACCATCATGCCATATAGCTGATGCCAAAACATTTGCTTCCAATGTGAAGAAAATAATGGAGCCTTGGGATGAAGCAGCACATTTGAAGCCACCTAAATCAGTTACAGTGGATTTCAGCTTACAGGTAAATTTACTGTGAAGTACCGTTTGAGATTCTATAGTAATCAATTTTCTGTGATCCTTATTTTTGAGTTTATATAACCTGTCCCAACTTTAGTTATTTGATCTGTAAAGCATGCTTCAATTTTTTATCACTATTTGAATTTTTTATCGAACTACTGAAGAATGACTTTGCTTGATTGAACTCATTATGTTATTCGTTATTTACTCATTGTGATTAACATATTGACTGAAATTTATTCAGTCTTGGCACTAATATGTTATCTCAATTTGGCTACCTCTAAAACTAGCTTTTCATCATTTGTTTCATATTAGTTTCATGTGTTTTCCCTTTCATTTGCCAAAATGTGTTCTGCACACTGGAATTTAAATCTTCATTCCATTACTTGTATCAGCTGCTTTTGGCCTTGAATTTGATGACTTTTGAATAGAACCATCACACTTGGCCATGGAGTATTCACTCAGGCAGAGACATGTCTCATTTGAGATTTGACATTAAGCTATCTTGATGCTACTATGATAAATAAGTAACTATACTGACCTCAAGAACCTTAAGGAGTTTGTAGAACCAATGCACAATGGATTATCTTATTGTTTGATATTTTTCCAAAAATAAAATGCATCATAAATTTATCCCAAAACTGTCACTGCACTGTTTTCCCCCTTAAACTGCTGGCTTCTTTCTTCCCCTGAAACTGTTGGCACCGTCTCAAGTTGTTAAACATGTTTTGTAGAATGAGTTATCTTTGGATGGAGCTAGAGTAATGAGTATAGATGCATCGAGCCAAATAATCCTTGTTTCTGGGAGGGCAGCAAGTGTAGGTGGTGAACATGTTCTTACTAAGGTAAAATTTTCATGTCATGCTTTTCCCAAATGAATTTCTTATGCTTGTCACCACTTGTTTCTTCAAAGTTCACTATATTGTACTTTTAATGGCAACAGATTAGCATGCTTTCCATCAATGAAGCACATAAAATCCAACTTCCTCCTGATACTAAAGCTGTGAGGGATATGTGTATCCTGCCTGGTGGCTCTGCTATTTTTACATCACTAGGCAAGAGACTATCGCTCTTCAGGTTTGTCTTGTTCTATGAAGAGTTTTGGTTCCTGCTGTTCTGTTGTGTCCTGACACTGTCTGCGTAATTTGTTCTAATAGTTATCATATTTTACTTTTTTGGACCAGCATGACAACTGACAGTGTCGTTCTTCAATGTGATTTGCCGGTAATTATCTGATCCTGCAAATATAATACTTGCATCTAATGCCACTGCCTCCTTTTTTATTATCTCAGCAAGGTCCCTATAAAATATGTTGTTTACTTTTATATAGATTTTTTCTCTTAGTCTGTTTGGATTTTATCAATGAAAGTTTACTTAGTGTTGACAGATCTTTTAAAAGGGAGGTGGTACAGTGCTACTTGGTTGTTTTGCCTAGCATTTCGTAATGGGCATAATAAATGAGGACACGCTATTTTAATTATTTGAGTCATACAACCTATAAATCCTACAATAACAAAAATATACCTCTGTAGGGGCCGATGGTCTCACCTATCATCTTTCCATTTTTTGGGAAAAAAAACTTCCAAGAGTGGTGACTTTGGAACTCCCTTGCTTTTGAAAAATTGATTATGATTTTCCATGCCTTGATGGAGATTAATGGACAATTAGGTTCACCACATACATATATATATATTCTACCTAATTTTAATATCACTATAAGGTGCAGGCTCCTGGTTGGTCATGTTCAGCAGACGTATCTGGTTCACATCATATTTATGCTGGATTGCAGGTTAAACATTCAATATCTCATCTTAAGTTTATTGATGCCCTTGCAAGTTTTTACCTGAACTACTGTATATACTGCAGAACGGCATGCTTTTGACTTTTGATATCCGTCAAACTGCAAGACCCTTGCATTCTATGGCGGGACTTTCTATGCATCCAATTCACACAACCCACTCTGTCATCGATAGCAACGGTTCCAGGAAGGTTATTTCAGCTTCTGCTCTAGGTCCCTGCATGTGGGATGCTGATGGCAATCAAAGCAGGTATCTGTCACAGTAATAGTTCAATGGCATAGTAGTATTTAGCATCAGCAGTTTCTCTAAACTGCATCTCTGTTTTTCAGATTCATGAAATTGTATTGAAATTTTTTAGGTTGGCTATTTATGGCCCTCTTCCTAAGTCACCGGGTCCTCTTCTTTTCAGGCCAAATTTGCTAACTGGGATGGAAAATCAACGTGTGTGCATCTCTCTTGCATGTGCCCCGCTGTCAAGCGATCTTTTGGTGGCGTCCTTTCGGCCCAAAGTTGAAACATCATCATCGGAAGATTCCACTGCATCTCAAATGTGTCTGTCACAAACGCCAACTCGCACTGGCTCAGGAAAACTGGGGCATCATACCCTTATAAGGAGGACCGGCAACACATCCTTTGCTGAAGGCACGACATGTTATGCCAGTGTCAGTGAAATGCGCATGTTGAAATCTGCAATCATACCTTATGGAGATAATCAGCATCTCTTCGTCTGCGGAGACGAGTCTCTGTGTGGGGTCCGAACCTGGCAACTACCTTCGTTCGGGTTTCATGCTGATGCTGAGCTGAGCCCACACCGGCAGCCGATCCTTGATTTAAGGTATGCGGAAAGTCCAGGTGGAGGGAGGTACCTTGGGTGTTTAAGCGAGGAAAAGTTGCAGGTCTTGAGAATTAGGTAGCATGTCAGGGACACTTAGCCTTTTGGTAGCGGAGCTAAGTGCTAGCTAACTACTCCCTCTGCTTCGAAATGTTTATCACCGATTAGTTCATTGAGAAACATTTGAGGACTGAGAGAGTACTAACCTATTATTAAGCATGTGAAGGAGATACTGCACTCGAGTCGTTTGCTGTACAGAGTTGCTGAATGTAAGAACAGTTTCAGATTTGAGTTGTGATTCCATTTAACATGAGCCTCCCTCAATCCATTGGAATATGCTCTCGTATAATAATTAATAACAAACTACAGAGCTTACTACACACTCCCTCCACCTCCGGAAGTTTGTCATCTTTTAATTCAAAAATAAATTAATGGATGACAAAATTTGGGGATGGAGTATATGGTATTCAGGTATTACCCCTACTGGTAGTTTAGCAGACAGCAGCCTTATCAAACATGATTGATTATATCGCCTCAACCACTAATTATAATGGGAAGGGCGGCGGTTCACTTTCACTCTCACACACACAACACGCTCTTTAGTGTCCTTGATTTACAGTTGCAGTTGTAGTAATCACGATTAATTTAGTTTTAATCAATTATGTGATCGTAGTCTTGTGTGTGTGGATGACGTGGCTAGCACTCTGGGTATAACGCATGGTCCTTGGTGCCATCCTGGCAGTAGTAGTAGACCATGGACCTCTGCTGCGCCCATTGCATGGCGCCACGCTGCTGCGCGCTGAGCCCCGCGCCGGCCGGCGAGGCCGGCACCGGCCGGCAGGTCGCCGGCGAGCCTGTCTCGCACCCGGCGATCCTGAACCCCTGGAAGCGGGCCACGAATGGCTGGTAGCGGTAGTCGGCCCTGTACTTGCCGCCGTCAGTGGCCCAGTCGGAGGCGTCCCAGATGGAGCCGTAGGCCCACATCTCCCGGTCCGGGAAGGCGGCGGCGGCCCGTTGGTAGCGGCGCACGGGGACGTCGTCGACGAGGAAGACGATCTGGTCGGGGTTCCATAGGATGGCGTAGTGGTGGAAGTCGGCGGTGGGGTCGAACCAGAGGTGGAAGCGCATCTCCCTGCCGACGAGGTGGGCGCCGTCGCCGGTGCCGCGCACGTAGACGTTGGTCTGCAGCGTGTAGGGCTCGCCGGGGACGGTGCCCAGCAGCTCCATGTCGATCTCGTCGTGGTTACCCGGGTACAGCTCGTTATTGGACAGCTGCATGCATGAGTTATCGACGACGATCTCAGCTCATCATCAAGCGCAAGGTCGTTGCAGACGACATGCATTCATGTACAGAGAAGAGACGGACGGAAGAAGTTAAAAAAAAAAAGGATCGATACGATAGTACTGACGTAGAATGCGGTGTTGACGCCGGCGGTGTATCCGGTCTGGACCTTGATGGACGCGCCGAAGTAGCCGTTCCGGTACGATCGCTTCGACTTGAACCCGCTGCCTGAAACACACAGATCGACTCATGCATCAGGCCTGCCTGAAATTATTATTACTAGAGACCCTGCATGAGTTACCTGAGCTGCGGTCCATCAAGAGCGTGAGCGCCTTCTGATCCTGCGACATAGTCTGGTGCTGCGGGCCCCACAGGTTGCTGTAGCCCTCGGAGAAGGCCATGGACCTGATCACCGCGCTGGGGTAGTACCCAGGAGAAGGCTGTGCTTCTGCTCCTGCTGCAGATTGGTGGAGGAGGAGCATCGTCACCACCAACGCCGCCGCCATGGTAGCCACCTGCAGCTCCTGGACCTGGAGATGCATCATCACCATCCTGCGTGCGCTGGTCTCAAGCTTCCAGAGCGCGTGGATGCACAACAAGCAGACGAGCTACTACCACTCCAGTTACCTATATTGTCGTTGCGCAGAGAGATCAGTAGTGTGTTTCTCCATGCATCTCCTCCATTCTTCGGCTAGCTAGCTGCGCTTATATATATATATAGGCCTTGGATTGCTGGCCGGTGTGTGTTAATTGGGGAAGCGGTTATGCACGGGTACAGGGAGGAGAAAATGATGAACCACTCTAAACTGCAAGGCTAACTAATCAACGAGCGCATGCAGTAATGAAAACACTGTGATCTAGCTACTACCAGCAGCTGCTGAGATACTTCTCGATACCGTCCAACACAGTGCATATGCATGATCTGACTGGCGTGTATCCTGACTCGGACTGCAAATTAATCATATCGTTAGACAAGAATATTTGTCAATTACAGGTGGTTGCGTGCTGAATCGTGAGAGCTCGTTGTTCCATGGTCTAGTCGCCGTCAGAGTAAACGACGGACACAGGTGCTTTGATTTCGTGACCGTGGCTAGCGATCCAAACAGTCAGGGATGCTGCTCTCTTCTCCTTTGCATCACATCAGGTATCCGTGGGGGGGCGGGGGAGCGACTAATTTGGCCAATCAACCAGTGCCCCAACCTAGCAGATCATATCTGATAGAAGACTAGAATGAATGCTTGATTATCCAAAGGTCTAGGTACATATTTATAGATACATAGATGGGCCGGTAAATAGGTAAATAGGCTAGGCCCAAACACAGTCCAACACCCCCCCGCAGTCCCAACATCTAGCCACAACAGATGTTGAGACTGGACCGAAACTCAGAAAACAAAGTCGACGGGAGTCCCTTCGTGAAGATGTCGGCAAACTGTGACGTCGTCGGCACATGGAGAACTCGAACCTCCGCCTCTGCTACGCCGTTAGCCACGGCGCGGTACTCCGCCTCAGCACTGGAGCGGGAAACCACGGGCTGTCGCTTCGAGGACCAGGAGACAAGATTCCCCCCCAGGAAGACGGCGTAGCCAGAGGTGGAGCGGCGGGTATCAGGGCACCCCGCCCAGTCAGCGTCGGTGTAGACCACCAGCTCAGAAGGCGAGTCACGTCGAAGTAGAAGGCCGTAGTCGAGGGAGCCGCGCAGGTACCGAAGAATCCGCTTCATCGCCGTGAGATGCGTCTCCCGCGGATCATGCATGTGGAGACACACCTGCTGAACCGCGTAGGAGATGTCCGGCCTGGTGAAGGTGAGGTACTGCAGGGCACCTGCAAGACTCCTGTAAGAGGTGGGATCGGAGACCGAGGCGCCGTCGGCCGCAGGCAGCTTCGCCTGGGTGTCCACGGGAGTGGAGCACGGCTTGCAGTCAGCCATGCCCGCTCGCTCGAGGATATCCAGACAGTACTGGCGCTGGTGGAGGAACAGAGCGCCCGGGCGGTGCTCGACCGCAACGCCCAGGAAGTGGTGGAGCTGGCCGAGATCCTTCATCGCGAACTCGCGCTGTAGGGCGGAGATCGTGCGCTGAAGAAGAGCCGGGCTAGACGCCGTGAGTACAATATCGTCCACGTACAGGAGGAGGTGGACAGTGTCACCCTCATGCCTGTAAACGAAGAGCGAGGTGTCCGACTTGGCCTCGACGAAGCCGAGCGAGGCCAGGAAGGAGGCGAACCGGCTGTACCAAGCCCGAGGCGCCTGCTTCAGCCCGTATAGGGACTTGTTCAGCCGGCAGACCAAGTCTGGACGGGCTGAATCAACGAACCCTGTCGGCTGACTGCAGTACACCGTCTCCGTCAGCGTCCCGTGGAGGAAGGCGTTCTTGACGTCCAGCTGGTGGACAGGCCAAGAACGCGAGAGAGCCAACGACAGGACAGTCCGTACTGTCGCTGGCTTAACCACCAGACTGAAGGTCTCGTCGTAGTCCACTCCAGGGCGCTGAGTGAAGCCCCGAAGTACCCAACGAGCCTTATATCTCTCCAGGGATCCATCCGCCTTCCTCTTATGCGTGAAAACCCACTTGCCTGTGACAACGTTGCCACGAGGAGGACGGGGAACAAGGTCCCATGTCCGATTGGCAAGTAGGGCCGCATACTCCTCCTCCATAGCGCGGCGCCAGTGAGGGTCAGCGAGGGCGCTACGGACGGAGGTCGGTATAGGTGATACCGAAGAGGAAGTGGATGGTGTCGGTGTCGTCGATGAGAGTACCACTCCGGAGAACCTCTGAAGAGGCCGGAGAACCCCAGCGGCACATCTAGTCACCATCGGGTGAACGTGTCTTGGGTCCCGGTGGAGCAACGGTGGGTGGTACACCGAGGGCTCGGGACGAGCAGGCGCAGAGTCACCAACCCGCTCTCGTCGCTGGTAGACAAGAGCAGGGTCGGCGAACCGTGGAACAGGGGCCGCGCGTGGCGCAGCGCGTGACGCAGGAGCCGGAGTAGTCGTCGGGTCCCCGCACGGCGCGAGAGTCGAGGCCGGAGACGTCGAGGCCGCGCGTGGCGCAGCTGTAGGGGACGCCGGGGCCTCGTGTGGCGCAGGAGTCGAGGATGGAGACGCTGGGGCCGCGCGTGGCGCAGCCGTAGGAGACGTCGAGGCCTCGTGTGGCGCAGGAGTCGAGGTCGGAGACGCCGGGGTCGCGCGTAGCGCAGCCGTAGGAGACGTCGGAGCCTCGTGTGGTGCAGGAGGCGAGGTCGGAGACGCCGGGGCCGCGCGTGGCGCAGCCGTAGGGGACACCGGGGCTGCACCTGGCGCAGCAGGAGACGTCGGTGCCACGCGTGGTGCAGCACTCGTCCCCAGGGTCGACGGAGCCTGGGCACCAACCCGCACTCGTCGCTGGTAGACGAGAGCAGGGTCAGTGAACCGCTGTGTCGTGGCTGTAGTAGGCACAGCCGGAGTCGCCGCAGGTGCCGGTGCTGCGTAAGGTGCAGCGGTTGACATCGGGGCTGTCGGAGGAACAGCTAGTGGCGGCAAGAGCGCCGGAGCCGCGGGAGGCACGACAGGTGGTGTCTGAGACACGGTGGTTGTGTCCGGCGCAGCTAGAGGAAGACCTGCAGAAGGTAAAAAACAAGGTCGCTGGACAGGAGCGGCCTCAGGGTCAGTGGAAAAAAGGGAATCCAACTCGGAGACCGAATCAGAGGAGGACCCAGCGAAAGGGAAGGAGGACTCGTCGAACACGACGTGTCGGGAGATCAAGATGCGGCGAGTGGTAAGGTCGAGACACCGGTACCCCTTATGATCAGGGGAGTACCCAAGGAAGACACACCGAGTCGAACGAGGCGCGAGCTTATGGGGGGCGGTGGCAGAGAGATTAGGGTAGCAAGCGCACCCGAAAACTCGAAGGTGGTCGTAAAGAGGAGGGGTGCCGAACAAAGCGAAATGAGGAGTGGGAGCACTAATCGCCTTAGTAGGAAGGCGATTAATGAGGTAGGTGGCGGTGTGAAGCGCCTCCGCCCAATAGCGAGCAGGAGTAGAAGCCTGAAACATCAGGGAGCGCATGACATCGTTGGTCGTCCGAATCATGCGCTCAGCCTTGCCGTTCTGGGGAGAGGTGTACGGGCAAGACATGCGCAACTGAACACCGTGAGAAAGAAGAAAGTCACGGAACGCTGAGTTGTCAAACTCGCGCCCGTTGTCGCACTGGACCGCCCTGATCGTGCAACCAAACTGGGTGGACACCCAAGCGAAGAAGTGAGAGAGAGTGCCAAAGGTATCAGACTTCTTCCGCAAGGGAAAAGTCCACGAATAGTGTGAGAAATCATCAATGACGACCAAGTAATACTTAAGGCCGGATACACTGAGAATAGGAGATGTCCAAAGATCACAGTGAATCAGATCAAAGATGTGCTCGACACGAGTGACAGAGTGCGAAAAAGGAAGACGAACGTGGCGACCCAACTGGCAAGCATGGCAAAGAGACTCGTGAGTACCCCGAGTACACGAAATCACTGAACTACCAGACAACTTCGACATAGCATCAGTGCCGGGGTGACCAAGCCGACGATGCCAGATGGTCGAAGAGGCTGTCGTAGTCAAGGCAAGAGGCGGAGCGGAAGCTGGAAGACGCATCGTGTACAGAGGTCCCGAACTCTCACAGCGAAAAAGAACACGCCGAGTAGTAAGATCCTTCACAGATAAACCAAAAGGATCGAACTCGATGGAAACCCGATTGTCAGTAGTGAAACGGCGAACGGAAAGAAGGTGCTGAATGATGTCAGGAGCAACAAGAACATCACGGAGCTGAAAAGAACCTGACGAACCCAAGTCACCTACTGAGGTGACCGGAAGAACCGACCCATTCCCAACAACGATAGATGAAGGATGAGAGGGATGGGAAGGACGATTAGAAGAGAGGATACCGGCGTCAGGAGTGGTGTGGTACGAGGCGCCAGAGTCTACCACCCAGTCAGGTCCAGACGGCGGGAGACCCTGTACTGTCCACGCTGGCCAGAACTGCGGCACCGGTGCGGCGGCGCGCGCAGGGGATGCGGTGGGGTGGCGCAGAGGAGGCGCGCAGGGGGAGAGGCGCAAGGGGGCGCCGGCCAGGGTGCTGCCGGCCAGGGGGGCGCCGGCCAGGGGTCCGCCGGCCAGGGGTCCGCCGGCCAGGGGGCCTCCGGCCAGGGGGAGGGCGGCGGCGGCGGCCATAGTGGGGGCGGCGGCGGCCAGAGGGGGGCTGGTTGCGGCGGCGGCTAGAGGGGGGGCGCCGGCGGCGGCCATAGAGGGGGCGGCGGCGGCCAGAGGAGGGGCGGCGGCGGCGACCAGAGGGGGGGCGGCGGCGGCGGCCAGAGGGGGGGGCGGCGGCGGCGGCCAGAGGGGGGGCGGCGGCGGCCAGAGGGGGGCGGCGGCGGCGGCCAGAGGGAGGGCACCGGCGGCGGCCATGGAGGGGGCGCCGGCGGCGGCCAGGAAGGGGGCGCCGACGGCGGCGGCGGCCAGGGAGGGTAGGGGGGCGGCTGCGGCGGCCAGGGGGGCGCCGGCGGCGGCGGCCAGGGAGGGTAGGGGGGCGCCAGCGGCGGACAGAGAAGGGGGCGCCAGGGAGGGGCCGGCGGTGGGAGCAGGGGCGGCGGCCAGGGCGCCGGCCATGGGGGAGGGGGGGGGGCGGCGGCTGGGTGGGTGGTGGGGATTAGGGTTAGGGTTTGGCTAATGATACCATGATAGAAGACTAGAATGAATGCTTGATTATCCAAAGGTCTAGGTACATATTTATAGATACATAGATGGGCCGGTAAATAGGTAAATAGGCTAGGCCCAAACACAGTCCAACAATATCAAGTAGACTTCGCTCCCATTGTCACATTCACACACTCACATTTTTCTTTTACACTCGTATTCGACATCGTGTTGTGAAGATATGTAATGATCTAATTAATTTTTATTAATTGGCACACTAAGACCAAGGATCTGTAATACTGTAACTAGATAAACAGGTGGGAATGCGATCGACCTGACGCTTCCACCAGAAGCATTCTGCATGCATGGGGTTGGTCGATCGGGCGTTGGCACGTCTTCGTCACCACCATCACATCCATGCAGCTTAGAATAAAATTTGCTAGCTAGGGATTCTTCCTTTTCTTGAATTAATCGAGTATGCAAGGCTTGGCTAATGTACTGGTTACTATCTTATACTGAAAGAGCTTCCCAGCATACGAATGAGCCAATGCAGCCTAGCTTACAATGTGGCTTATTTTCACATATTCATCTTGGGCATAATTACGAAATAATCATGCTACTTACACAAAACAATGGATTCTATCAACCAGCATGGGAACCTTCTGATAGAATTGGGCAGATACTGCTGCATACGCATCCAACTGGTCTGGTGTAATCCTCGATCTATGCGCGACGTGGTGCAATTTAGTCGGACGAAACATAAGAGACTTTGGCTACCATGCAAATATTATATTGCATTTCCAGTGAGTGAAATCCTAACATATCCAATATCCTCCAATCCCTGTGAGGTTGCACATGGTCTGATAGCCAAAAGAACATGTTGCTTTAATTTGGACAGTGCAGATATATATGTCCAGCAACAACTGATCAATCTTAGACGCAGATGCAAATAATAATATACGTTGTACCCACATGTCGAAAGCAACGGCCTCGTTCACTAATTTGGACGTTGACCACTCTCCTAACTAGCTTTATGGTTTTATAAATCAGTACTGTACTATGCATGTACTATATACAGAACAATCAATTTCTTGGGTTCAGTTCTGTTGATTGCAGCCTCTTTTTGGGTAGCCTTTGCATTTGCTTTGCATGGGGTCATCCGATCCTGCCGTTGGAGCACATGCTCCATAGATCGAGATGCATGCTAGGAACAGCAAACCGACTCCGAATTGCCATTTCAGCTAACTCCCGTACACCATTTGCTTGATTGCTTACTGTGCGGAATTTGGCCATTGGCTTTTGTCGGTTCCTGCAGTGTGTGTCTACCTACCTAATTGATCAGTACTGAGTGCCCACAACTTTGATGCTACATACCAGCTACTGAATTTGGATCATTGTGCATATAGCTAGAGGCCAGAGATTTGTCAAGAGGAACTACAGTTGTGCTAGTGAGATTTTAGAAGTTGCATACTTCAAAATAAATCAATCTTTAGCTAGGAGTGATGTGGAAAATTGTTATAAACAGGAGGAGAAGACTGGGCCGACTGGATTAATTGGTAGAAGTACTAAAGATTTGGGGGATCTAGATTCCTGTAGATGACCCTCTTGTGTTGCGGTTGCGTCCATTGATCAATTGGATGCGATTATTTGGAAGAATGCACGCATGCTACTAGCTGTTGTGCAGTCGCCGCGCGTCCTACAGTCAACCAAGTTCTTTGTGCAATCTTGGCGATCAGAAGAAATTAAATAACGATGATTGAAGTACTAGTCCGTAACAATGCAGGAGCTCCGTCGTCGCCGCGCTTGATTGATTCCTGTGGAATGCCTATTCATCAATAAATCAAGCGCGACGGACGGAGCTCCTACATTTGATTTAAGAAACTAGTAATCATTTGCCTTAAATGGGCATTCTTCAGTAGGGACGTACGTCCCCCATGTCTAGTTCTTCGCTCAAAACTACTATTGGGTCGCCAATCTGTCGTCAGCTTTACTATTTTTCCCTTTGAGGTATCTATTTTTTTCTTTTTGAATCCTGCATTTTTATTTGAATTTGAATCGATTCCTGTGAAATTTATGTACAATTATTGTGAAATTTCTGCGTTTCCAAAAGAGACCTTAATTTACTGCTGTGCTATTTCTTTTATCAGCATCTCTCAATGTTACTACTAGAACCCACAAATAGGCCAACCCATCTCAGTAGCCCGTTTACGACTTTGGGAAGAAACGGGTTGCTTAAAGCCCAACTGGTGCGGCCCAGCCCATCTCAGTTTAGCCCGTTAGTACGAAACGTGTTTGCTAAAAGAGCCCAAGTCATTCGGCCCAGCCCAAGCTGCTGCTCTTCTTCCTCCTCCCGTTCCTTCCCCTTTGCTTGCTAGCTGTGGTTGTTGCTGCCGAATCTCCGCGACTCCCGTCCAACGCAAAGGAGAGGAGAGGAGAGGCAGGCTCCATCTTGATGGAGACTGTTAAGAGCCTCCTCAAGCCTAAGCCAACGCCGCAGCAGCAGCTGCGCGAGTGGCAGCGCCGCCTCCGCAACGAGGGCCGCACCATCGACCGACAGATCCGAGGCAAGCTCTGGTCCCCTCCCTCCCTCTACTCTTGTTCGGATTCACGTCTCATCGTTCCACTTCCACGTGCTGCTGCTGCTGCAGATGTTCAAAGGGAGGAGAAGAAGGTGGAGAAGGCCATCAGGGAGGCTGCCAAGCGCAACGACATCGGATCGGCCAAGGTATCCATCGATCGATACAACCCTGCTGCTGAATGATTCTTATTCATTCCCTTGCGGCCTCACTGAGTGACGACTCCTTGATCCAAAAAAGGCGCTGGCCAAGGAGGTGGTCCGTTCCAGGAAAGCGGTCAACCGCCTCTACGAGAACAAGGCCCAGCTCAACTCCATCTCCATGCACCTCGGCGAGATCGTCGGTAACATAACAGCCTCATCATTATTCTCATTGTTTGCCCTCCACAACTGCTATACTGTATCTACTGATGTACGTACTCGTACTCGTATGATTCATTCTGTCACCCATTGCTATTTGGGAAAAATGGGAACGCATCCTCATTAACCTGCTTGGAAAAGTACTGACATCAGGTTGCAATGTATAACCTCTTCCAGCAACTGCAAGGACAGTAGGCCATTTGTCTAAGAGCACTGAAGTGATGAAACTTGTCAACAGCCTTATGAAAGCACCCGAGGTCGCAACCACAATGCAGGAATTCACCAAAGAGATGTCTAAGGTAGGATAAATACCATCGATCGGAGCCTCTTTCAGAGGTTTGCCGGCTACATACTCTGAAACTGCTTGATTTCTGTGTGCTTTGGGTGCAGGCTGGTGTTATCGAAGAAATGGTTAATGATGCTGTTGATTCAGCGCTGGACAATGAGGACATTGAGGAGGAGATTGAAGAGGAGGTCGACAAGGTCCTCTCTGAAATTGCTGGCGAGACTGCTTCTGAGCTTCCAGATGCTGTCCGGAAGGAGAAGATGAAACAACCGTCAACTAGTGCGCCTGCTGAGGTAATAATATACATAGTCCTCACTCACCCTCTACATTTTGCAATCTATATGTTACTCTTTCCGTCTCGAAATATTCGTCACTTTTTAGTTCATTTTTGAACTAACAAATGGTACATATTTGAGAATGGAGGGAATATTTCATATTCCGTGTCCTAAAACATCTCACTATAAGCTGGTATCATTGTGCAGAGAACTGCTATAGCTGAGGCCGTTGATGATGACGATGATGATCTAGACCAGATAAGGGAAAGGCTTGCAAAAGTGAGGTCATAGTAGAGAAGGAGAACTGGACAAGATCAGTGATTGACGTGTTACAGTGTATACTATTTCACTTGGCACAGTTCCAAATTCTCTGAGAATCGGAAACATTTTGATTTCAACCCAGAAATATTTCTCAACCAGAAAACAGAATCACTTAGAAAGCATTGGCTAATTTTCCGGTTCCAGTTTTATTATAGAGGAGAGGATTGTAATTACTCATTTACCCTTAGATGAGTTATGTTGTTTTGCCGCATTATAACCTTTAATAAAGTCATATAATATACATTATTTATAAGTATAATTGTAAAATATATGTCATCATGCACATGCTGGAATGTTGAAATCATAAGTGGTCACATCACATATTTGCTTTCAAATTATAAGTCAAAATAATTTTGATGATATTTTTATGTAATTTTGTCAAATTCAAAAGGGAGGTATGTGAGAGTGAACCATTTCAGGTTGCGGAATAGTCTAGGCTAAAAAATTGAAATGTTTCAAGCCGTTTCAACTGTAAAACGTTTATAAAAAATATGTGTTTAGTACAGATTCAAATGTTTCAGTCCAGAATCCAAAACGTTTCACCTTATTAAGGATAACGAAATGAAGAGGTAATGATCAATAATGGAAGATCAACAAAAAATGATCAATGAGACCAGACAACTGCCCGAGTATCTAGAGCGTTGCCGTCCGGATTAGGGTCTTGTTTAGCATAGCTGGTACTTGTTACAAAAGCAGCTTCTGCTTATATCCTGTTTTTTTTTTTCATTCTGAGAAGCAGTTAAACTAATAACCTGTTACAGAAGCTTCCTGTTTGGCACACCTTCAACTTATTTTTATGAAGAAGCTACAACAGAAGTTGTGTCAAACAGGGCCTAGATTCTGAGGAGGCTCCGTCCGGATTAGATTTCGAGGAGACTTCTCACTGGAATTTATTTTCAAATAATATTTCAGGTGTCTCTCATGCGTGCAGACATAATGATAAAGCAATGTTCCAGTCACACATCAGATTCTTGTGGATTCTAGTGATTTCTCGAAGGACGTAGTGGTAGAAGTCGTGTGTAGTTGTACTCTGTATATGTGTGAGAATGTGTAGGTGTGAGTGGATAGCGTGAGTTACGCGTGTATTGATATATGAACAGATATCACAGCTGTATCGATAGAGAGGCTTAAAAAAACAAAAAAACAAAAACAAAGAATGATTAATAAAGAGAAGGCTGCAGTTGCGCTGGTTGTCTGGCGGAGTAACTGACTTTGAATTGGAGGCCCAACAAAAACAATCGAAGGCCCAACTGTGCTCCGTTTTAAAAGACGGCGACCTTCCTTTTCCATCATCTCCTCCTCCCCCACTTCTTCCGCGACTTCCAGCCAAAACCGCCCCGCGGATTCTTCTCAACCAAGCCGAAGGCCGCACACCAGGTGAGCGCCGCTTCCAATCTCCACGGGCATCTTTTTGTGGCGATCGGGACCATCCAGGTTGGGGATTAAGCCTCGGTTTCGATTTCCTCTGCTCGATTCGTCGAGCCGCGGTATACGGCGGCGAGTTCAGTTTCCGGTTTCTATTTTTGTTACGTTCCTCTGTTCGCTTCATCGCTGCTGCACTTGCCGTCGGAATTCCGTGGGCGCTGGTGGGTTGTCGGTTTTTCCTCGAGCGAGGAATTCGATTCTCCTTCCCACCGCCTTCGGCTGTTGTGATTAATTGTTCTGCTTGCTGAGGTTGCCTCATCATCAGGTGAATCATTGTGTCGACAATGTCTAGTTAAGAGGGATGCATTTATTCTAACTAGGGTTTACAACTGTAAATAAACCTTGGTCTTACCTGGAGAAACGATTCTGTGTTTTTGTCGTTCACCGCCGCACCGTACGTTGATTGCGACCGTTACGATTGTTCGGGCGCTTTCCATGTTGTTTGCGCTTAATCTGGATTCCTCCATTCTGGTAGCTGGGTACGAAGGCCTTTCACTTCCATTGCCTCGATCTAGCATATCATGCAAGTATCCAGTCATTGATCATTCTTACTCTAGTTTTAATGCTAAGCCGTTACTGGCGGATTTTTCTTGTTTTATTATATCTCCTTGTTGCTCCTGGTCTGTTTGATCTTTCGTTCAGTTCCCCTTTTTGTTGCTTGGTGCAATTTGCAGGTCTGTGAAATCTTACTCGCAAGAAAAAAGTCGGTGAAATCTCAGAATGGGGAAGGGGGTACCTCCACCTCACACTACAGAGTGAGTTACCATGCCTTATCTGTGGTCGTGTTTTGCGAATAGTCAGTGTTTGCACTCGTCATAAGTTCCATAAGCAGGCATGCTACAAAAGTTTTTGGAATCTTTGACTTGCTGTGAATTGTTCAGATGCTAATGCCAGCTTGCAAATCTATCTTGCCGTTGAAACTGGCTAACATATTTTCCATGCTCATGTTATATTCGCAGTACTGCTATTAAGATTAATTAAATGCTTCTATTCCCGTCAACTCACGTCGAATTTAGTTTGTACCCGTGCTTTCAGTGCATTGGCATTGTCTGTTCGGACCACCAAGCTGAGTGATATCTGCTTACTCTTTTTAATTATCGAATTGTCATAGCTTCGACTTATTTTTTTGTCACTTATTACTGTTTCCTTCCTAGGCTGGATGCGTACATTTATGACTACCTGGTCAGCCGAAATATGATTGAAACCGCTAAAGCCTTTGCGGAGGAGACTCAAGGGACGCTACCTGCACCCAATCTTCGAAGTAATTACCTTTATGATCTTCGTCTGGACCATTTAAATTTTTCCGACCCTTGTAAAATCGAAAATGAATGCCTAGTTACTGAGTAAGATTGACATGCCATTCACTGATATCCTCGTGAAAGAATTTTTTGTGTGCACTACCTATTGCTGTTAGCTTGTGGCAAAGCTTCAGTTCCTCGAATCTAGAGACGGGGCTCCGTCGGGGCCATGGGGCAGTTATGTTCATGTGTAATAATCTTTAACCATTTTGGAATATAAAATGAGCTAAAATTTTGGTGTACATCTGATGAAGATGTGCGTAGTCTTGTGCTACTCAAATGTCTGGCATACAACCAGATTACTTGCTCCTTATTCTAAAGATTTAAAAAAAAAGAAATTCAAGTTGTGTACAGGGATATCTCTTGATGCAATTGTATCTTTTCACTTTGTATGCCAGAACTTGGTATCCCTGGAGGATTCCTCTCTGATTGGTGGTCTATATTTTGGGATCGCTTCAGTTCAAGTACAGGTGATTCGGAATACCCAGAAGTAAGTCTTTGTCTGCCTCGGAATTCCTGTGAGGTTATCAAACAAATATTTATGCACCATGCCAACGCTCCCGGGAGATTTAAGTTGGTGCTTTTATAATATATATATCATCATCTTATGAGAAAGCTTTGTTTTAAGTTGACCCAGGGGTATGCACTGGAGGAAAAACCATTTCAGGTTGGCGACCATTTCAGTCTAGAACAGGAGCAAATGCAACAAAGAGCTGCAACTCTTGCCAACTCAAGCGCTGTATTCAGAAATACAATGCAGCAAGATCCTGTTGCTGATTCAGCTGCTTACCAGCGGTGCTACTGACAGTTCCACTAAATTTCCTTAATACTTCCATTTCCATTGATTTTTGTTAATCATATTTACTTTATTTCACTCTGGTCAGGTTTTCGGGTCACGCTCCAGTTGACATCACTCCCCCAAGTCTAATGCAGCAACCATATCAACAACAAACTGTAGGTGTCTACAGATATTGCCTTACATATAATAGTTTTTGCTCCACTAGTTTCTTCCGCTATATTTATTAGTATGCTTTTGTAAAACGGCAACTCTTTCACATTTGAATTTTTGTCCCATAAGTATTGCCCTACAAGTTACTTATTCATCAAAAGGCTTTATTATTCAAATGGTTATCTGATCCTAATGCACTTTGTCAGGATGGCAAGGGTGCAGATGACGTGCTTGATTTATCAAGAGATGTTTCTCTGGAGAAAAAAACAGGTACTTTTCTTCCACATTCAGAGAGAGATTGAAAGCACCAGTTCCTTTTCTAATCAGAAAAAGAAATTCAAATGCAAAGCACTAGACTTATTGCTGTATAAATCCAGGAAATAAACCTAATAACGTAATGTACTTGATACACATCCAGGTATCGCCATTGAGGAAGTTTTCAGTCTGAAAGCCAGTCAGAAAAAGATTTTTTGCTGCTCCTTTTCTTCAGATGGAGAGTTTCTGGCTAGTGCTGGAGATGAAAACAAGGTAAATTAAGTTGTCCCTATCTTTGTAAACTGTAGAGTTTGTAGTAGAGTATTTCATGGCTGGTTTGACGGTAGATATGCCTGTACTTGCAAATGCTTTCTGAGAACCTAGATGGATTTTGATGTCCGAAATATTCAATAATACAATACTGGTTTCATGATGGGTTACTGGGAGGGAGATTATGAATTGCAGATCATGAAGAAAAAAATCATTGTTTATATGAAGACTCCAAAACCTGTAAGCTTGCGAAGATATACCCTGGATATTTGGCATAACGTAGTGCTCTTAGTGAGTACTCTCTTAGTCCCAAAAGCATGTCGCTTTGTAGTTTATTTTTGAATGACAAAGGGACACGGTTTTTGAGACGGAGGGAGTAATGATTATGCTTTTTAGGAAAAATTATCTGCTATTCCCCCATGGCGCGTTTACGAATGTATTTCTACAGTATACACTTATACAGTATTTGCCTTCATGCTTCTGAACTTCTGTTCTGATATTCTCTAGGTTTTCATTAACAATATCAGAAAGAATTTAGAGGGGCACACTTGGGAAGCACACTCTAGCTTCATCACGGACATGAATTTTAAGCTGAACAAAAACATGTTTGCAACATCTTCATCTGATAGAACTGTGAGATTGTGGGACACATCTCAGGTAACAAAACTACTGCAAAAATCCCTAGTGACGGATATGTTTTGTTTTTTGGTTTTTCAGTCATGCTATCCACCAAATGGCAGCAGCTACTTACATGATAGTGTTTATTTGAGACCGTGTCACAACGTTGTGGTGCTTATTACCAGTAAGTTGGAGTTTCATGGTTTGACGTTTCTCTGGTTGGATTTTTACCACGTCAAACGTATAGGTGTACATACTGATAGCTAGATTTTTGCAGCAACCAACGCCTTACTCTAACAAAACTGCAGAGGCATGTGGTCATTCATACCTCCGGGGCAATGAATTAATTTGGTGCTTACAAACTGTTAACTTGTTTTTGTCACAGGGTGGCCATCATATCCATACGTTCGTTGGGCATAATTCTCTGGTCAGATCAGTAGATTTTCATCCAAAAGTGGATTCTTCACTCATTTGCTCGTGCGATGATAGTGGCAAGGTTCTGTTCTGGAGAATAGGGCAACAAAAGGCACACACCTCCGAAGCAGTAGGTTCAATGCCTGCCAAATTTCAGTTTGCAAAGTTATGCTTGCCTACTGTCCAGTGACATGCATGTTTGTTCTCTGGTGATGCAGACAGGTAGAGGAAAAGTAAGGTTCGACCCAACCGGGAGATACCTAGCTTCAGTTATTGGAAATACGGTGAACCTTACCAATGTTCAGACAGATAAAAGGATCGGCTGTTTGCAGGTTCGCACATTAATCGTCTCTCTTGCTTCAATATGATGTACTATGTCTCATACTGCCCCCGAACTGCAGGGTAACGAGGATAACAAAACTGTGCACTCCATATCCTGGAGCGAAGATTTCCATTGCTTCGCTTCTGTTAGCGAGGATTGTGTAAGGGTCTGGCCTTCACAGGGAGGAGGACCCGCCCGTGAGCTAAGTGGGACGAAGCTGAGCTATTTCCGCTCCTGCAGCTTCCACCCAAAATATCCAAACACGTTGGTCATTGGGGGTTACCAGGTATGCATGCTTCATTTTAGCTTCGTTGGGTGTCTTATTGTTTCTACAAGTAAATAATGTGGCATTACTTGCACATTTCTTGGATGTTCTGACGACGACATATATTTCTCTCTCGCCGGCCGGGATGTGCAGACGATTACCCTGTGGAACTTTGCGGAGGGCAAGGTGGTGTCGGTGCAACCTCACGGTGGCCATGTTGCAGATTTGGCAGGATGCCCTGCCGCAGGCTTGCTGGCATCGGCATCGCATGATGGATGTGTCAAGGTCTGGCGCTGATTATCATTGTCCCCATTCTGTTGCTTTGGTGGTGGTGGTGGGCATGGATGGGTAGCTCCAATCTAGAGTAGATGCCAGTATGAACTGTAGAAATGTAGATGGCAGGTGGCAGCATTGCAATATGGAAGACTAGTCAATATTCAAACTTTTTATTTTAATTTTGTAAATGCAACATGGTAGGAGCACAGCTGACCCAGAGAACAGAAGCTTCTGGGTCATTGTCTTTTGAATGAGATGGCTTGTCGCTTAAATTCTCTTTCTCTCTCTCCTCTGTTTGTGTGTAAAATCATCATGCTTGAAACTGATACTGGGTATTTCTTCGTTTAATCTTGAATGAAATGTACTGCTTTCTTCACAAAATACTAATTCCCTCCGTTTTAAAAAACTTGTCGCTTTGTAGTTTATTTTTTAACTACAAAACAATATGTTTTTTTTTTAACGGAGGAGCATCACTTGCATGTCTGTGAGAATGGAGTGAGTACGAGATGACATCATTTGGCGGCCTATTTCCAGGAAAGAGCCCAGCCCATATTGCACGAATGGACCACTAGTCAAATTCTCCAGCCCAATAACCGCACCGTACTGCGCCCTTATCGGTATCGGATAGGAGGCGGCAGCGAGCTCGTCGCGGCAGCTAGTCGGAGGAAGGAGCCGAGGATAAATGGAGGTGGTCGGGACTCAGGCCCGCGCCGTTCCCCTCCTGCTTCGGCACCCGGCCTCTTTCCGGAGCTCCGTCTCCTGCGTCGGTTCCCGCCGGAGTTGGGCTGCGGCGGCCACGGCGGAGGGCGATGAGAGCCGCGGCCGCTACGAGAAGGTGCCCATGGATACACCCGGCGCGTACCGGCTGGTGGACCGCGCCACCGGACGCCGCGTTATCGTGTGGGGCGGCACCGACGAGGGCGACGGGGCAAGCATGCCCTCCCCGGCGGTGCTCTCCAGGACCACCGACCGTCCCAAAAAAGGTACACTCCTTTCGGTCCGCACTTGTTAATACTCCCTCCTTTCTCGAAAGTTTGTCGCTTTCTAGTTCAATTTTGAACTAGAAAGCGACAAACTTTCGAAAAAGGAGGGAGTACATCAAACATACTTGCAACCAATTGTAAACCTGCTGGAAGATTGGAATTCGGAAACCTCGTTGTTTCTTCATTCGTACTGCATGTGCCTGTAGTGTACTACTCGTTCAGCTTCAATACATTCTGTGGCATTCCATCATGGGCTTATGGCATTGTCTGGCCTCAGTCTTTGGGATAAAACTGTGAACCCGTTGCACGTATCAATCACTTTCGTGTCTGAGGTACATTTGAATCTTGGTAGAGTATCGTGAATATTTCACTTTTTCTAAAGCTGAAGCTATGTTTCAAACTACAGGTAATGGGGGGAGTACAGGTATCGGGAATTTCGGTAGGCTGAAGGCGCAGAAAGTAAAATCCTTGGTTATGAGATCAGCTCACCTCAAAAGAGAGAATCCTAAACGCCCAAACATCAACCGCTCTGATGAATCTTATTTTTATGACTCCGATAAAGAAGAAAATGTTCCTGGAAGAAGAAAGGTTGTCTCATCTGACTCAGCAAGCCATGTGAATATGAGCCGTAGCTCCAGGAACGAAAGGACTCCAAGTGCACATTCTCTGAATTCTGTATTGAGCAAGTACAGAGGTGATGATGATTCGAGTTTCCCGGGTCCAGAAGCTCCTTCTGGCTCCAACAGATGGGGTAACGTTACAGATGCTACTTTTGGACAACAGAATCGGAAGCCAAAAGGTCCTTTGGACAATGCATTTTTCAGTCGTAAATCATTTAAGGAGATTGGTTGCAGTGATGACATTCTACGTGCATTCAGAAATTTTGAGTTCCCTCATCCATCGCATATCCAGGTAAATGATCTTTGTCAAAAGAAAATGCAGAGATATCTGAAGTTTTGTTTCATTTACCGTGAGGAAAAATATCTTAATCGTTAGGATAACCTTTAGTGTCTGGGGCGTTATTAATATCCAATATTCTGAACTCTTGCATCCATAGGCATGCTTTCGTTGATTGCCCCAATAAACTATTTTTAGGCTATGGCGTATGGTCCTATTGTGGAGGGGAGGAGTTGCATTATTGCTGATCAAAGTGGATCTGGCAAGACACTGGCATATCTCTGCCCTATAGTTCAAAACTTAAGGAACGAAGAAGCTCAGGGGCTTCATAAGTCATCCCCTAGGAACCCCAGGGTGATAGTGTTGACCCCTACCGCTGAACTTGCTTCTCAGGTATGTTGGTTGTTTAGTGCTTCTGTATTTTCTAATACTTGAGGGGTTGGTAAAGGAGCTGAGGCCTTTATTCCCATTAAATAATCTCAGGTCCTTAACAACTGCCGGTCGATATCGAAGTCTGGGGTTCCATTTAGGTCCATGGTTGCGACTGGAGGATTTCGACAGAAAACACAATTAGAAAGCCTCGAGCAAGAGCTTGATGTACTTATAGCAACACCTGGTCGTTTCTTGTACCTGCTTCAGGAAGGCTTTGTGCAACTGGCTAACCTCAGAAGGTGTGGACTTTTAAGTACAACAGGATTAAATCAGAAAAATTATTTTACTTGTCATCATAAAGCCTAAGTTGTTCTTATGCTCGCAGTGTTGTTTTGGATGAAGTGGACATCTTGTTTGGTGAAGAAGGTTTTGAGCAAGTGCTTCATCAATTGATTACTGTTGCACCAGTGACCACACAATATCTTTTTGTGACTGCCACCCTTCCTCTTGATATCTACAACAAGGTTGTTGAAACATTTCCAGACTGCGAATTAATCATGGGACCTAGTGTTCATCGGACAAGCTCTCGCCTTGAAGAGGTGAATGGTTCTCCATTTTCTTTTTATTTCTTCTGTTCTATAGGCTTTTTGGTGACCTCTCGATGAAGTATGTCTTGGACGTCAGATTTCACTATATAGCTGCTCATATGTACATTTTGAAGACTTCTTGTTAGGAATGACACATATATATGAGACTGTAGTGCATGTATAAGCTCATACATTTCCAATAGAGTGCGCCATGGCATTTGATATTCGTTGCGGTTCAACTGCAGATTCTTGTGGACTGCAGTGGAGATGACAGTGAGGAAAAGAATCCAGAGACAGCCTTTTCAAACAAGAAAACAGCTCTTGTTAAAATTGTCGAGGAATCTCCTGTTGGTAAAACAATTATTTTCTGCAACAAGGTAGCATCTCTCCCTACTATCCCGCTTCATTAACCTAAGGCATAAGTCTCAGAATCGCACCCAGCTCAGTATATGTGTATGAGTGTGTTTTCTGTTGTCAGATTGAGACATGCAGAAAGGTTGAAAATGTGTTGAGGCGGCTGGACAGGAAGGCTTCACAAATCAAAGTTCTTCCCTTTCATGCTGCGTTGGACCAGGCCCAGCGCATCACAAACATGAAAGAGTTTCTGAACAAACAAACGGCGAACTCGATGTTCCTTGTGTGCACAGACAGGTCGGTTTGCATAATCTAAACTGCATTTTATCCTGCTTCCAGGAAGTTGTTTCAGCAGTTTGCTGATTGGCAGGGCATCACGAGGCATCGACTTTGCGAACGTGAACCACGTGGTGCTCTTCGACTACCCGCGTGACCCTAGTGAGTACGTGCGCCGTGTTGGGAGGACGGCCCGTGGCGCGTCCGGCAACGGCAAGGCGTTTGTGTTTGCGGTGGGGAAGCAGGTGTCCCTGGCCAGGAGGGTGATGGAGAGGAACACGAAGGGGCACCCGCTGCACGATGTGCCCTGCTTCTAGAGAACAGATGACATCCTTTTGCTACGCCTGAACTTAACTTATCGTGTCCCAACTCAAGAAATTACAGTGACAGTGGTTTGTGTTGTTGTATATCACATACAGCAGTCGAACAGACACCTAGCTAGAATCTGTAGAACCAGATTTGATGAATGCAGTTGCAGCATAGTAAACAATATCTTTTGAATATCATCATCATTCAGAGTTGCAGATGATTCATTGTTGACTGATGCATACTACATGGATATAGATCAAACTTAACAGAGTACGCCAGTGGCTTGCAGGTAAGTTCAGAAACATGGTCTGTGAAAGAAACAGGTTGCTTGTGCAACAGCAGCCACAGGTAGTTGAAGACTAGTCCTTGCTACTGCCAGTCAGTCACAGAAGAAGACCCCTCTGGGCTGGCTAGTCGCGGACGTTGTTGAGGAGGTGGAGCTGGGCGTTGTGGAGGAGGGCGCGGGCCTGCTCGTTGGCGGCGTCGCGGGCGCGCAGCTCCCGGATCATCTCCTCCCACCGCTCCAGCCTCTCCTTGTGGATCCTGCACCACCACCACCAAGCATATATAGTTGTTGATGAGCACAAAAGCTGATACCTCGGCGATCATGAGCAAGCAAGGGAGGGGAATGTTGATGATTCTCACGAGCAGAGGCGCTCCTCGAAGTCGGTGGCGAGGTCCCTGAAGAGCGCGCGGCCGGTCTCCAGCATCTCCGACACCTGCAATAGCATCGATCGCGTGAGTCCACCCAATCCACGTGGCTCTGGGCGTGCGTTGGAAGTGAATTACCTGACGGGTGAAGTTGTCGATGGCGAGGAGGATGCGTTGGATGTGCTCCTGCGTCTCCGCCGACCCCAGCTGCTGCTCCTGCTCCTCCTCCACCTCTGTCGCCACGACGGCCATCTCTTCGGTCTCCGTGGCGGTCACGGTGACGCCTCCTCCTGCGCTCCCCTGACTCATGGTGTCGTCCACGTTGCTCTGCAACGCACCCACCCACCCAGAGCAAGTTACACAACTAATTCCTAGAAATTCCGGAATCAAAACCCGGATTGCTACCACTCAGAACCAGAGCATTCATAAAATTCGACTCAAATGCCTGTGATCCTCATTTGCTCGAGTGAGGATTGGGATTCCAAATTCCGGGCGATTCGAATCACCCTAACAACAACCAACCAACCAACCAACCAGGTAGCGAATGAGAGAGTTAGCACGCGTGAGTGGAATCGAACGAAATCCTTATATCCAACCAAAACCCATCGGGACCTCGAAACCTCGATTACTTATGAAGTAGCAGCCCAAGCCCACCAGAAATCGAAACCCCATCCGCGAAGAAACCCAGAACCGCCGCATACGGCGCGATCAAACAACAGGCACAGAGAGATCGAAGGGGAACGGGCGCTGGGTGGTCGAGATAGTGGTAGCCCGCGCTCTTACCATGGCGGCGCGCATGCGCTTGGTGCTCTGCATCCCTCGCCGACCCGACCCGACCCGAATGGAAGCAGCAGTAGCCTGTGGGACTGGGAGAGTGGGAGTGGAAGACGAGACGAGATGTGATGTGGGGTGCGTTGCGTGTGCATTTAAGGAAGAAAGGGAGGAGCCAGCTTCTGGGTTGGGCTGTTTCACAATACAAAATGGGCCTGCCACGTCATCTTGTTTTTATAACTGGGCCTGGGCCTGGGCCTGCGCCTGGTACTGGGCCTGGAACGTCCTCCAGTTTTTTAGGAGTGGGTCTGAGCCTCGTCAGCCTGGTACTGGGCCTGGGCCTGCGCCTGGTACTGGGCCTGGAACGTCCTCCAGTTTTTTAGGAGTGGGTCTGAGCCTCGTCAGCCTGGGCCTGCACCTGGTACTGGGCCTGGAACGTCCTCCAGTTTTTTAGGAGTGGGTCTGAGCCTCGTCAGCCTGGTACTGGGCCTGGCACGTCTTCTTGTATTTATAAGTGGGCCTGAGCCTCGTCCTGGGCCTGGCACGTCCTCTTGTTTTCTGGGCCTGTGATTAGCTTGGGCCTCATCCATCCCCGCGTACGTATACGCTTGAAGCTTCTTCTTCTTCCGGCTGCAGCTGCATTGCTGACATTGGACTCACTCGCCGCTGACGTGCGCTTCCGATCCGATCTCCAGGAGGTCGTAGTTCATGCATGTACTCCAGCTGCTTCACCCTCACCACCTTCGTCTTCGTCTTCTTCCCGGCCGGCCTCTGCCACCGTACCTCTCGACGACCTCCTCCGCTGTCGCTGTTCCGGCGTCAGCGCCATCCGATCCTAACCATCGGATTATATTGGAACTGGAATTCGAATTGGACAAGAATAAGAGGCGTTGGCGTGCGCACATGGAACACGTAATTGCGCCGAACTCGAACCTAACCATCGTTGGCAACACAGTCCCATGAGAGATACAACACATTCCTCCAGTGACTGTCGAGGTACGAATCATCATTATATGGATCGCTGCTGATTGGACACTGATTAGTCACTACTACTAGTGCTTGATGAGGATAGCCCCAAGCGCCGCGCACCCTCCTCCTCGTTAATATAAGTTGCTTGCTAAATGCAGTTACATACAAGGGCTGCTTAATTCCACATATTGCCACTTCAATCATCATGTACTGATTGAGCACAGCTCATCATTATATTATTGCACTCTAATATATTTCCCTTTCTTGAATGTCATCCACATCTAGACTGGTTCTCTTCTCCTTCCTCCACATTATCAGCCTGCGACAAAACTTTGGCGATTGTGCATGTGCCCTAGCTAGCTATGTTACTATCGTGTACACCTGACGAAGTTGCTTTCATCAGGGCTCTCAAAACTCTATTTGTTAGTGCAACATATGCAGAACTGGAAATTATTGCATCTCATATGTTAAGCAACTGCCGAAAACAGTACTTGTTGTCATATTGTACCCCACAAATCGAACCTTCGACTGAATATATAAAGCATATAACAGGCAAACTCAAAGTTCATGTCGTTTATATTAGCATCTCAACATTTTTGAACTACAAAACGATAAATTTTTAAGGACGGCGAGAGTAATTTAAAAGAAAATTAGTAACATCAATCAATGTTGTTGAACAGAAACGGAAAGAAATCCATCTTCATGCCAGGACAAGCTAAGCAGCACTGCCTTATCATCAGTTGCATCAAGCTGTTCCTGCACACGTAACAATAGGCATTCCACGTTTGGTACGGAGGCATTCCACGTCGGATCCATCCATCCATCTCGCCAGCTCTCGCTTTCGCTTGCACGAATGGCTAAGTGCATGCCTATTCTGGGTCTCGGATATGCATGGGATGATTATACGGCGCCAGGTTTATTTGAACTATTGATCCACTAGCATGATGCATGCTTGGAATCATACTTTTATTTACGAGTAAAAAAGGTTATATAAATATGTAGCAGCTGCCGTTTTTAACTATTGCATGATGTCCATCATCGCCCCGGATTTTTTGTTTTCCTCTGTACGCAAGAGTGTGCCAAACCCCAAACGTACCTTCAAGTTGTTGATTGCACACAAACGGTGAGTACCTTGTAATTAATTAAACTGCAGTTATTAACGTCCAAAGAGTATGTATACAGTTGATGAATTAAATTAATAAGCTTCATGATCACATCCAGATGTCAAAGACTCTTATCTATATTATATATACTACGACAGGCTGCCTTCCAAGCGACTTGCAGCAATCAGAGTTCGAACTCATCGATCACGCACGAGCAGGGAGACACATGGATGGATCGATGGTGATGAGGCTGATGGATATCGAGTCGAGGCTGCCTCCGGGGTTCCGGTTCCATCCCAGCGACGAGGAGCTGGTCTGCTACTACCTGCGCGCCAAGGTCTCCAGTAGCCGCCAGAGAGCATCATCGCCGATCATCGTCTCGTCGCCGCCAGCGGTCACCATGCTGGTCGAGGTAGACCTCCACGTACGCGAGCCATGGGACCTCCCAGGTACCTCTATTTAATCGTTTCCTCTTCTTCTCTCTTTAATTTGTATGTGGAAGTATCTCACTGTTGATACATCTTTCTGCCTTTGAGAATCTATCATCTCAGTTGCTGCCAAGCTTGGTGACAAGCAGGAATGGTACTTCTTCAGCTCCCGGGACCGGAAATACGCAACGGGTTCACGCACGAACCGGGCAACACCGCATGGGTACTGGAAGGCTACGGGCAAGGACAAGGTGATCCATGATGATGAGCGTGGGAATGGGATAATGGTAGTGGGCATGAGGAAGACGCTCGTCTTCCACTTCGGACGCGCCCCCAATGGCCGAAAGAGTGACTGGGTCATGCATGAGTTCCGCCTTGTCACGTCTACATCTACACCTGTTGCCACCGAGACGGCACCACCACCACCACCAATGGTGGGTCTTCTTCTTATTCTTCTTTATCATTCATCAATTCATGTGTACCCATGCATGCAACTGATCATGCATGTGGATGAACGTAGAAGACAGTTACTAGTACACATGGCCTATAATTGCATGCGTAGCTAGATCGGATCGCACGTACAGCCTTGGTTTGTTGACTAAAGTACTCCCTGATGCATTAAGCCTGAATTAAGCTCATTACATGTGTTTACTAATTAGGGAAGAAAACATTACACTAGTTGTTGATTGGTACACAAACACGCATCATCAGGAGCAGAATTACAGGGCCAAACAAATGATATACATGCAGGAGGAAAACTGGGTGCTGTGCAGAGTGTTCCACAGGGGGAAAGGAAAAGATGACGACGATCACAGCGATCTCACCGACATGATCACCTCTTCCGGCAGGCTGCAGTCTCTCAGCTTGCCGCCGCAGCCTGCGGAAAATAACCTCGACGGCCGCCAATTATTACCCATCAGCGTTAGCTCATCGTCACAAACAATTAGCATAAGCGGTGTTCAGCTGGTGAGAGATTATCATGGTGGCCTCACCATGGGCCAAGACGCGATGCCAGATGATGACGACGATCCGGTGCAGCCGCAGGCAGCAGCAGGTGATGGAGGCTTCTTCGTGGAGTTCTTGGAATGGCCAGATGCTAGGGCGCAGATGGACATCATAGGTTATGATGCAAACTGCATGCAGGACCGGGAGATGGAGATGGCGTTGCTGCAGCAGGGTGGCAACAACTACTTTCCATGCACGTAGAATCAATCTGATTGTATTGTATTTCTTCAGTCTAAAAAATTTGTTACTTTTTGTAGTTCAAAAATGAACCACAAAGCAACAAATTTTTATGCACGGAGAGAGTACTCCCTCCGTCCCCATGAACTTGTCGCTTTGTAGTTTAAAAATGAACTACAAAGCGACAAGTTCATAGAGACGGAGGGAGTACTAGCTAGTGAAGTACGTATATAAGTGTACAGCTTGCAGCTTTTGATGCTGCATATACATGGTGGTACTATAAAAAAGAAGAAGGAAAAGGCGATGTAATTTTGATTGAATGCATGAAGCTAGCTAGAACTAGGAGAGGGCCCGTGGTTTTAATTAAAAAAATCGCTAGAAGGAGGGCTCGAACCTCCGACCTTGTGGTTAACAGCCACACGCTCTAGCCAACTGAGCTATTCCAGCTAGATGAAATTTCAAATTTAATAAAATATAATCTTTGCAAACTCTTTTCAATAATGTAGGCTTGTAAGTATAACAGATAATGAGTTGTTCCTGTGGTTCGAAGTCTCATATATGATCAGGCTCTTATGAACTAATCATCGTCAAATAAAAAAGAAACGGAGGGCAATGTGATTCCTATGAAAATGCATAGTTAAAGTTTATAATTTGTGATCTCGCACGGAATCAGAAAGACCAGCTGACGCAATATCGTACTCAATTATGATTAGCAGCTTACTCCGGTTCAGAAATAGTATTCTACTCCTATAATGTAAATATAAACCTTGGGACAACAATTACCTATTGATACAAAAAATTTGTGACACAAAATTCAAAAGCACACGGTTTAGCTCGTGTAAAATAATATATCATTGAAAAATTGCTAATATAAAATTTTTCTAACATTTGCATTTTTATTTTTTCCTTTTTAGGAAGATAGTCATATTTTGCTGTTATTAACAAAGATTGAGGTGTCACAATCCCCAGGCCATCCAACGGTGGGCTGGCATTACTAGGTACTAGAGGCCCAACTGGTCCAGGTCCACAAATAGTAGTCTTCCTATTGTGTTTATTCGTTTGTTGATTCGACAGGAAGAGATGGAAAGAGAGAGCAGCCAAGTTAGTGCATGAGTATAACACCATTGGTTGTGTGCATCCTACCGTCCTGGCTATGCAGAGGCTGGATACACAAACTCTTTGAAGATGCTTTCGTGTTTTTAAACAAAAGCTCTTTATCGAAAAACATCATGAGCTTTGTCTCTTGGTCCGAAGAAATATAGGAGCTTTGCATCACGATACTGATGGATCTGGAGACACTACTCACCACCGGCATACTGATGGATCTAAAACAAGATCCGGCTGCATGCCGCGTTATCTGCCAGCCACATCTGATATCTTCATCATGCGGCCCCTCCCAATTTTCTTATTCGATCTCCCAGTTACGTACGTATTTTAAATGGCTGCGGAGATGAAAATTGTGTTAGTTGTTGCCCGTCGACGGGACGGTGATTAGCGCGCAATTACATACCTTACGTGTGTTTCTGTAGCTAGTGGGATGCGTGGATCATTTGTGTCCGGACGCACAAGCGGCCGGAGATGCTGTTAGATCTCATGGTGGACAAGATAGAATTCGCTGAAGCTTGAGATGAGTAGGCAGCAAATCCCTCAGTGGTCCATGCATCAACGTCATCAAGCATATAGCGCTGCCGTGCCAAAGTCTAACAGTTCAGGTAGTACTCTCTCCGTCTTCATGAACTTATGGCTTTGTAGTTTAAAGTTCATGAGGATAGAGGGAGTACCTTGGAAGAGCGCGATGCAGGGTAGCAACTGCCTATAGGTTATAGCTGCTTAGCCAAGCTCCACTGCGGTGGGATGTGAATTATCGGACGACAGCTTAATTAGTTCATGCACGGGCTTCGTTCCACGGCGAACTCGAGCTGCCTTCCTGCCTGCCTGCCCAACCGCCGCCGCCGCCTCGGGCTGCCGGAATCAAAGGCTGCGGCAGCGTAGCCCAACGATCGCTTTCTGTCCCTCGCCGCGCGCTGCCGGGCGGGACGGCCGGCCGGGAGGCCCCACACCTGATTGACCCAACATCAACACAACAGCGCACTGATGATATATCGATGGAGACCACTTGCATTGTACTTATCTGCTTACTCACCTTCCAGTAATGACTGCTAGCTAGTGTACCACTACTGCGTTATGCTGCTGGCAGGTAGTACTCTGAAAATCTTAGTACATGTTGTTGACCACCAAAACTAACACGTGTGTTTCGTGCGAGCACAATTATAACTAATTCGACGATCGATCATGGGTTGCAAATTCCAAGACGATTCCAATCGTTACGCCTACCGTGCTGCGCTCGGAAGCACTAGTATAAAACTTGTCACAAAACAAAACAATAACGAGTGGAAAAATATGGGCACCACGTATACACGAGCAAAACTAGACATATAGATATAGTAGGGACATTGACAGGTTGTACTAGCTAGTAGCACTGAATTAAAGCTACTGGGAATCAAATGCAGGAGAGCTAGCAGCAGCACCACCGAGTGAGAGTGGGAGCCGAACTATGTACGTGTCGTGTCCAGATCGGCTCAAGCAAGCCTCAACGTACCAACCCGGAGGAAATTATGTCATTGTTTTCACACGTCATTGCATATAGAAGAAACGACCATGCAAGAAAATCTTGCTCATTCTTCCAGTAGATTTTGGTGGATAAGGGGAATCATTGCAAAACATCATGGTTTTGTGTCGTCTTCTTTTTTGCTACCATTGCCATTGCCTCCAATATCTTCCTTCGCCACACGTAGTTACGCACTACCAACTGTCCATGTGTCGACCTCGAGATGGCTATTTTAAGCCGTGTACTTCCACTAAAAATGTATCATAAGTAAGGTTTGATAATCTGTGTCATCTATGCGATCCAGCACTTAAATAAGCAATTACTCTCTCCGTTCCCTTTTTATTATGTTTAAACAACTAATCCGTGTCAAATATAAAAAGAAACGGATGGTTTGAGAATAATGAGAATACATGCAACGAGTACTGCTTACTTTGCAGGATGCATGAGATATAATACTAGCATACTAGACGACAGAGAATTGAAAAACAAAAGTTGGAAAGAAATTTGAATCAAATCAGGAACTGCTAGCTTGAAAAGAGTAAGCCGGCCAGCAGAGGGACGACGGTTGCTGTTGGCAAGTCAATGGCAGCACACCTACCTACGGTCCGCATGCAGGCTACGGACGCAGCCTCCAATCTAAGCGCAACACACCTACGCCTGCATGCATGCGATCGTGTCAGAGGCTGCACCTAGTAGTGTATCTGCCTCGGTTGATCGTCGACCGTACCGTACTGGGTCTCTAGCTGACTTGTGTGTGTACAAATTAATCCATGGATGGAAGGGCTTAATTAGACTTGATCCCAGCATGGAGCGCTATCGACGGTGTCAAATAAAAAGAAACAGAGTAATTTTGAAACATACTCCTAATTTCGTTCTTGAAAATTTGTCGTCGCGTGCTTGATTTATTTGAAAATGGATCTGTTTACTCTATATAATCTACTCTAGTATCTTGGCATTTCGTGGAAAATTGAGTCCTCCTCATATTTTGTTGTTGTTAGTTTGCTAAACCATCGATTATAAAATTAGGTCAGGTGCGTTGCACTAAAATTAAAGCTCCGTTTCTGGTGCTCGTCAACAAGCAGCACTGCCCGTCCGTTCTCTCTCTCCCAGTTTCCCTCCAGGCTTGCTTTATAAAAGGAAGGTGGTGCATGGGAGGACGCTGGCTCCTCACAGCATCATATCTGCTTCATTCGCAAGGCCATTATATTGTAGACTCTCTCGAGCTAGAGCGAGAGCGAGAGCAAGTACGAGAGAGAGAGAAGAGATGAGGCAGCAGCCCCTGCAGCAGGCGAGCAGGTTCAATAGGATTTGCGTCTTCTGCGGCAGCAGCGCCGGCAGGAAGACGAGCTACCGCGACGCCGCCATCGAGCTCGCCAAAGAGCTGGTGAGTTCTTCTTCTTCTTCAGTACCAAGAATGACAGGAAAAAGTACTAACTCTCAACGTATCGTATGTACGTTAGTTATCAGTCATTGATGATAATTCTCTGCGTCCACAATATGCAAGTACATCCACATGATTTTCTTTTATCGTGTGGTACTTATTATGTCAGCTGGATCGTCTTTTACTAAGTACTCTCTCCATTGTAAAATAAATGGATTTTATGACAAAAGAATCCAGTTCAATTTGAACTAAATGAGATGTCGTCATAAACATCATCTATTTCTCGAAACAGAGGGAGTACGTAGATGATTATACTGTTATTAGAATAACACAAATGACTGTGTCTATGCTTTACAAGTACATACACATGCTCTTTCCTTTACCAATGGATCGCCGCGCGTATAGGAATCAAATTAATCGTCGCTTGCAAAATTTACTTGGCTCCTCGCCAGCTGGGAGGGGGCTGGATAAACTGGTCTCCCGGCCCCTTGATGACCTTGCAATTTTGCAAATGAATGAACGAGTGTTTAGAACCATGTCTGCTCCTCGCTGCATGCTTGGTGGGAACGAATTTATGAGCTCACTTGACCGATTGGTCTCTAGCCTGTCGTCGTTCCCTTCCCGAGTCTAGCTAGGAGGAGTACTGTACACTGTCCTTTGCGTATGCCCTGTACCCAATCGTATCACGCCACGTGGTCACTTACTGATCCTGTTGTAGTATGCTGCCATGCGGCAGCGTTGGAGTAACGCCACTTGCACTGCGAGCTGAGCGGCTCTGCTATTGCCATATGCGTCTGCTCACGCTGCAACAACTGCTCAAGCTCAATGCTGCTAGCTGCGCAGTACGTACGACGCCGCAGCTGATGATGCTCACCTCTTCGCCTCTTACTAGCTACAGTAAACACCTGAAACTCATTAATGCATCTCATCCCCATGTATGTCGATCGATGTTCGATTCAATCCATATTTACATGCATGCAATGCAACTTTACGACTACGTACTGAATAATACTCCCTCCTTTCTCAAAAGATTGTCACCTTTTAGTACAAAAATGAACTAAAAGGTGACAATTGAGAAAAGAGGGAGTAATAAGCGCATGCATATATATGCAGGTGTCGAGGGACATTGACCTGGTGTACGGGGGAGGCAGCGCCGGGCTGATGGGCCTCGTCTCACAGGCCGTCTACCACGGCGGCAGGCACGTCGTCGGGTAACCATTCAATATCCAACCCTGTCGTCATCGTCATCATCAAACTGTAGTATCGCCGGCAGTCACTATCTAGCTAATAACTCTTATGTGTTCCCCATTCTCTCTGCAGTGTCATCCCCAAGACTCTCATGACCAAAGAGGTACACTGTAGTATCTCTCATACCATACTTTACATATATACTGCTACCTTGGTTCCATAATATAAGCATTTCTTACCATTTATTTTTGCATAGCATCTCTCTAATGAATCTAGACACCTAGAAACATAGTCACAAATGTTTATATGTTGGAACTAAAGGAAGGGAGTACTTCCGATGTAAGAATAAATAATACAAATGGTTTGTAATAGTTTTTGACAAAGTATTTTTTATGCATTAATAGTCCTAGGTGTGGTAGTAAATATAATTCTGATGCACGTGCGTCTTAGTACATATACATATACACATGCGTGCATTTTGAGATAATATACTGTAGTAAGGGTGCAGTGGCTGGCCTGACAGCGCCCGATCGACCTGTATTCTTAGTTTCAGCGAGGCCCAGAGACGCAGCAGTCAGTACTGTCATGCATGCATGCGCTCGAGCCGGACAGCCAGAGAAATACAATTGAAAAAAAAAATTAGAAATGAATTCAGCTGTTGTTTGAACACAACCGTTGAACACGCTGGCTGAGACAGCAAGAAGCTTTGAAGTAAACAGAGCCGTATGATCAGTTGCGCAATTGAGCAGCTGGTGTCGTGTCGCATATTCATTCACATGACGACATGCCATGTTCTGCATCCCAGCAAAGTTTTCGCCTCCGGCCACTGACGTGATGCCAGCGCGCGAAGCGAGGTCCCATGAATGCAATGCAACCATCCGTACGTAACATCGTCAGTGATGATGCTCGTCTAATATTGATTATTCACAGAGTACGGTTGGTTGCCACAGCTCCCCTGCATGCAGCTCTGAATGATAGAGTGAAGAGCATAGTCGATCCTTTAATAACTATCTCTGCTTGTCCTGTCATTCATCAGTACGGAAACATCGGCAATGCAAGCGGGAAGCTGCATGCACGGTGGACATAGCAGTAGACTAGTAGTAGCAGTAGTATTGATTCAATCATCGAACTAGTAGTTGCAGTTTCAGAGTCATTTTATATTTCTGCCACGCATAGTAGAACAACAAACACAACTGTCTGTCGTTGATGCGAGCAGGTAACTGGAGAGACAGTGGGAGAGGTTAGGCCGGTGGCGGACATGCACCAGAGGAAGGCGGAGATGGCCAGGCAATCTGATGCCTTCATAGCTCTGCCCGGTGAGTCCATCGATCTCAATCAGTGCTGCTGCTGCTGCACTATATTTGCAGTCGTAAGAATTCTAGTTCTACAAGTGATCAGTATGTAAACCTGAAGCGCTATGAACTGAAATACAATAATTCATCACAGGAGGATATGGAACCCTAGAGGAGCTGCTAGAAGTGATCACATGGGCGCAACTGGGCATCCATCGTAAGCCGGTAATGATGATTAGTTGGATGGAGAGGTTCCTGCTGCGTGCATCTACATGCATTAATTATTGTATGATACTTAAACATGCATGACCGAAATATTAACACGAATTCAGGTGGGTTTGCTGAATGTTGATGGCTACTACAACTCGCTGCTGACATTCATAGACCAGGCCGTGGAGGAAGGCTTCGTCAGCCCCAGTGCTCGCCGCATCATAATCTCGGCTCCCACGGCACATGAACTCATGGACAAGCTCGAGGTACGTACTGTGGTCCTAGGCTAGCTACTACTGGGACATGAGAAAATCTACTAGTACTAGATTGTTCACATGATTATTGATGTAGTACATGCATGTACTGTACGTCTCTGAACAGCTGTATTGTATTGCAGGAGTACGTCCCCTACTACGACAGAGTTGCCTCCGGGCTCAAGTGGGAGACGAGGATCATCTACAACGCACCAGCAGCAGCAGCTGCTGCTGATGATGATTCCTGAAGCAGCGTTGATTCAGCTTAATGATGATCCAACTGCAACCGCATTTTCGACCTAAATTATTAATGAACCGTCAGTCAGTCAGCAGCACTATACATGTCATGCCATGCCAGTCGTCGTGTAGCTTAGCAGCCTCATCTTAGTTTCTGCATCAACTTAAATATTGCTTCTTCGTCAGTAATCAGATCAGTGTTGTAGCATCTTGGAAATTAAACTTATTCAAGTATGTGGTGCTCCCTCTTTTCTCGAAAGTTTTTCGCTTTATAATACAAAAATGAACAAGAAGATGAGACTTTCGAAAAGGGGAGTACGTTGTTAACCAAATTACTTATTCCTCAAACTACTCCAGTTATAAGTTACTAAGCCACGCGCAGCTGCTAGATATATTGGGAGCTTTATACGAGGACTCTGCAGGCCAAGTGGGCCTCAGATGCTTGGATTTGTGGGCTCGGGCAGGAATGTCATGGGCTTTCTACCAATCAAGATAGAAAAGCCTTTTATGACTTGCTGTTCATTTTATTTTATTCCTCATTGACAACTACTCACTGTATCCCCACTAACCGGAATTAAATATTAAGGAACAGAGGGAGTAGCAGATTAGATGATAACAAGTCGGTTGTTGGACACTGGGCGTAACAATTACCCATTGGTTCACAACTTCGAATCGAATTTCGCTAACAGAAATTCACAACCACAAAACCTCAGTCACGATGCACAAAGCTACTTTCGAATGCTGCCAAACAGAATGTGGCATAAAAGCTCCGGATTTAGAATTTTCAAACATCAACACGACACCACCAACCATCATTTGCAGCGTAAGCCTACTGAAAATTACATCTTTAGGTGCTTGGTACAGAAACGGGAAAACAAGTGATTAAACACCTCGTAAAATTCAATTTCACTGTCAGGTAGGAGCAAATCCTTGCAAAAATGAAAACTGGAGTAGATGGAAACGAAAGAGGCAGGTTCATAGAAGTAGAGCAGGTATCTGGCATGGTCGATGGTAACACTGAACTAACACCTCTTCACAGCAATAGATAAAGATTGGAAGCAAAATTACTATTCTTTCTTCTCTTCCGGTTCCGGTACCTTCTTCTCCTCTGCAGCCTCTTCAAATGTCTCTCCAGGGACAAGGTCAGGGACATCATCATCGTCATCCTGTGCAGCAGCTCCACTTGTGCCACCCTCGATGCCGGCGGAGCTCTGCTTCTGGAACTGCTCAGCAAGCCTCCGTAGGTTGTCCAGGTTATCAGGACCTGCAAACCAGAAATTCAAGGTTAGGGATGTAATCAAAACAGGCACTTCATTAAGAAGAAAAGGCATCAGATGAGCATTAGAACAAAAAATAAGCAAAGAGAGTCATACCCAGTTGGTTGATAATTGTTGGCAGCATATCTTGTAGGCCTGTTCAAGTCAGGAAACCAAGATGGCACAAGTTACACCATGTCCAAAAATAATTTAGGACTAGCAAAAATGACGCAAGGAGGATCATAGGAAAAAAAAAAAGAGAGAACTGAGCTCTTCAAGTTGGGGAATGCTGATTTAGATCAGGAAAATACTAAAAATTGTCATCCTTGCTTTAGTAACATATCTAGATTGATATTAAGATATGCAGGCCAGCAAACCCTTGCCCGAGAGAATGGCTGGAATACCACACATTTTAGCAATTTCTGCATTGTGTAATAATCAACCCTTATGATTGGAATGTAGCATAACAAGCATAACTATATAGTCGAGCCGTATGTCTCAAGCATCAGGTACCAATGCATATGCATGTTGCTCTATAACCAGAAGGCTACTTTATAGAGTAATCAGCCATATCTTGGTTCTAATGCAAATAATCCACTCACTCTTTGTTTGTGGTACTCCACTGACTACCCAGGTGTTTGCAGGAATTGATGCTTGCACTGCAGGAAAAGAAGAAAAAGTGACGATGTTAGACAAACAAGCAAGTGCATGAGTGCCTGTAGAAGCATAGTGTCTCATGCAAGGCGCAATTTGACCTTTGGGATTCTGAAATTGGATAACAACATCATCCTTGAAAATGTTGACCTCCTCAATGCCAGGAATAGTGTTCACTCCAATTCTTTTCAAAGTGCTCTGAAGACGCTTGTCATCAGTGGTTGTGGTCTTGTGAACTGCCTTCTTCTTCCTGTCATCATGTTTTCCTCTTATATTGTTAGTATACAGATCAAGCTAAAAGTTTATTAACAGGTGGTATAGAAACATACAAACAATATGCTTAGGTGCACTGATATCTAATAATGTCCGTGGATGACTTGTCAACAATATATTGATATGAAAAGTGTGAGGGAAAAAGAATATCATATTTCATATATCAGGAAACAGAATGGCACAAGATGACTTTGGTGCAGATGTGGATGATTACAGAGATGGATGTTAGCACAATTTAAAGTTTGATAGTGCTAAGGGCCATATTGCACATCAACATGACCTCCAAGACACAATTCAACTATTACCAAATCCCAACGATATGGTACTACAAACCATGGTAACACTTTTCTTTTTTTCCTTAATGAAACAGGTGGCCAAAGTTTTACAGAGTTTAGCAGGTATGAGGAAAGCAAAAGAAACCATGAGAACTCTATCGAATGGGAAAAAGCAATGGACAGCAGATTCATTTCCACGTGATAAATCTAGGCATTTCCCTGTGTTAGCTTGGGAATGCACCAAGCGTCGTACTATTAAAAACAGATACAAGGCAGGACATGACAGCTTCGTACTAAGTGTAACACATGTGAAGAGCCAAGAAGAAAGAAAACAGGGAAGCACCTGCGCATGCTGCCCTTTCCCCCAGTGCGCACGGCACCCGCCATCCTCTTGAGCTTCTCCACATCCATCTGCAGGCAGAGGCACACAGGTTGAGTGACATGATGCACACAGGCAGACCGAGTTGACCAAATGGAACGGGTGGTCGACTCGTGGCATATTACAAAGTCAAATCGAAGGATGTAGCTCAAGTCCAGCAAAGTTTTCCCCTAAACAGTCGTACGTACACCCTAATCCCGGCCAAAACGGCGGGACTGCTGAATCGGATCTCACAAGCCCCTTAGCTGCTTGCTCGATGGATGGATCTAGGCACAAAATGGGGCATATCACACAAGCAGCGCAACCCAAATTGGTGAGCCCATACTGTACAATCAACCAATCGTGCAACAAATCAATCGAAGAAGAGTAAAGTAATAATAACCGGCGGCACGAGCAACAGTCGAATCCTATACGGAGTACTCCGTACTAAATACATCGAAATAGATAACCGCGGAACCGGCGGTGGTGCGTGCGATGCTGCGCGGGAAGAAGAAGAAGGAGAAGAAGAGAGGGGAGGGGGGCTCGGTGTCACCTTGGGTAGGCGGCGGCGGCGATTGCCGGCGGCGGCGGCGGGGTGTGGGGAGACGGGAGAGGATGGGGGATTAGCAGATAGGAAGGAGGAGGACTCGGGAGCGAGGCCGACCACGGATGCGCTTTTCTTCACTCCCTCCGTGTTAGGGTTTTAACAACCGGACAATCACGGCCGTCCATTTCACGCGAAACTGACGGATGCCACGGGCTGCCCATCAGGGACACTGTATTGTTGATTTAAGATAATCGAACAAAGGTAGGCACTGTGTATTGTTTTGTCAAGGGAAAGCTCGTACAGAGCAAATTAAAACGCGTTTTGCAAACTGCATTATGTATATATTACATATAGTAATCATCTACAAAAATATATTACATATAGTAGCAGGCAGTCTTGCTAAAAGCAAATTAAACGTTCTTGAATTAATGCAAGCAACAAATAGTAAGTCGTCATTAACCTAACATCACTCTAGCTAGAGAAGTGTGGACTCTGACATACTAATAAGAATTACAAAACACCATTTGGTCTTTCATTCGGACTGTAATCTCCTCTCGCATCGCAACGCTAGCTTGTCGTGTCCAGTCCGTCATGCGTCCTCTATCAAAGCCTGGTATTTTTGCCAGCAAAGAGGCCATTCATTCAGGAGCCGGAGTAAAGTCGTCATACCAATGAATTACTGTAATTGGGACGACGAGCCCGTAGGATTTCTTGTAGGCCTTCTTCATCAATTGGAGGCATGGCCATGCTAATGCCAAATTTACTCCCTCTACACAAACCAGACAATAATACTACCTCTTAATTCTCTTTTCCAAAGACAAATACCTCTTAATTCCGCACAACTCACACTACTACAAGCGTCATTAGTCGGCATGCATGTCTTGATTTACCTCTCTTTTATAGCGTCCATGTTAGTTTTCACGTAGTAAAAGTAGTCAGCAGTACTGCTGCCCAGCTGCAAAAAAAATATACGTACCAAAAAAATATTGTAACAACCAAAGAACCTTGCGGAGTAGGAATATGATGCACATGAGAGTGTCACACGTACGGAGCATAATGAAGATACCTGGCCTCTTTTCATGTTCTCTTCTATTCGTTTCAGAAACATGTTATTATCCCGAATAAGCTCTTTGGTACTCTTCGAATTTAGAGCCTCTGTAGTAATGCAAGCAGCCAAAAAGGTCAATAACAGAGAAATGCTGTTTGTGAAACGTTTAATAAGCCGGAGGTAACTAAATCTTGAAAAATCTCAGTCACCAGAAATTGAATTTCATTGAATAGGATTACAGTTCAGAGGGAAGGTGAGAGTTAAACCAGTTAAAAGATAAGAAGACTTCCCAAATTCGTTGTAAAACCAAAGTCTGGAACTCGTAACTGAAACATACCTTCGGAAAGAGGATATATTTTGTTACTGATTTTAGCTACCTTGGTTCCCTTTACCTGCTCAGCAGAAAGGTTATTAATGTCACGTCATAGAAAAGATAAGGCTTTGTAAACATCAGTACAGGGTTATGAGGCACTCACAAGAAAATAACAATAATGCAATTTGAATCAGACATATAACAACATTAATTGAAAACCAAATGAGAAGTATACAAGTGGTTCAGTAGCTAGGTGGCCTTTCCATGTCAACCCAACTGGACTGTTCAGCAAAAGAAGCACTAGTTCTCATGACACTATGATTGCTGCACAATAATATATTCAGGCTGATGGCACTATTATTACTACACAATAATAGAGCTAATGCTAGTATTTATCCATACTATTCAAGTATGATATGTTTGTCTAGCTCATTAGGGTATGATATGGTAGCTCAGGAAAGGCATCAAGCAGTGTATGAACATCGATTCCATAAGCAGAAGCTTCTTTAACGTACTACTACCTTAATAGGCTTTCCGCAAGGGCTATCTTTTCGTGCCAATAACTCTGCCTCCTCAGCGGTTTTTCTCTTGTCGTCCTAGAAAGGCCAGCGGAAAAGCTCAGCGATAATACTAGGAAAACTTAAGGGTACGTATGAAGCACACACATGAATATATACTACATGGTGCACTGATGATGATGATTTTTTTTTTCATTGTTTGAAACGTACAGTATGTGCTCGGAGTTTGAAGTTAGAGTACCTGCAACGAACGACATCTCAATGCAACATCATGTACAGTCTTATTCGGCAGATGGAATGCGATCTTGAAACATCGGGTGACAGCGTCTTCCTCGGTGTACCTTGTGAAAACACAGGGAGGCAATAATAGTTGTTATGGTATGGCGATCGTCGATCGAACAAGAGAAGAATATATTAGTTGTTCACAGGTAACGGCTGCGACGCACGTACAGATCAAGGCGGTAGAGCAACTCTTGGTCCTCCTCCTCTGACCACAGCGTGCGCTCTTTATCGGGCTCCGTCGTTGTGAGCATGTCGGCAGCAGGCTCGAACCCCACTTGGATTGTCGTCGCATCAGAAGGGGCCAGGGCCACCGGCGGCGGCGGCCGGTCAGCTACCGCCGCCGCTTGGAGATGGTTCACGCCCGACGACGGGTCGGCGTGCAGTTGCTTCGGCCCCAACAAGTCTTCATCGTCGAGCAGCGGCGGGGGAAAGTCGAGCAGGTCGTCCGTGCAGATGCCGTCGTCGGCCGCCCTGCAGTCTACGCCGTCCTGAATAAGCTGCGGGAGCGGGGCCAGCGGATCGGTGCGCAAGTACTGGTGGGGGTGCCCTCCGCCTCCCTCCATGCCGTGCTTGATCGCAGCGCGGGCGGCAGTGCGACCAACCAAGACGAGGGTTAACTAGATTTGTGGAGGAATATTGAAGCGGGAGGACTCGAGGAGCCCGCCATCGCCATGACCATGAGCGCTAGCTGCTGCGCTTTCGTAGCAAATGCGGCCTCTCGAAGCCAGCCGCCGTGCCTCTCGGCCCCAATACGTCCCACTTACAGGTGGGGCCCCCGTATGGGCGGGGGAGAACGGGCAGCTTGTTAACGTAACAGAATCCTCGGGAACCGAGGGAGTTAGTTGTCCAACTGGCGTGCCACGTCAGCGTTTTCTTACCAACCAGTAACAGTTACGAATATACTTCTGGTAACTGTCCAAACGTTGCACGCTTTCAATGCAATGCGCCCATTTGCCACCTCATATATTATCGGTAATGATAAACTGGAAATTTTTAGATGACAAAATCCATAAAGTTGTACCCTGTAACTGTCAACGGAAGGCATGGCTCAATTAACAGGCCAAAACATTTTCTCTTATTACTTGGAGAGTCAAACAAAACACACCTAGCTTCACCAAGTGCGAAGAAGTCAAAATCTCTTGAATAAAATTGCAACTCATCAGGAATCTAGCAGCTATTCCCTGTAAGCAATGAACTTTGCCATGTCATGAAGCCCGGCTTCTCTGTAACATTCAGCGATCCGATCCACAACATCATCCCAGTTACCATCCACTGACGCCAAATCCATCAGAAATGCTGCCTCGTCCAGAACCACCTGCAGCATGAGAAAACGGCCTCCATGATGCAAGGAGCAAAGTACGATAGACCGTAACAAGCTAAAAGAGCTTGCCATTAGCTACCTGTTCTGGAGCTTTTCCTTTCTTTAGATCTTCACGCTTTCCCTCCTCACTTACCTTCTCTCTTATAAACTCGATCTGCTCATCCTCCCATCCGGCTAATTCAGCGGCCTCCTGTCTCGAAAAAAAGTATACATTATTCTTTGGTTTCAAGAAGAACAACCACAATAAAGTAAGGAGACTATTTCTTGGCTGCTGCATACATTCCAAAAGAAGAAGAAAAAAGAAAGGATCACACTAGTGGAAATCATACTTCATAACTGCAGCCTAGCGTCCACCAGGGTGATTTCAAAGCAACTCGAGCTGAATCTTTCGCTTCAGATACACGTCCACCTCTGAAAACAAAAAAGGCGACAAAACAAATTAATTGAGAATAACATTAGCTTTTCATCAGGCCTGTGTGGATGGGAAATAAGTTTCAGTCAAAAAAGATGGCACAGAAGTTGCCAATAAATTTTACCTGTTCCATTTTATTCACATTTTGCAAATTATTTAGCAAATTGTGCCACATGTCCATGCAAAGTGAAACTTACCTTTTTAAAATCTCTGAATTGAACACAAAGGGTCTTCCAAATCCTGGAAATTGATCTCTAGTGTAGAATTCTCCAGTAATAAGAGCCGACACCTGCCAGACAAAATCAATGCACATTAGGAGTCATCATATAAATGAACCCATCCTGCATCTTTGAAAAGATATAAGAGTTTTACACTGTCTCCTTTTTCTAGATGTTTCAATGTTTTCCTCTCCAGAACATCAGGGAAAAGTCCAACCTACAAAAAGACATCAGTTCAAAAGCCGCACTCTTAAAAGCTTAGTATATATAGGAACTGATGTATATATATTAACCTTCTTCAACAAATAGACATCAAGATCTGCTGCCTGTGACTCTTTGAAGTCACCTTTAGTGTAAAGGCTGTTACCAGCTTCACCCACAGCAGACCAAAAGTCATCACTATTGTAACCATTGATATCAGCCTCAACGAGTGCTCTGTGAATATATTGATTCACCTGATAAATAGCGAATAAACATGTGAACACAATTTATTGCATGTGTCCTCACTTACACCAAGATGGAGCACCATAGAAAGAAGAAACAAACTTACATTCTTAGCTAAAAGCCATAATCCATGCTTCCGAACTTCCACTACAGGCATATCCATCCTGAAGGACGGCCAAGTTATTATTTAGGTGTCATTTCCAAATGTGCAATGGGTTATAAAAAAAATCACAGCAAATGAGCGAGAATATACCCAGGTGGAGCAGTTGGCCATCTAAGTAGGGATGTCAAATTACCTACATTTGACTGATACTGTCAGATAGAACCAGAGGGTTCTCAACCTAGATCATATGGTCGTTATCAAGTGGGAATGAATCATCCGGTTTATAAGACAATCCTAACCTGCTGGAGTTTCTGATAGGGGAACAACAACTGGAATCAGTCCTCGCTTTGCACCAGGAGAAACAATCTTTTCACCTGGAAAGAAATAAATAAGTCAGCGAGGTCAACTCAAGAGAGAGAAATTGACAGGTTTTAGCAGATTGTTCTCCGCAATAGCAGTCCTCAAATGCAGCTATGCGTACCCAGTGAATAAGAGGGAAGCATCTATGATGTGCAAAATAAATAGGAAGAGTCCTACCTCGTGACTGAAGCACATTCAACAGAGAATTGAGATGCTGTGGCGGTTCAGTTGCAGCGAATTCCTTAACAAAAGATGCATGATCTGAATTTGAGCAGATAAAAAAAATTAGACCTTGAGTCACATACTAGTAACAGGAACATAGAACAATGAATCAAAATTGCACTGGGGACAGCGCCACCACTCCTTTTAATAAGCATGAATTGTGCAGACGATGAACATAGGGACGCAGGTCATAGATAGTGAGGCGGTCCACTTCCGAGGTTTATAAAATGACAGGACATTGCGATCTCACCGTAGGCCGTGGCGGTGGCGGCTGCTGGCGAGGGTGAGGCGGCCGAGGAGGCGCAGCGGGCGGTGACCAGAGAAGCCCCTACCCCACGCGGCGCCTGAAGCGCAGACGCAAAGGCCACTCTTCTCATCAGTGCGGGCCTCATCCTTTGCTGTCCCTAAACCGCGCGGCGGGCGGCGGATCCGGTGGCGGACCTCGCCTGAGACAGAGTGAGCCGTGACCTGTGGACTCCGCTGCGCAGAGAGACACCGGGGATAACGAAGAGAGCGCGACGGTTTTGGGCCGAGAGATGCGGATGGGCCGAGGCAGCGATGCGATGGACAAGTGTCAGTCCGCCGCTCGCGCGCGACCTTCTCTCCCGACCACATTCTTCTCCCTCGTCCTCCCACACAACGGCCACAAGCCAACCTCATCTCTCTTTCCCTCATCAACGGAACGGACTTCGTTCGACAAATTGAAGAAGAAGAAGACGAGGAATACAAGGGATTATCCAGGTATGTTAATCCCCTGCATATGTTTCCTCCCCTGATGTTGCATCAATCTGAACACTGACAGAAATGTATTTTTGGATTTGGATGAGTAGTCAAAATTAAAAATCATCCGTATTGGCACAACCGATCGTGCTGATTGCTGGAATCCAGACGCCCTGAATAGCCATCCACAATATGTGTCGTTATGCAAATTCCAGTCCCCCTGAGAAGTTGCTCCTGCCGCAGGGCCCCTGAGACGTCCAATTTTTGCTTCCACTCTTATTAGAGGAACCGCTTCATCAGTTTTTTTTTTTTTGGCAAAGTGAATGTTGGCAGTTTGTCACTTTTCAGTTTTTATTTTTTTACAGATAATGTTGGCAGCTTGTCATGCATTATTACTTGTAGTACTAATGTCAGCCTCATCATTATTACCATGTCTTGACACGTACTCCCTCCGTTCTGAAATAATTATCGTTTCAGACAACCAAATAAACTAGAAATGAACTATTGAAGGTTGTCCTAACGACAATTAAAATGAAACAGAGGGAGTACAATCTTGTTTGATAGTTCTGCATTGCACAGACAATTCTTGGACCTATGCTGCGGGATGGAGGATGTTAACGCTCAAGGGACCAGCAGCCAGCCCTCCATTGCTCCTGCACCTTCCGACCTGCCGGACAGCCAGGTCGACCCGGCACGTCCAGTTCCATCTTCCAGTTCCCACGAAAATTCCCAAGGCAACGACGGGTCTCAACAGAGGAGGATCGATCAGAAGTCCCACGTCGTCGACACCGCGGCGCCTATCGATTCCGTCAAAGGCGCCGTAAACAAATTCGGAGGGAAGCTTGATTGGAGGGAGGTACATACTGTAATTATGCGACAACTTTGTTTCCTGCAGCCTGTCTCCTCTTTTCATCAGCTCCTGCCACTGCCAGTAATAAGTGCTTAAGCGTTTCGTCTACTCTTATTGGTGACACAGAAACGCGTGCAAGTCCCCCAAGATGAGATCGACAAGGTGCAGCACGAGGTCACCGAGTACGAAAAGAGGTCGCGGGAGGCAGAGGCCGGCAAAGTCGTAGCCCTGCAGGAGCTGGAAAGCACAGCGAGCGCCGCCGATGAGCTGAGGCTGCGCCTGGAGACCGCGCAGGCCGAGGAGGCGCAAGCGCGGCAGGAAACGGAGCTCGCCGAGCTGCGCCTCCGAGAAGTACAGCGGGGCTATACCGAGAGCGCGGCGGCGAAGGCGGAGCTGGACGTCCTCAGGGACCGCCGCGCGGCCGCGCTCGCCGATCTGCAGTCGGCGCGAGCGGAGTTGGCGTCACTGGAGAAGGACCGCGCGGCGGCGCGAGCGCGGGAGACCGCCGCCGCGTCGTCACAGTCACAGGAGGCTGGTGGAAAGGCCGTCGAGGACGACCTCGCCGCCGAGCTCGTTGCGCTCAAGGGAGAGCTGGAATCCGCACACGCGGCTCACGGCGAGGCGGAGGAGAAGACAAGGAGACTCGCAGCGGCGTTCGAGCAAGACAAGTCGCAATGGCAGAGCGAGCTGGAGGAGGCCGAGCAGGAGGCGAAGAGGCTGAGAGAGGAGCTAATGGCGGCCTGTGATCTCGAGGCGAAGGCTGAGGCGGCTTCCGAACTGCTGGCGAACCTTAAAGCTCAGCTGTCCGCTTGCACCATCGAAGAAGAAACAGCGCGGAGCGAGGAGGAGAAGCCGACGAAGGCCTTGCTGGAAAAAACTAAGAAGGAGCTCGATGACGTGAAGGAGAGCATCGAGAAGGCCAAGCACGAGGCCAACCACCTGCGCGTCGCTGCCGCCTCGATGCGCGACGATCTGGAGAGGGAGAAGCCGGAGCACGCCGCGCTGCTGCGAAAGGAAAAGGAGCTATCGGAGGAGCTGAACCGAGCGACCTCCGATCTCGCGGCGGCAGAGGAGACCAGAGCCAATAAGGACGCCCACGACGAGAGCAACAAGATGGCCGAACAGGTAGTCGAGGCACGGCGAGAAGCGGAGCAGGCCAAGGCGAGTGCACGATCTGCCCGCGAGGAGGTCGCCAAGGCCAGGGAAGACGCGAGCGTGGCGAAGGCCGCCGTCGCCGCCGTGGAGGCGCGTCTGGAGGCCGTGACGCGCGAGATACTCGCGGCGAACACGTCGGAGGAGATGGCCACGGCGTCGGCAAACGCGGTGCTGCAAGAAAAAAGGAAGGCGTCAAGAGACAGAGAGGAGGAGGGCGTGACACTGACGACGGAGGAGTACGACGAGCTGAGCCGGAGGGCGCGGGAGACGGAGGAGGCCGCGGGCAAGCGGGTGGGCGAGGCGGTGAAGCTGATCAAGGAAGCCAAGGACGCGGAGGTGAGGAGCCTGGAGAAGCTGGCGCAGGTGGCGAAGCAGACGGAGCAGAGGAGGCAGGCGCTGCAGGCGGCGACCGAGGAGGCCGAGGAGGCGGAGTTCGCGAAGCTGTCGGCGGAGCGGGAGCTGAGGCAGTGGCGCGCAGAGCACGAGCAGCAGGGGCCCCGCACGGGCCTTGCGGAGATCTCCGTGCTGGACGACCCGGGCGGCGGGAACCCTCACATACTGAGCCCGAGAGCAGGGTACATGCCGATGGTGGCGGCGGGGGCAGCCGCAGCCGCAGAGGCGGAGGCGAGACAGAGGAAGGCGTTCTTGCCGCGGATGGTCATGTTCTTGGCGCGAAAGAGGGCCCAGTCTTGGAACAAGTGACTTTTTCTTTTGTATTCTGTACATTGGCAACCTGGATTAATTTGGAGTTTTGACCAACCAAGCCTTCAAGTTCAACACGTTGTATACGATGTCGAATAACCAGAATTAGAAGGACGGAAACATAAAAGCACCCCAAGTCAAAGTCAAAGGTCTCCTCCAACTTCCTTCCTAAGTAATCGGGGCTTTCCCCAACGAGCACGACACCCTCCCTCTGATTCCCTCCCGAATCCGCCGCGTGGTCGTCGCCATGGCCGTTACCGCCGCCTCCTCCTCCTCCTACGCCGGCCCCATCCTCCTCGTCGTCTCCGTCGCGGCGCTGTCCCTCATCGCCTCCGCCGACGCTCGCCCGTGCGGCCACGCGCAGACGCTCCTGGTCTCCTACTTCTCCGTGTCCCGGCCCAACCCGGACCCCAGCAACCCGACACCCGTCACCGCCACCGTCGTCACCGTCCGCCGCCTCGGCCCGCACCAGCACCTCCAGATCCGCCGCCCCGAGGCCCTCCTCCCCGCCAACGACAACGACGGGGGGGCCACCACCGCCTCGTCCGCCCAGGCACAGGCACAGCAGCGCGCCAAGGACATCCTGGTCGTCGTCTCCGGCCTCCTGTTCGGGTTCGGCTGCGGCGCCCTCACCGCCGCCTCCATGTACCTCGTCTGGTCCCTCCTCTGCGACGACGACGAGGACCAGCTTCCGACCCACTCCGACGACAGCCCCAAGAAGGCCGGCTACGTCGTCATCCACGACGCCGATGATGAGTACGCCACCACCACCGCTGGTAAGAACTACTCCCTCCCGATCTAAATAATTGTCGCTTCCGACAGTGTTCACAAAATTAAGGAAACAGTAAAGTGACCATTCTGCCCTCCCGCACATATCGATCGAATCGCACCTCGTCTTTTCCGCTAACCTCGGCCATCTCGTCGACGCCGCCGTCCCGTCGGTGCTGCCGTACCGCCATCCTGTCGACGTCGGCATCTGGCTATCCCGTCGGCATCACCGTCCCGCCATCCCCGCTGTGAGCCCAGACGTTCTTCCTCCGCGGCTTTAGTAAAAATTGCCTTATTTATTTTATAAACACATCAGTACATTTGGCTTTGTTGACATAAACTTCACATCTGCTCCAGGTCCTGCATCTGGCTCCTACGTTCTTCCTCAAGTAACACCTCGACGTCTACTCCGCCGGCTCCTGCAGCTGGTTGCGCGCCCGCGCAGAAGGAAGGTCGGATCCAATCAAGATGTGTCTGGTCGTCGCCGCCTACTTGAAGCTGAAGATGGAGAGGTAGGCGAGCACGGCGGCCGGTGACGATGAAGCCGAGGCGAGGACAACCGAGATCTACGGCGACTGCAAGTCGCGAAGCGATTCGGAGGGGGTGGAGGGGGGAGGCCGATGGGAGGAGAGCAGGGGGCCGGAGCCTGTCGCCCGCGTCGCCAGATCTCTCGTGCTAGCTCCCTCGCCGGCGAGTCAAAGAAGAAGAACGAGCAAGTACCACAGGCCGCTGTGCTAGGGGCAAAAATGGAAAGAAAAAAGTTCCGTGTACTACGGCGACAATTATTTTGACCCGTTTCTGATTTGATCTAAGGCGACAATCATTTCGATCAGGAGGGAGTAATAGGATCGGTGTTTCGGTCTGTCCAAGGGATCGGTAATAAATACTGTAACAGTGGTTCTGTTTACATGTCTCGTTTGGAAAGAAAAAGAAAAGGAGATTGAAATTATGAATGAACGTGCTCTTCAATGTGTTCTTTCATTACCAAACTGAAATGAAATGTGATTACTCTGTTATCGTCATGTATCTCTCTCGTACTAGCGCCAAGACATGGCTTGCTAGGTGGTACTCCCTCCATACTTAAAAGACACTAAATTTAGTTCAAAAAACGTCATTCTTTTAAAGATAGAGAGAGTACATATTACCATGAACTAAATGTAGTTTGCGAGCCTCCATCTTCCATAACGTTTCTATTTCTTGCTGGCCTGGCCTGACCTGTCCTGGCCTGGGACAATAGTAATATTTTTTTAAAAAAGATTGTCCTTTTTAGTACAATTTTTAAATTAAATATGACAAATTTTTAAGAAAGAAGGAAGTACGTACTAACAAGAACATGTAGAGGAGAAACTATGGGTTATCTCGTGTGGATGATGACGTGGCATCATGCAGCAGCCTCGTTCGGTTCTGGGCTGCAGATCACTCTGACATGAACTGACGAGACATCTAATTAGCACATCCACTACTAGTATTTTTGGATGCTTCAACGAAAAGCAGACTCGCCTCGTCTTACTGCAGTGTCTGTTACAGAAAGAATGTCTGTTTTTTTTTATCAATTCAAATGCCCCGCCCGCTCGCCATATGACAGGTTTGAAAATTCAATTTCCGTATTCGAATTCCTGATGTAACAGCACACGGGTTCCACTAGATCCCGGCGAGTTCCTTCAAATGGTCATCTACAGTAAATCAATGAGAATAAATGGTTCTTCCATGCCTCAGTAAAGTATGCTGCTCAAAAGGGTTGTTGGTTGGTTGGGTTTCGTTTGTAAACAAAAACATCAGAAATACTCCCTCTGTCTCCATAAACTTATCGTTTTATAGTTTATTTTTGAACTACAAAACGATAAGTTTATGAGTACGGTGGAGTAGCCGCCCAGCCAAGTGAGTGAACCACTGGCAGCAAGTCCATACGTTCGCACGACATCGGACGGCTAAGAGCAGTGACGTGCCTCGCTTGGCCTTGGACGACACAAGTCGCAGGCGCCGGACTTGGAGCCCGTTCGGTCTCCTAGTTGCTATATATGCGGAGTGCTCGTTCGTGACCCTTCCTTGTCTTCCTCTTCCAGCACAAGCTGCCGTCAGGTTCAACGAGGTGGAGGAGGAGACGGACGGCGGCGGATCAAAAGCTTCAGGACCCAGCATCTCCTGCCCGCCTTCTTCGGAGAAGAGAGAATGCCGCTCTGACTCTCCTCCATAGCTGGCCTCCGCGTCTGGTTTTCGTAAGCCTCTTCTCTCTCTCTCTCTCTCTCTCTCTCTCTCTCTCTCTCGTTCCTGTTTTCTCTCTTCTCCAGAGGCTTGCATCATTGATCGGCTTTTGATCTACTACTATTATGCTGGTGTTACGGAACGTTGTACTACTCTTCGATTTTTCGCTTGCCTGGGTTTTATTTCACATATATCAGATAACCTGACCCTGTGAACACTAGTAACTCGCAAGCCACCTCCCTCTTCGCAATTAGTACCTGCAAATAGTGCTTTACAAGATCAATCGCGTCAGAAGTCGAGATCGAGATGTTGTTACAGATTGATCACATTTTGCCCAGTAGTTTGTTCTTTGGTGGAGAAAATGGGCAAATAAACCAGTACCAGGAGGAGTAAAACTTCTGGGATGGGGATGCACATGCACCACAGGCAATAAATACTTTAATTCCCCTGGCCCCATTTTGTGTGAAATGAAAAGGACATTGCGTTGACATAGTAAATCCTATGTATAGCGCCGGTAAAGCATGTTTCTCGGCTGCAGCACCTTAGGTCTGGTTTAATTAGTTTTGTTCCAAAGACAATAGACATCTTTCACAGCTACTACTAGCAAAACATCTGAAAGTGCGGTTTATGCGTTTGAAATGCTCCCTGATCTGGTCTGGATTACAGTACTTTTTTTGCCACTAGAAGCCCACTGATTCCAACAAAACTGATATCTCGATGCTCGCGAAATTAACCCTACTCTCCACTAGAGGCCTACTAGCTACCATGCCGGGTCTGCTGCTACTGTGTCAGTTTTACCCGTCGGCTACTTCACTGCGTCGCTGGCGATCATCAGTGTCACGCGCGCGCGGCGCTTGTTGTTTCGCTTCTCGTTTCGTTTGTGGACAAATGTCCTGTTTACTTCCTGCACAGATGTTACTGTGGAGTCCGTATCGGTACTGTTTTCTTTCCCCTTTTCTTCACGCCGTAGCTTACCTCTTGCCTCGTCGTTGCCCACAGACCAAGGTAGCCCAATCGCTGGTGGAATCCCGTCGTCAGCGCGGTGCTGCAGGCTCTAGCTATGGACACGACTGAGCACCAGCAGCAGCTGCAGCAGAGGGGCGGTGCATCGGCCCCTGCGACGACGTGCCCGCCTTGGCTCCAAGCGGCCATTGAAGGTATGCATGCTTCCCTGTGCCCCATTTAATTTAATTTATTCCATTCTCTTGGTTGCTAGTAGGACCTGTGCACGTTAGAAGCGATATTCTCTTTATTTTTATATCCGTGTGTTTGGGACGGGGACGAGATCATGAGAGCACACTGCATTGTAGTAGGGGCCCAAACTGGTTGGATGGATGGATCCAAAATATGCGACTGCTACTGCTGTAACAGTAACAATGCTGCCTGCATTTTACTCCCTCCGTCCCTATAAACTTGTCGTTTTGTAGTTCAAAAATGAAGTACAAAGCGACAAGTTCATAGGGATAGAGGGAGTATCTTTTATGGACGGACACAGAGAGAGATCACGGGCGTCCTTTGATACGCCATTTATGACGTTCAGGATTCTCCATCCTCTAGTTTCTCCGTCTGCATGCTCTCGCTTCGGGATGATCTCATGGCTCCTCATGCTTCTGCCATGCTCGTCCTCCCAGCTGCTGCTGAGCTCACTCGCTCAACAGTACAGTACTCCCCAGGAGCAGCATACTCGTGCTTCGCTTTTGTTCGGACATGGTTCGGTTCACTTTTATTTACTCCATTGATTTAATACTAGTAGTTTTTCACTTGCTCACGTTGGGGCTCTACCCCGAGAGTGACAGTACGTACTGTACAGGGGACAAGCGAGGCAAGGCGATGACGTGCCTTTGTTCACCATTTTCCTCTTGGAATCGAATCTTTTTAGATGGTTTCTTCCGCACACTCTCCATTGGATTCTCCCTCCTACAGCATGAGGACCTTCGAAATTTGAATTTTGAAATCGACGTGTTGTTACATCACTGCCTGGAGATATTGCACGCGGCTGGACAAAGTTTGTCGAAACATCATTTCAAAGTCAACCCGTTCTGTGCTGCCGTACAGAAATTGGGAACTTGTCATATCACTGGTCCTCAAAAGTTCGGCTCCCTGTTCTTCTAGTACTGTATCGTTTACTAATGCTGACCCAGAGCTTGAGTCACAATTTCTAATTACACCAGCGCCATCAACTGTGGAACCATCAAAAGGACGTTATCAGTGTACAACAACTACTGTTGGTAGTTTTACGCGGGAGTTATCATCATTGGTTTGATTGAAACTGCTTATAGTTTACTTATATGGTTTTGCCATTCATTCCAACTGCTTGCTCTCGAATGCCCTGGCTAATGAAGGACCATGGATGGTTTTCTTTTGAATTCGATTGGCGCTTGCAGACATTGAGCAGCGTGTGCGGTCGCTGGCGGTGTCGGCGCCGGACGAGAAGGAGAAGCACTCGTTCGCGGAGCGCGCGGAGAACTACTACCAGAAGCGGCCGCAGCTGCTGGCGCTCCTGACCGACCTCCACCACCGCTACCTCTACCTCGCCGAGCGCTACTCCAAGTCCCTCGCCGCCAAGAGCCTCCACAACAACAACGACACTAGTGCCGCCGTATTGGAGGAGGATTGCTCGTCAGAGGTCGACGACCGCTCCTCCGACGCCGGCAGCTCCCTCTCGTTCCAGCTGCCGCGTCGTGCTGATGGCGGGGATGATGATGGTTCGTCACTGATAGTGGCGGAGCTGGTGGTCGCGTGGGTGGAGCGCGACGTGTTGGCGGACGAGGCGGAGCGGCGGAGGACGGAGGCGGCGAGGAAGATCGAGCTGCAGGGGAGCCTGGTGGAGGTGCTGGAGTCGGAGCGGCTGGTGCTGCTGGGCGAGAACGCGCGGCTGGGGTTCCGCGCGTCGGCGGCCGAGGAGGAGGCCGCGGCCGCCGCGGCGGAGCTCGGGTACATGCGGCGGCGCGCGGCGGAGATGGCGCGGCTGGTGGTGAGGCTGCGCGAGGACCACCGGGTGTGCATGCTGGGGCGCAAGATCGAGGCGCTGCAGGCGCAGGTGTACGGGCTGGAGCTGCGGAACCGGGAGTGCTACGAGACGATGGCGGCGTGGGAGGCCGAGCGCAAGGTTGGCGCCGCCGAGCTGGAGCGGCTCCGCGCGGAGAACCGCAGGCTGGCTGCGGCGATGATGGCGATGCCGACAACAACAAGGCGGGGGCAGAAGAAGAAGAAGAGCGGCGGGGGGTGGTGGTTGTGGTCTCGGGGTGCGGCTGGCGGCGGAGGTCGGCGAGCAGCAGTTGAAGGGCAAGGACGGCAAGAACTACTCCCCCTACTACGGCGGCTGCTTCTGCGTCTGATACAGTAACTGTCGTGTGTTGCCGCGAACTTCTTGCTGATTTTGTTGTCGTGGTTGATTAGCTCAAAAATTGAGCTAGCTAAGCTAATTAAGCTAGTAGTGTAATGTTTGACTGACGTTGATCTCGCTAATCTAATGTTACTATGGCACATCATTCTGTCTGTCGACGCAACCCCATACTGCAAATTTGGAAGGGCGATTCGGGCCGTCTTTAGAGCTTGGGCGTGGCGCAAGCGATGCAGCCAATGCAGGACAAAAAAAAAATGTATGGATACGGTATATGCACCGGGGGCCTTGTGCATACCCTATTCAGATGATGCCACGTGTTCCTTCGGTCTTCAATCGCCGTTCTTGATTGAGTGGATGCTGACGTGGACTTCGACAATGCATGATCGGCTGGTCTTCCAAGCGTCATGAGACATGACTCATGAGTCTCGGTACGCCATTAGTGAAAGTTGGTTACGAGAGGGGGAATCGATCAACGGCCGACACTTTCCCGGCGTCCGCTTCCAGGAAACAAAGCCATGTTCCATGCATGCCTGCACTCGCATTTGTCCGTGATTAATGCTAAACGCTTGATACTTGTCCGTGGTTAATGCTAAACGCTTGATACTTGGATTTGCAGTACTCCTTCTATACCTAAAAGCTTATCGTTTTGTAGTTTATTTTTGAACTACAAAGCGATAAGTTTTTAGGAAGTGAGGAGTATTTTCTTAGCTGGCTGCTTCGTGAAAAATTATTGAGACGTAGAGCATCTAGCAAGGGACGGAGGACTGAAAATATATCTCTTTTTTTTTTCCCTCCGATTCCAATCTTAAAAATATTGGGCATATCTTTAATCAATTTTCTAAAAAAACACGCCACACTAGCATTTGATTTTTGTTCTCCTGGGAGGAGGAGGATGGGGATCTCAAATCTTTCCCTGTTTGTAGCTATAAATGATAGAACTTCAGAGGAACTATAATAATTAAAGATCTAAAATCCAATTATTTTATTTATAAAGAGCGTTTTAGACCTCTCCTAGAGAAGCTCTTACTCTTAGTAATAAAGAAAAGAAAAAAAAAGGCAACACATTATGAAGGTCCCTCCCAATTTAGCAGAAGAAGACATTGTTGTGTCTGCAACTGCAAACGCAGCCAGTAGTAGGCCACCCAGACCCAGCCCAAGGGAAGGTTGGAGGGCACCACCGACACCCGCCGCGACCGCCAGCCAGCCAGCCACGAGAGAGAGGTCCGCCTCCGCCCCGCCAAAAATAGGCTACGCCACCGAACCGAACCGATGGGCGTCAAGCAGCAGCAGCAGGACGACGACGACGACGGCAGCAGCACCGGCACTCGCGAGGTGCTCGAGGTGGACCAATCGCCCTCGCCGCCGCCCATGTCCTCATGCGGACGCTACATCCTGCACCGCGTCTGCAGGTTCGACACGCTCGCCGGCGTCGCCATCAAGTACGGCGTCGAGGTCCGTCCTTCCTTCCTTCCTACTCTTCTTTTGATCCCTTCCTTCCTGCATGCCATGCCGCGTGTCGTTTTCACCATCTCATCTGCTTCCGTTCCATGGATTGATTGATTGATTGCTTCTCTTCTCTCTCAGGTGGCGGACGTGAGGCGCGTCAACGGCCTCACCACCGACCTGCAGATGTTCGCGCACAAGACGCTGCGGATTCCGCTCCCCGGGAGGCACCCGCCCGCCCCCCGCTCCTCGTCCCCAGATCGCATCAGGTTAGCTTCATCCCCTCCCCTCCCCTCGTCACTCAATAGATTCATCTTCCACCTGAGCCTGTTTATTAATCCAATCGACAAGGCAACGCAGCGATTACATCCTTTCCTATCTCCTGTCACAATAATCTTATTGCATTGCGATCCAACATCTAATCGCAGGCCTAGAGTGTTGCATTGCACCTGTTCACAGATTGCATCGCTACCACGGTGTTTTACTCTTCCTCCCCCGTCGCTATTGACTCAACAATTTCAGAGAGAGAGAAAATAAAAATAAATTGACACGGGCTTGTTTTTGACTCTGTGCCCACTATCCAAGTCAAAAACCCGGTGTGGTAGGCAGGTTTTGGCCGGACACCGTTGAAAACAGGGTGGTCGGTGGTGAGGTGAGTAGGCAACGTTCCACCGACTGCCTCTTCTAGGACCAAGCTTGCATACACTGCTCAGTGTGTTGAACACTGACTTGACAATTAGTGCCAACCAGGCAGAGTATTCTATTCTCTTTCCCGTATCACCTTTTACTTAAAGGGTGGGTCTGCCACCTGGTTTGCAAATGATAGAGAATATAAACAGCATCCAAACAACAGCTGCGAAGAAAGGTGATGCAATCCTAAGCGTGCAGCCTCAACGTGCCACCAAGTTCTCATTGCATATTATGCTGATGCCTCTTCTAGTTTTGTAATAATGATGCTTACCATGTGATGCCTTTTCATATTGCTGAATCGCTGACTCCTAGTACCATTTTGTTTTTGCTCTGTATACCATTGTATATCTGTAGGACTAACGATATGGTCTCTTTCAGAGAATGGACTACACGTCGCCCTCCCAGAAACGGTGCATCATTGGATCCATTTCTCAAACCGCCGCGGAGCACAGTTGCACCATCCATGAGCCTATTGCAAGCATACTATGGCCTCCCACCAGCTCCAAAAGGGAACCCGACTAATGAAGGTACTGAAATGGCGGCCTACAGTAAAGGTAAAATCCATTGCCGTCTGCTTGCGTTGTCATCCCTGATTCAGCTGTGAGCCACTGGATCCTGAATTTATACTCTCAACCGCATCCAGGCCATCATCGGAAAGCTAGAAGTTTGTCGGATGGCTTTTCTATTGCCAATGGAGATCCCACTAGGGAGGTTGACGAATCTGAAAAGCCAATAAGGCGGCGCCAGAAAGCCGATAATGAGTTAACAGCAAAGGAGGACAAAGGCAATGGCCTGTCGGCCAGGGCTGGGCAACGCTTATCCCTGAGACCAAAGTCCGGCAATCGACCGGAGATGAAAAACGGTAGCCAACAAGATCTTGTAGCTGCAGGGATGCTTTCTTACATGGACGGATTGCAGTCTGTCAGAAAATCATCAAGCACTCCGGAGTTCCAAGATGCAGACAACAGCAGCATTGCTTCGGTATGGTTGAGGAGTTCCTGGAGCTTGAAACCAGATGCTTTCACACTCCCTCTCCCACTCTTGGACGGCATCCCCAAGCCTCTTCTGGACAGCATCCCCAAGCCGTTTTTTGACAGCATTTCAAACCCGATTGCTGCTTGGAGAAACAAGGCAGCAAAAGATCAGTAAGAAGGCTCATAGCTCTCGTTAATTTTACGGAGTTTTTAGTGGAGGTTCGTTCAGCAAGGGCCTGGAGGAGTTGGCTTGTGCCTCCCCAGCCCCCAGCCAGACAAAGTGACATGATGGATACGGCGATACCAGACTTTCGACATGCATACTGTACTCTTTCTTGTTTTCGTTGTTAAAAATTTATAGTTGGGTGTGTTAAGACATGAGACTTGGGGCTTAATTCCTTTTTCGTTGTTAAAATTTATAGTTGGGTGTGTTAAGACATCTAAGACTTGGGACTTATTCCTTTTTCGTTGTTAAAATGATGCTCATATGTTGCAAAATAAATGACATTTAGAACAACTAATTTAGAAAGAGTATAGCGTGACCAAAGTGGATTATTTTTTACCTTGTTCATACAAATGCAGGTTTTGAGATTGTAACCTTGCTGTTCAAATAAACGCGGCACTAAATCAGTAAATGGATTCTAGTGTCGAACATTCGACAAATTTGACAGTAGAGTATAATATTATGCCGACCAGTTCCAACACCAGCTCCCAGGTGACCCAACCCAGGCCGGCCAAACAGATGATTTGGTAGATCGACTAATCACAACGATTCTACCACGATGCCTGTGGCTCTCTGATGTTCCCAGAAAGTGCTACAGCATGCCAACAAAGGCATAGATGTCAGTACGGTGTAAAGTGGGGCAGGGATTACAACAAATCAGCTAAATCATTAGTCTTAGCTGCTGACGCAATGTTTGCTCCGGCACAAACTAGAGAAGCATCCCGTTCTACAGCACGGGGAAAATATTCAGCACACGAACTAGTATCTACCATTAATGACAAGTACTAGCTGACCTTGTTCTTATGTTGCCGTCACATCACCTACAGACTTAACAAGTCAGGAGAACGATGAATATCACTTGATAAGCCAACATGGCAAGGCGGCTAGATCGCCTCACTGTCGTACATATGCATCCTTGGCTTTGGCAACACGACCCTTGTAAAGTGTATTACTGACATACATGTTCAACGTTTCACGGGCACTTCCTTTGAATATAGGAAACTCCATGCTCTTCGTACCTGGTGTTGAGACATATGGCATGACCTATCATGTGTCCAAAGAAAAGCATGCAAAATTTAACCTAAAATGTCAAGCTTACTCTGCTTTGGAGAACCACATTTGCTGGAACGACCCAAGAGATGCAAGAATGCTACCTCCAATCCAGACACTGCATATTGCGTTCCAACAAATAAGCCATATCGTCACATATAGCAATGGCACAAGAAGCAACAGTTGAATCTTCTATACTAATTACCTGGTGTAAGGAAAAAAAAGAAACTACAAAGATGAGCAAACACAGTAGTCTAACCTGAATCGTCTTTCTACTGAATTTCCACTTGCCATAACCTTAACACGAGCAGCTTGAGGAGACTCCTGCAATAATTCAATGTGAAATAAGAACTAGCCAAGTCAGGAACCAAGGAACCATTTTCAACACTTTCAACCATCTGTTTTAAACTTAAATGATAAGATCACCACTTCCAGGCATATATCGGTAGATATCAATAAAATCTCCAATAAAGAACTTACTAATACTAAAGAAGGACAAAGAACTTGTTTTCATTCTACAAGTTCAAGTAAGGTCATAAAAGAAGAGGGACTCTGTTTTAAACTAAAATGGTAAGATCACCAGTTCAAGCATATATTGGTAGTATATATCAAGAAAATCTCCATTACAAGCTATTCACCACTATTAACTTAATAATTTCTTGTACAGTAGGAAAATACTAATATATACCAAAATCAAAATTTTAGCATGTTAAATCTGCTGGTATGGTTTCCAATTTCTACGTTACAAACAAAGATTATACTAGTAGTTAGAAGCTAAAAACACGCACCTCTAATACTTCTTTCTCAAGGCGCTCTTTTAACTGCAGAATTGATGATGAGCCGCCAGAAAGCTATCCACAATAAAAGTTTAAAAAACGTTAGGATCGTATAGCAAAAAGAAAAAGGCTAAAGGACTAAAGCCACTGGGCCCGTGCATCATGACACATGTAAAGTAGCAACAAGCAGTGCTGGAATTCATGTACTTACCAAGATGTTGCTAAACAGCTCCTTGCGTATGTCAACATCACACCTATTTATGCTATCAATGACCTGCGTACAATAAAGTATTAGCAATATTAGCTATACAAATAAGTGCCACGGTGTCAGGTGCCAGCAATGCAAATAGCACTGAGCACATATTCAACTCACCATTCGTGGAAGGCCACGAACTGACACTGAATCTGCAAATCCATCAACCCCAGGAATAGTCTGCCCATCACAAAATATGGATGCGTTAGAGAGCTAGAGAAATATCGAGAGAAAGCAAGATGAGCTAAAATGAATTTTCTAAACTTCTGCTTGAATATACTGAATAGAAAGTAAGAAATTAGATTTTTCCTGCAATAGCGTAGTATCTAGTACCAGCACCAGTTAGGTAAATCACTAAATCCTACCAACAGTGTCCCTTCCATATTACTCACCTGGGATAGAGATGGATTAAATAGAATGTCTGGAATCTTGAATCTATCAGCACCAACTTCAATAGTTCTGTTTAAATACCAGATGGATTAGTTCAAAAGAACCATACACAACACAAAAAAGTATTTAGCTAAGAAGAAAATAAGAGCACTGATAAATTGAAAATAAAAAAAAGTGATGAATGTTTTAACTTACTGTCCATCTGGAAGCTCATATGAAGTTGTAGGAACGTTTGCATATGCCACTTCTGCATGAAAATAAAGCAGGAAATGTAAATACTAGAACAGAACAGGAAAAGTAATGCAAGAATGTAGTTTGAACACACAAGTCAATGAAACAAGCATAATTAATGTTATTGCACTTGAGATATGTACAAAGAAAGCCAAAAGAAATATTGCATTCATAATACTCCCTCTATTTTTGTTTCTATGATGTTTAGGACAAGAAATTTGCACTAAATTTTGTGTAATCTCCTTGTCCAAAACATCAAACAAGAAATATGAAGCCCGTAACAACAAACAGATATAATATTTACAATCACGTACCATCAAAGGCCGTATCTGGGACTCTGCAAACAGACTCCTTGATGTCACTAACAATAGCCCTCTGTAATAAAACACAATATCGTTGATGCCATCCAGAAAAACAATAAACAACACATTACAAAAGTTAAAAGTCTGTCAGCAGACATACCATGCAGTACAACTTGTAACTCTCAGTTGTGTTTGGAAGATCAAGATCTACAATCTGAAAAAAGACAAAGGACAAAATGGAGTCAGGAAACATACTAACTGGTCACTTTTGACACATGTAGCATGTAGATAGTTGAATAATCATGCTCAGGCCCAATATCACGTAGTTATATGAATTTTGTATCCATACAACAATACATAGTAGTAAACAATACAACAATTGAAGTGTTATAGCAGAATCAAGATAACTTCACCTAGAAACACGATCATGATCAGTGCAACATATTAAGACCCATCAAAAGAGGCCAATCAGCAGGAAGAAAACTAAAGTGGGCTAACAGTCCCATTCACAAGAAAATAATCAGTGATTCCTGTTTCTGATTATTAAAACCACACATAATGCAATTTAAGCAGGGAAATACAATGGATAGAAGAAAATAATGGCAATTCCTAACTTGTTAAAACTAGAAAGGCTAAAATAAAAATGAATACTAGTGGTTGCCAGGTATTACAATTTCCAATAGCCCTCCACAAAAATGGATACAAGGTCACATTTTTTGAACATTGAAATAAGAAATCGGTGTTGCTATTAAAGTCAGTCAAATGAACAGTCAGGGTGTGTCACAGGTGTGTCCCAAGTGTCTCATTTTTGTGTTGTCTGCAGCTCCAACTTACCAAAACAAATAAAAGAAGGCATTCTATGGTTGCTCGAATGTTGATTTAAAGCACATTGACATGACAATTTATACATATTATTTGCATAGAGTTCTACCTAGAATTATGAGAATCACATGAAGGAAAATATTTGAATGCTGAAAGAACGGCACCTTGTATTCTCCAGGGCTGATTTCCTTCTTCTTAAATGAATATCTGGGCCTAATCTGGAAAAAGAAAAACATGGGGTGAACATGCAGATGCAGCAAACATTAGTATGCTATATTCAATCAAGGGAGAGAGAAGCTTACAACAACACCCTTGCTCTCCAAGCTTTTCATCATACAATCAGTTAAAAATTCACCGCCAACTGGAGAAGTCGCCACAGACTGCCATCACAAAACAAGTTATTGAAATAAGGAAATTGTGTGTCAGAACTCAGAAAAGAAAAGGTGCTACGGATGTCCATGTTACATATACAAGGGCCCTGTACAAGTCAATAATAGGTTTATTTAATACAATCTGCTTGTTCACATTTTAAGATGAAAAATTCTAAACAAAATTATAGGCACAAGCAAGAACTGCATTGCTTGACTTCCATTTACAAGTTTTTCCTATTAATGCATAGCATACCTTTTGCAAAACAAAACCATCATGCACAGCAGAAACCACAGTAGAGCCACCACCACTGCACCAACAATCACCACATCATCACATATAAATCTCACAATGGCAATGAAGATATTCCATGTGCTGAATGATGTAGGGTCAAGAAATAAGAGCATTATCTTTCGGTTTATCAATTCTACTTATTTGCATGGTATGTATGGATGGATATACTAAGTATATCTGTGTAACTGCCAAATGCTATGATGGAAACATATGCTTCATATTTAATTGCATAAAAGAGGAAGATAACGAACAAATCAAAGCCCACAAGTCACAGCACAGGAAGATGCATTCATAAATTATACCAGTATAACATGAGCAAAGGGAGCTACATTTGATATAAAGATGCAGTATCTGTTAAGTGAAATGGAAACACTAAAATAATACCTGTCAACCACCAACGATGTAGCTCGTCCAGAGGCAAAAGATGTGAGCACCTGACAGCAAAATCAAGAATCAACAATCAAACATAATAAACTGATTACACCAGCGATTGCTTATGACAGAGACATACTGCATTTTTCGCTAGGAATAGTGCTGGCACTTTGTATTTCTCGAACATAAGTTCTGCTGCTCTATAGAAACATGGAAAATAGCAGTCAGACATGGTTCTCTTATAGATTCACTGCAATATGTAACAAATTACAAAGTACAAACACAATATTTGATCAATTTAGGTAAATGCATGTTCTATGTACAAACAACATACAGAAGATAGTAAGACAGGAAAAATCCTTCCACCTTTATTTGACATGAGATTGCAATCAGTAGAATAAGCAAAGGGCAAGATATGAATACAAACGACATTACTCCAAAAAGGCAATGTAAAAATAACGCTAGCATGGTATTAAGAAAGAAAGAAAAAAGTTCATGGAAGGTGGTTCAAACACAACTGTAACTAGGGAAAAACAGTAATGTTTTTCCATGACCAAAAAAAAGTTGGTAATACTAATATTTTAAATATAACACATATGCACATACTTCTCTCTTTGCTGTGCCGTGTTTGTAGATGGCTCGGCAATGAGCATGGGATGCTCCTCAGGATTGATTAGCAGACGCCGTCTGAAATGTGGAACAAGTCGGGGTGACAACAATGGGGGCAGAGAACAGCATCCTTTTTTTAGCACAAGAGAACAGCATCCTTGATAAATTATATAGACATATCATAAAGAGGACCGAGGACCCTAATTACACTAATATTGGATATAGAGACAAAATATCATCCCAAGAATTCAAATAAAATGAAGACAGAAAATGACAATTGTTGCTTATTAGCAAACATAACAGGAATTTCACAAGTTCATATTCAATTGCCAAATCATATTCAAATGCAAAGATAAAACAGTAACTGTTGACAGATTAAAAAATGGCCTTGAAAGCGATCTCAACTGCAGAATTAAATTTTAAACAATTTAAATTTCTCTTTATCACATTAAACATGCAGCAAATTTCACCTGAAAGCATGATTCCATATATTGTCAACAATATCCCAATCAGTAACTGTTCCACCTTTCATAGGTGAGATCACCTGTTTAGGGCAGTGGGGAGAGATCAGCAACAAACTTAAGTTAACAAACTATTACCCTCATATCAATCCTGACTGAGTACATGCAGCAACTAACCTCCATATTATCCCTCCTGAACTCTAATTCTTGACCAACATAAAGTTTACGTTTTGTCTTGGCTTTGTCCACGTCCATAGGCTGGGCTCCGTTCTTTGAATCTGATGAATTGGGCTCCTTCTCTGCCTTGGACTCATCGGCATCTTCCATTTGTTCAATTGAACCAACAACCTCAACATATAAAACCAGATACAAGGCACGGTAAGAATCTATTACTGAAAGAGCTTTCCTGCTAGGTAACTTGTCACAATGATTCCGTGAAGCAGTAGCAACACAAGATTTCCAGCCTGTGAATTGTGCTTGCAGAGGAGATTAAAATTTTATGACACTTGATATTATTAAACAGCCGGATCCAAAACCTTTTAGGAAATGTTATTCTGGCACCATTATTGTGGCACCTTGAAATCCTTAATGTTATTACAGAAGTTGTGCTCCCGTTTTCTCACAGAAAAGGTAATTTGACAACCTAGTCCTAGATTGCAGTTTTAATCATTAGCCCTGGTTCTAAGGAGCTGCTTTCAAATTTAAGAAATTGTACAGATCATAGGCTTTAGATTATAAGTTACTTCCATGTTATTAAATTCTAAATTGGTGTTAACTGCTGATGGCAGATACCAGCAGGAAAAGGGCCAACAGGGAGGCCATTTTGACAAATGTTCCCCATTTGGACTACATAACACGGCTTGCAGCAAACGCAAAGCCGTGCCCCGAGCTAACATAAAATTTGAAGGCAGCAAACACAAAACTGTGCCACAGAGCATTTGAAGGCAGCAACATAATATACCTCGCTAGCTTAAAATTAGAGCACTAATTTCAGGAACTGAATTTTACACAAAAGTAAAGCCCGGAGGACCAATCCGAGTAACAACTCCAGTTACTCCACGGGATCATACCCCACCAACAGACCTCAGAAGCATCCAAAATGTGAGCCCGGAACGGAATTGAGCGGAAAAACAGCTGAGGACATCCACATCGCTAAGAGATTTGAAGCAGAGGAGCATTTCTCTCACCGATGGGAAGACGGCCTTGGGGGTGTCGTCGCCAGCGTATCCCGCCTTGCAGCTGTAGGATCCCACATCTATGACGATGGCCGAGACCTCGTCTGCAGAGACGAAACGGAGCCCGGGGCGAGTGAGATCTCCAGGGGTTTAGGGTTTAATAGCGGCGAGGGCTGATGGGGAGAGAGAGAGCTTACCTCCGCCGTACATGGCTGGCGACCTGGAGAGGGCTGGCTCGGCGAGCGGGAGATGCGCGGGGGCGAGAGGGAAACCTAGCTCGCCGGAGAGGAGACGGGAGGTGAGGGGGAGGGAAGCGGAAGGTTTGGGCTCGACTCGGGTGGGCGGTAGTCTGTCTGTGTGCGAACTGGCGTGGTCTCGCATTTACCCGCTTTGGTTTTGGTGTGGCCCGCTTGTCATCGTCTCAAGGCGAGGAGCGGGGAAAAAAAGAGTTAACTAAAAAGAGAATTAAAAGGAATGCCCCCACGCAGGATCGAACTACGGACCTTCAGTTTACAAGACTGACGCTCTACCACTGAGCTATAGGGGCTCTTCTGTGCTACGACGTTTTATCTAGTACAGGAACGAGGACTTCTCGGGCGGCCGACGTAGTTGGAAGAACGATACGGTGCTGAGGATGCGATGCCACCACCAACGTCGTGCGTTGCTGCGACCTGGCAAACACTGAACACACAGCGCGACTTCTGATGTCCCATGAATTTCTCAGAGGAGGTCCCTCCGAGACCAGAAGCCGAGCCAGTGGCTCAATACCAACAGCTGACAATTCAAGGACCCATAGGAGAACCCGGCGTTTCCCAGGCGTGTCAACGTTGCTGATATTTTCATCTGAACCTGAAGCGAACTCCTCTGCTTAAGTTCTTGATATGCATATACTCTGCTTATCGTAGTACGTTACCGGTGCAAAAAATGGGTATATAATTGAAACAATATTCTAGCTTCATTAACTAATCGTGGTGCTTACCGATTGTTTGAATGCCGATCCTGGTACGACTAGAGTCACTAGTTTTTAGTACATTGTGTTGTAAATATTCTAAAACGTCTTCATCATCCTTAACTCATTAACATGGTGTTCTTGAATAGAAATATGTTTCTTGCCGTGAGAAGCGATGGTGCAATAGAGATGGCAATGATATTCATTGTCCGTGTGTTTATGCATATCCGGTTCTATGGATGCGGATTTCATTTTCGCCAATGGGCACAATGTGGATTTGATCTCAAATACACGGATAAAGTATTATCAAAAGTGTGTGATATACTTCTTCTGTTTTGGAGTGAGAGTAGAGGTGTGCTGGAATGAGTTGCATTTTAGTGTGTGGTGAACAATGTATGTTTGATTTCTATTTTTTGAAAATGGATAATTCGATTTAAAAACAAATAATTAAAATATATTTTTCTCAGCGCTGGTAGTAGAAGAGGACAAGAGTAAAGAATACTACCCATTGTACAATGGACGAGAACAATATATCTCTCTATTATTCTAAATCATTAATATTTTTATTTAAAACTAGTCAAATCTGACGAGCATAATGCTTGACAGCTATCACACAAGTTAGGATAGACATATATTTCTCTCTCTTCCCACTTGATTGAAAAGTGGATATGCAGAAGAATTGTGTATCTTCTTGTGTGACTTCAAAAATCGGATTAAATGTGTTATCCGCACCAGCATCCTCTAAAGCATACTCTATATAAGATCCTTACCTGCTTTGCCAAAGAGGTTCGGCACTACTCTTGGTGGACACTCTCACTGACAACTCAGGCCGAGCTTAACGTAGCCCCACATGTCATAGGGTTTACCATGGGCGACGTTCCCACAGCCGAGCTTTTTGGCGGGGGCAGCGCACCAGACTCGTGGAGATCCCAGTCGCCGCCTCCTTCCTGGTCTTGGGCCGTGAAGGAGGCGAGAGGGCCGCGCGGTCGCCTTCGTGGTCTCCTTCTCCGCCCCCGCCTTCCGACGAGGATGAAGAGGAGAAGCGGCGGAGAGGCAGCCTGAGGCGAAACTCCGATCGTGGAAGAGTGGAGCGCGTTCAGGGTCGTATCTCCTCTAGTCCTCTTCACTGCCGTAACTTCCCACCACTCTAGGCCCGAGGAACACGAGAGGGATCGAGAGGAAAAGGTCGCCAGAGGCGCGTCGTGAAGCTTTAGGAATGGCGGTGAGGGCTCTCTCCTATCTCGTCCTCTTCTTTCCTATGGTTTGTTCCCTCCATGCATTGTAAATAGATGTCTTTATTTTTCCCTTCTGTTTAATGACCGCATTTTTTAGAGCCTGAAACCCTTGCATATAGTTAGGTTTTACTCCCTCCGTCCCAAAATATTTGTCACTCTTTAGTTCACAAATTAAACTAGAGAGTGACAAGTATTTTGAGATGGAGAGTATTTTGAGATGGAGGGAGTAATTCCGAGAGCAACTGATATGTAATCACTGTTTTACGGCAAGTTCATACGATCTCCATTGTGTCACAGGACAGGATTAGTGATAGTGATGATGAACTTGAGTGGGACACTGATGGTGACGATGAGGTGGCGGGGAACCTCCATGGCGCTGCCACATCAGCTTCAGGCTCAAGAAACCTTGATGCTCCTGGCCCTTCCACTCTTGTAAGACAATTTAACAATAATGGCACAATTTGTCACACAAGCTAGTTATTCAGCTAATATTATTACATTGTTTTGATCTTTAATGTGCTGTTTGGCGGTGGGACAATATGAAAGGCTGGGCCATCTTCCTCTTTGGTTGAGCATTTTGTGGGGATGGGTTTCGAGGAGAAGATGGTTTTGAAGGCTATCAAAGAGAATGGTAGCTATATTATCAACTGATTTCTTTATATCTGTTGGGGTTGCATCAATTTATGTACCCTATTAACCTGCTATTTTCACTTTAGGGGATGGTGGTGCAGAGTCATTGTTGGAGCTTCTTCTCACCTACAAGGTGTTCACCTATGAGCTTGCTTTTATTGCTCATGTTACATGGGGGATACAAAAATGTATCTTACAACCTACTAGTGCTGTTGTGAAACACAGGTGATAGACAATGATGATAATTGCTATAATTCTGGTTGTGGCCCCCGGGATGTTGACAACGAGGACAATGATGAAGACATTCTCTGGGATGATGAGGATGCTGGTGGGACCAATCACAGGGTTCCTAACTCTGATGATTCTGATGATGAGGTAGTTTCATGAACCCCCAATCCCCCAAGTATTGGTAATATATATTTCTATTCTAGCCCTTAGTGTCATGTTTTTTTTTTTGCAGATTTCACCAGTGTCAACTTTGGCCACTCTGCAGTAAATACTCTTTTTGGTTTCTAGTTAGCTCTTAGCCCTTTTGCCGTATGGCAACTATATAGGGCGGTACTCTCTCCGTCCCCCAAAACTTATCGCTTTGTAGTTCAAAGATGAACTACAAAGCGACAAGTTTTTGGGCACGGAGGGAGTATGTTTCAACCAAATAATGATATTGTCATGTAATTTCTAGTGTGGTGAAGTTCTCTTTGTGATTACATGTACCTGAGGATGGAGATATTGAAATCAATGCTTCAAGTGTGGTATAATCAAATATTCAGACTTTGCTACACACACATGCGGCCACATAGACACCCCCTCTGATTGCAAACATATGTCATTTTAGACTTGCCAAAACTCAGAAATATTAAGAAGGCAGATCAAATGACGATGTTGCCCCCATATACACCGCATTGGAAAAAATATTCATTTGTGAGAATGGTCACATTTATTAAGCAACACATAGAGGAAAGAAAAGAGAAAAAAAGCTGTATAGAAGTTCTAGGTTGACCTACATTTATAGATTTGGGAAAAAGGTTAAAACAACCCACTTTTTTAGTTGGAAGGTGTACTTGTTTGAGGATATCGTGTTTCATAATTTATTATATCTGATACTGTATATTTTATTTCTCGTTTCCATTGTAAAATGTCACTGTAGCATTTTTTGAATATTCAGGACTCTCTAATATGCTTCCCATGCATTTTTCAGGATTTTTTACAAGATCTGTCAGACAAAGACGCAAAAGTCAAGTCCTTAGTGAAGATGGGTTTTCCTGAAGACGAAGCCAACATGGCGATTTCTAGATGTGGTATGCAGTATGCTCTCCACCACACTTGCCGCATGTCTTTTCGGTCATGTTCATTCAACAGCTTCATTCTTGAGACCAGCAGTTCGGTAGGATACACGGTGTCAACAGCACTGGTAGCATTTTGTTTTTTCTTCATCCTTGTTCTCATACCTCTACAACAACGACAACTACAAAGCATTTTACTCCCAAGCAAGTTGGGGAAGGCTAGAGATGAAACTTCCGTTAGTGCTTATAAACTTGAAAACTATATACTTTGCTGCTTTGTCTTCAACTGAGACAACATGATTTGGTGGCTTGTCCAATCTTTATATCCTGTTCGCATAAAGTCAGGGTGATGTAACCAATTTTAAGTCTGATACTCTGATGAAGAGGATGCATCTATTTGTGCATACTAATTTGTATGTTTTTATCAGAACCGTTTCTTGCAAGGTGAATAACTAGGATGTCTAGGAACTTCTTTGCCCATTGAAGATTTAAGGAATCAACCAAGTTTAGTCTGGACACTTATGCTTGTTGGATCCATGCATAATTAATTCCTTCCACTACTAATTTAACACTATTTATGAATATTAATTATATTGGTTAACTCTTGGACTTCTGATAGACAATTCCTGAACCTTTTTCTTCTTATAAACTAAAATTGACGACATTCAAGTGCAGCTGGTCATCCTGTTACTCAAAATCCTTTAACCACAATTAATCAGTTGTCTACTTTGGTCTTAAATTACTCAGGGCAGAATGCATCCATCTCGGTTTTAGTTGACTCAATCTATGCTTCAGAGACCGCAGGAGCTAGTTATTATGACAATTTTTCTGACCGGGAGGTAGCTTTTGCTTTACCTGTACATGTACCTCTACATGTGAATCAGCCATAGTATTTGGTTCTTTTAATCTTATGTAGTGACAATGGAACCATGTTTGTAATTCTGTAGGGTAGTTCCTATGGAGGAAGAAAAAAGAGGTTCATGGAAGGGAACACAAAAAAGAGAAAGAGATGTGGAGGTGAAGCACAAGGAAGTATAGGGCCCTTTGATGGCAGTCATGATGAGCCGATGCCTCTACCGAACCCAATGGTTGGGTTTAACTTGCCAAATCAGAGGTTGGGATCTATTGACAGGTGGCTACCTGCACAGGCTATTGGGCCACCTTTCTTCTACTATGAGAATGTGGCGCTTGCTCCAAAAGGTGTCTGGACAACCATCTCAAGGTTCTTATATGACATCCAGCCGGAGTTTGTGGACTCCAAATTCTTCTGTGCTGCTACTAGGAAAAGAGGATATATACATAATCTGCCCCTTGAAAACAGGTCACCTCTTTTGCCCTTACCGCCAAAGACAATATCTGAGGCCTTTCCTCACACCAAGAGGTGGTGGCCCTCTTGGGATTCAAGAAGACAGTTGAATTGCCTTCAGACTTGTACGGCCAGTGCAAAGTTGGTAGAGCGAATTCGCTTAGCGCTCAATAGCTGCGAAGATCCACCGCCTCCAAGGGTTCAGAAATATGTCATGGAAGAGTGCAGGAAATGGAACCTAGTATGGGTTGGTCGGAACAAGGTTGCTCCTCTAGAGCCTCATGAGATGGAGTTCCTACTTGGTTTTCCAATGGATCATACTAGAGGAATCAACAGGACAGAGAGGTACAAGTCTTTAGGCAATTCATTCCAAGTAGATACAGTTGCGTACCATCTCTCAGTACTTAAGGACATGTTTCCACATGGCATGAACGTTCTGTCTTTATTTTCTGGTATTGGAGGGGCGGAAGTAGCTCTGCACAGGCTTGGTATACGGATGAAGACCGTTGTTTCAGTTGAGAAGTCTGAGAAGAACAGGACTGTCTTGCAGAGCTGGTGGAATCAAACCCAAAGTGGAACCCTAGTTGAGATTGTTGACGTCCAAACTCTAAATGCTGAGAAGATTGAATCCTTAATTAGAAGGTTTGGTGGTTTTGACTTGGTGATTGGGGGCAGCCCGTGCAACAACCTTGCTGGCAGCAACCGCCACCATCGTGATGGATTGGAGGGTGAACATTCTGCCCTATTCTACCATTACTTTAGGATCTTGGACTCTGTTAAGTCTGTCATGGGGAAGATGTAGTATTTATAGTGTAGTTTTTATTTCTTTTCTTCCAGACTCGTAGTGTTTCCATCATTTTATGTCTTGAAGTTGACTGATGTGAATTCTCGTGTCTCGTTTAAACTATTTTTAAAACCCTTTTCATGATCAAGACAAAGTGTGACATTACACTTATCAAATGTGTGCTCGGTGATAGATGTATTACCTTCCTTGGTCTCCAGTGACAATCCTGCTAGTAGTAAAAAATATCAGAAATCATTCTAAGCTGTAAATGGAAAGCTTAATTCTAATGTGGAGCAATATTCGAAATGGATCATGGCTTAGAGATCATCTTCTATACTGTTCTTTTGCAAAATTAGAACATTCAATCGTTCAATATTTGGCAGATACATCTAGGCAGTCATTTCCGGGATTATAAATTTATATGTGAAAAAACAGAACTGGTCAGAGAACAAGTTCAACGGATGGATTCATGGCAGTACTGTTGGGGTCATGGAATTTCATTCCTCATGGAAAGTTTTATTCATTCAACTTCTTATCAATTACACCACCGTCTCCTTTAAAATGGATTTTGAAAGCCAATCTGCAAAAAAAAAAAAGGATTTCAAAGTTTCATCTGGCTCAAGTTCAAATATAGACTCACCCAGAAAACTGCTAACAAGAATTAACTAGGGTTCAAATATAGACTCTAACCCTTTCAATATAAAAATACCATAATAGGGCTTTCTCAAAAAATTGTCATCTTTAGTTCATTTTTTAACTAAATATGACAATCTTTTGATAAAGAAGGGAGTATATTTTTCCCTTGCAAATATCCGAAGAATTTGTTAAGTTTCGAAAGGGACGGTTCTATAAGCTCCAGCCACCCGCCGCCTATGGTGATGATAGCTGAGGAATTGCCTTGCACACCCCAAAAGATCCCACTTCTCACCATACAGCAGCCACAGAATCCACTGCAACAACGACGAGAGCTAATTCCTCCGAGATCTGAATTTTCAGGATGTTGGTGCCAGCGTCAGTTCAGATGCCTCGAACCATACGACATGTTGCGAACTTAGGGTTGCATCACCGTTCCGTGCTCAGTTCGGATCGCTGTGAGTAATCGATCTCCTCTTCGATGTGTATCCATGTCCAATAATGTTGATCTACACCCTCCATTCTCGTGAAGGCCACTGCAGATGGCGGGAGAGTGGAACGAAGATGATTGTTTCCAAGCGCAACGTGCTTGAATCCAGCGACGGCGCGCCATCTGGTGGCCTTGTGAAGAAACGGTGAGGAACTCTGTACGTATTTCATTGCTAAATTTTGTACCTCGACGATTCCTCCAGAAATGAAAAATCCTGACCTAAAGTTAAAACGTATTGCCTGCAGAAAGATCGTGGAGCACATTATCCTGCTTCGAGCCAAGCCGGACATCTCGGATGCGGAAGAAAAGGACATGCTTGATTACTTGTATACATCCCAGTATCAGATGAGAGGGATACTCGCAGTCTCGTTAGGTGAATGCATGGTTTATAAATCTACTTAACCTGCAGAATCGATAAGTTCATTTTCTGAATTTGTGTGATGTCTTTCTTGGATGCAGGACGCATAGAGCCGGACTCCAATAGCGAGAACTTCACACACGCTGTCCTCATGCGGTTTCAGCAGATCGAGGACATTGCCAAGTTCCAGAGTAGCGCATACTATTCCAAGATTCTTGATGAGCATGTAAAACCTGTTTCATATGTACGCCTCAGCATGTAATCTTCTTCTTTCCAGTTCTTAAAACTATACTCCGATCTTTTCTGTGCTCGTCGTGTTGCATCATGAGAGAGTCACTATTATTTGGATAACTTACAGGGCTCAGTTTCTGTAGATTTTGAGTCTGATGTGGAAGATGACATTATCCCTCTGTTTCGTAGGGGAGAGGTAAAAAAATCTTTTTGTTATTAATTCCGGCCTACCATAAGTATATGCTTTCTGTTAGGTTAATTTGCAATGTTTACATGGACTTAAACATAAAATGTTGGTTGTTGCAACAGGATTTCAACTACGGTGTGGAGTTTATGCTACTGATATCATTCTTGGAGACTGCATCTAGAGAGGCATTGGATGATGCATTGGCTTCTATTCGGCGGTTGATCAGGCAATTCAGTTCTTTCATTGTGCAGGCAACCTTTGGTACGGCAACATGTTTATGTTGATGGTCTGTCCACAGTCTCCATTAGGAACTTTGTAGTATCTTGTGTTGTGAGGTCATATTTTTTAATGTCAGGTTGTTGCTTGAATCATACGGACAACGGGTACAGTCATGCTGCAGTCATCCGCTTTCCATCCTGTAAGTGGGTTATGATGCGTTTCCTTGCTTTCCATTCAGTCAGCAGAGCACAGGTCAGAATCTCTAGGACATACGTAGATGTGCACAATACAGGAGAAAGCTCCTAGGTGATGAGAATAGGGCCTACGATGATTGGTTAAGATTTGTTGTGTTAATGCAGCTGATGACTTCAAGTTGTTCAGGGAGAGCAGCGAATACAACGATGTAAGGCTTCTTCTCTACTTTCATGAAAGAACAAAAGAGGATGGAGCAGCAAAACAACCTTGTTGATAATTTGTGTTTCCCCTTGCCTTGCCTTGTGAGTTTCAGATGTGGGCGTCAAAATTGCATCCGATTGTGGAGAAATCCCTGCAGCTACACTTCACCGTCGATCCCGTGGGGAACCAGCTGATGTAGGGGGGCATGTCATTCTCACCATGGTTACTTGACAAAAGGAAGCGCTGTTCCAAATTGTCATTGCAAGTTAGTATGTGCCACGCGTGTCGTCGGTTACCAACTCTCTTGTGATATAGTACAGTACTTACTGACTAGTATAACTGTGCTGCATGCTGATTTCATCTTGTGAAATGAGAATATTACAGTAGTAGACAAAGTGCTTAATCAAAGCCTTATTTGGTGGCAACAACTAATATGTGGTACGTATTCTGTAGTAGTAACTCAGAGCAGCAGAGGCCATGAAGCTCAGAGGCGCGCGTGCCTTGCTATAGCCGACGAAATATTTATGCAGACAAGACAACAAGAGCGGCACATAAAGTAGTCAAGCTTGGCCATTTGGATTCATGAGGAGGCTGTTACTGTTACTGTTGAATCCTGACGAGACGACATGTTGAAAGGGATCAAAAGGGCGTAACAGTAGAGCTAATGTCACGTCGTCTCTCTGTCCGTTTGCCTAACAGAATCGTGCCTGACCATGGAAAAGAAAGTTTTGCACGCCAAGGTACTGCTGTGACATGTCATCCAGATATCTTTCGGCATCAAGCATGTAGGGCTGGGATGGAGGCAACCAATCAGGTTGAATCATAACATCAGTTAACAGAAGCTAAAAAAAATCATGCTTCCTCAAATACCAGCATGCAGAGAATAATCTTTCGCCACATGATGCAATACATACTCTCTCCGTCTCAAAAAGTTACTCTTTCCGTTTCAAAAAGTTTGTCACTTTATAGTTCATTTTTGAACTACAAAGCGATAACCTTTTTAAAACGGTGGGAGTACTTCGAAAAGACAGAGGGAGTACTTCTTAAGAATCATGTTAAATACTCGATCACGTTTAGTGGTGGCATGGTGAAAATGATCTTATTCAAGCGTTTTACATTCTGAATTTCGACAGTGGGCACAACAGAAAGGCCATAAGCTGGCATCAGTAGCAAGAAAACACATAATGTGAACCCTGTGCACAGCTTGGTTCCCTGTTGCCATCATAATTAATCCTGTTTGAAAAAAAAAAAAGAATCTGCTCTCGCTAATCATGTGGCTGGTGGTTGCACCCCGAGCGCACATAGATAAACAGTAGAAAGCCCCACCTTGTGGTCTCGTAGTAAACGGCTCCAGTTTGAACTCAAATTGTATAACATTTTTGAAACATATCACTTCTTGATTAATCTCAAGACATCACCAATGAGATGCAAGGAACCAGATACCAAGACCTAATCCAGCGACATCAGCAGACACAGACATATCAGCGTCAAGTGTGAAGGGAGCTTATATGAGAAAAAAGGGACACCATAAACAACTTCTGAAACATGTGCTAAAGGGAGCAAATAAACACGATCCCATGTCAAAAGGATAACAGATCAACGGAAGTTATGGAAAGCAGCATTTAGTTGTACAGCAATAGATCATAGTGCCTGGGCAATCCCAGGTAACAAAGATTAGAACAAAACACTTAAGAAATGGAAGTTACGTTCTCACGAAAAGCTCTCACCTGAAAAGATGTAGATCTGTTTTCTCGGGCATTTTTCCTTAGCCACTCAATTGCTAGAGGAAGCGATTCAAACACTTGACTAGTCTTGCCGGAATTTGTACTATCTGAATCTGCACCATGTATTTGCAAGTTATTGTATCATCTTTTGAGTTTTAACCACTCAATAAACATTTGTTGAGACAATTTTCTTTCAAAAAGGAAATCACAATGTGTGAAAGAAGCCAAGTTCAGAATAACATCTATTACCATGAAGTAACTTCTCCCACACTTCTTGGAGAGATAACTGCCACGATAAATCAATTTGCTCAGGCTCTGCAGGTGCTGATGCACTAGAACCTAGCTTGTTGTACTGCGATTGGTTTGGAACAAATAAGGCCATATCAAAATGAACTCCTGGAGAAAATTAGATAACAGATGAAGACATGCAACTGATAACAAGAACTTGAACTTTCGGTTAAAAAAAAAAAAAGAACTTGAACTTAAACAAAGACAACAGTGAATAAATAAAACAACTTTGCACATGATTCAAGTTGTCAGTAAGTTCAACCGATCCGCTAAAACAATTGCATTTAGAAATTAAACAATAATGGCCCACTTATTGACGAATGAGTACAAATTAACACTTATTTGATGAATGTCAGAACTTTATCATTACCATTCTGAATTGATGTATTCACAAGTTGTGGAAGTAATCTCATAGGATCTCTGACAGACATGCAATTGAACAAAAGGATCTGCATGTGTCCAAAATAAAAATATTCATATAAGAGAACATAAGATGTAAACAGGCAAAGGTAGGTCCATTCAAGCATGGTAAAACTAGAGAGGCTGTGACATGTACCTTTTTAGAGTTATCACAAGTCTGAGCATGTTCTATAGAAGATGATTCCTCCTTTGTGACATTGGAAAACCACTTAGCACATATTTCCATACTTTCTGGACTGTGCGCCCCATCTAAATAGAAAAGTAAAGAATAGTTTTGATCCTCCTCTTCTGAGTTTACTTGTGAATCTGGAACAACCTGTGCTCGGCCTTGCAAAGAAGCTCTTGATAGTCCTCTAATAAAATGATCTGGTAAAGGATCCTGAATTCCATTATAACAGAATATTATAATAAGATCTTTTTCTGGATGATAAAAATGAATTCATAAGATTTACATTACATTTCTTTCTGAGGAATACTTACAGTACTGTTGGATGGTATTAGGTCCCTATGCCCCTGCTTCTCCAGCCATGTACTAGCCAATGCTACTGCAAGGCCAGCATTCACATACTGATGTTCACCTTGCAGACCAAGTGGTTGATTTTTTAATTGATGGGGGCCCAAAGGATCAGCTACTCGGAGTGAGATCTTCAGAAACCACAGTTACATTAAGTATCACAATTAGGATAGTGGAATCTGGAAGCCAAACAAAGAAAGGAATTCATAATAGAACATACACCCAATTCTGAAGCTCTTTGTTTGAGAGAAATCATTGCCTCTTCTGGCTGTGGAGCAGTATAGGCTGGAACTCCTTTCTGTTAAAAACGAATTTGATCAGAAACCTTTAACTATGGAACCTGAAATATAATTTCTTTAAGGAAGCAACGAATCAGAAACCTTGAAAATGCCAGCCTTCTCCCCAGCAATTTGACCAAGCGTATTTCCTGCTCACAAGCCACACAACAAACATGGCAGCATGAAGCTACTTTTTTCTGATAATAGAGATGCTACAATCGTCAGTTGCATGACTAACCAAGAATTTCCATATGATCATATCCAAGTGAAGATATTCCACAAACTACAGGTGCTTCAACCTGCAGACATCAAAATTTACAAATTTGTCGTGCTATTTGATCTTGGGTAGTTTAGATACAATTTGTAAATATAAATGAGCTCAGAAGGCTCACAGTCCAAAGCAAACACATAGCTTGACCTATATAAAATTATAAATTTGTCCAAACTGCTAGTACAGTCTGCAATATGAACCAGCACATCCCTTAACATACAATACAAGGATAAAAAAATAAATGTCCAGATTCAAACCTACCAGTTTTTTATTATTATTAAAACTGCATAATTTACAAGTTTATGCCTGTCAAACCACATCTGGTTTTATGTTACTGGAATAAACATCACATACCACATTAGTTGCATCAAACTTCCCTCCTAGTCCAACCTCGAGAACAGCAACATCTACCTGTTGGTCAGAAAAATGAACAGGAAATGGTTGGGCAGAGTAAAAATGAGAGGGGGGCTCACAATAATTGTTCAGCTAAAGAAGCATAAACCATCACCAAATTCAAAGGCTCATAAGGAATAATATGTCATAGATGTGTCTACCTTTTAGAATCACAGATTTACAGTTTTCGATACTAATATACAAGAAAGATGACTTCAATCATGCTCACGCCTAGGCATATGTAATGACTGAAAATAGTAAAGCAGGCAGAATGAGCAGGAACTGTTTGCATTGATTTTACCTGCTCAGCTGAAAATATCTTGAATGCTAGCAGCGCGATGAACCTAAAATAGGCTGGCATGGGAACATCATCATCTGTCTTTTCCTGAAAGTACGTCCAATTACCTCATCATCCACCAGTTTTTATTGTGAAAGCAACATAATGCGACCAGATAGCTTATATAACAACTAAGTTAGAAGAGCACCTTCAGCTTATTCCAGCACCACCAGAAATACTTCAAAAACTTCTCTTCAGAGATATCCACCCTGATGTCCTCAGAAAGGAGGAGCAAGGTCAGTGCAATCATAATACCTAAGTATGAAGACAAAATGGCAACAGGAAAAGAATTACCCATCTAGCCGGAACCGCTCCCTGACATCCATCAAATGTGGTGAAGTGAAGAGCCCCGTGTGGAAACCACAAGATCGCAGGACCGACTCTGTGAATGTGCATGTCGAACCCTGTCCATAAAATCAATGTTTTCTTAGACTGACCTGTCGTAAGTAATTCCAAGGCCTTCATATTATTCATAATCAGCATTCACCATTTTCACTAGACAATAAAGATCCGGAATTGGTTGTGCATTGCAACCTGGTATATCAAAAATGATTCGCGCTAAAACACAGGTTTTGTAAAAGAGTAATGCTGCACACCGGTCACATTTGCATCCGAAACCTACCTGGTATGGCCCTAGTGGCAAAGATTTTATTAACAAATTTTAAACTTAATAAAAGTTTCTGATCACGTAAGAAACCACAAAGGATCAATATAATGAAGCTAGTTAGATGATTACTTTACCTTCCCTTTGGTCCCTGCGACGTGTACCACCTTCATCCGCGCGATGGGCTCCTCCAGCTCCAGGATCTGCGCAGCGTAACAGCCATACTCAACCGAATCAAGCGACTATGAACCGTGGTTCGACAGCCGGAGCATTAGGTTAGGAGTTGAGAGGACGAGGAAAGTAAGGAAACTGAATGGACCTTGAGGTAGTGCGCCATGAGGTCCCACTGGTTGCCGCGGTTGCCGCTGTGCGCTCGCACCTTCTGCGTGATGAGCGAGGATAGCCGCGCCAGCACCTCCTCGTACTCCGTCGCTGCCGTCACACCATCTGCAGCAGCAGGATCTAACTCCCCGTCGTTATATTATACTCCGCACCGATGTGTATGAGTAAGCTAAGGCCCGGCTCTGCTTACCTGCAGTCTGCGTCACGGCGGTTGAGGCCATGGCGCGATGGATGAGGCGACGGGGCGGAGCGTCGGGGACAGTGGAGGAAGCGAAGAGGAGGCGGCGGAGGTGGGCGGGCAGAGGGAGGTGCGAGCGCATAAGCGTGTAGCCGAGGCTGGTGCGGGTTGCAGCGGTGGTGGTGGCAGAGTGGACGAGGGGGTAGGTGGCGGCGGCGGCGCCTTGGCGGGGCCCACAAGGTGGCATGGGATACCCACCCCACCCCACCATTCGAGACGACGACACCTGCCTGCCGGGTGGGCCATTCCCTATCTTATCGCGATTCAAGAGGTAAGTTTGAACGCTTTCCGGTGCAGAAAGCGTATTCCTAGCCAGTTGTACAAATACGCGTTCAGGATTTTTGGACAGAGGTCAGAGGCAGGTCGTGCATGGACGAGCTGACCTTGGCCATATTGCATATGCAGTCACAGTCACAGTTACAGCCACAGCCAAGTGTCAAAAATATACTGTAAATGTACACAGCACACAGTGAGATCTTTCATATATTTCGTTCAGATGAATCTGGGAACTACACACTGCTGATGAAAGAACGCGACAAATTACCTTAATTTACAAACCTCACCAAATATCAAAACTTGCAACAACAAAATAAAATTAATGCACACACCAGTGGCTAGTGGCCTTCAGATACACAATGACGATGCCCACACGAATGAAAAACATGGCATGCACACGACGGAATCCTACGAGTAATAATCTGTCACGCTAGGCTTTCAAGAGGCCGAAGAGCTTGGTGGTGGGCGCCTCGCCCTTGGCGCGGTACTTGGCGGCCAGCTCCTCCGCCACGATGATCTCCTCCCCTCGCTTCGCCTCCGTCGACGCCCTCTTCTCCTCCGCCGACTTGTGGAGCGTGGCCAGCCTGTTCTTCAGCTTCTCCTCGTACGCCGCCTTCTTCTTCTGCAGCTGCTCCTCCATCTTCCTAAGCTCCGCCTCCATCTCCGCTTTCTTCGCCTTCTCCCAACAAGTGATGTCTGCCAGCTTCTTGGCGGCCCTGTCCTCAGTCATGCCAGACAGTCAGTCAGTTGCTTGTGGTACTACGTACAGGCTGTTGATAGCGGGAGGTATTACCTGTTCTCAGCTCTAGCCTTCTCGCTCTCCTCCCAGGCGTTGATCAGCGTCAGCCTCTTCTCAGATACAATCTTCTGGAGATGAGCATCTGAAGAAAAGAAAAACAAGTTAGCTAGTCCCGTGTTTGGTTGGCTAAAGGTAAACTGGAAATTTTCATGAACTTTACTCTTTTCAGATTTCAATACCTCTTTCAGCTGAACCTCCAGTAGCAGCAGGTTTCTCGGCAACATCTGCCAACAAAAAGAGATGCATGAGGTTTAAGGACACAGTAAGAGGATATATATATAGCTCTTAGCAGCTGTGCGGTTACATATACGACGTACCCTTGACAGCCACGATGGCCTTGGAGTCGTCGGCGGCTGGCTCGTCCTGCTGCTTGCCCGGCGGTAACGGCAAAGGCACCACCGCCTTCTCCACGGCGATGTCCACCTTCTTCACGTCCTCCGCCGCCATGTATGATCAGATGGATCTCCTCCTGCTTCTCTCCAGAGGATATAGAGGTAGGGAGAGGGAGGAAGGCAATTCAAAGGCAACTGCCACCCAGTATTGTTTCTTTAACTATATAAGCTAGCTAGAGTGGCTTAAATAACAAGGCAATCGATTGATGTGCTGTTCCAGGCAGGCGGTGAGCTGGTACACGGTTGCACCAAAGATGATCCGATTCATTCAAGGCGCAGTCTGTCTTAGCTGCCTAGCAGGCAGTCTTTCGACTAGCTAGGAACTACGTGAATGATTCTCTTGTTCGGTACAAAATCGCCAGCATTATATTCTCGTAGCGTAGGTAATAGAACCCGTTCTCTTGGTACTCACTACTTAAAGTATTTTCATTTGGTGGTGAATGCATGTCATGCTGTTCTGGCCGCTCTCAATCGCTGTGCCAGGTTGCAGGTTGCAACTAACTTCCGGCCGGCCATTCCCTACAGCTCACACGCCGCCTCACAGCATCTTTTTTCTCTCCTTTTGCAAAGTGGAAGAACAGTGCATGAGTTTGAGATAGCTAGCTCTAGCTCAACTTGTACCAGCTGGATATGTGATGAGCAGCGCAACTCCTCAACAGACTATAAAACTGCACTGCACCCCGAAAACAAGATCCCTAGCTACTAGTACTAGATCAAAATGAAGAAGATATCGTAATTGGATTGACGACGCCTGAAACAGAGAATAATCTGCATGTTTAGTTCTCCGTTGTTGGTGCGTGACAGCATATGGATGGAAAGACATATACACGCACGATCGAGTCCTATCTAAATCGTTGTTCGTGTTCGCCATTCTTTCCAACCGAATTAAGTAGAAACGAAGCAATGATCGTCAGGACTGTGAGGAGGTAGCTACTAGCCAGCTAATAACGTCGCGCATGGCCGATGACAGCGACGCCCCCGCCGTCGCCAGCGAATTGGAGCTGTCGCTGCCGATCTGGTTTGGCGACTCGTTGCTCATCCATCCCTGGTTTCATGGTTTGGGCCATATATCTGACGCAACACTGGCGTCATATCTATAGTCATTCGTCGTAGCATGGTTTTTGGTTGGTACGCACAGGCACACGTAGTCCTAACTGATTTCATTCGCAGCGAGCGAAAAAATATCAGATGTGTAAGTACACTGTCACCTTTCATCCAGACAAAGCGGACTACCAATACACTGTACTGACTGAAGAAGCAGCAATCCTTCTGCCTCTTTAATTTCCACCAAATAGCAAATCCGAATATCGTGGGTCAGACTATCTGCACACAAGGACAACAACATCAGCAGACCTCTGCTGACCGACCACGAGGATGGATAGCAGTTGCAACCACGGAATTGGGCCATGTCCGAGCCTTTTTGATTCGTCGGATCGTTCCTTTTCGAGTTTTGGCCCAGCCCAACGTTTGTGAGGGAGGGAATGCCCATCGATGAACGAAACCCAAGCGGGCGGGCGGGCCGGCCGGCCAGCGTCACCAGCAGCAACCCCGAACCAGCAACCGGCGGCGACGGAGGCCAAAACCTCAGAACCCTACAACTCTCACGGCTGAGCTCACCCATGGCCGCCGCCGGCCACATCCGCCCGGGCTCCTACCTGGGGGACGTCTCCGCGCTCTCCTTCCTCCCCTCTTCGCCACACCCCCTCCTCCTCGCCGGTACTCTCTTTCTCATCCCTCCCCTCTTCCTATCGCCCGCTGGCTCCTGCACCGTGACGTGTGTGTGGTTACACGATCTACGAATAGGCCCCCTGATTGTAACTAACATCAATGGCCTTCGCCTTGTGGTTGCAGGTACCGGATCGGAGCTGCTCGTGTACGAAGTGGCCCCTGCAAGACTCTTCGCTTCGTTCCAAGTGTTCGACGGAGTGCGCGTCCACGGCATCGAGCCCCGGGGAGGACACCCTGATTGTTCCAGCTACTCGCTCGCAGTGTTCGGTGAGCGGAGGGTGAAGCTTTTCTCCCTCGCGGTCAGTGTTGATTCAGAGGACGGCAAAGCGGGTGGAGCGCGGCTGGAGCTGGACCAGAGGCTCCCCGGGTTTGATCACTGGGTGCTTGACGCTCGTTTCCTGGAGGTAAGATACCCGCGCTAGGTTTCCGATTATTACGTCATCAAGCTTTCAGTTGTTAGTTCTTAACGTATATGTGGTGTGGGTGTGCAGGTGGATGGCCTGCTTGCGGTTGGTCTGAGTGACAATTCAGTTGCATTGTGGGATCTGAGCAAGCACCTGCTGGTTACCCGAGTAAAATCTCCAGGTTTGATTATCATCTCAGCATTCCAAATGACATGATCTATATTGCTGAATTCTTCATCGACGTTGGGTTATGATGCTGCCTTCTGGATGCAGAGAAATGCCTTTTGTATTCCGTGAGAATGTGGGGAGACTCTGTTACAAAACTTCTTGTGGCATCAGGAACTATTTTAAATGAGGCAAGCTTTTCGTGTTCTCGGATGTTTCACTTCCAGTATTCAATAATTTTTCTGAAGTAAAAGCATAACATAAATATGTTTCCCAGATTCTTATATGGAAACTGGCAACTCAAACACCGGGATCCTCCTCGCATGAAGAGGAAACTCCTGGTGGTGGAAATAATAACTACGAAAACGCACATCTTAGTGGCAAGCAGTACATGGCAGTTCATCTTGGAAGGCTGAAGGAGCATGAAGGTTCAATATTTCGAATAGCTTGGTCCGCTGATGGATCAAAGTTCATGTCGGTTTCCGATGACCGTAGGTTAGTCCATGCTATCCCACTGCCTGTGCCACAAACCTACTGTTTCCAAACCTTTCTCTGTAATATTGTATTATTGTTTACCTAGTTTGTTTCTGTTGTTATGACAGTGCTCGCCTCTGGCGGTTGCGTGTCCAGTCACAAGGATTTGTCAATCAGAAAGCCAAACAAGCCGATGTGGAGATTATACCAGAGTTCACACTTTTTGGGCATAGTGCTAGGATTTGGGATTGCTATATTTCTGAATCTGTAAGTTTGCCAGATCCCTTCCGCCCTCTCCTTTTTCGGAGAATGCTTTCATTTACTTGTAACTGCAATACAGACAAGTATCATTAGAACCTTTTTCTGGAATGGACAAGAAAACTTTCAGAATTCCAGCTGTTCTATTTTCATGCTATTGTTTCTTACGATTTGCAACTGAATATCCTTTTTAGTTAGTTATAACTGCTGGGGAGGATTGTACTTGTTGCATTTGGGGAATGGATGGAAAGCTAATTAAGATGTTCAGAGAACACATGTAAGTTGGGAACATCCACTTGCTTAGTCAGTAAGTCAGTGACTCAATGTTCAACTACTTGGAATTTTAAAAAGGTGTTTCCTCTAGGGAGAACTCAATTTGATGTGATGGTCTTATTTTACAGTGGTCGAGGAATATGGCGATGTTTATATGACCCGAACTCTCTACTTCTGGTCACTGCTGGGTTTGATTCTGCTATTAAACTGCAATATCCATTTAGAGACAAAATGTTCACTGCTGATCTGAATGGTGATGCTGAAGTCTTCGTAGTATCATCTCCAACAGTGGCAGGGCAGCATGGTCCCCTGAACAGGTGTGATATACATATGTATTGTATGTAAATTTCATGTTATCTCCATCTCTCATGGCGTGACAATAAAAATGACTATTCAGTTGGTTCATCACAGCAAAAGTGAATATGTCCGGTGTATACACTTTGCAGAAGAAAATCTTATGTATGTTGCCACGAATAATGGATATTTGCATCATGTGGTACTCTCAAGTTCAGAAGGTGTAAGATGGATGGAGATCATTCAAACCGTTGAGAAAGCACCAATTATCTGCATGGATGTCATGATAATGTATTCAGACTTCTATTCGAATCAGGAAGACATAGTTGCCCTTGGAGATGGTCAGGGAAATGTTACAATTGTCCGTTTAACCAGTTGCAACATTAAACTTAAAATAGTTGCATCTTTTACCTGGCAAGCAGAAAGAGATAGGCAACTGCTAGGGGTGCATTGGTGCAAGTCGCTTGGATGTAGGTTCGTGGATTAATTATCTTTATTTATTTTTGAAAAAAAACAGTTTCCATACAAATTAGTCATTGTCCTCATTAGATCCTTTTTCTGGTCTTTGTTGCAGCTACATTTTCACTGCTGATCCTAGGGGCGTGCTCAAGTTATGGAACGTAAGGGGTGCCATATTCGCTAACGATAGTGATATCAATGCAGCTGAGAAGGTTCTACTTGTAGCAGTGTTTGAGTCATCCTTTGGGGCTCGAATCATGTGTTTGGATGCATCACCTCAAGGGGAGGTAAATAACTTTATAACCCATTGCATTCCATGTATAACCACTACATGAACATCATAGGTTAATAACGTGTCAGAATAAGATTCTTTTGTTATATAGCTAAAATGTTAGTCTCTATCTCTTTAGCCAATAGAAGAGTCAATAAAATGAATATACCTATTGTTTGCTTAATTTTTGCCACCCCCTTGCAGATCCTTATAGCTGGTGATAAAAAAGGCAACATTACAGTCTTTCCCTTCCCTAAAATATTGGCAGCTTATGGAAGCAGTGTGACACAACAGAAGATAGCTCCACATGACCGTTTTAAAGGAGCTCATGGCATTTCCAGCGTGACAAGTGTTCATATGAAAAACTCAACTTCTGATCATATTGAATTTCACACTGTATGTCCTCACTACTGTTGTTCGTTTTACTAAAGTTATGTGCTCAGTTGAACATATCTTTCTCAACCTAGAACCTTTTACAGACTGGGGGAGACGGTTGCATTTGCTTCTTCAAGTATGGCAGAAGTACCAAAAAGACTGAATTTTTTGGAATGAGACAAGTAAAAGAATTGGGTACCATCCAATCCGTACACAATAATCTTGCATCTGAGAATCAACTGCGTAGTACCTACGCAATAGGTTTTACCTCTGCAGATTTCATCATCTGGGACCTTGAAAATGAAACAAAGGTATTGCCTATTAAATAAAGTAGCAGTTGGAACCAATGGTCCAGGTAATTTGTAATTCTGAACGTTTTATCTTCTACAGATGGCTCAAATATCCTGTGGAGGATGGAGGCGGCCTTATTCATATTATCTTGGGAAAGTCCCTGAGCATCAAAACTGTTTTGCCTTTGTAAAGGTTTGTGTATCTGTAGCTTTTGTAATGTTTTATTGAATTGTTCTAGTAGCTTATTTTCCTAGTAATGCTGACATACCTCATTTGAACTATCTCTTCTGTTTCAAACTTTTATATGGTTGCCATTAATCATTTGTTTAGCTGGACTTACAATCCTAAATTATTCCACTGAGCTAGGGGTCCAACTTTAGTTTATGTCTCTCTGTATTTTTGGTTTTACTGTCGGAACTCTAAAATGGCATCACTGAAATATGCTGTCAGTCTTTCACCATTATTTGACTATGTCACAATGGCACTTTTCATGTTTACTATTTCCTTATTTATTTGCAAGTTTTAACTTTCAACTTTTTTTGTTATTGTTGTTGACTGTTATTTCTGATATGTTCATATCTTATAAAGGCAAATATTCTCTTAGGTATTGTACATCATTCGCCTACCCCAACTTGCTTGGGATTGAAAGGCTTCGTTGTTGTTGTATTATACATTATTCACTAGAAAAATTATCTTTTGCCGTTGTTTACTATCTATGATGTTACACATTTTCATCACATAATAATTGTTTTGCTGGTTTGTCCTTTTGATCAGGATCATGATATTCACATTCGCAGGCACTGGGTACCAACTCACGATAAGAAGTTGCTCCCTCAAGTTCTTCATTTGCAGTTTCATGGAAGAGAAGTGCATTCCTTGTGCTTCATAGATCCATCAAGCTATTCAAAATTTCCGAATAACTCGGATCTGCGGATTGCAACAGGATGTGAAGATGGAACTGTGCGTCTTACAGGGTAAATGATTTGTTTATCAAGTCTTTTATGAATCATATGATCTATTTTGACCTTGATGTTTTGTTCAGTTACTCGAGCGGTAGATTTGGAAGATGGCTTTCCTCCAAGTTGCTTGGGGAGCATGTTGGTGGGTCAGCTGTGAGAGATACATGCTCCATTCCAAAGACCTATTTGTTATCAAATAAATCATGTAACGACAGTTCTAATGGCATTGCGGCTGGAAACAATGATGAAGACACTTTCTTACTCATATCCGTTGGATCAAAGCAAGTCTTGACTACTTGGATTTTGCAACCTAGGATTGCAGATGACGGACAAGGGTCTGTGAGTGGCTTGGATATAGACTCGAAGCAAAGCTCAGAAAGTAGTGATTTGGCCTCATCATTTCAATGGCTATCTACCCACATGCCACAAAAGTTTACCAGGAACAGGTTGAATGCAAAACAAAATTTTCAGGAAGGAAATTCCTCTGTTTTGCAACATAATATGAGTATTATGGATCAGATGGAGAATGACTGGCGTTACCTTTCTGTTACAGCATTTCTTTTGAAAAATCTGGCTACCAAGTAAGATTCAAAATTCTATACATGTAATGCTGACAGTACATAGTCTAGCTTGCTCTTCAATAATTTCATGCGGATAGTACATAATCTTAAACTCTACCTTTCATGCAGGTTGACAGTATGTTTTGTTGTGGTTGCTTGCTCTGATGCAACGGTTGTGCTCCGTGCTCTTCTGTTGCCTTCTCGGTTATGGTATGGCAATAAATTTCTGAAACAAAGTTTCTGTCTGCAATGCTCTCTGAGCTGTTGCTTTTTTTTTTTGGTGCACAGGTTTGATGTTGCCCTGTTGATTCCACAGGTATCTCCAGTACTTGTGTTACGGCATATTATTGTCAATGCTAGCCAATATAAAGGTCACTTCTAATTTTATTCTTTTTCTTTTCAAAATTCTGACAAATGATGTTTATCTTAACAAAATTCTTGCTCTGGTTTTCAGATGATGATGGAGACAGATACATTATTATAAGTGGATCCACTGATGGAAGCATTACTTTCTGGAATGTAACAGAAACCATCCATGGCTTCATGCAACTTGTATCAGAGACTCAACCCCACATGAATATTGATTGCCAAATGCGTCCCAGGACTGGAAGAGGGAGTCAGGGTGGTCGTCAACGATGGAGGTCGCTGGCAAACCATTCTTTGAAGAAGAGCAATAGAGCGGCATCACTCTCTGATGGGAGCAACCTGAGCACCTCATATGCTGCTGAGAATTCGTCTGAAGCTTCTGGTGTGGAAGAAAGTGACCCCACAAACACTAAAAGCATAATGCTTGAAGAATGCGATGACACAGACACTCCGAACATAATGCATTCAAGTAGTCAAACATGCGATATAGCAGAAGTGAGACCAATGCACATATTCTCCACCGTTCACCAGTCTGGTGTTAATTGCCTCCATGTATCGTACTCAACAATGGATTCATCATACCGCATTGTAAGTGGGGGCGATGATCAAGCAATTCAATGCTTCAGTTTCAGAGTAGAATCTCTGGAGCGTTGCTCAACAGACACAAAAGGGCTATGCTTGCATGACAATGGCACAGTGAAAGTTCTATACCAACATAAAGTTCACTCAGCTCATAGCGCAGCAGTTAAAGGTTTGTCACTGTTTAGCATGAATTTAGTTCAACTACTTGTTTACTGACTCCATCTGTTTTTAGATGGAATGATATAAGCATACATGTTTTAACTAGGAATCTGGACGGACGGTCTCTGGGCTTTCTCCACCGGCCTTGATCAAAGATTAAGATGTTGGAAGATGGGATCCTCCGGCAAATTTACTGAACATTCACATGCGATCATTAGCGTGCCTGAGCCAGAAACTTTAGATGTTTTCCACGACCGGTGAGTCACGATGCGAGTGTTGATCAACTATCTCTCACCCCTTCTCACGTTTGATGTCGTTGTTGCTGTTTTGTTGTCAGTGAAAAAGGGAAATACCAGATTGCCGTCGCTGGAAGGGGCATGCAAATGGTCGAGTTCTCGCCACCCAATGAGGATTGACTATGATGATGCCATATTGCCATGGCACGAGTTTTACCCAATTACGTACTCCCTCTGTCCCCATGAACTTGTCGCTTTGTAGTTCATTTTTGAACTACAAAACGACAAGTTCATGGAGACGGAGGGAGTATCTCGTAACAATGTAAGATGAGTTTTGGTTTTCACTTGTGTTGCACTGGCAAGTGACAAGGCTTAAAGCTTTTGACACGAGCCAGACATGTGAAGGAACAGTGATGGTGATCCGTGGTCGAGCTGAAAACGCGGCTACGACGCCGATCTTCCGTAGTGACCCTGCTCCTGTACTTTTTTTTGGTGATGAGTCGGACATAAATTCTACAGGATACTGTCCCTCCACACCGGCCATTTTTTGGGCCGGCCCATCTGGTACAGGCTCTGTAGCCTCTGTACACCTCATTCGAATGTGTTGTTTTTGTTTGTGATGTGGTCCTCCGTGGTCCTTTGTAACAATTATTGTGTGTTTGGTTGATTGGATGAAGTGAGATGGAAGATGGCGGCCCATTTCTTTTGTGAATCCTCAATCCTGATGAAATCTTCATACTGTCATTATGCTCTCTTTTTTTCTGGCCATCGGTGTGGTATTACTTTGAACGGTTTAGGTCCTAGGGCCTATGGGGATGTGATTGTGTATGGGCCGTCAATAACTCGTTGGGCCATGGCTCAAGGCTAACAAGGCCGATCACATAAACTGGTTGGCCCATTTCTATTATTTTTCCAGCGATGTTTATCTCGCATATTGTACATGATGAGACGATTGGTATCGTTGCGCGGCACACCACATCCACACGTGTATGAAAATGAAACCACCATTAAACCAAACATAATAAAAAAAACGTGACGTAGCTAAGCATCTCCGCCTGACCGCCTCTCCTTCCACAAGATAAGAATTTAGTTCAAAACTAAGTTAAATTAATTGGTACTTGTACATAAAAGAGTAGTGGAATCTCCGACTGCGATGGTCCAGGTTGCAGCTGGCTGGAGTCAGTTATTCAGTCAAAGCCGCAGCCAGGGCAGGGCAGCAGCGTGGCCTCCCAAGACACGGAAACGAAAGCCGCGGCGTGCAGCATGCGTTGCGTTGCGCCCGTCGTCTCGTCTTTATGAACTGAACCACCAAACCCACGCCCGTTTCCGTTCCCTCCCCTTCCCATACCAAAATGAAATGGGGCCACTGACTTGACTGACCCAGCAGCAGCAGCTGCAGCCGCCTGCTCTCTCACCTCGCTTCATCGCTTGCTTCTGTTCCGCATTCTGCTGCGGCCAACCTCCACTCCAACCGGGCCCCACCCCGCCGCTTCGCTCCTTTCACCCCGGCCCGCTCGCTTTTATGCCGAAAGCCCCCTCACGAATCTGCGAATCCCTTTCCCATTTCTTCTTCACAGCAGTCGCCCCCTCTCTCCATTTCTTCACGCGCACACAGAGAGAGACGAGACCAGGGAGGAGGCGGAGGCGACCGCCGCGACGACGACCACCACCACCAAGGCTACTTCCTCACCGCGAACCCTGATCTCTCCGCGCCGCGCCGATCCATGGAGGCCGCGGCCTCCGGGCCCGAGCCGCTACCGCCGGCGGAGGCGGACTGGCCGCCCGAGCTCCGCATCCCGGCACCGCCTCCCCCTCCCGCGCAGATGGACGATTCGCAGTTCCTGGGCTCGGTCATGGGCGAGGCGGCGGGGCAGGGCCCGCCGGAGGCTTCCGCGCAGCTTCTGGGGGCTTCGGGGCCCCCGCCGGTCGCCCCGAAGAAGAGGGGGAGGCCGCCGAAGAAGAGGGACGGGGCGGCGCTGGTTACCGCCAAGCCCGCGAAGCCCGCCAAGGGAAGGGTGGACCAGGAGGAGGTCGTCTGCTTCATCTGCTTCGACGGGGGCAACCTCGTCCTGTGCGATCGGAGGTGCGTACCCATGCCGCGTGTTGCCAACTTCTCGGAGGCCCGAGCAACACGTACGTGTTCCCTACCAGTTGCCTTGTCCATGCTTCCGACACTCAAGCGCCCGCTTCTCTCTGTTGCTGTAGGGGATGCCCCAAGGTCTACCATCCGGCGTGCATCAAGTGTGAAGAGTCCTTCTTCAATTCCAGGACCAAGTGGAACTGCGGTGACCTCATCATTCTTCTCCCATGCTTTTCCTGCCATTTCAGAGCTCTCCCACTCACTGTTAAACCAAATTTGTCAGCCACCTAAAACAATAAGAGGTTATGCCGTACAAAAAATTTACATGCAATTTGATAAAACCATTTACCAATTTGGTAAACAATTGTAAAATTTGTAACAGAATTAAGTATACAAACATTAAATAACATGATGAGTATTAAATTCAACATATTACAATAGAATTAGTTCAAATGCGATTCTGATAGTTAAAAAATATAGGTGTAAGAGACTTACGATACTGCTTGTCTGGCTACCTCGCATTCTGAATGACATTACCCGACACATTATTCAAAGACATACATGTTCACTTCTATTCAATTTCCTGCAAGTAACTTCAAAAATTGAATGAAATTTTGAATGAGCTTCCTTTCAACTGGATGTCATAAACCAGTGGCGGTGAAGCTGACTGGAGTGAGGGCGGGGGACAGGCATATAATTCACAATTTCTTCAACTACTCTCTCTTGCTCCCGAGTCTACTCTTGCACAACCGTTTCAACCAGAGATGGTGCAGAATTTGAAGCAGCAGCAGTTGCCTTCTTGGTTGTGTGTTTTGAAAAGGGGATGCGATGTCTTTGCTTCTCTTCATAACTGAATATATAAGAAAAACAATTTTTATGTAAATAAGGTAACCGGTAGCAAGTACGACATAATGTGACAAAACTCACATGCGATGATATAAAACTTGCTATGTTATGAACATCTAATACTAACATTTATAAAACTCACATGTGATGATATAAAACTTGCAATGTTATGAACATCTAATACTAACATTTATAAAACTCACATGCGATAATATAAAACTTGATATGTTATGAACATCTAATACTAATATTTATATCAGGGTGAACCGATCTCTAATCTAGTGATTTTGCTGGTGTTTTTGTTCCTAATGCACAAACAAATTACTAAATAAGAACGCGAAGATCAAGAAGAACACAAATAGTTCATCTACTTACAACAAAGAAAAATACGCATAACGAGAATAACACAAAAAGATACAAATCTGAAAGAAGACAGTTTTTTCTATTTTAAAAATTATGTGTTTCTTGTTGATCTACGACAGCGTTTATGGCTATACCACAGCTATTGCTTACCGTGGAGGAGCGGGGACGTAGATGATAAGTAGGCTGCATACTCCTCTGCGTGAGGAAGGTTAGGTGGCTGGCCAATTAGCTATCGCAAGACCCATCCGTTTGCTGCCAGGGATTCGTCTGAAGAGTTGGCAGCAGAAGACCACAATCCTTTTACTGCCAGGACGAGGCTGACCATCGTCTTCCGTTCTTTTATTTGGAGAGTGAGGGAATCGCTTGGGTCATCAGGCTTTTGGTGCCACTGGGTGGGCCCATCTGTTTCCTGCTGAGGCTGATTGTCAGCAATCGAATTACTACCTCTATCCCAGAATGTAAAGCAAGGGCGCCCCAGGTGCATGCATGATGTTTCAACTCATTGGACAGCTAATGATCGTTTCAAATTTTTGCATGCTGCCTCCATTTGTTTCCATCGGCATGCAGCGGAGTCACACGGGGATTGGTTGCATAGTGGCGATCAATGCTGAGTTAGTTGCGGAGACGACTGATTCCTTGGTCATCACACTGAACTCAAATATGCTTTACATTCTGGCATGGAGGGAGTAATCCCCGCTCTCGTTGCCTTGGCTGGCCCCAGGGAATGCTGGGGCCCAACTGGCATACCTTGTGGGTCCACCCCTACAATTTTCAACATAGCTACATCAGAACTGATGTACATAACTGCTAGATGTGGAACTTGAATATTCTCGTAGAACGTTAACTAAGCAAAACTTCTAAAATTGAATGGACAATAATTCTCCCTCGCGCAATCAGATGGGTAGCATCATGTGTTTACACTCCCGCACTTCTAATAGATTTCCATTCAGTATGTTCCTTGTGCAGAAATGTGAATATTTGTATCAACGATATCTTGGCACTATGTAGACCAACTGAACTGCGCTGTGTTTTTTGGTGTTTTGTATATCAGGTTGGCACATATGCAGCAGCTGTGAAAAGGCAGTGCAGTACATGTGCTACACTTGCACGTACTCTCTCTGCAAAGTCTGCATCAAGCAGGGCAAATTCTTCAGTGTCAGGGGGACCAAGGGCTTTTGCGACACATGTTTCGGGACTATACTTCTCATAGAATCCAAAGATGAAGCTGATACAAAGGTAAAATTATCATTAGACTAAAACAATGTCCATTAAGTTAATAAGATTTCATAAATATATTTCAGTTCTTTGGAGTTGTGATTTTTTTGCAAAGTTTTAGCAAGCATAGTCATTCCTGTTTTTGAGTAACTAGACATCATACATATTATTCTGTAGGTGCCTTATCCACAATGCCATAGCACAGTAGAAGCACTTGGCATAGCACCATAAACCCATATGTTTTGTGTGATAGTACATAGCAAATTTGATTCGCGGAACCTGCACTTTCACCTTGTGAATGGAAATTTTCCTAATGTGTGACATGCTAGTTATCCCCAGGAATTATGACAGGAATTAACTCTAGCAAACCACAAATTTACGCTCCATTTTGCAATGCAAGAATGTGCTGCTGGAATAATGTTCTCTATATTACTTACAAACAGCAATTATGGCCAAGGTGCTATTGGTTGCATTTCTATGCGCTCATGTGACTTTGTATTTTGCGTCAATTACAGGTTGATTTTGATGATATAAACACTTGGGAGTACCTTTTCAAGCTATATTGGTTAGATCTGAAAGGGAAGCTTTCGTTAACATTAGAAGAACTTACTAGTGCCAAGAGCAGATGGACTGTTCCTAACACTTCCACAAGAAAAGAAAAAGAGGAGTCATCAGACGATCTATATGATATTAATAATGACGATGATGCTGGTTCTGACGGCTCCTCGAGAAAACGAAGGTGTAACTCTTCAAGGAAAAAAGGTCAAAAGCGGCAAAAGTTAAATTCAAATTTTAATATTGCTACAAATAAGGCGAAGGCTGCAATTAAAGATGCTGGTAGTGTGGCCACAAAAGTACCAACAGAAGGGTTATCCTGTCCTGTAGACACAAACTGGGCGTCACCGGAGCTGTTGGAGTTTGTAGGTCACATGAGAGATGGTGATCAATCTTTTATTTCTCAGTTTGATGTTCAGACGGATTTGCTTGAGTATATTAAGAAGAATAACCTCCGTGATCCACAGAGGAAAAGTCAAATTATCTGTGACGCGAGACTTCACCGCTTGTTCGGGAAAACACGTGTTGCTCACTTTGAAATGTTAAAGCTTTTGGAAATGCATTTTCTTGTGAACGAGACTTCAAAAGTGAATGATAATAGCAAAGTTACGATTGATCTTAATTCAGCTCAAGTAGATACCAATGGATACAGTGACATGGCAGCAAAATTGTCTCCTGACAAGAGGAGGAAAATTCATCGAAGGGTGGAAAGAGAAGCACAGGTCAATCATGAGGCTTATGCAGCAGTTGATATGCATAATATAAATTTAATATACATGAGGCGCAGCTTGGTGGAGGATCTAATCGATGATGCCACATTTTTGGAAAAAATTTATGGTGCTTTTGTGAGGATAAAAATATCTGGTGTAGGTCAGAAGCAAGATATGTATCGGCTCGTCAAAGTTGTTGGTATGCTGCTCGCTTCTTATATGTTTATATTTAACTTTCAACAGTGCATTGATTAGTATTTCTTTTTTCAGGAACACACAAGGTTTCAGAAAAATACATAATCGGGAAGAAAACAACAAACCTTGCTCTTGAGATACTAAATTTAGACAAAAAGGAGATTATCACGATGGATACAATATCTAATCAGGATTTTACAGAGGTTAAATCTTATGCTTATAACTATCTCTCTTTTAGAATTCATAATTATAATTTTTAGAGTCTTATGCAACAAGGACGAGAGGTTAAATCTTTTTCTTAATGTTATATTTCTCTTTTAGCTCTTATGTTAGAATTTTGTGGCCTGATGCAACAAGGGCGGACATGCAATTTTATTTAATAAAAAAGGATGGGCATGAAATACTAGCTTCTAATTGTGTTCTCACATTGTCTGCTGTAAATATATTTATTTGACTTATTATATAGTTTGGACCATTTAATACTCGGTGGTTATGATTTCACACTTTCGTTTATGCATAATTGGGTAGTTATAGAAAGGATCAGATAAGCCTTTTTTGTTATATGCGTTCTTTTTGTAAGTTAACATCCAGAATCCTCTCTTGGATTACCCTTCTTGCTTAGTTCTGGGTCAATGGGCCATATATGAGTATCGCAGTTGAACTACCATTTGAATTTCATTCTTCTCCTTTTGATATTCACATTTGCCCGTGTAGGAGGAATGCAATCGCTTAAGGCAGAGCATGAAGTGTGGTCTGATAAGTCGGCTAAAAGTGGTACTGCTATGAGACTAAAGACTTGCTCTACTTGATTTCTGTTCCATCAGAAATGTGTAGGTTTGATCTATGTTTTATTTATAAACTCAGGGGGCTATTCAAGAGAAAGCTAAGGTCTTGCAATCTGCTAGAGTGACTGATGTAAGCACAATCCAGCTGAAGAAAAATTATATATACAACAATCTTTAGATTAAAATTTGATCACCATTATTTGCAATTCTTACAGTTGTTGGAAAATGAAAAGCAGAGGCTGGAGCATCTTCGTGACCGTGCAAGTGAAACAGGGCGCAAAAAAGAATATCCTCTTTATCTTATTATGATATGCTATGCCTGACTCAGGCTTTTACATTTTGTTATTTAAGGTTTAGTGTGCACAGCTTTCTTTTGAAAGATATTTTTTACTTCTTCCAAAATGTGCAATGTTTATTTATATAATTGTATGCAATTTGGGGCATCTCTTTCATGCCATGCCTTTGCTTGTTTTCCCATAATATTGGATTTTCATCATAATCTAGGATATCTTTATTTCTTGTTGTACTTGAATTCCATCATAGGGAACTAGTCTCCTACCTTGTGCTGGATACTTTTGTGATCCTTGACTGTATCATACACTCCGAGAGTGTGTGGAAAAGCTGCAGCTCCTCAACTATTCTGAAGAAAGAACTCGATGGATAAATGAAGTTCTAGAAGTGCATGTTGATCTCCACATGGATCCTAATTACGAATCTGCTGAAGAAATGGATGATAAAAAATCTGGTTTGTATATATGTTTTTCCTTACTGAAATATTGCCTATGTCAAGTAAGAAATAACTAGATATCTTGCTCCAATTATTTTGACAGCATAATTTCACATGGTTTGTTGCAGTAAATATCCATTAGCACTGCAGTATAAGTTGTTTACATCGCAACTTTCTTGCAACATAATATTTCCAAATCTTAATGGCTACGTTTCTATTGATATTGCAACAAGCATCTCCTGCATATCAAAAAGTAACATTTCTGATCGTTAGAATTAGTCACATTTAGTTTGGGACTTGTTTGTTTATGTTGTGCAGTTGGAGCGGTTACAAATCGGACAAGAACAGATACATCTGTATCATGTAGAAAATCAAAATATCCGAACTCTACACAAAATCATACACAGAAGATCGCGGATGCTAATCACCACCCAAAAAACCTATCTATGGAAAGCACAATACAGGGATCAAGGACAGGGGGAAAGTTCGAGAATTTTCATCATGCAAATGGTATAGATATTCAAAGACCCAGCACTATGTGTGAAGCTGGATCAGTTTCATCTTCTGTACTAACAGTGTCAAGTGAAGTGGAGCCAGAGAAAGTATGGCACTACAAGGATCCTTCAGGGAATGTTCAGGGCCCATTCACTCTTTTGCAGCTATCCAAGTGGACTAGTTACTTTCCACGTGATCTGAAGGTATGGCTCACATTTGAGAGTGAAGAGAGATCATTGCTGTTGACTGAAGTGCTTTCGAAGCAACACACAGTTATGCCTCAGGCCACATCAGTTACTGCAAGTACCAAAGCAACATCGGTTGGCATTGATTGTAACAAAAACAGTCCAAGTGTGGATCAGATCAATGCTCTGTCCCCTACTGGTAATAGTATGCTTAATTCTTCAGTAGTAACTGTTCAGTCTAACAAGTTCTCTGTTCCTGAAAGAGAAAACGTGAACTCTCCGGAGGATTGCTTGTCACTTTCAACTAGTTCAGTTCCACCAAAGGATGTTCATACCTTGAATAGACAAGTACAATGCCAGACTAAGCATTCAGCTTTTGCTCAGTCTCCTGGGAATCCCTGTGGACAGACAGACTTGCCCCATGATGGAGCACACGGAGGATGCTCTGGTGAGTCCAATCACCATCACAGCAGTATTGCCCTGAGGAGTCCAACCATGGAGCAGATGGCTTGTAATGGAAAGAGTGATGCAACATCCCATCATCGCAATCAGCATACATCGTTGTCACAAAATCAAAATGATTCTAAAAGGAGTTCACAAAAAGATCTGTCAAAAAATCTACCTGCACGAGTTGGGAAAGATGTCCCCAGTCCTTTATTTGCTTGGAGTCCGTCCGAGTCGAGAACCGCTTCAAGTCAACATGATGGCTCTTGCTTAAGTTCAACAAGCAATCCAAATTTTGTTGATGAACACCATTCGTCTATTGCTTCTGCAAAGCCTAAGTGCTGTAATCCAGCAACTCCTATTGAAGATAGAGGTTCAAGTTCGCCATCCGGCATGCTGAGTCACTCGGAAAGAGTTCCAGTCTGCAGTCCCCAGTCAGCCCCTACAGCATCTGTTTCTGATATGTACAAGATAGAGGAGAACATGAATCAGCAAAGGACACTTGAAGGGGATACATCAAATGCTTCAGTTAATCAGTCTCCTGAGTCTAAGATTTTCCCAGTATCTTCTCCTGATAACCAAGGTATTGACCATCAGTTTCCTAGTCCAACTCCAAGACCTGAGAACAAAGAGCATGTGGTCGACAACTCAGGAGTAACACCAGAATCACATGAAAAATTAGCTAATACTTATTTGCCTATTTCTGGCCCATGCAACATAGAGGAGATCGTGAATCAGCACAAAATACTTAAGACTGCTGCATCAAATTCTTTGGCTGGTCATAATCCTCAATCTGAGGTTTTCCATGTATCTTGCTCTGATAGCAAAGATCTTGAACCAGAGTCTCTTAGTCCAACTGCAAGGTCTGATAATAAGAAGCCTCCTGTGGACAATTCACTTTTAACCTCAGCAGCTACTGAAAATCTAAGGAAGGCCTCTACATCTGACACTGAGACATGCAAGATGGAGGCGACGGTGAATCAGCAAAAGACAATAAAAGTGGACTTATCAAATGATTCCGTCAATCGATCTCCTAGTTCTAACATTTTTCCGGTATCTTCTACTGATAATCAAGATATTGAGCGTATATATCCTAGTCCAACTCTAAGGTCTGGGAATAAGGAGCCTTCCATGGAGAAGTCAGGGTTAAAGTCAGCAGCGCCTGAAAATTCATCTGCTGCTACCGATGATTCTAATGCATGCAAGATCGAGGAGATATTGGATAAGAAAGTAACTATTGAAACAGATCCATCAAATGGTTCCATTACTCCATCCAAGGTTTCCCTTGTGTCTTATCCTGATAACCTAGACATTGAGCATGAATTTTCTGGTCCAGATCCTAAATCTGAGAATAGGGAGCCACTTGTGGATAACTTGGTGTTAACATCAGCAGTGCATGAAAATGAAACTACTACTTCTGAATCAGCCTCCGATGGATGCAAGATGGAGGAGATGACGGTTATGAAAGCAACACTTGAAACAGATGTGTCAAATGGTTCCATTACTCCATCCAAGGTTTCCCTTGTCTCTTCTCCTGATAACCTAGACATTGAGCATGAATTTCCTGGTCCAGCTCCTAAATCTGAGAATAAGGAGTCACTTGTGGTTAACTCGGTGTTAACGTCAGAAGTGCATGAAAATGAAACTAATACTTCCGTATCTGCCTCTGATGGATGCAAGATGGAGAAGATGCCGGGTAAGAAAACCACACTTGAAACAGATGCGTCAAATGGTTCCATTACTCCATCCAAGGTTTCCCTTGTGTCTTATCCTGATAAACTATATATTGAGCATGAATTTTTCGGTCCAGCTCCTAAATCTGAGAATAAGGAGCCACTTGTGGATAACTTGGTGTTAACGTCAGCAGTGCATGAAAATGACACTACTACTTCTGTAGCTGCCTCCGGAGGATGCAAGATGGAGGAGATGCCGGGTAAGAAAACAACACTTGAAACAGATGCGTCAAATGGTTCCATTACTCCATCCAAGGTTTCCCTTGTGTCTTTTCCTGATAACCTAGATATTGATCATGAATTTTCTGGTCCAGCTCCTAAATCTGAGAATAAGGAACCACTTGTGAATAACTCGGTGTTAACGTCAGCAGTGCATGAAAATGAATTTACTACTTCTGTATCTGCCTCTGGTGGCTGCAAGATGGAGGAGATGCAGCGTAAGAAGACAACACTTGAAACAGATGTGTCGAATGGTTCAGTTACCACGTCACATCGATCTAAGGATATCCCTGATAGCCAAGACATTCAGCGTGAATATCCTAGTCCAACCCCGACACCTGGGAATAAAGAGTCAGTTGCGAGTACCACCATGGTATTAGCAGCACCGGAGAATTTAACAGCTAAGGTACCTGGTGAATCGCCAGATGCTTTTGTATTGCCAATGTCTGAACCTCCAACTGGGAAACTAGATGCCATGGAATCAGAATTTAAAGGTGTAGAAGGAATTATTCAAAATGAACTATACAGTGAATCTACAGTCGTTACTAGGGAGGATGTGGTAATTGATCCTTCCTGTGGTGCAGAGTCGATAGATGTGTCTGATGTCTTGGAATCTTTAATGGAACAAAGATGTGGAACTTCGTACATGCATGGAACAACAGCATTAGAGGATTTCTTAGCCGCTTCAGCTGAGGAAGATCCTCAATGTTCTAGCCCCATTGCATTGTCCCCTTGGGGTGAACCTAGTTATCATCAAGGTGATGCTGTTGATTCTGCACTATGGGGTGTTGAAGATGATCCAGTCAATGATATGTGGTCATTACTTTCACCAACTCCACTCCAGCCTTCATCTGGTTAGTAAGCATGTCATGTCCCCATTGATCATGACTCTAACTAATTGATTTAGTACTGAAACATCTGTTTTCTCTCCAGCAGGTCTTGTAACCGAGGCAAGTGGAACTCTTGATATCAATGAGGTAGCTGTGTCTCATGGAATTAATGAGTTCTTACAAAGAGGGCCAATGTCAGGGGAGGAAAATGTGACGAATACAATCTCAGGTGCTGCCACAGATTGGGTGCTGCCTGAGCAGGTATTATTGTCGCAATATCTGAATGGCATTTGCTTTCCATATGACCGTCCATATGACGTTGTTTGTTTCACTATTTTAGGTCAAATCAAAACCAAATGATGTGTCAGCATCATCAGTAGAGTATACAGGAATTTTAGGTTGGCAGCTGCCAGCCGATCAGAACTTCTTTATGGGTACCCCGTTGAGCACTAGCCATAATCACTACTTACCCGGCTGTGTAGAAGCAGTAACCTCAAGTAAAAGCTCTTGGGAAGCATCAAGGAAGCAGGAATCCACCGATTCAATTATTTCTAGTTACGGAGAGGCCATTGGAAACACCAATAAGAGCTGGAACCCACCTGTTAACGCAGATAGGGGGGATCAGAAGAATCATCACCGTAGCAGGTACTCTGAAATCAATGAATCTTGGCTTCTTAGTTCAAATAATTCTAGGAGTAGGTCAAATAGATTTGGCAATGGTGGGTCATCAAGGTCGAATTTGAATGGGCAAACTAGGGGTGTATGTAAATTTCATGAGGGTGGATACTGCAGGAAGGGTGCATCTTGTAGCCATCTGCATCCTTAATATCTGCAGTAGAGAAGAGATTCGAAATTCGTTTCCATACGACTTTTGTATAGGCTAATTACAATGTAGTCAACGGAGCGTACATGACATCTCTGCTCCGCTCAACTGTAGCCACGAGGATATGCTTAGCATAGGGGTATGACTGAAATACCCTGCCCAAGGTGCAGATTCAGCTTTTGGGCGTGGTATGTGACATTCTGTTGGACTCAATGGAACTACATTTGTATCCCCTCGATTTCTTCATTCTCTGATGCCTGATTGATTGATTTAGTTTCTGATATTTCTGGTGTTGGCAGATGATGAAGAATGTTTGCTCTGTATTGCTTTTTTTTCCTTATACGGAAACACAGTATTTTTTTGGGTTTGCAATTTCTTAGCAAAGATAGAGCTATGACAGGCATGAAGTTGTCTTCCCATGTATTTTCCTTTAAAAAAATAGGAAAAGAAACAGACGTGAAGTGGTGTGATGTTGTGCGGCTATACAACGAAATTGGTGGTAGATTGATTTTTTTTAAGGAGAGTATATGTGCTATTTGAGCAGATGACGATGGAAATTGTGTTCAGAAACTAAGGTGGAACGTTTGCACCGCCTTAGTTATACACTGATGCCCGTTTGTTCGTGCTGTACTTGTGTACGGCCTGTTCAAATGTTTGATGTTACGTTTCAGTTTCCCACGTGTACTTAGTCACTCCTTGCTTTCTTCCGCACCAGATGCATTTGCAACTTGCCTATCGAATCTTGCATACTCTTTCGTGGTTCGAATATTTGTCACCGGTTAGTTTAAAATGAAACTGGTGACAAATATTTCGAATCGGGAGGGAGTATCTTATAAAAAAACACTAATCATGCAGTGTACCTTAATCACGAAACATGTGGCTAATTATTGCAACACTGTAGCAAATAAGCTGTCAGGCTCACATTTAGATATCCGAAAACTAAAGTTGCATATCGGGAAATTTTACCATCTTTTTAAAAAAAAATATTACTCTCAAACCTGTAAATCCCCGCCATGTAGAGGGGTATAGTCTGGCCAGTTGGCAGTGACCCCACGTACTTAATCCTGAAATGAGTTACGTATATGGTCGATGTAGGGAACTAGGAATGCAAGAGGCGAAAACATCAACGGCACATAAACAAAGCTACAGGGAAACGAAGATTGTGTAATACTCCCTCTTTATCTTTTTAATTGACGTTCAGACACAAATTATTCATTTTTTAGTTCAAAATCTTGTCTGAAACGTCAAATAAAAGAATAAGGAGGGAATATATTACTCCCCCATTCCAGATTACTTGTTGCTTTTTAGTTTAAAAATGAACTAGAGTCAAGTCTTTTGGAATGGAGTACCATAATTTTACCATCTGTTACAGTTAGGTTCATTGCATTTTTAATAAATTCCCCAGGCTGATTAGTGTCATTATCTCTGAACGATCATTACACTTTCGGTAATCCGGAATCCTTTACCGCGTATATACACATCTACTCAAACATGCTATTCCACAACTTGTACATTTGCTATTTACTGACTGCGGGCAGTGGAATAAAAACGGGATAGTATGTATTTATTTCAAGATGTTCCAGGATCTGTGGTGCAGCCGACAAGTACGAAGAATGGCCATCAACAAGCTCGGTGACATCAACCTGTAAAACGTATATATGCCGTGCGATGTAAAATATGATTAACGAAATTCAAGCAGGAGCGCAAGATCTATCATGAGCATCCTTACGTTTTCAACACCAGGGACATCAATCGCCTGGATGCCAGCCAATCCTTGGGTCAGCAAGCTGCGCCAAAGAATTAGTAAATATAAGGAAATTGTGACAAAGTGATTCAGCCATGGCCATCCAACACAAAATCTGAACAATTGAAAGTATCAAGTTTGACTGTTTACCTCGCACGAAAAGTAACACCTAGAATCCAGTCATCTTTGGAGTACACATTCACAAATCTTCCAGCGACCATCTGGGTTATAGCACGGGCATGCACAGTGACACAAATAGTGTGTTAAGGGACATTTGGTAAATGTGTATTGCAAATGTCCCTGCAACGCATTGTAGATAGGGTCATTATCACCATACCTTCCTGGCAGGCTCCCACCGCTCGCCTTTAACCGAAACAGGTGCACCTAGGAGTACAACTCTCTCAACGAGTCCCTCTAATTCATTCCATTGAACAAGTGAGGGAAGTCATATTTAATCCTTAATTTTATAGGTGGAGATAAGTAAAGAAATGTACCATTATCACTTGACAAAGCTAGCTCCTGTAAACACTTGAATATAACGCGTGCCCCTAGGGAAAACCCGACAAGAGTCACAGGCCTGAGAGGATTTTGGCATCAGAGACACATTACTTTTGTAAACTAATTGCACTGAACAGAGCACACTGCAAACGCGTGAATATAACATGTGCCTCTAGGAAAAACACAACAACTGTCACATGCCCGAGAGGATTTTGGCATCAGGGGAAGTACTAAATTGTAGAAACTAACTGCTCTGAGTGGAATTACCTATTTCCTTGCAGTCCTTTTAGAAGCACTTCAGCGAGCATTTTCCCCGCCTTATCTGATCTGAGAGGATACGATTGGTTAGTTATTAACTAACTAAATAGCTAAGAACTAAGATACTCAGAAACAGTGAGCATTGCATGGTAGCTATTCTTAAGTACTGAAACTTGGAAATTCAGGACATCAATACTGCAAAAATCAGTACTACCAAACACATGGTAACTATCATAGGTTGCAACTACCTGTCAATAGCAACAGACCATTTACTATCAATAAAATCTGTGGCAGCAAGCAATGTAGCAGGCCAAGCAAATGCGGCAAGAAATCCACTTAAGACAGTTCTCATAGCACCCTGTTTCATCAATTCCATTGCAAGTCCTGCATCAACAATGGAAATGTTATTAATGAAGTGTTTGCACACAATGCAAAGGAAAGTACAAAAACCAATATTACTTGATGTCAACCAATCCTGTATTGCTGTACTCACGGCAATTATATGCTTAGACTCCCATTGAAGAATGTACCTGCCAAACATTAGTCATCAGTGTAAGATGCTCTACAGATTTAGCAATGTGACACAGATGTAAAAATGTGAATAGGGTACAATTATGATTCACAAAACGAATATCAAAAGTCATCTGTACCTTTCCAGGTTATCCTTCCATCCTTCCCAAGGTTTCAAGAAGTCATCCTTATCAAAAGCAAATCCAGAAACAAAGATGCCAACCGCAAGGCGCTGAAATGAAGAATGCCATTTACAGAGACTGAATTAGTTTGGTTATAAATGAGACAATGATATTCTAGTGGCTTGATATTTATATGCAGGGCAAACAGAGAACATAACTTACACCCTGGTTATGATTATCACCAATAGGTTTGAACTCGAATTCCTTCACACGTCCAATTCGTCTTGCCATTTTGCTTCCCGTCAAGCCAGCCCCAGCAGCTACATCATAGAAGACTATTTTAGGGAATATGAACAGCTAAGTGCTACAGTACTATGCCCTTCTTTTGGGATCATTGCAACCCCTACGTTCAACACATCTAGGGATTTTTAGGTGTAAACTGTGTCTGGTGCCCATTCAAAGGTGTGGATACACGTTTCTTGTGGAGGTTTCACTAAGCAATGCAGTGACTAGTATGAAGGACAAAAACTAGTCCCTATTAGCAAAAAGTAATCATCATTGTTAGATTGCAGGGGGATAAAGTTGAGAAACATATGTTAAAACTAACACCATCAAAGAGTTTTAAGAGAACATTTACACCAACCTCCGAATGAGGCAGCAACTGCCACGGAGCCAGCAACAGATCCTGCAGCAGCAGCCATAGCAGCAAATCCACTAGCTCCTATAAAAGGAACCAGTGTGCCAAGTGTAGGAGCTAGAGCACCAAACCCCGCGGCAATAGCTGGTGCAGCTAAACCTGACAGATAGAAGAGAATATCAACCACCTTGGGTAGCTTGTGCACGTGAACTGCCGAGATGTTTAACATTTCATTAAATAGATTTTCAGTAATTCTTCTGTAGTTTCTACCTCCCGTAAGTGCCAGCAATGCACCTCCAGTCAAAGCAGCTGCACCAATAATTCCTCCACGCTTCCATTTTTCCCATTTGCTTTTGGCTGATGCCTTTTCCTGTTCTTGTTCTTGCTCTTTTGCTGCGGCCATGGCTGAGCAGGCAACCATTAGCTCCATAGCTTCCTACAATGCCAGGATGCATGATTACACAATCAGTTGAAGCAATGTGAAAAGTACATGCGTAGAATGATTCTTCACTTTGGATATCTCAGTATATTACTACATCTTTTTTGTTGAAAGTATGTCCTTTGAGATTGCTACTTAGCTAAATCGAGAAGGGAATAGCTTTGTACAATACCATTTTTATCCACTTCACGTCAAGCCATGTTGCCAGCAACCGGAGAGCAACACGATGTCGAGCATCATAACCCTTCCTGAAATGGGATGATTTCCTGTCCTCTTGCTCTTGCAGTACAGGTTTGTCAGCCACACAGGCGGAGAGGAGTGCATATAGGAATGCCATCTTCCGGTGGTTGTGAGCAGGAACATCATCCAAGGACAGCTTTTCAACTCCAAGCAGGTTCTCGGACGAGCCTGCCTCTTGGGACTCGACCGTCCCTGTGATGCTAGTGGTGGCATCCTGACTCTCCTGTCTGTGCGTCATATCGAGTGTGGTATCATTACCCAAGCTCATTACCATGACATCAACTGCTTTTGCCAAGGCAAGTTCCTGTTCGGCGGTATCTGAAGAGCTCTCATCACCTTCTTCAAAGATTATCCTAAGAAACTGCCAAAAGCGAAGTGAAAATGAGACCAAGAGAAATGCATTGGTGACGATGAGACTACGCAATATCATATAACATGAACAGCATTTCGGAGTAGTAATCAGCTGAGCAGCACAGAATTCCATCCGTTGAGTTGTGTACAAGAAAAGGCGGCAATCCCAGTCCAACGGCGGGACATGAGTGATCCCAAAGTCACACGCAACTGATTAATTAGGTGAGGTGTGTGATCACACGATACGATCGGGTGGAAAGGGAATCGCCGTACCGCTCCGATGTGATGCTTGGCCTCCGGCGAGGCGGCCGTCTCCTCGAGGGCAGCCCACGCCTTGGGGTCGATCTCCAGGAATCTAGCGGGAACCGATGGAAAGAATTAAAAAGAAAAAAAAAACGGACGGAAGCGGTCATCTCGAGCCGACATAGAAGCAGCAGCAGCGAACCTGAAGACGGGGCGGAGGAGGCCGCGTGACTCGTGCGTCCAGAGGTCGGCGTCGCTGCTGGCGCGCTCCTCCTCGTCGTGGTCGTGGGCCTCGGAGCCGTCGCCGCCGAGGGGCGCGGACTGGTGGATCTGCGCCTGGCGGAGCGCGAGCGCCAGCAGCGCCCCCGCCGCGTAGCGCTGCGTCGGAGTTAGCGTCGTGGCCATCGACGACCGGGTTGGGGCGGAGCGCACGAGCAGCGGCGCCGGCAGCGGGAGCTCTCCTGTGTCGTGGGTTTTTGGACTTTTGGGCGGCGTTTGCTTGACTGGCACGGGGTTTCATTGCCTGCGATTTCGTCAACTGCAGCAGCGCCTTGGAATTAGACTATCTACGGTGGCATAATGTAAAGTATACATTGTATCGCACTGTAATTTAGAATATGCGTTGTGAAAGTAGAAGAAAAATAGTACTCTCTCCTTTTTTAAAAGATTGTCACCTTATAGTACAAAAATGTACTAGAAGGTGACAATCTTTTGAAAAAAGATGGAGTATATAAAGTATGTTTTAGAGTACGTTGCTGCAGATAGTCTTAGTCTTCTTCACATGGGCTGCGTGGCGTGTGCCCAAACCGAAATACTCTGTGGTTTCTTTTTATTTGTGTTAGTTCAAAAATAAATTAGTCCATGACAATTAAAGAAATAGAAGTAGTATGTTTTTAGTTTAAAAATAAAGCTACACTTATTTCTCTAAATTAACTTAGGCCTAGCCAGGCTTCAAGAAAAAACTTAGGCCTAGCCCAATTTAGTATTGGGCCTAAACTGGTGCTCAATTGGAATCAAGCCCAAACCGGAAACGAACAGAAACCATAATGGGCCTAAACCGGAGTGCTAAGTGCAGGCCCAAACCCTATAATGGGCGGGCGTAAGAAACATTCGCTCTCTTTAGTTTGGGCCGAAACCTGAAGGTAAAGGCCCAATCTGACGGCCCAAGTCTGTCCCTCTTCCACACTCTGCGGACGGTTGGGAGTTGGGAGGGAGCGCGAGGTGATCTCCACTCCTATGGAGCCCGCGAGGTCTGCCTGCTCGTGCCGCGGCGGCGGCGGCGTGCGGTGAAGATCCGTAGCGTAGGTAGTGTCACCTCACTGGCCCCTTCAACTCGAGACGATTCTCCTAGATTGGGAGGGCGCGGAGAGAAGGGTAGGCGAGAGAGCGCTCACGTCTGCATTTGCCACGCTGACTGGATGACGAAATTGGATGATTTTCGAGGTATTCTCTGTTGTTGTTCGTCAGCGAATCAATACTAGAGTATGATTTCCATTCTCTCTGCTGGTTACTCTCTGTATGCGCCACGTTTATCTGATGCATAACCTCGTATTATATCTGTTCTGTAATGGGTACTGATGCGTAGGGTACAGGACCTCTCACTTGGCTATGCCAGGTGCCTTTCTGTAAAAAAATGACATCTCAAAATGCTCTTCCACTCGCAATGCTGGAGAAGTGGCAGCATTTTCATTTTACAGCCTCTTACTGTTTACAGCAGTGTTACCATTTTGTGAGATCCTTTTGCCAGTTATTAATTGTGCGGGTGTGTTCTCTTTATGGTATTATAATCTATTATTATTGTAGTTATCTGTCAAACACCTTCCCCACTCGTTCGAATGCTTCTGTCACATATCATGGGTGACATGATGACAACTCCTCGAAGGTTCCCTGACATCAAAGGCTGGTACAAATGGGCATCAAAGTGAAGTGATAAATCTTGTCATTTCCATAACAATGGAAAAAACTTCCACCAGTATAGATTATCTTGCATTTCCATCACATGTCAACTAACATCTTATTTGAGGTAGGTCATTCTTTCCGGATCCCCTGAAGTTTATGCTTTCGGTAATTCCATTGTTAGCTTCTGTTCTTGGAAAAGCTAATCAGTTAGTGCATACTGCATACTTCCCATGCCGTGGTATTATTTAGTTTATATATGAAGCGGTTGCACTTTTAAGCAACCTCTTTGATAGCAGTTGCAATGTTAACTATAGGAAAAGTGAGAGAGAAGTAGTTAGTTATGAGGCCATGTGCAAAGTGAAGGCACAACCGCACAAGTGGGGAACAACAGTTGGATGGGGGTAACATGGGACAGGAGCATGTTACTTAGTGTGTATTTCTGTATAGCTTTGAATCTTGGCTGGACTCCTCTGGCAAGAGAATCACAACCACCAACTTAATACCCCCCACTTTATCTCTTCATCTTTCTTTTTCTTCCATTGGCTGGGGATTCACTTTTGTTGCCTTTTTCTTTCATTTAGCGAATTTACAGGAACGCTATCATGTAGGCATACAGCAACTTGCACTGTCTCTTTCATATTAAACCTAGCTCATTTATATTGAAGTGTTTTTATGCAATTATGGTGAATATTTCAGTGCCAACACATTCAGCGAGTATCACTGCAAAGAAGACTCCCTCGGTCGGATGCCTACATCCCGGAGGCTTGGTGTCGCATAGATGTAATTTTTTATACTCTGCACTTGCCCAATCTGCTGTAAGATTTCTGGACCGATTTTGGCCACCACTAAAATTAATGGAAAAATCAGTTGGGAACCCCCCCCCCCCCCATTTGACCATAAAAAAAACCTTTAAACATGGCAAATTTCATTAACAGGGAATTTTGGATCACAATATGATTCAGTGGTTATTGTGGCATGGCAAGGATTGTTCTTATAGCACTCTGCAAGGTGCAAAGGTATCACCAGCATATTGGTGGACTTGAGAGCTCAACTTGCATGCATCATAGGTACCAATAATTTTCGCATGCCAGTAGTCCTAATTTTGATTTCTGGAGCATTAACATGTACATAGGTTACAAATACACTGGCCATCAATACTGGTTGTTGTCAATTAAAGCATCCTTGTCAACAACATTTGGTCCTAACTCCTAACATCACTTATGATGCAGGCCATGGAGTTAATTGTGCGGTGCCTAAGACCTAACACTTTATATTAAAGGTGAAAAAAAAAGATACTGGAATCTGCCAAAGCTTCTCTTAGGCAAGCTTCCTCCTCATGGAAACCTCTCTTCTACCTTCAAGTTCCAAACAAGCAAGTTCCATATATTTCAAGTTTTTGCTAGTTTCTTGATTCATTTTAGTCAGTCTGGACTTATTTACTGGGATGGAAATATGGAATATCTGCTCCAGTGGTCCATAGCAAAACCTTTCTTGCAAGACTGTAGATGTTTACTTCCTCACTGAAACAGGACAAGAAAAGAAAGATATGTCTAGATCACGCCTTATAACTTAGCTCTCCATCCAGCATCATGGGTCCATGGGAGTATGGGACCATTATAACATTCACTTGTTAGGCTGTACGGTGTCGACGAGCACACAAATGGACCACGAGACGTTTTATTCTGAAGTGAATGATCGCCACGGCTTATCTACAGCATGGGCACCTTGCTAGCTTTCCACTGCCTGGTACAGTCGCTTTGTGCGCCATTAGATGCATTATGGACCTGCAATGTATCCTAATATATAATGACAATTCTACAGAAGCTAGCTTTGATATAACCCAATATGCTGTAGCTGTAGCTGAAGGAGATGAAAAGTAACCAGCTCATGCATGCATGCATCATTGTGGCGTTGTCAGGTGGCCTATTAACGAACCCTCTCACTAGTCACTAGCCAGGTTCGTACAATTTACACGCACGCTGCCGTGCCGGATGAAGACGCTTCTTCTCCTGGTTCGTCTTATCATTTGCGCTGTCTGTGACCCCATCATTTTGGCATCACCTTTTTTTTTTCTCAGCTCTCGTGGTGGATTGCCTTTTCCTTTACCAGTTTGTCGCCTTGGCTATGCCAGATGCCTTTCTGATTATACATACCTTTGTTTGATGCTTCTCTCCTTTATCATTTTCTGTAGGTTGATTGATTTATGCATGTGCTTTGGTTTGCGAGGGACAGTACAGTAGCTCTGGTCAAGGTAAAGAAAGAGTACCATCTCTACGGTAATTTGTGAATGCAACAACTATATGTAGCAATTAATTGAAGGGGACAGGTTGCCTGATGGGCCATTTTAATTTTGCCAAATTATCTGCACTTGCATTCAAAGGGCATCGTTTTCACTGGATTGCATAGCATTAAACAAAACCAGCATACGACTTACCATCATGGATCAATCGAGTTAACGTCGTTGATCAACCGAGTATACCTGATTTTTCTCTTCAGCTAGTATTCGAATTCCGTTATGAACTGTACCTGAAAAGATCCAGTTTAGCAGCTTAGGTCCCCCCCCCCCCCCAGTACATTAATCTCTCACAAGGACAGTGCTGCAGTTGGTATTAAGGAACAGTTATCCTGTAGTTTTCCAAGCAGGGATGGGTAGTAATGTGTTCCTGCTTAACATGACTATAATGGTGATTGATGACATTTTGACAGGGAAGCGCTATTATCGTTGGAACCGAAGTTACGGCCTCTTGTGTGATTGAACTCTATTGCGTCAGAGAAACGATCCAGCGAGACGGGATGTCGGAGCCCTTGCCATCGTATGAGTCACGACGTTGGCACGTGTGAGCGAGGGTTAGCCGTGCTCGCTCTCGTTCGTGCGGGCACTTGAATTCCCCTTCAACTCTGCTCTGCTCTGCTCTGGCAGATCTCATCGCAGCACATATGCCATATTTGGATCCATGAGGAAATGGGAAGCCGACATAAAGCATTCAAGACGAATTGGATCCATGCGGGCAGTGATTTCATAGCTTTTGTATTGTATAGCGACAGCAGTACGAAATTTTAATAACTCGATTTCCGAAATTCAGTGTACCGACTGACGTCTTGGGCTAGCTAGCTACACGTAGTTTCACGGAATTTCACGACGGCGTAGCTGTACTGCAGCAGCAGGAATTCCTGACTTTGCAAAGTGTTCTGTACATACAGGAAGCTCAATTGCGTCATGACGTGAAGCCGCACGCAAAATCGTACGCATGTAGAATTCAGAAAACGTACTCCCTCCGTCCCCATAAACTTATCGCTTTGTAGTTTAAAAATGAACAAAGCGACAAGTTCATAGGAACGGAGGGAGTATATGAAACGCAACAAACTGCTTACGTACTCGAGAATTATTACTCTCTCCGTGCCGGAAAGCTTGTCGCTTTGTAGTTCAAAAATGAACTACAAAACGACAAACTTTTCGGGACGGAGGGAATACTTTTTTCGGAAATACAAATCTGTTGTGGTGTAAATAAATTGCTGGGCATGCTAGTAGCATGATACAGTGAAAACAACAGCATTGGATACAGAGGTCCCTGGGAATGTGTATGCCCCCCGTGTCTCTGTGGGCTCCCGGCCAGCAGCATCCTCTTTTGTCCTTTGGCTATTCTCTGTGCAATGCCAACTCATCGAAGAGAGTGACCGTAAGGCTGGTATTTCTCGGGGTTTTACTGTTTATTTTCAAAAGAATTGTTCAAAATCTGTGTGATTGATTTTGAAAAGAGCTACTCTCTTCAGATCCTTTTATTTGTCACCGATTAATTCAAAAATAAATTAGTCAATAATAAATAAAAAGATTCGGAAGAAGCGGTAGTGTGTACTTCTTCCGCTCTTAAATGTTTGTCGCTTGTTAGTTTAAAAATGAGAAAACGTCACTGAACAGGTAGCATCGCATTGATTCAGATGCACGGTTGAGCAGCAGGTGGAGTTGAACATGAACAGAGAGGAGGGAAGCGCCAGCGCGGGCAGAGAAGAGAACGGTTAGCGAGCACCGATCCCACAGCTCACTTGTTTTTCTTTTATGGCACCACCACAGCAGTGACCTCACTTCACTTGGCCACGATACTCCACAGCAACTAATTTTGTAACCTGGCGCCAAATCTGGCGCTAGCTAACCTGGAGGCAAGCACGGCAGCCCCCACCATTGCTCCGGCCACATGCTAGCGGCTAGTATGTGTATGGCATAGATCATCATCTCTCAGCTCATATATTATCAATGCCACGTATGTACTTAGTTGTTGCAAGGAAATGTAAAATGTTCCAGAGATCAGAATATGCATGCACATTTCCAAAATTTGAGCTGGCTCGTTAGTGGGTGAATAAATTACAATTACCACATCATCATAACATCTTACTATATGTATATGCAACACTTGCATATACCTCTTATACTACTACTTGTAGCTTCGACCGGTTCACAATTGTAAATTAATGTTGACACGCATCACAGGTCATGTTCCAAATGTTTGTTAACTAAGAGCTGGGAGACAGGTCATGTGTCCAAATGGTTTGTTAATTAAGATCTGCAGGAACTGCGCCTTGCGGGAGATCTAAAAGAGAAAAAAGTTCACAATAAAATAGACTTCAGTTTGGATCCCTAGGGAATAATCAGAAGTCGATCAGTATTTTAATGCGAGTGATCAGCCATCCTGATCTAAAGTGAAAAAGGTTTTAACACAGTCGCAGGCAAAATATATTTATACTGACTGGTTTAACACAAAGTAACCAGAGGCTTTCACCAAAAAAAAACAAATGAATAGAAAAGGTAAGAAATGTAAGGAAACAGCAGATGTTACATATGGAGGATAACCTCAAGCTAGGATTAATTATACATTTACCAAGTGTACAAATACAACAGTTTAACAGTCATTAATGTAATATAACCACGGTATATGTAATAACGAATTCCAATTACATAATGGACAGTAACGTAACTCTTCTTAAAAAAAGGAAGAAAAAAAGCTCCAAAAGTATACCCAAAGAAATAAAGAAAATTCCCGCATGAGCACAAGTTTCCCCTCAGCTCTAGATCGATGCCTTATTTGAGTCATCAACTGTGTGTAGTATATATACCAGCAGAGAGTATATGTACGCGACAGCTAATAGAACTTATTAGCTTCCTCCATGTACCATGTACGTATATATGTACGGTGAATTTCACTTCGCGGATCTGTGGTGTGTAGTACGTCCCTCTCTCGATGTATCTGTATGTGCACGATACGACGGAGAGATGAAAAACGACAAATTAAGCGTGGTGGCAGGTTGATTGCAAGGAGAGCTCTAGGAGAATAAAACTTTGGATTTTAGGGTCCCGTTTTTACCTTTTGCAAGCAAGGACACACGACTTGTTGATGCATGCATGCAGCTAGTGATGGACCATGGTCAAGAACGACCCACTTGTTGTTGCCGGGCCGGGGCCAGACCCGGCGCCGGCGCTCGCGTTCGGCCGGACGACGCTGCTCTGCTGGCTCTGCTGCTGCCTCTGGAACTGGATCTCGTACTGATGATGCATCGTCTTGCTGCTGTTGTTGCCGCCGCCGCCAACATCGTCTTCGTCGTCGTCATAAAAGTCGTCGTCTTCATCGTCGTCCATGCTGTCGTCGTTGCTGTCGTCCGCGTCCATTCTGTCGTTCACGTAGCTGTCGTTCATCGACACCGGCTGAGGCATCTCCTCCGTCGTCGGGGGCGTCTCCTTCTCCGTCATCATCATCATCATGTCCTCCTGCCGCACGCAAAGCTAGGTGGTCGAACGAACGAAGGTATATATCATATGTGCAATCGGCAACAACGTACGTGTCGATCGACAGAAGTGATGATCGAGTGATTCTGCCGTGTTACCTTCTTCGTCGCAGTTGTCCCGTTGCTCCCCTGCGTTTGCATGCCGCCGCCATTGTCGACGGATGAGCAGCCCTTAGCGGCGCACCCATTCCTGCTATTCCCGTTGCCGATGCTACAGTGGTCCTTGTTGTTGTTGTTGCTGCCACCACCGGGCACGGCTTGATGCGGCGCCGTCTGGGAAAGCGGCACAGCGGCCAGCACGGTGGTAACAGCAGCAGCAGCCTCCGGGCGCGAATAATGCGGAGCTGCACCACCGCCGACGACGCCACCGGAGGAGGCGAGGAGTGCCTTGCTGCGGTAGAGGGCATCGAGCTGGTGGTAGTAGGGGCAGGTCTTGGAGTCCTCGGGCCGCTTCCTGTTGCTCTCCTTCACCTTCTTGAAGTACTTGTTGATGTTCTCCCACTTCTCCTTGCACCGCTTGGCGTTCCGGTTGTAGCCCAGCCGCCGCATCCCCGCCGAGATGTCCTCCCACAGCGGGCCCTTGGCCCCCGCGTCCTGGTACCGCGCCTCCAGCTCCGTGCGCAGCTGGATCAGCGCGTGCACCTCCGCCTTCGGCCACCGCGACGGAGACGGCGCGCCGCAGCCGCCTCCTCCTCCCGTCGTCTCCTGCGAGGACTCCGCCGGCGCACGGACGACCATGATGGACTCCTGCTGCTTGCTCTCTGGTGGATGCGGCGTTGCCTGTGGCTGTTGGGATTGTTTTGTCATCGTCAGCATCGGAAATGTATGAGGTTTCGGTGGTAGCTGAATTGATGGTGGCTGACGCTGCTGCTGCTGTGGTGGTGGTGGCGGCGCTGGCGCAGCAGAAGCAACCGGCGTGGGCTTCATGGATACGACGACGGGGGAATGCGGCGGCATTGGGATGGTCTGGCCGGTGATGCGTTGTATGAAGGAGACGACGGCGGCGTCACGGGAGGCAGCCATGGCGCGCTCCTGCGAGAGCGCGTCCTGCTCGCGGGCGAGGCGGGCCACCTCCTGCCGCCGCCACGCCTCCTCGCGGATCATCCGGTCCTGCTCCCTCCTCTCGATGGCTTCGATGAAACGCTGCTGCATCTCCTCCTGCCGCTCCATCACCTGGCGCATCAGCCCCTCGAAGAACCGCATCATCTTGCTATTATTGCTCCCGCCACCGCCGTCCCGCCGCTTCCGCTTCCCCCCATCGCCAGCTGTCTCGTCCGTGTCCTCCCCGTCCGAGCTCGACGAGAAGCTGACGTTACCCGCCGCCGTAATCGTGCATGTCGTCGCGTCGGTGATGCCTGCCGCAGGAGCCGGAACTGCTGCAGGCGGCATGGTGACGACGACAGGAGGAGGAGGCGGCCCGGCATGCATGGCCCGCGCCATGCCCAGCTGGGGGAAGAGCGGCGCGGACGGTGGCGCCACGGCCACTGGAGTAGGCGCGAGAGACGCCGGCGGGGAGGAGGCTCCGTGGAGCGCCTCGAGCTCGGAGAAGAAGCGATAGGTCTTGCCGTCGCCGCGTCCGGCGCGGCCGTCCTTGGTGCGCTTGTAGTACTTGTCGACGTTCTCGAACTTCTCGCGGCACTTCTTGGCGCTCCGCTTGTACCCCATGGCCTCGAGCTTCCTGCAGCATCAGAATCAGAGGGGGGCTCGTCAAGCGCGCACTTGCATGCACGTTGCCATCACAATTGTATTCTACTACATCGACATGCACATGTAGCTCTCACGGAAAAGAGCCATCATCTCCACATGGTTTGCATCTAGCTACCTGCTACTGCTAGCTCAGTAGTACAATTCTCTTAGTACTAGCTAGTAGTCCTCCATTCGAGTGCTACAAAGCCAACAAATAAAAAAAGGTTTTATTTTAACAGAAAAAGTACACAATTTGCATCTACTATTGGGTGGGGCATCATGATCAGATCTGAAGCATTACTGCATGATACGCGCGCATACTCTTATGGGAAGATGTATGAAGTGACGCAAAGAAAGTGGAGAACGAGAGCGATGTGGGTGTCATTTTAAATTGATCAGAAATTCACTGTGCTCGTGGCCTTGTACTGCTGCTCCAGTAAGAAGAGAAGGCGATGTAAATATTTGACCGAATTATGCTGGAATTCGAGACAGCGAGGTTTGATGCGCGGATAGCGTAGTCGCATCATCAGCCACAAAGGAAACCGATCGAATTCAAGGTTACCACGTACTCCCTCATTCCCATATTATTTGTCGTTTAGGACAAGAATTCTAGTTTAAAATGAACTAAATTTCTTGTCCTAAACGACAAATAAAATGGGAAGGAGGGAGTAGTACGTACCTGGCGACTTCCTCCCAGAGGGGTCCCTTGAGCGCGGCCTCCCGGAACGCGGCGTCCATCTCGGACCGGATCTTGAGCAGCGCCAGCGTCTCCTGCCGCGGCCACCGGTTTCCCGCCGAGCCACCGCTACGGTCGCCCTCGTGGTCGAAGCTGCCTGCAACTACAAGAGCCGAGCCGCTCCGGTCGCCCTCGTCGCCTGCCGCGGACGACAGCCGCCCGTCGTGGTCGAAGCTGCCTGCTGCAGGAGCCGAACCGCCGGCGGCTGGCGAGAACGGCGGCATGCCCGGCTGCTGCTGCTGCTGCTGCTGCTGCTGCTGCATGTCTTCTTCCTCGCTAGTAGGATAGTGGGATGTCACGGTAGAATTAAGGTGGAGGAGGAAGCAGAATTGAGGTGTGAGGAAGATGGAGGAGGCGGCATGCGCAGCAGCATACAGAGCGAACTGGAAAGACGACGGAGGTGAGGAAAAGTGGAAGGGAAAGGGAGGAGAGGAAGGATTGATGAGCTAGCTATGGAGTGGAAGCTGCAGCAGCACAAGCAGGCTGGAAGAGAGAGAGAGAGAGATGGGAGCAGGGAAAGGGGGAGATGAGAGAGAGGAAGCACTCGGCGTACATACATGTACTGTAGAGGTAGCTAGCAGTAGGGCTGCTGCACTAAATATAATAGGAGAGCGGTGAAGGTGGAGGACCGGTGAGCATGGGCAGCCGGTGTATGTATATGATGCTGTTGATGATGAGGTGCGAGAGAGAAATCACGAGGAGGCATGGATGTACTCCCTCCGGTGTACAAAATATTGTCATTCTACACTAGAGCTAAGAGTGTACAAAAAATTGTCGTTTTACACTGCATGCCATGGAAAATAGTGTAAAAAATGGGATAGCGTGTACCTAGGAATCAAACTTGCATCAGATTGGCTGGAAAAACGTGAAGAAGACCACTCGGACCACTAAGGAGAGTTGTATTATAAAAGAAAGAAATCTATTTAATGCTTCCTTGATATGCGAGAACATGTCCAAAACGACAATATTTTGTACACCGGAGGGAGTACAGTCTTACGTGGTAGATGGAGGGGAAAACGAGGCTAGAAACGGAGACGACGACGAGACGGAGCGGCCTGCCCAGACAAGGCCACACTATAACAGCTGTGCGCTGGGCCCCACGGGGTAGCGAGAAGGTGGAGGGCAACGTGCATGGGGGAGGGGGAGGGGGAGGGGGCCCTCCGTTGCTCAAAGCCACACCCATACCAGCCCAAGCGCCGGTAGTACAAAATGTCAAAACAAATCTATTTCCGTCTGTTTCATTCTTACTTATGAATAAAGGTATTTCCAGAAGAAGAAAAAAAGGAATTTATTTCTGGTAATATAAATGAACGACGATGCGTGCACGTTGCATAAACGGCGCATGCATGCTGCCGTGCATAGCCATAGATAGATGAATGCATGCGAGTGAGTGAGCGAGGCGTGTGGGACATATCATCAAGGTGATGAGCTGGGGGCATTTGGATCATAGCCCCAACAAGATATCTACGTGCCTAACCCCCGTGCTGCTGCTTCTTATTTACTCCGAGGGAGAGGAGGGCAGGGGGGAGCAAATACATACTCCCTCCTTTCTCAAAAGATTGTCACCTTCTAGTTCAAAAATGAACTAGAAGGTGACAATCTTTTAAGAAATGAGGGAGTACAAAATACGAAGAAGCTAGATATTCTCTATTCGGATTTTTTTATTTATCACCCGTTAGTTTAAAAATAAACTATCCGATAGAAAAATAAAAAACATATGGAAGGAGTACTACTAGATACATTGAACCATCAAAATTAAGCATCAAAATTAAGCAGCTGCCCATCACCTGTTGGGAAAATATACTCCTCTGCTCCTATACTCCCAGTACGTAGTAATAGTAAAGGTTACGGCAACCAAATAAGACGCACATGCACTTGTCCACACTCACTGGTGGTGCTGTGTCCAGGAAGAATAAAAACCCAGCTACTTTTACCAGGACAACTACATGTTCTTCTGATGCTCGCCTACTCAACTTTTTTGCTGTATAAGGGAGATGAGTGTATATGCACATGCATGCTTTTTAATTAAAAGGAGATGAGTGTTTCTGCTTATATAAGGGAAGTGAATGCTTTTAAATAAAAGAGAAAATAATGAACTAAAGCTAGATGAAATGAAGGAGCAAGAGAGAGAGCAAATGGCAGGAGAATAATATCACATCGTCCCTCCCAGTCCCAGGTGGCAGCATCGATCGATCCCATCCATGGTCTGCACTGCATGCTGCGATAATGATTGACGGCGCCTGCCTGGCCTGGATTTGGTTGCTGCTAGCTAGTGCATGGTTTTTTAGGACCAAGAGGAGCCGGACCAGGCAGGCATGTGAAGGCTTTGGTGAAACAGTCTGGCCCCCTCCCTCATCACTGCGTGCAGGCGCAGCAGGAGGTTGCCGCCATCGTCGCATCGTTTAACTGCCGGCCGGCTTTGATTCATTCAGCAGATGCGCATGCATGCATGCACGCACGCGGCTTCTAGTAGCTAGCTAGCTGGACGATATACGTACACATACACATGTAGTACGGTGGCCTTGAATGCCTAATCGTCTTCTGCCCTGCCTGCTCTGTATCCCAAGGAAAGGAATACTACAAAAAAGCTAGAGGCTCTTTTGCAATTGTTGGAACGCAGCAAAGTTGGTTGGTTGGTTGGTTCCTTCCAATTGCCTTGTCGTCACACAAAGTTATTACCGATGTGTTACAGATTGCTTTTGCAACCGTTTTGCTGCATATCGTCATTGCAAATGCAGTTGTATTACCCAACAGTCGTTTGATCGACGCGCATGAATAGCCATCCGTCTGGAACTGGCTAGCTCATTACCCTAGCGGCTTGTAATAAGTACAGCTGATAACCTCTGTAAAATTAGCTCACTGGCGCCTGCAGAAGCACAAGCTAGGACGACGACACCCTGCTGAACAAATCATTTTTAATGTATCAACAGTAGCTCCTGCATGAAACTTTCCCGTGTTCCTACGGCACGTAAATGCGGCTGCATCCGCATGTCGTTGTATGGTTGGTGGCGAGAATCCACCGGTGCATACGGCCGGGCTGTGTGACGTGGGCCTTGCACATACATACTGGAAGCTGCTGAATCTCACATGCACGATCGAAGTAACATGTAGTAGATGCTGATGCATGCAGTAACAACACACCGTGCATCACACGGCAATTCAATAATGGACACAGAAGAGAGAGAGAGAGAGAGGGGCAGAGGCAGAGGCAGGAAGAACTGAAGAAGAAGGGACGACAGGTTGATCAGAGCAAAGTACGAGAGTGCAGAGCCGTACGAGCTCGTGCGTTCGTGGTCCTCCCCGAGAAAGGAAACAAAGCAGGACCTCCAATCGTCCTCCTCCTTCCAGCCCAGCCACAGCCATCGCACACGGCCAGACCTACCGGCCGGCCGGCGGCAACTGCATGCATGAACCGGCGGCGGCCATTAAACGTAGTCTGGCGGCGGAGCTTCTTGGGCTTAATTGTGCGACGACAGTGATCGCCTTAACACTGCGCTGCCAAGTTCGTTGATGACGATTAATTAAAATCCAGAGATTCTAGAACGCCTACATGCATGATTGATTGACGACCTGCTTAGTTACGTACTGGCCGGCCGGGTCGTCATGGACCTGCTTAGTCCCGCGTTCCTACCGACCGAGATGGTGCTCCTCTTCCTCTCCTGGGCAGTTCAGTTTGGCAGACGTGTCATCACGGCGCCGGAGCTGTGGACACTACACTACCGGTACGGTGTTATTAAGCTTGGAATTTATTAGAGTCAGGCAGCACACATTCTAGTACTGTATTGTCTTCATCAACATTGACGATCTCCATGTCCTTCTCAACCGAGAAGAGCGCGTTAAAGTATTCTACAGTAGATTTGCTATGTGAAGCGAAGAAGAGTAGTCAGGACCAACGAAGATTTCCTAGTGAAAACTGGTAAATATATACTCCCTCCGTTTCGTTTTAATTGTCGTTTCAGACAACCAAATGAACTAGAAATGAACTAACGATGGAGCGAAATGATGGTTCGCAACAGCCCAAAGATGGAGGACCGGTGAGCACGGGCCTGCGTATCGTCTTGCCAACCGGCCTTCTTGCAGAAATGGGCCCAACGCCATGTGAAGTGAATCCAGGCGACAGAGCATGGGCCGGTACGGGCTGATGCGGGAGGTCGTCGAGATATGCAGTGGACTGACTAGACGGATCAGATGAAGCCCACCATAGTCTCGATCTTAAATGGTTGGCCCACCACAAGTCCTCATCAGGGTTCGAATTTTTTGGCAACTGCCCAATCATTTACTGAAAGGAAGCCCGAACGTGGTGCAGCCGGCGTGGATCCCTGGACGGGACGGCCTTGCATCAAAATTTGTTGTTCGTATCAGCTACACGGCCGTCCAATTGGAGGTAGGTCCCTGATGACCCCCTCTCCGTGTCTTTCGCTGACTGGGTAACAGTGATGTGCGTAATGACACTCATCATCATATAGTATGTGGGGGTGGGGTTTCATTTCCCCGGCCTGTCTAGCTTGTCACGGATCTGAATCTCAATAAACGCAGGGGGAGAGACGACACCGCATTCCCAAAAAGAGAGTGACTCACCCGCCGGCCGTTTCCGTGGCCCGACCGGCAGTACAGTGGTGCGTGGTGTGTGCACATACACGGCCAGCCGGCGTGCGTTGCCGGCGCCGGGCGGTGGCATGGTAGCATGGCCATGGCATGGGCGCCGTACGTGGCCCGCGCTGCCGCAACCGCACGACTTAGCCTGCCGTCCCATTCCACCAATCATTCTTCATTCACGTCGCCAGTACTGTACAGCCATGGATTCTTTTGGCCAATGGGTTCTCCGTGGTGAGATTCGCGGTACTGGCAATGGCTTTTCTTCCAAGGTCGTTTAATCCTCATTTTTTTGATTAACCAATGTCTCATCCATCAAAACGATCTACAGTACTTTTCGCCATGACATGACATTGTTGCTTACATATTTATTGAGAAAAAGAAAATTGCTTTAATAAACTCACTCATTCCTCAGAAGCGCGAAACAGAATCGCTACTCCCTCGCCGCTTTTGGAGCGCAAAGGAATCCTACTGCATCTGATCTACCTGGAGATTCCCTGGACCCTTTCCCTTGCGCGGGGCCCACGTTGATGACACGAACCACGTCACCACCCATCCATCCTCGTTGACCATTTACCCACTCTACTCTACTCCAATGTCATCATATGATTATTCCTCTTCCGCGATCAGATCAATCTCCAGCGCACCACACACACCACACCACTCCACTGTTTATATACTCCTATATAGAAGCAAAACCAAAGCACCACCATCGAACCCCCAACAAATTAACACTCCGTGCCGTGCCAGGGAGAGAGGGAGATCGAGCTCCTTCGATCCATCTCTGGTCGCCAACAATGGCGATGCCGCGGTCGCCGGGCGCGCTCCGGTTCCTTGGCCTCCCGAAGCATCAGCAGCAGCAGCCCGAGTCGGCCCCGTCGTTCGAGCTCGACGAGCGCGACGTCGTGTGGCCAGCTGGAGACGACGGCGGGTGGGCCGCCCCGGCGCCGGTCCCTGAGGCGGCGGCGGCGCCGTCGCAGCGCGCGAGGAGTCGTCGCGCGCACGCCGTGCCGCAGAGCTTCGGACTCTCCTCCCTCCTGGCCGACGGCGTCGGCGAGCGCGCCGCCGCGGTGGCCGTGCCGGCGGCGAGAGCGGTGGCGCCGGGAGCGCCGCCGAGGCAGTCGGCGCCGGTGAGGGTGCCGACGGTGTGGCCGGGAACAACGAGAGCGGCCGAGGACGGGAGGCCGGGGGCAATAAGGACGACGAAGAGCCGGGACGAGCCCGACGACGAGGAGGACGGGGACGAGATGGTGCCGCCGCACGAGGTGGCGGCGCGGCGCCACGCGCGGTCTTCGTCGGTGCTGGAGGGCGCCGGCCGGACGCTCAAGGGCCGCGATCTCCGCCGCGTCCGCAACGCCGTCCTGCGGCACACCGGCTTCCTGGACCTCTGATTAATCTGAGCAGCAAGCAGGCCAACAAGGCCGATCGATCGGTTCCATCTCTCAACCTCTGATGAACCGGTCAAAAGTCTCTGAACATCACCGGCTTCTTCAGATCTCCACCTCCTCAGCTCCTGCCTGCCATTTCAGCGGCGGGCTAGTACGTACTTTCCCCAGACTCCAGTCCAGTGTAACGAATAGCCAAACTTTGTTTAATGTCTCTCGATCGGCACCTGCATTGAATTCCCAAATACTTACATCATTCAATCTGATTGGTTTGGCTTTGGTTTGGAGAGATCCCCCTTTTAATTTTACTTTATTTTCGCATGTAAGTGCTGGATTCAACACATTGTCTACATCCGCAACGTGCTCACGTGGCAAACTGCAAGCAAGAAAAGAATAACAGCGATGAAGCTCAACAGTCACGATCGAAGTCGACGCCCTGGCCAAACACGTCCATTACATACAGTAGCTCACTATCATGATGCCCTCCACTCCATCATCAAGTATTCAAGTTGGGCACTACATAAATAAACCACGATTTTGATACGGGCATGGCAATATAATACTAGTACGCTGCATCAACCTTACTAAAGTAGAGTACAGTAGTAGCATAATATACTCGCATCTGCAGCTAAGTACTGCATGTAGGTGGTTGTTTCACACCAGGTAGTTTGTGCTCATATGTCCAATCAACCATTGTTTAGTGCGTGGAACATGGAAGCCGATAGGCGGATCATCAGGTATTCCAATATCGTTATCGCATTGCCCCCTCCTCTCTCCGTCTTCTCCCCCCGCCGTCGGAGGAGAGGAGAGGAGAGCGTGGTGGGGTTGGTGGCGCACGTACAGGTACAGCACCCAGACCCAGCTCCGGCCCTGAATTATTTTACTTGTCGCCAGCCCTGACCAGTTGCGGCTTGCGCTTTCAGAGATCGGGTTCAGATCCCTATGCCCGTCTTGTACGTGAGCCGTCCTTTCTGCCTCCTCTTTTTCGTTCAGTCCCAGCTGTCCTTGTCATCACTCGTCGCGAGTCCCAGCTGTCTTTTTCCTTCAGTACTCCCTGCTGTCCTTGTCATCACTTCGATTTGTGACTGGGATTACCATTTACAGGCCGTGTTAATTAATCTATTCGTTGGGTATGGGCTTACCTATCGTTGCAAGAGGAAGAATATTACTGTATCTCATACTCCCTCCCTAAATATATTACGTTTTGAGAACTATTTTTCATTCTAAAACATCGTAAATTTAAGGACGGACGAACTACATTGCATCAGCTATACTTGAACATTAAACCGTCACACATATATTATTGGTTGCATGTAAGTATTTCCAAATCTTTCATCTTGGATGATGAAAGAACAAACAGATGAATGGTCCGCAACAAGCAGCTGCTAGTGACAGGAATACTCCAATGTTCCAGGCCGGAGTCAGGAAAATAACAGCACAAGTGAGGAAATTGGAGAACAGGCCTAGGTCGAAAGCGGCAAGTTTTATTTAGGCCTAGTTCAAAGGAATCTGCTGGCCCTTCAGCCCACGACGGCCCAAGAGCCCACGATGGATGCATCTGATCTGATCTGCTGCGGCCTGATTTCTCCATTCCTTCTCCAACGGTCGGTCACCAGTCGTAGCATAGCAATAGGAAATCTCGTTCGAATTGCAGCCGCGGGGCAAACCATACCAGCAGCCAGCAAGTAGCAAACCCTCGTACACACACAGCCCCCAAATCCAACCGCGTTTCCTCCGAATCCATCCATCCCCCATCACTAGAGATGGATCCCATGGAAGCTGCGGACGCGTTCTCCGCCGGCGGCGACCCCATGGACTTCTCCTGGACGGCGTGCGGCGGGGACATCACGCCGGCCTGCCCCGACCGCCACGACGAGGAGGCGACCTCCGCGCCGGCCCCTCCTTCGCCGCACGAGCTCGCGGAGTCCATGATCCTCGTGTCCGGCCCGCGCGTCCTCACGTCCGGGCTGAGGCTGGACGACTGCCGTTCAGGTCCGTGTTCTTATACAGTAGTACTTACTTCCTTCTCTTTAGGTTTTTCGATGAAATCGCCTTGGGGGACGTGCTGCATTTTCCTTGTCCTGGGTTCGCTGACTTCCTGGCCTACGGCTTGGCCGGAGTAGAGATTTTGAATTTGAGATGCCACTTCGTGGGGAAATGGGGGGACCAAACCCTAGATTTCGCAGCTGCAATGCCCAATTGGAGGTTCCTTGGCTATATGGCACTCAGATCTTATCAACATCCTCCTTCAGAAAAAGAGGAATCCTGCTGGGGTCACTATCACTTAGCTTGTACTATTCTTATAGCGAGATTTCTTCGTGCTACGTAGTAAATGTGAATGATACCAATATCATAACCTTACTTGTTCTGATGGTCTAATATTATCGGGTGGAACAGACACACACTGGTAGTGAAGATTAGAGATTGTTCCTGACTTGAAATTTTCAATGGAAGAATAGTAGTTTGAGGAACTGTCACTTTATTTTTTCGGGTATCTGTACAGCCTCTCCTATTCTCTTATTGGTTTATGGTTACATTGCAGATGATTCTGTTCTGTTCATTAATGCTGGTAGTGGCGCGATTGAAGGCTGTGATCCCACCGTAAAGGTTTCCGGTGATTCATTCTTTGAAGGAGGGGAGGTGATAGAGACGGGTGAAAGCATAACTGAATGCGGTGATTACCCCTCTCTTTACCACTCAGCACGCTACGGAAGTTTCAGCTACAAATTCGATAGCCTCGCCCCGGGAGACTATTTTCTAGATCTGCACTTCGCGGAGATACTCTACAATTGTGGGCCAAAAGGAATTAGGTTATTTGATGTCCTTGTGCAAGACGAAAAAGCAAGTATACTAACTTGTTAAAGATTTGTAATTGTGCCTGATATTTTTTTCCAGGTTGAGCTAAAATAGTTTATGTTCCAATTCACAGATATTGTCTCATCTTGACGTGTATGCTGTGGTTGGAGGCAACAGGCCTCTTCAAGTGCGTGATATCAGAGTTACAGTTGAGACGGATGGTGTTCTTATGATCAATTTTGAAGGGGTGAGAGGAAGTCCCATGGTTTGTGGGATATGTATTAAGAATGCACCACTGTCAGCAGGTAAGGAGTCAATTTTTTGTGCAATTTACTCATGTTGAGAGAGTTAACCTTAATTTTCACTTGTTGCAGGAAACTCCGCAACCGGGAATGTACTGTGCAATAGATGCTCAGCTGATACTGATGTTTCAGCACAGGTCAGAACTTTCACTAGCTGTTACAGCTTCATATCTGACATGACACTTATGCACGCTCTGTCTAGGTTATGCAGACTAGGACAAGAAAATTGATCTCAAAGTATGAGAAACAGATTGAGGATCTAACCAGCCAGTGCACTATGAAGTCAAATGAGTGTCATATGGCATGGTCTTCAGTAGACTCTACTAATCTTGAGCTTGGCAGACTTAAAATAGAGCTTCACCAAAAGGAAATAGAAATGGAAAGTCTTGGTATGGATTACTTCAGTGCGGTACATCTTTCTCACCTTGTTTATTTTTTTGCACATACTCATCTTGTAATTTATTTGCCGACAGAGCAAGCCCTAGGTAGAGAAAGCGATCAGCTAAGAAGCGCTTCTCAGAACTATGAAAATGACAAGAAATTGTGGGTTGCTGCCATATCCAATTTGGAAAGCAAAATCAAGGTATATCTAATTTTATGCATGAATGACACAATTGCAGCTGGAATTGGTATATGTGACAATGTTCATTCCTAAATTCTTAGGTCATGAAACAAGAGCATACCCTGTTGTCCCTTGAAGCACATGACTGTGCTAACGCAATTCCTGATTTGAGCAAGATGATCGGAGCAGTTCAGGCCTTAGGTAATTTTTGAAATTGCATTAGTATGAAGCCTTGCAACTGTTGTGTAATTGTTCTACGTTTCTCCTCTTGCAGTTGCACAGTGTGAAGATCTAAAACTGAAGTATTATGAAGAGATGACTATGAGAAAGAAACTTCATAATATTGTTCAGGAGACAAAAGGTATGTATTCTTAGTTGTGCATTCACATTTTTGTACCTGCTCAAAAAATTGCTTGAGAGAATGAACTTGTTATTCTATTTGAATGTCATCACTATTCAGGCAATATCAGGGTTTTCTGTCGATGCCGTCCTTTAAGCAAAGATGAGGCCTCATCAGGTCAGAAATGTGTAGTGGATTTTGATGGAGCCAATGATGGTGACATTGTAATTGCAAACCCTGGAACAACTAAAAAGACGTTTAAGTTTGACAGAATATTTACACCAAAGGATGATCAAGGTATAAGTCATAACTGTAGTTTCTCGATTTTTGTCACTGTCAGATACCGTAGTCTACAGATCGAGTTTTTTGAGTTTGACATTGAGGAATTTGTTGGTAACTGGGCATTAGTACGTGCTGTTTGGCTAAAATAGCATAACTTCACTTAAACAAGTTTGGTTGGCTAATATGCAAGTTGAATTATGAGCAGCTGTCGTCTACGCCGATGCATCACCACTGGTCACATCAGTCTTAGATGGATACAATGTCTGTATCTTTGCCTACGGACAGACAGGAACAGGGAAGACCTTCACCATGGAAGGAACCGAGAAGAATAGGGGCGTAAACTACAGAACTCTGGAAGAGCTTTTCAAGATTGCGGAGGAGAGGAAAGAAACAGTCACATACAACTTATCTGTTAGTGTGCTTGAGGTTTACAATGAACAAATCAGAGACCTTCTTTCAACATCCCCTTCATCTAAGAAGTATGAAATTTCTTTTACTGTCAATTTTTTTAATAGCAATTTAATTTTTTGGCAACTCATGCATCTATCTTGTGCACATAGGCTCGAAATCAAACATGACACTGAAGGATCCAATCATGTGCCTGGCGTAGTGGAGGCCAAAGTTGAGAACATAAAGGAGGTATGGGATGTCTTGCGAGCTGGAAGCAATGCAAGGGCCGTAGGGTCAAACAATGTGAATGAGCACAGCAGTCGCTCTCACTGGTTGGTCCCAATTTTTGTTACTATATCTTCTTTGTGGACTGATTTTTTGCTGTCTATTTTTTTTCTAACATTTATAACTTTGCTCCAGTATGCTATGCATCATGGTGAGAGCAAAAAATCTGATGAATGGAGAATGCACTAGCAGTAAGCTTTGGCTTGTAGACTTGGCTGGAAGTGAGCGCTTAGCCAAGACTGATGTGCAAGGTGAACGGCTTAAGGAAGCACAAAATATTAACAGGTCACTCTCTGCTTTGGGTGATGTAATTTCAGCTCTTGCTACGAAAAACAGCCATATCCCCTACAGGTTCGTAGTAAGCATAACAAACATATGTAACCCATTGGTTTGTATATCTCCTCACTATTAATGTTCCTTTTCTGGTTAGGAATTCTAAGTTGACACACTTGCTGCAAGATTCTCTTGGTAAGTTGATATGTTGATCTGAGGAAAAAAACATACCCATGGAAACTAATTTTATGTACTCCTATCTTTGTATTTTCACTTAGTCACATGTTGAACTTGCTCTTTCTGTGTTTTTTTTTTATAATAGGAGGGGACTCTAAAGCATTAATGTTCGTGCAAATAAGCCCATCTGACAATGATGTTTCAGAAACCTTGAGTTCATTAAACTTCGCTAGCCGTGTTCGACGCATTGAATTGGGGCCAGCAAAGAAGCAGGTTGACACTGCCGAGCTTCAAAAGGTGAAACAAATGGTGAGTTTTAGTTGTGTGCATTTCCTGAAGCTAAATTTTGCGATGATCTTGAGCATTTTTCCTGCAGCCTGCTTGAATATGGCCTTAAGATATAACTCTACATTTTTCCTGCTGAATGAATGCCAGCTTGAAAGAGCCAAGCAGGAGGTCAGACTTAAGGAAGATTCTTTAAGAAAGCACGAAGAAACAATCCAGAATTTAGAGACCAAAGCCAAAGGGAAAGAACAACTTTGCAAGAACTTGCAAGAAAAGGTATATATAGTTGAGCTTAATATCAGAAGAGTTGGTTCTTCTGGTGTTTCTAAATTACCGTGCTTCACCTGTATCTGACAGCCTTTTTAAATTTGTAATAGGTTAAAGAGCTTGAAGGGGAGTTAGATTCCAAGTTGCAATCTCACGTTGCATCAGAGAAACAACAACACCAACTTTCTGGAAAATTGAAGGAGAAAGAAGACATGTGTACTGCCCTTCGGCAGAAGGTATGAGTGAAGTAGTTACTATTTCGTTGTGTGTCCTTCGGTCACTCATTCATCACTAGTTATTGTTGCAGCTTCTGAATTTGAAAAGTTGAAATTTATGTGTACCCATGCTATTCCTTTTCAGATATTGGAGTTAGAGTGCAAACTGAAACAGCCAAGCCAATCAGACTGTGAAGTTGCAGATCTTAAGCAAACGGTAATGTATCAGCAATTATTAATGATGTGTACTTGTCGTGTGCTAGGATTCATTATATTAGATTTTATTTCCCTTTTGACAGATGAAAGAGCTGGAGCTCAAGTTGGAGGAACAAGAACACCTGCGATCAGTGGCTGAACTAAAGGTAAGTTTTAGATATATGTGCTTATGTCCATCTAATTTACCAGAAGTTCTCTTGGTTCTGTTTGGTATCATTATTATTTCTTTTCTCAGATCAAAGAACATGAGTTCAATTTGAAGGAAGAAGAACACAAGCGGTCCGTTGCCGAACTCAAGGTGACTCCTTAAAAGACGTTCTATCTTACATTCTACTGTATGGATGAGTTTACCGTCAGTCTTGTTAACAAGTAAAAATCAATGACATTTAGCAACATGTTGGATTTATTTTTATTTCCCCAGAGCAAAGAGCTGGAACTCAAGTTGAAGGAACAGGAGCTGAAGGTGAGTCCTAAGAAAGAACCCTAATCTTTTATATGTTTTCAAAGCAGGAAGCTGACACTTTTATGCCTCGAAAAAATGTAGGCAAGGGAAATAGGACATGAACTCTTGGAAGCACAGAAAACGGAGTCGATGCTACAGATTAAGGTAGTCTTTTCTTCCTCGGAGCTGCTATGTTGTACTACCTCCGGTCTGTAATATATGTCGTTTCAGACAGTGGAAATGAACTAAAGTGAACTAGGAACATATGTCTCAACGACAATTAAATTAGAACAGAGGGAGTACTAAATATTGCACTTATATGAGGAAAGTAACGCAATGCTCTTCGTATTTCAGCTAAGAGATCTTGAAAACAGCTTGCAAGAGAGGACGACACTGCAGGATACTAGCATGATGCTGGATTCCACCACGTCAACAACAGTTGCTACTCCTGGAGAAGCGAAGTTGCTGCAGCTTTCCAGGTTGGAAGCAATGAGTGAGAAGGAGAATCGCATTCTGAGGAGCTCAAATTCCCTTAGCAGGCCGCATGTCAGTGAAAACTCTTCCGATCCTGAAGCCCGGGAAGTCGTCAATGAGAAGAAGAGAAAAGGGGATGCAAGGAATGCATCGATTGGTGGTGAAGAGAACAGCCTTGCAGCTGGCCAGAACGTTGCCAGGAAGAGGAGCCTGCCAGGCGAGCCACGGGCCAGGAGGAAATCAACGGAAGCTCAGGCCAAGAACATAGCACGGCCAACGGCATCGTCGAGGGCCGCCGCCGCCGCTGCTGCTGCACACAAGGTGGCTCCTAACTCCAGAGTCACACGGCAGCAAACCGGCGTGACCAAGACTAGAGGATGGGTTAGATAGATAGATGCCCGCTGACGCTGCTCTTTGTATCGTGCTCGTGTTGTAGGAGCCAGTGTGCCTCCCCATGGCTTGTAAAACTTGGGATACGACAGTTGTTTTAGTGGAAGGCTCAACATTTAGCTGAGCCCTGCTGCATCCTTGCAGTTAATGTAACGCATTATTAGGATCACTACGTTCAAATTTACTGAGTGGCTGATCTTTAACTGTTGAGTGTTTATGTCGGATCCTAATGTCATGAGGTGTTTATCTGCTACTCCTTTATCTTTTTAATTGTCGTTCAGACAGCAAATTTTAGTTCGTATCTAGTTTAAAGCTTTGTCTAAATCGTCAAATAAAAGAGTACATGGTGCAGTCACCTGGCTGTGAAGTCGCGGGGCACCTGTTCCTCCCATCCTGACCACCGCCTGGACTGGTCACGTCACGTCTGGTCACCGGAGCCGGAAGAAAAGACGAGACGAAACAATCAAGCAAGCGGCAGCCGCCCACTGGACTCGGGGTGTCGTGTTGGTGACCAAACCGTGTGCCGTTTGGTCGTTTCCACCACAAAACCCGGTGCGCAACTTGGAAACCAGGAGCTGTCCTCCCCGCGCGCCCACCGAACCGAGGCAGCTACCTCTAAGCCTCCAATCTCCTGCGCGCTTTATCACCAGCACCATCGCCCCGCCTCGCATCACAATCCCCGAACCAACAGAGAGAGACGAGACGAGACCACGAAGACGAGCACCCTCCACGAACTCAGCGAACAGCTATGTGCCGCGCAACGACAGTGAACGACGTCCCAAACGGCGCGGCGGGCTTCCTCCGGCCGAGCCGGAAGAGCGGAGCACCGCGCCTCGACATCCGCGCGTTCTACCTCCGCCTCTCCTCCCCGGCCACCGCGGAGCTCTCGCTCACCTACCTCCCGGCCATCGGCGGCGCGGCCCTGGGGCTCAACGGCCGCGCGCTCTCGGCGGCCGCGCCCGCGGAGGTCAAGCTCCGGCAGGTCGCCGGGGACGACGCGGCGGCGTACGCCAGCGCCGACCGCGTCGCGGCGGCCGAGGGCGCGAGGTTCGAGGTGTACGCCGGGAAGGAGCCGGCGGCGGAAGGCGCGTTCGTCCGGCGCCCCGGCGGGGGGTGGCGCGTGGAGTGCCGTCGGCGGCACGGGTCGGCGGCGGCGGTGGCGGTGGCGGAGGTGGTGGTGCTCGCGGAGGACGGCGTGCTGATGCGGGGCAAGGCGAGGGCGTCGAGGCGGGCGCTGGGGTGCGGGGCGACGAGGCTCGAGGGGATCCCGGAGGAGGCCACGGACGTTGGGTGGGGGTGCGAGTGCGGCGGTTTGTGCGGGGAGGAGGAGGAGGAGTGGGAGGTGGTCGGAGACGATGGCCACGACGGCAGCAGCAAAGATGAGGAGGAGGTGGAGGTGGAAACCGTGAGGTGGGCGATGGAGATGGGCGTGTGGGCGGTGTGCCTCGGCGTCGGGCTGGTCGCCACGGCCAGGCGCTTCCGTCGGAAGCGCGCCTTCTGGTGAACACTACACCGGCCGCCTGCTTTGCTTGGCCAAATTTTGTTGTCTCTAGTTTCAATCGTAGAGTAGAGTAACCTCCGAAAATGGTGTACAGTAATTTCATTCAGATTCCATGTCTTATGATCGACCAAGACTCATTCAGCATCCGTACCACAACGACTTATTCCTGGTCCAATTAATTGGTTTTGTGCAAATCGGTGATCAATCACGTTGAACAAGATTCCTTTTTCACATCTTTGACCGCAGTTTCTCTCATACTCCCTCGGTCCCCATGAACTTGTCGCTTTGTAGTTCAAAAATGAACTACAAAGCGACAAGTTTATGAAGACGGAGGGAGTATTTCCAAGCCAACCACACAGCAGCTTAATTGCCCGGAAACACACAAAGGAAGCACGGCTTTTTTCCCCTGGTAAGAATGAGATTGACACGCTCCAGGTTCAGACACAAACTTCTTCAAATGTCTCGACGGAGCATGCAATTTTTAGATAAAACCATGCCGTGTCCGAAATTGATGCTCAAATATATAAGAAAGTGTGAATTCATCAGACGCCTAATTTGAAGATCAATTATAGCTGAGATTATCACTCCAGCTCACATAGTAAATGTGCAGTCCAGCTGATATTATGTACGGTCAACTAGGGGCTTAGGATCCTTAATCCTCGAAAGCGCGGCGGCGGCGGCGACGTGGGGAAGAGTTACTGGGCTTGAACTTTAGGCATGTTTCATTACTGGGCAAAGAGGATACCAGGCCGTGTGATTTGGGCTGAACAATTAAGGCACTGAGCCCAGCCCACCCCCGCGCGCCCTTGTAGTTTAGCGAGAAGGTGTGGGCCCCTTCGTTTCGTACGACGCCGTCCTCCACCGTGGTACCCGGCTTGCGACACTCCTCTCTTTTCCCGGCCAAAATCACTACTCCCTTTTCTCCCATCTCTCGGTAGTCTCTGTACCTACCCCCCACCACGCGACACGGGTCAAGCTCTCAGCCGCCGCCGGCGGCGGCGATCGCCGGACCTACGCGCCGGCGGTCCTGGGCACGCCTATACTATGCCCGTGCCGAGGACCGGGAGCATGCGGCGTCCCTCGCCTCCCGCGCCGCCGCCGGTGCCGGTGCCGGAGTTCACAACGTTCTCCGGCGACTACCGCCTCCTGGAAGAGGTGGGTTACGGCGCCAACGCCGTCGTGTACCGCGCGATTTTCGCTCCAGCTAACCGGGTGGTCGCTGTCAAGTGCCTGGATCTCGATAGGGTCAACAGTAACCTCGTGAGCTTCTCTCTCTCTCTCTCTCTCTCTCTCTCTCTCCCTCTCTCTCTGTTACTGATGAAGAGATTAGCTCTGGAATCGGGCTTTGGATAGTTCTACAATAGTTGGGGACAGTGGATAAACTGATCGTTTTATGTAAAAGTTAGCGAGTAGCGTGCATTTTTTTTGTTAGATCATTTGTACTGTTGATTTTTACCGCTTGCTGTTATGCGTACAACTACTTGGGCCCTTTGTGTCTGCGCTAAGTCGTGTAGTTACCTTTTTATTGTGCCTTGATCCGGTGGATTTGATATGCCACCTCATGCATCCTATATCCTGTTTGAATGTAATGTACATTTAGATGTATTCTCATTGCCGTGTATCCTGACATCATCTTGTGTTAGCTGGCCTAATAATGATTTTGGAACACCAGACTCTTCTCCTGTGACCATGGAAACACTTTCCAGAATTAAGGATTTTGCACGCTTCTGTTTTGTTAAAATTAACATTGTAGTTAGCATCTCATTGTGGTATCTGCATATCATTTGCAGGATGATGTACGAAAGGAGTCTCAAACCATGATCTTGATAGATCATCCTAATGTCACCAGGGCTTACTGCTCATTTGTTGTGGGTCATAACCTTTGGGTGGTAATGCCATTCATGTCAGAGGGTTCATGTTTGCACTTAATGAAGATTGCATATCCTGATGGCTTTGAGGAGCCAGTTATCGCCTCAATATTAAAGCAAACACTTCAGGCTCTAGAGTACCTCCATAGGCAAGGGCATATTCACAGGGATGTCAAGGTTAGATCCTTCCACTTAGGGTTTTATTTGGGTTATTTTATTTATCATTTTTTTTGCTCAATGTGTCATTTTGCAGGCAGGTAATATTCTTATTGATAATCCTGGTGTAGTCAAGCTTGGGGACTTTGGAGTCTCTGCTTGCATGTTTGATAGAGGTGATAGGCAAAGGGTCAGGAATACTTTTGTGGGAACACCATGCTGGTAACAGCTTTTCTTTGTAATTTTTCTTGTCGTACTGGTTAAACATGTACTCCCTCCTTTCTTAAAAGTTTGTCATCTTCTAGTACAAAAAAGAATAAGAAGGTGACAAACTTTTGAGAAAGAAGGGAGCATGATTTAACATGTTTTTCTTACTTTATTTGGTGTTTAGGATGGCCCCAGAAGTTCTTCAGCCTGGAACCGGATATAACTTCAAGTATGTTATACTATATCATACTATGTTAAGTTTCCTCCTGTAGTAAACATTTGGATTCGTTTACGTGCAACATGATTAGTATGATTGATCCATAATTTTGACCATTGCTTTACCACTCAGCCTTTTATTCTTAGAGCTCAATTTGAACTAGGTGCTAGTTATGTGCCTTGTCAAAACAACACTGTTTAGTAGACCTGAGATCAAACAAGTATGCTATTGGGATTTAGTTTTGCATGCCAGTTTGAACATGAAAGAGTTGAAAACCTTTGTAACCTGTTCTAATAGAGAAGCACCAGTTATCATCAGTCTTTAATATTTTGTTAAAATGTGCTCCTTGTGCTTCTCCACATGCCTTTTCACTTAAAGTTTTCTTTTATTTGCTTCTGTAACCAGAGGTCGTCTAACGTATATTTTCCCTTTTTGCAGAGCTGATATATGGTCATTTGGAATAACTGCACTGGAGCTAGCTCATGGGCATGCTCCTTTTTCAAAGTATCCTCCCATGAAGGTATTAAGTTATTTCCTTGTTTAAGTGAAGATTTTGAATCTTTTTCCATTTTGCTCTTCAAGCATAATGCAAAAAGTTGGTAATAGTGTCTGGGCAGCTTGTTTGTCGATTTTAGTTTATCTGGATTTGCAATTACACCATGCAGCCTAATTTGCTTGTTGCAATGCAAGTATATGTGGTTTCAATATTTTGCCGGCTAATATATTTTAGGTACTTTCTCATTGTAATGCAAGCCTCCATGTGCATAGTTTCTTTCATGAACTATTTTTGGAGGTGCTACAGTAGGCATCAAGGTCGACCTAGACTTTGCCACTAAAAGTGGATGCATCTACAACATCTGGATCTGCAAACAGAGGGGTAGGGTGATGGACAAAACAGAGTGTCTAAGTTACATGAAAGAATCAATTTCACCACTCATGTAACTCTTTCATGAATTATTTATTTGAACTTAATAAAATTAGTTATAAGCTTGATTGTCTTTTTGGTGAAGTTAGCAATCTGATTTTACAATCTTTCTGATTCAATAATGATTTTTAAAGAAATTTGTGCAATACAATATTTTAATGGGTATGTCCATGTTGGCTATAGGTTCTTCTTATGACCCTTCAAAATGCTCCACCGGGTCTTGAATATGACCGTGATAGAAGATTTTCCAAGGTATTACTAGTCCTTTTAGTTGATTCTTGTCTGAATGCTACCTGACTATGATTTATGGCACCATTGATTTGTACTAAAGTATTGTGGCACCATTGATTTGTACTAAAGTATGTTTCAGTTGATATTTACGGGCATTAGGTTAGATTACATGTTTACCCTTCTGATGAAAGTTTTTCAGTTGTAATCAGTCTTTTAAGGAAATGGTTGCAATGTGCTTGGTGAAAGATCAAACAAAGAGGCCAACTGCTGAAAAATTACTAAAGCACTCTTTTTTCAAGAATGCAAAGCCTCCAGAACAAACTGTTAAGAGTATTTTAACTGATTTGCCTCCTCTTTGGGATCGCGTAAAGGCACTCCAGGTTTTGTTGTGTACCTTCTTCTACTCCTTTTTACTTAATGTTGGTGATAATATATCTGAGTGCAATTACTGTGCATTTCCAGTTGAAAGATGCAGCGCAATTGGCTTTGAAGAAAATGCCTTCTTCTGAACAGGAAGCACTTTCTATGGTTTGTAGAAGTCTACTTTGCTTATTGTTTTTCTCATACTTTAGTTCTCTGAATCAAACCTGATATATTCATTGTGTGAATCTATTGCTCCAGCTTTGTTGGACACTTGGACCTTGTTAACATAGATGACATGATTAACGGCGCTGCCTGAAAGCAAATTATATAAAAGCCCGTAGGAATATATGCCTTGAACAAAACACTACCCTAAACCATCCTATTAGTCTGCATGAGTATACTGGTATTTATTTTCAATGTTTATAGGCTGAAGTAACAAGAGTGGGGAGTGATTAGGGAACCATACAACAAAATGCGACTCATTTTGTATGCACATGAAATTTATTTAGAACAGCAGGGAGTTGCAAGGTTATTTTTATTTCCTAGGGAGGCTTATTGATGGCCCACCTCTTCAGTGTTGCACAAATTCTAGAGCACAAACCAAGGGTAGATTCCAAGAGCAACCCTTTGAATACTTCGAGTTGTAGAACAACAGTATATGGACACAACTCACATGACTGTTGGCTAATGTAAAGAATTAACTTGCAGCTAAAGGTGCATATCAGCTGAAAATGCCTCCAAAGCCAGAAATGGTGAAAAAATGTCAGAATACACCATCCATAGGTGAAGTTATGATCTACATTGACATAATTTTCAAGATCCAATTCAGTTACACTTCCAGGAAAAAGAATCCAAAAATCTTGAAACTAATTGCAACCAGATTTTTTTATTGTTGTATTGTAAGTTATCATAATTGAACCTTTTGTGACTAATAAACACATTATCAATTTCTCTATTGCTTTTGTGACTAACAAATTAAATAGCACATTTTTGCCTTTTTATTGTCATAAATACAGTGTTGCAGTTGCATCCCTCAATCCATCTATGTGACAGTTTTCACTATTTGGTGGTTCATTTGACAGAGTGAATACCAACGAGGTGTCAGTGCATGGAACTTTGATATTGAGGATTTAAAGGCTCAGGCATCACTGGTAATCAACAGTTGCTGTGGTACTGATACCTTACTTGTGTGCTCTTGAGTCTTACAAGTGTGCTATACAACTTTTGCAGATTCATGATGACCATCAACCAGAATTAAAAGAGGATGATGACATTGCAAAAATAAATGATGTTGATAAGGTTTGTTCGGTTCCAAATTTTAGAGAAATAATTATCATGTAGTATAATATCAAAGAGCTGTCATATCGATTAGGAAGTTTTATGGCGTTACTAAAGAAACACTACATCATATGTGGTCATCTAGAGAAAATTGCCATGATGAATTCAAACAGTAAGGCATGTTTTTGTGGGTTAAAAAATAGCATGCCAGAAATGATTGTATAGAGATCTGAGGATACATTTTCTTTGTGACACTAGATTTATCTCTTTTGCCTTCTCAGATAATTGTGTTTTTATATTCACAAGAAACATGTACAAAATGTGATTGATGTAATGTAAGTCATTTATCAATGCTCTTTTGACAGGATGCATCTCGCGGAAGTCATTTTGGTATGCTACCCTCATCAAGTGAAAATAATTGCAGGTTGAGTATCATTTAATCATCTAGTTTTTTAATGTTTCTTTTCTTTTCAATTTTTCTCTGGTTTTCCATCCTCCATATTTGTTGTCTTGAATATGTGTTTATTCGTACACTAATAGAGAAATAAGTGAGCCTCCATGCACAATACAGTTTTATACATATCATGTCTCAGTATGGCTAGCGTATTAATAGCAAGATGTTGTGTTCCAGTCAACAAACTTCCGCTGCAGTAAATCCATGTCAAAGCGGTCCTGAAGCAAGTGAGACATTGGCTTCCAACCTTGGTCTTACTGATAGTGAACAGACAGCTGACAAGCTTAGAAACAAAGGACCAGAATTTGATTCAATGCCCTCAACATCGAATCATGATTCTGATGGAAAAAACTATAGAACTGAAGTTAGACAAAAGCAAAAGACTTACTCCGGACCAATTCAGCAATCTGGTATGCGTAGTAGTTCAATGAATGAAAGGGGACGCATCACTGGAAGGTATGTTAAACAATGTTTGCCAAATGAGCTTCCATTCGAACTATGGTATTGCTTTGTTGGAAGTTCTTTATCTTATTATTTGGATTTTATGTTCCCTAATCAGTAAATACATAATATGCCATTTCAAGTTGACTTATTATGTACAAATATGGCTAAACACAAACCTTTATATGCTGATTTATTTGCTTCTGAATCAGCAATCTTCCATTTCATTCCTTAATTTTCTTTTGATGCTTGTTATCTATAAGTCATGTCTAAATCTGTTTTGGGAATTTGCACATTGATAGATAATTTGGATATCCGAGTATTAGGCACTAAACACCATATTGATTTTTAAGTTTCTTCAAACTATAAGAATTAAACAGTTTATAGCTTAGTTGCTTGCGCAGGTAACACTCTAAAATTGTTTTTATCATGATTGTTCTTTATGACAGGGATGCATTTCAACTGGATAGAAAGAAGAATGGTTCAGGAAGAACCAATAATCTTAGTGGTCCTCTGTCACTTCCAACTCGTGCTTCTGCAAATAGTCTGTCTGCTCCTATTCGGTCCTCTGCAGGTACGATAAAACCTTCTGTTGTTGATTAGTTTTGTCTGTGCACTAGTTCTGCATGCCAATAGTTGCTCTTCTTAACTTCTTGAATGTAACTCTTTGTTTGTCATGTCATTTGACTTTAATTATTTGTGTATTGATAAGACATGATATTCTGTTGGCTACTACAGGTTATGTAGGCTCTTTGGGAGATAAGCCCAAGCGTAATACGGTGGAGATAAAAGGCCGCTTTTCAGTGACGTCTGAGAATGTGGATCTTGCAAAGGTGGGTTGTTTAGTGACCATATCGTTCTGTAGGTTATTGCCTCGAGTGAACAAGGTCATTTCAAGCAGATAAATCTAAATAAATGCTCCTTTACAGGTTCAGGAAATTCCAGGTGGAAGTGTTTCACACAAGTTGAAAGAGGTAAGATTTTGTTCAAGATCTTTCACAAAGCAATAATTTGTGCCTTCCGTCATGAATAAAATCACGTTTTTTTTTTCAGGGACCTCCAATGAGAAAATCAGCCAGTGTTGGTGATTGGTCAGTTAATGCTAAGGCAATGGTATGTATTGGAGAGTAATGACTGAATTGCATTGATAGTGACAAAGGGTACATATATAGGGTACAAGACTTGGGGGTCAAGAAGCCCCGAACAATGACACTATTACCATGGACACACACATATAAATACATAATCTAACAGTATGCTATCTCAAATCGTACCACTTCGTAGGAAGTAAAACCTTGCAGATACTGTTATAATGGATTCCTGGTCTGTCAAAATGCCACTGGGTTTTACAACTTTTAAGTGGCTGTTTGACAACTGGATCAGAATCCAGAGGAATCTTGATCGAAATGCTTTGATGTTGGTGTTATTTTTTCCCTAACTGCTTCACATTTGGACAGAAAAATACATATTTTTTGTGTAACTGGGACTTTGTTTTTGCAGTCTACTAGTCATCGACGGAAAGAACTTTGCAGTAATTCTGTATCTGCCTCAGTTCTGATTCCCCATCTTCAAAATCTTGTGCAGCAGACTGCATTTCAGCAAGTATGGAACTAATTTATACTTATGCTGTTTGTCCCTAACATTGTATAACAATTTCCCTTTTTCTCGCTGCAGGATATGATTGCGAGCCTACTAAATAGCATACAGCAAAATGAGGAAGTTGATGGTATGTATTTTCATCCACACTGCTGAATGTTTTTTTTAGTGTATGCATGATTAAAAACCACAAAATTTCCTCTTAACAGAGTCTAGAGTTCAGGCTATGGGAAGTGATACAGTGGTAAGCAGAACCTCAGCTTATTTCAGGATTTGCACCCAATTCATTGTTTGTTATTTGTAATTGAGTACTGTATCTGTTGGAAAATTTGATAATCAACTCACAAATTTGCTCACATTATTTTGGCAGGTTGAAGCAGCTAGGGCTGATGAGGGAGAAAGATCATTAATAGTCCAAATTTTTGAACTACAATCTAGGTAGGTTTACTGACTGACATTTCTTACTGAAGCCTGATGCCACATTTCTTACTGATTGGCATTGCCACTTCAAGGCATTAGTCACCAAAGATATAAAACATAGCTGAATTTAATGACATCTTTATTGTTTATCAAGTAAGTTATTAGTGGGTTTCTTTTCTGCATTTCTTCTGAGTTAGTCAATCCTTTGAGCTTTTAATGGATTTGGGACATAGTAACTTAAGCCGCAGGAATTGGTCGCGGGTATGTTTTGAAAACCTTGATAATAACAGGTAGCATAATCTATGCATACCACTGCTAGTTAAATTTGTGTGGTTTTGTTTTTCTTATGCACCATACAAGCTCCAATCAGCATTTGATTAAGATGATGTTTATATTTTTTTTCATATGTTTCCCCTTTTAATGGTAATACTGGTTTGTAATCAGTCTGGTGATGTACCTTCTCCCCTTGCAGAATGATTTCTTTGACTGATGAGTTGAGCGCTACAAAACTGAAACATGTTCAGGTCTGTATCAGAATACTTCTTGTTACTGTATGTTAATTGTCATTATTGATAGAATGAATTGCTTGATTAATCATAGGGTCTAGGTACATATTTATAGATACATAGATGGGCCGTACAGGCTAGGCCCAAACACAGTCCAACACCCCCCCGCAGTCCCAACATCTACCCACAACAGATGTTGAGACTGGACCGAAACTCAGAAAACAAAGTCGACGGGAGTCCCTTCGTGAAGATGTCGGCAAACTGTGACGTCGTCGGCACGTGGAGAACTCGAACCTCACCGCGTGCAACCCGCTCACGAACAAAATGAAGATCAATCTCCACATGTTTCGTGCGCTGGTGCTGGACGGGGTTGGTGGAGAGGTAGACGGCACTGACATTATCGCAGTAGACCAGCGTGCTCCGGGCGACAGGGGAGTGGAGCTCCTGAAGTAGCTGCTGGAGCCAGGACGCCTCTGCTACGCCGTTAGCCACGGCGCGGTACTCCGCCTCAGCGCTGGAGCGAGAAACCACAGGCTGCCGCTTCGAGGACCAGGAGACAAGATTCCCCCCCAGGAAGACGGCGTAGCCAGAGGTGGAACGGCGGGTATCAGGGCACCCCGCCCAGTCAGCGTCGGTGTAGACCACCAACTCCGAAGCCGAGTCACGTCGAAGGAGAAGCCCGTAGTCGAGGGAGCCGCGCAGGTACCGAAGAATCCGCTTCATCGCCGTGAGGTGCGTCTCCCGCGGATCATGCATGTGGAGACACACCTGCTGAACCGCGTATGAGATGTCCGGCCTGGTGAAGGTGAGGTACTGCAGGGCACCTGCAAGACTCCTGTAAGAGGTGGGGTCGGCGACCGAGGCGCTGTCAGCTGAAGCCAGCTTCGCCTGAGTGTCCACGGGAGTGGAGCATGGCTTGCAATCAGCCATGCCCGCTCGCTCGAGGATATCCAGGCAGTACTGGCGCTGGTGGAGGAACAGAGCGTCCGGACGGTGCTCGACCGCAACGCCCAGGAAGTGGTGGAGCTGGCCGAGGTCCTTCATCGCGAACTCCCGCTGCAGTGCGGAGATCGTGCGCTGAAGAAGAGCCGAGCTGGACGCCGTGAGGACAATATCGTCCACGTACAGGAGGAGGTAGACAGTGTCACCCTCATGCCTGTAAACGAAGAGCGAGGTGTCCGACTTGGCCTCAACGAAGCCAAGCGAGGCCAGGAAGGAGGCGAACCGGCTGTACCAAGCCCGAGGCGCCTGCTTCAGCCCGTATAGAGACTTGTTCAGCCGGCAGACCAAGTCTGGACGGGCTGAATCAACGAACCCTGTCGGCTGACTGCAGTACACCGTCTCTGTCAGCGTCCCGTGAAGGAAGGCGTTCTTGACGTCCAGCTGGTGGACAGGCCAAGAACGCGAGAGAGCCAACGACAGAACAGTCCGTACTGTCGCTGGCTTAACCACCGGACTGAAGGTCTCGTCGTAGTCCACTCCAGGGCGCTGAGTGAAGCCCCGAAGTACCCAACGAGCCTTATATCTCTCCAGGGAGCCATCCGCCTTCCTCTTATGCGTGAAGACCCACTTGCCTGTGACAACGTTGCCACGGGAAGGACGTGGAACAAGGTCCCATGTCCGGTTGGCAAGTAGGGCCGCATACTCCTCCTCCATAGCGCGGCGCCAGTGAGGGTCAGCGAGGGCGCTACGGACGGAGGTCGGTATAGGTGATACCGAAGAGGAAGTGGATGGTGTCGGTGTCGTCGAAGAGAGTACCACTCCGGAGAACCTCTCAAGAGGCCGAAGAACCTCAGCGGCACGTCTAGTCACCATCGGGTGAACGTGTCCTGGGTCTCGGTGAAGCAACGGTGGGTGGTACACCGAGGGCTCTGGACGCGCAGGCGTAGAGGCACCAACCCGCTCTCGTCGCTGGTAGACAAGAGCAGGATCGGCGAAACGTGGAACAGGGGCCGCGCGTGGCGCAGCGGGGGACGTGGGAGCCGGAGTAGTCGTCGGGTCCCCGCACGGCGCAGGAGTCGAGGCCGGAGACGCCGAGGCCGCGCGTGGCGCGGGAGTCGAGGCCGGAGACGCCGGGGCCGCGCGTGGCGCAGCCGTAGGGGACGTCGGGACCTCGTGTGCCGCAGGAGTCGAGGCCGGAGACGCCGAGGCCGCGCGTGGCGCAGCTGAAGGAGGCGCCGGGGCCTCGTGTGGTGCAGGAGACGAGGTCGGAGACGCCGGGGCCGCGCGTGGCGCAGCAGGAGACGTCGGTGCCACGCAAGGTGCGGCACTCGTCCCCAGGGTCGACGGAGCCTGGGCACCAACCCGCACTCGTCGCTGGTAGACGAGAGCAGGGTCAGTGAACCGCCGAGTCGTGGCTGTAGGAGGCACAGCCGGAGTCACCACAGGTGTCGGTGCTGCATGAGGTGCAGCTGGCGACGTCGTGGGAGCCACCTGGGAACTGGTGGGTGATGTACCTGCAAAAAAAGGCCAAGGCAGCTGTGGTGGAGCAGCCTCGGTGTCAGTAGAAAAAAGAGAATCCAGCTCTGCAGCTGAATCAGAGGTGGAGGAAGAAAAGGGGAAGGATGACTCGTCGAAGACGACGTGCCGAGAGATCAAAATGCGGTGGGTAGAGAGGTCGATGCACCGGTATCCCTTATGCTCAAGGGAGTACCCAAGAAAGACACACCTAGTAGAGCGGGGCGCAAGCTTATGTGGAGCAGTGGCGGAAAGATTAGGGTAGCAGGCGCACCCGAAGACACGGAGGTGGTCGTAGAGAGGGGTAGTGCCATACAGGGCAAAGTAAGGAGTCGGTGCTCGAATCGCATTGGTAGGAAGGCGATTAAGGAGGAAGGTGGCAGTGTGAAGTGCCTCTACCCAGTAACGAGCGGGGATAGATGCCTGAAACATCAAGGAACGCATGACATCATTAGTGGTGCGAAGCATGCGCTCAGCCTTGCCATTCTGAGGGGATGTGTATGGGCAAGACATGCGTAGCTGTGTGCCATGTGTAAGGAGAAAGTCACGGAGTCGCGAGTTGTCAAACTCTCGTCCGTTGTCACACTGGAGAGCACGAACAGTACGCCCGAACTGTGTGGAAACCCAAGTGAAGAAGTGAGAGAGAGTATCAAATGTCTCAGATTTCATACGTAAGGGAAAAGTCCAAGAGAAATGTGAGAAATCATCAAGTACCACCAAATAATATTTGAAACCCGAGACACTGATAACAGGAGATGTCCACAAATCACAATGGATAAGATCAAAAATATGTTGCACATGAGACACAGAAGTGGGAAAAGGAAGCCGAACATGGCGACCAAGCTGACAAGCGTGACACAATGACTCATGTGTGCCCCTAGTACACGAGATAACAGAACTACTAGACAACTTCGACATAGCATCAGCGCCAGGGTGACCAAGCCGACGGTGCCAAGTAGCGGACGAAGCTGTCGTAGCCAGAGCAAAGGACGAAGACGCAGCGGAAGAAGGAAGTCGAAGAGTGTACAGGGGCCCCGGACTATCACATCGAAGAAGAAGACGCCGGGTGGAAAGATCCTTCACAGACAAACCAAAAGGATCAAACTCAACAGAAATATTATTATCAGTGGTGAAACGACGAATGGAAAGCAAATTTTGAATAATGTCTGGAGCAACAAGGACATTATTAAGATGGAATGAACCCGGAGAAACTGAGTCACCTACTGAGGTGACTGGAAGAACGGATCCATTTCCAACAACGATCGATGAAGGAAACGACGGATGAGGTGTGTGAGTAGAAGAGAGAATACCAGCATCTGGGGTAGTGTGGTAGGAGGCGCCAGAATCAGGCACCCAATCAGTAGACGGCGGTGTGAGGTGCATGGTGCTGAAGGAAGACGCCAAGTCCTGACGGTCCCACCCCATGTGTGGCTCCTGGAGAGGTGCTGGTGGCTCCGAGTACCCAACGGGGTAGGAAACACCACCGTAAGCTGGAGTTGGCGATCCAGCCGCAGGGCGACCAGGTCCACCATAGCCCGGATGGGCTACGTACGCAGCTGGAGGACGGGGCTGGCGCGGAGTGGAGGAAGTCGGTGGCGCCCCAAGAAGACCCGGAGACGGTCCCGGCCACATAGAGATCTGACCAGTCCACGGGTTATACGGTGTGGGCCAGGGCGCACCTCCCTGGCCAGTGCCACCAGTACCACCACCAGAAGAAGCAGTGGACGTAGGAGTGCCGCCAGCACCTCCTCCTGTGCGCCTTCCGCCGCGACGTCGACGAGTACCACCCCCAGAGCCAGCAGAGGCACCCGGGGCGGTAGGTGGAGTAGGCGGTCGCGGTAGTGGTCCCCCAGAGGACGGTGGGCGTGAGGGCTGCCCGGAGCCATAGAAGGCTGTGGCAGTCCCAGAGGTAGCAGACCCACCCGCCGTGATCTCCTCAAGCTCAAGATCAGACCAGACCTTCTCGAAGGTCGGTGGCGGCTCCATACGGAGAAGCCAGAAGCGAAGATGGCTGAAGCGCTCGTTCAGGCCATGAAGGACCCGAAGAACTAGAGTGCTGTCAGCGACCGGCTCGCCAAGGTCGCGCAGGGAGTCAGCCATGCCCTTCATCTCTCCACAGTAGGCCGAGATGGAGCGGTCACCCTGCACTGTAGTCTGGAACCGTGCGTTAATGTGAAGAGCCCGAGTCGCACGGTTCCCCAAGAAGTGGTGCTCCAGTATCTGCCAAGCCTGGCGCGCGGTCCCCCCACCGCGCTGTCCGACAAGCTTGTACAGATCATCGGCGAGAGTGCCAAGGATCCAGGCAAGGACCAGACTGTCCATGCTGATCCAAGAGTCATCCCACGGGGCGTCGTCCTGCTGGACGTGGTCCGCAAGCTGGTACCGCCGTAACGTGAGGAGGAACTCGTTACGCCAGCGGGCGTAGGTGGTAGAGGTACAACTCAGAACAGTCGGCACTAGTGTCCGAATGTTCTGAACTCCAGCCGCCTGGGCGTGTAGGGCGGCGGTGAGCGACGCCGAGTATGCGGAGTGCACACCGGTGTCCAAGGTGGGCTCGTACGTCGCGCCCGGCGGTCGGTGAGCGCTCTCCTGGATCTGGTGCGAGAGCAGCCGCCGAGGCGCGCTCCTGCTCTAAGGCAAGAGCGAGTGCCCGCTCGCGATCGCGAGAGGCAGCCAGAGCCGCGAGGACACTGGAGGTGTCTGCGGCCGGAGCAGTAGTAGTGCCAACAGCAGGTCCGGAGCCCGTCATGAAGGCGACGGCAGTGGGGCCGGCAAGTGGTCCGCCGGCGGAGGGACCAGTCGCATCGCCGTACGCAGGCCGAGTCATGGCGATGAGGGGCGCGCCCGCTGCAGGACCGGTGGTAGGCGCACCGGCGCAGGGGAGGGAGCCGACCAGGGAGGGGAGGGCGCCGGCGAGGGGCGCGCCGGCCCAGGGAGGGGAGGCGGCCGGCAGCAGCTGGGTCAGGGCCGTGCCGGCGGTCAGGGGAGCCGCGGCCCCGGCGGCGGCGTGGGGGGCGCCTGCGCCGGCGGCCAGGGGAGGTGCGGCTGCGGCGGCGGCGGCGGGGGCGCGGGCGCTGGCGGCCAGGGAAGGCCCGGCGGCGGCGGCGACGTGGGGGGCGCCGGCCATGGGGAGAATAGGAGCGGCGGCGGCATGGGGGGCGCCGGCCGTGGCGTGGAGGGCGCCGGCCATGGGGAGAAGAGGGGCGGCCAGGAGGCGGCCGCCGGCGGCTGCAGCGGCGGCGGGGGGAGCGCCGGCGGCGGCGGCCATGGAGGAGGGGGCCCCGCCGGCGGCGGCAGCGGCGGTGGCAGCGCAGGGTAGGGCGCCGGCCATGGGGAAGGGGTGGCGGCTAGGGTTAGGGTGGGGATTAGGGTTAGGGTGGGGATTAGGGTTTGGCTAATGATACCATGATAGAATGAATTGCTTGATTAATCATAGGGTCTAGGTACATATTTATAGATACATAGATGGGCCGTACAGGCTAGGCCCAAACACAGTCCAACAATTATGTTTTCACTTGTATGCACAGCACTGAAGTCCTATTTAGTTGCGCTTGGTTTGGTATCGTGTGCTTTGGTTTGTTGTCTTTGCTGTGGACTATAGTTACTTGTAGAGAATCTTAACAAATGCAAGTCTGATTCCATTTCTGCTATGGCTCCAAAAAGTACATTTTTAGTTATACAAATATTGAAAATGCCATAGCCATGCAAACCGTCTTTGGTTAATTTAAAGCGTATCAAAGTTGCAAACAGAACTTTAAATGAATACCATTATGTGTTTGGGCATCACCCATGATCCCGCTATGTTGCTTTCAGCTTCAAGAAAAGCTAAATGCACTGTACTACCAAGAAGAGATTGTAGACAAGAGAGAGGACGAGAATGGACAAGCATGATGTATTAAGCCAGTCTTCTCTACGTAGCTGGACTAAAAACGACATGTCCTCGGGAACTGTCCTCTGACAAGGTGTTTAAGGTGCTTTCTTGCGGACTCTGGCCTCTCGCAAGAGGAAACTGTTGCACTCCAGAACCTGCAATGAAGAACCTTTGATGGATTTGAAGGAGTAACGAGAGCTCGTCGAGTGGTATGACCTTGACTTCGCTTGGACGTTCCGTGCTGTTACGACTGTGTATATCAGAGTAAAAAAAATAGTGCAGGTTTAGTTCATTAAACGAGTTTGTACATTGCGATGCACATCCATTTTGGCCGCAGTTAGCAGTGAGATGGGCATGTTGCCAATCTCTGATCTAGTATAGCAGTATTGCACCGCGGAAAAGGCGGCGGGAATAATTGCATCGCATCAGAAAGTGGGAGCACCTTGTAAATGCATTTGCTAATCTTTTCATCTGCCAACTAACATGCTATACTATCTGGAATTGGAACACAATTTCCAGCGTTTGTCTCTATTTTGAGATGCCACATTGTTTGGTTGGTTCCTGCAGCAAAGCAACGTGCCCGGAGCTGCCGCGTTGGAGTCGTCGCTGTCGGTTCAACATCGTGAGTTGCAGCAGGGCTGGAGGCAGCGTTGCGCGTCCACTGGTCTGACGACCCAATAATTCACTGCCAGCGAGGAACGCCGATGGAGTCAATTTTCTCAACTGAACACGATCATCCCTCAAGCTCCGGCTCCTGATCAACCCGTACAGCTTCTTGAACTCTCTCATCGGCGCGTCCTTGCACAACACCCCGCCGCGCTGCGCCTCCGTCCGACCTGCTCCCCCCACTGCTGCCCGGCCCCCGACCAGCTGGCGTTCCTCTTATGCGGTGGATATCGTGGCGGCGGCGCGGCTCCGGACGCGTGCTGTAGCTTTGTGATCACGTTGCGGAGCGCGCGGCTCGGGGACCCGCGGTTGGCGATCATGATCTCGACGAGCTCGGCGGGGCTGAGCCGGGCGCCGGCCTGGAGGAACCCTTCCTCCACCCGCGGGTACAGCTTGTGGTCCTCGAGCCCCAGGTAGTTGCTGGCCAGCGCCTTGAACGCCTCGAAGTCGCAGAGCGTGAACCGTATGTGCACAACGTCTAGCTTCGCGGGGTCCACGCCGTCCTTCCCGCCGGTCATGGTGAACACCATCACCCGCTCCTCGCCGCAGCACGACGCCGCGCCGTTCACGAAGCTCATCAGCACCCCCGCGCCGCCGTGGAGATGGAGGTACCGGTCCAGGTCCTCCACGAGGACGAGCGACCGCGGGGTGGTGTGCAGGAGCAGCGCGCGGAGGTCGTCGCGGGACAGGTCGACGTCGTACACGTCGTAGCCCAGGAACCGCGCCATCGCCGCGGCGAACGTGGACTTGCCGGTGCCCGGCGGGCCGTGCAGGAGGTAGATCCGGCGCCAGACGCGGCCGAGCCGGTGGTAGTAGGCGCGGCCCTTGAGGAAGTGGTCGAGGTCCGCGCGGACGCGGGCCTTGAGCCCGGGGTCCATGGCCACCGTGTCGAGCGTGGCCGGGTGGGTGAACGGCGCCGACGCCCAGCGGGTGGCGCCGCCGGTGTTGGCGAACAGGCGCAGGTCGCGCCGCCGCAGCCGCAGCTCCATCTCGTCGGCGACGGCCTCGACGTGCTGCAGGTAGGGGCGCAACACGCGCGTCCGGTCCTGGCGTCGCACGCGCAGGACGAGGCGGGCGTCGTCGTGGTTGGTCCACGCGAGGCGCGCGCCGAGGAAGGCGTCCCGCGCGGTGTGTCCCGGGCCGAGCTGGAGGGAGAAGCCGGCGTTGGTCCTAGACGCGGCGGACGAGAGCACGGACGCGGCGTCGGCGTCCTCGAGCGACGGCAGCGCGGCCACGTACGCCGCGGCCTTCCGGAACAGCGGGTTCTCCACGCCGTCGCGGGAGAAGCGCGGCACCTCGTGGTGCTGGCACGCGTGCGCCCACTCGTCGGCCCAGCGCCACGCCCGGCGCAGCGCGTAGAGCGCGGACTTGTACGAGAGCAGCAGGCGCAGTGCCACGAAGGCGACGGCCAGGACGCCCACGGTTGTGAGCAGCGGCATGACGCTGCTTCCTCCTGCTTCGTGGTGTCCGTTTTGGCGTGGCGAGACACGGGAGGACGGGCTTTCCTCGTTCCTGTTAAGAGAAGAGCGGAATTGTGACGGTCAAACAAGGCGGGGCGGGCTCACGAACATCAGCAGCGGCAGATCTGGGCTGGGCAGGCGGCAAGACCATTGGATTTCATTGGCTTTACTTTTCGTTCATTGATGTGACAAGGTTTCGTTTCAGTCAACATCTGGTAGCTGACTCTGAGCTTGAGAGTAAATTAACACTTACCTGTACCAGTACCCCTGTTGCTGCTGTTTGTCAACGTCTCTGGACAGCTAAAACTACCCTGCACGGCGCCCTGGTACGACCATCTCGAAGATGATCTCTGGCATGCCTGTTTGGAAGGAATAATAGAACTGGACAGTCGAAAGGTCGCATGTAGTCAGTCAGGTAAAGCAGAGTGATAACATGAGAAGATGAATTAAAATATTAGATGAGGTTTTTGGGGTCCCAGTTTTGTTACTAATCCCTGATTATTTGATTTAGAGATAATTTATTAGTCACTTTCTGAAGATGCTCTAAACTTTCGATCAACCTGGTAACCTTCAGATTCACCCTGAAGCATGGAACCCAACACAAGGAACTGAAATTCCTCCAACAACCTGACATGTGTTCATAAAAATCTCAGCAACCAACCACCAACAACCTGACCCGTGAGCGCCAACCCAAGGCAAGCAGCCAAGCACAGTGCTGCGGGCGGGGGGCCAAAGGTTTGGCGCAAGCGCGGTGCGGGCGGGCCAAAGATTTGGCGCACGCACACTCACTGCCACTCCACTCCGCACCACCAAGGAGGAGGACGACCGGCCGGAGCGCGCGTATAAATCACCACCGCCGATCGATCCATCTCCCTGCGTCTCCTCCTCCTCCTCCTCCTGACCGGCGGGCGGGCAACCGAGCGCTCTACTCTAGTGCCTATGGAGGTGTTCTTCTACGCCGTGTTCGGCGCGCTCGCCGCCGTCGTGGCGGGGCTCGAGCTCGGCAAGGGCGGCAAGGACCGCGTCGCGACCACGTCGGCGTTCACCGCCTTCAAGAACAACTACGTCCTAGTCTACTCCCTCATGATGTGTACGTAGTACTACCTCTTCCCCCTTCCTTCCTTCCGCCCCGAATCCTCCTTTAGATCTGCCACCGCCACCGTTCCTCTTCTCTTCAATCTCGCTCGCTCGTGCGTATGCAGCCGGGGATTGGCTTCAGGGCCCCTACGTCTACTACCTCTACAGCCAGTACGGCTTCGACAAGGGCGACATCGGCCGCCTCTTCATCGCCGGCTTCGGATCCTCCATGATCTTCGGCACCATCGTCGGATCCCTCGCAGACAAGCAGTACGCCCTCCTCTCACCCTCTCTCTCACCGCCCGTATCATTCACCAATCCAATCAATGTGGCTCTGACTTTGACAAATCAATCCATCTGCAGGGGCCGGAAGAGGGCCTGCATCACCTACTGCATCACCTACATCCTCAGCTGCATGACCAAGCACTCGCCCCAGTACAAGGTCCTCATGATCGGCCGCGTGCTCGGGGGAATCGCCACCTCGCTGCTCTTCTCCGCCTTCGAGTCCTGGCTCGTCGCCGAGCACAACAAGGTACGAGATCTGCTCTCCTCACTCAATTCTTATCTTACACTACTGCTGCTGATTTATCACACCTGACCTCGCCTGCCTTTAACTTCAATCCAAAGCTTTATTTCCTTGTTCCTACTCTATACACAAGGCAACCCACTGTAGTTAGTGGTGGAATGCGTTTTCCTTAAAAAGTAATAATGATTATCCTCTATCCCTGTCGTGAATAAATTACTGGAGTGGGAACATTCATTCACATGCTTGTCGCTAAAACTATTTTGATGTTTGACTTCTAGTGAGTGCAATACTAGGAGACTTATTATAAAACAAATAGCAGCAGTGTGGTAATTTTGGACATCAAGTGAAGTGTCGGGAAGGACACTGCCCAGGGCAACGTGACTGTAGTCAGGATCTGAAAAACGCTGAATGAATGTACTGGTTTCAAGTTAAAATCACCCATGTTAATGTTATCCTTTTCTTTTATATTTCATCTACTCGTGTCGGTGGATCTTGATATCTGACATGGCCAAGGGGGTAAGTGAGCATTTAACAAGCATGGCCCCAGAAGCTCCCAAGGGCGGTCCTATTGAGAATTGTCCTTTTATTCGGCCATGTTGTCGGTAGTAGTCCTATTCACTCACACTATTATCAATAGAATCCAAATCTGCTGTCTGTATTAGTCTGCTTCACACACAATACTACAAAGTTAGCAATAGGATCCAAAGGATCTAGTACAGCATCGTCTGCTTGTGAAACCAAACGTGCTGTTATACCACTCGTGATAAAAGCTGTACTGGTAAACGAATGATCTTGCACTTCTGAGTGCTGGTGTTAGTCACGTTACATTTTTTAATGTATGTATATATAATTATATATATAGGCAATGTGAATATTTACTCTGATGTTCTTTTCTACAGAGAGACTTCGATCCGCAATGGCTGTCCATAACATTCTCAAAGGCTATATTTCTTGGAAATGGCTTAATTGCCATTGTATCTGGGCTGTTTGCGAATCTGCTTGCTGAAAACTTGGGTTTTGGTCCTGTGGCTCCTTTCGATGCTGCTGCATGCTTCCTGGCGATCGGCATGGCTATCATAATGTCCTCTTGGAGTGAAAACTATGGTGATCCTTCTGAAAGCAAGGACCTAATTGCTCAGTTCAAGGTTGCAGCTAAGGCAATTGCTTCAGGTATGCTTAAACTATTCCACCAAAGCTCAGAAGAATCAAATATGCATGTAACTGACTTTCAACACTGACCAATAAACTTTCAGATGAAAAGATTGCACTGTTGGGAGCCATACAGTCGTTGTTTGAGGGTTCCATGTATACTTTTGTCTTCCTCTGGACTCCAGCTCTAAGCCCAAATGATGAAGACATCCCTCATGGCTTTATCTTTGCTACATTCATGCTGTCATCCATGCTGGGTAGCTCCATTGCATCACGCCTATTAGCCCGAAAGCTGAAGGTTGAGGGTTATATGCAGATAGTGTTCTCGATATCAGCCATCACCCTTGTCCTCCCTGTCGTAACCAACGTAAGATATTCAGCCATAACTGTTTGTTTCTTCTCCGCTGTCATACGACTGCTAAGTGCTAATATCTATTCGCTGGTAATGTGGAACAGTTTCTAGTCCCGCCATCATCTGTTAAAGGAGGTAGCATGTCATTTGGAGGCTGTCTTCAGCTTCTTGGCTTCTGCACCTTCGAGGCATGTGTTGGCATATTCTGGCCGTCAATCATGAAGATGAGATCCCAGTACATTCCTGAGGAAGCACGAAGCACGATCATGAATTTCTTCCGCATCCCACTCAATTTGTTTGTTTGTGTGGTGCTTTACAATGTAAGCAGAAGCTTCTAATTGCTCGTCAGTTTAATTCCGCAGGCAAGGATGATAAACTCACCAAAGAAGTAACGCTTTTGCCTTCGAACACTGTTTTTGCAGGTGAATGCGTTCCCTATCACCATCATGTTCGGAATGTGTTCCATCTTCCTCTTCATGGCAGCAATCTTGCAGAGACGGTTAATGGTTGTATCTGACCTACACAAGTCGTCAACAAGTATGTTATTCTCTTTCTTATATTCCAGCAGTCTGGTGCCGTTAAAGGCTCACGTTGCTATCTCTGAACCTTGGTTGTAACCATGGGTCAACATTCCTTGCAGAAGCAGAGCAAATGGTGGGGGAAGACGAGCCACTAAATCCTTAGATTCGTTTCGACCTGCCGAATAAGATGGAAGTTACTACCGTAGAGGAAAATCCGGTCGTTTTTTGTTTGCAGCTTCGCCTCTGTAGTCTAGCTTTGACCAGGCCGTTAGTTTCCACAGTGGAGTTGCTTATATCCAGAGGGCAAGCAAATATATTTGTTCAGCAAAGCATTGAGCTGTATGTGTCCGAGATAATAGAGGATTTGGTGAGTCGATATGGCTTTTCCTTGTTCTTAATATTATTTTGAGGGTGAACTGTATACCACTAAACCACACTACAATATATATTCATGAAGCTATATTACTGCAACAGCTGTTGACATTGTTGTGACTTATAAATTACGTATAGTTAAGGAAAAATCTGTTGACAGCCGTGCTTATATCCGAGTATTGCACTTGTCAAACTTAATCTACGTTTGCACCTTTGTCTCCATCTGGAGAAGCTACACCTCAGTTGCGACGAGACAATGAAACTCACATGATGACATTATCAAGGCTTCAAAGACTAAGTTGGATTAAGAGAGGGTTCCACTAATGGAACGATTAGAAATGGTATGTTAGCATCAGGTGTGAGATTGCAATTCCACCTTTCAGAAAATGGCTATCGGGAAATGCCTCAGAAAGCAGCAAAGATCAACGTTTCAGGGAAGATCATTGTGTCAATCTTGTTAAGGGATAAAAGTAACATTGGACCATGATGGCATGAAACCCAGCCGTAAGGGCGATCACAAGTTATTTACCAGCATACAGACCCAAAAGAAAAGGAAACATAAACTTTCCTTCAACTCTGAAACATCAACTACACTATAGTTCTGCTGCCAACAATTTGGCGATTCTCATGGCTACTTATGAGTCATTTTAGTACCTACACATCCATCTTTGTGCCAACATCGAGTCAGTATATCACTGATTTCACAGGAACATCAAAAAAGTAAATTGACAACCCAGAAAGTTGGCAGTACAAGAAACAATGATCATATTATATTGCTCAAATGCAAATCACTAAATACTTTTAGTTCCAACAGGCAGCAGCCATGAAACATGAATTCAGTATTCCGGTACACAAGGGCTGGTGAACAATAAATTGTCCATTTGGCAAAAATATGGTAGTTCTTCATTGACACTAGTATGCAAAAGTGTCTTACAAATTACGCACGACCCCCAATAAGATCTAAAAAGGGAAGCAGGATGTAACAGTCACAGATAGATAAAATGATGTACCATAACATCATCGTTGCATTAAAAGTATCAGGATACAGCAGAGCTATGTTTGCGAGTCAACCAGAATGGTCATGATCAAACTGGACAAAAAGCAACAAGGTTATCAATAGGAATCATCAATGGACAATCCTGTAACCTGAACCTTATTGTGCTATACTATCTCTTACTGAGTTGCACACAAGAACATTTCATTTCCGAAAATTCGGAGACAGATAAAAACCGAAAGAGTAAGAGCATAACTACACTAGACTGAACATTACATGTCACAATATCATGGATTATTACTGTGTGGATGAATAAAAGGAGCCGGAGGGAGTATTATAATATCGAGAATGCAAGTATTATTACTGTGTGGATGAATATCAGCTAGCTAGCTACTGTAGAAGAAGATGTTACTACATTGCAAGACAGGCCAAAAATTTTCTGACGTAATCAGAAAACGATTACATATCACAAAGCATACGACTAGATATAATATAATGTCGGGAAGAACATGCCTCTTCCCAAGTAATTAACCAGGAGAACAAGAAACGACGAAACAACATCCTCGGCGACGAATTGACTGGGGATCATTACCGGACGAAGAAGGCATGATCAGAGGGCAGGCAAGTATCTCTTTCCGACCTGTTTGAACGCCGTAGCACCACCGGCGAGGATACCTCCAACTGCCCCCGCAACGACGGCGGAGCGCGGGCCGTTGGCGGCGCGGAAGAGGGCGCCCGTGCCGAGCCCCGCCGTTACGCTGTTGATCCAGTCGTCCTGGTCACGGAAGGCGACCATGGCGCTCTCGATCCCGGCGTACATGAGACCGATGACCCCGAGCGTGTTGCCGACGCGGCGGCCGGAGCTGCCGCAGGAGTTGAGGACGCGGTTGGCCCGGATCTTGGCGGTCTCCCCGGGCTCGGCGCCGCGAACGGCGTCGCGGAGGCCGAGCGCGGCGCCCCCGACGGCGCCGGAGAGGTAGCCGATGCCCGTGTAGTAGGTGAGGTTCTCGCCCCAGGAGCGGCGCTGCGCGACGGCCTCCTCCTGGAAGAGGAACTCCGGGGAGGTGGGCAGGTCGTAGAGCTGCTTGTAGGGGATGTTGAGGTCCTGGTACGGGTTGTAGAGGCGTCGGCCGGAGGCGTCCCGGCGTTCGTCGGATCCCGACGGGAAGAGCCTCGGATCGGCCATGGCGGGCGGCGGCGGCGTGGAGGGCAAGAATGAGAAATGAAAAAGGAGAGAGGGAGAGAGGGGAAGGGTTTCGGTTGGGCACGGAACTGGCGGCGTGCGTGCGTGGAAGGCAAGAAAGAAAGAAAAGGGGAGGAGTGGAAGACGGGCCGATAATAAACAGGCCCACATGCGTGGTAGCACGCCAAATACGGCCCAGGTAACGCCATTCAACGGTTGCACGATGCGGCCCCAGCCGCCAGCGAGGAGGGGTTCCTTCCTTGGGGCATGAGATGAGGTGTCTGCACGGACAAAACAGGTACTCGCTCCGTCCTCATAAACTTGTCGCTTTGTAGTTCATTTTTGAATTACAAAGCGACAAGTTCATAGGGATAGAGGAAGTACTAGCCGTGTTGCCGCCGCCCGGAACAAGAAAACCGGGTCCGAGCTCTGGCAGCTTCCAAATTAAAGCGCTGGTCCCATCATCCCATGTGCCGCGTCTGGAGGATTCTGACGGCCGAGATTTTCAGTAAAAAATAACACCACTGGGATGAGGGATTCCGGGCAATCACATGACTCCAGCTGAGCACAGCAAAGCAGAGCAGAGCAGAGCTGAGCTCCTCACAAAATAATTAGGAGACGAGAGGACAGACGACCGAGAAGGAACGAGAAGCACTGAGCTGAGAGGAGAGCAGTATGCGGGCGCGGGCAGCATTGGCGTGGGCCTTCGCCGCCGCGGCGGTGCTGCTGCTCCTGGTGGACGGCGGCGCGTGCGCCATGTACAAGGTGGGAGACCTCGACGCCTGGGGCGTGCCGCCGGCGTCCAAGCCCGACGTCTACAAGAACTGGCCCAAGTCAATCCACTTCAAGCTCGGCGACGCCATCTGTAAGCAAAGCAAGCACACTCACTCACTCCCTTCATCTGTAAGCAAGCACACTAACGCTGGTTTGCAGGGTTCCTGTACCCGCCGACCCAGGACTCGGTGCTTCAGGTGACGCCGGACGCGTTCCACACCTGCGACCTGTCGTCGTCCCCGCTGCTCAAGCTCGACGACGGCAACTCCATCTTCAACCTCACCAAGCCCGGCCGCGTCTACTTCATCAGCGGCGAGCCCAAGCGCTGCCTCAAGGGCCAGAAGCTGTGGGTCGACGTGCCCAAGCGCGACGGCACCCTCGTGCAGCCCAGCTCCGACGACCTCGCCGCCCTCGCGCCCACGCCGGGGGCCCTGCCCGCCGGGACCGTGTCCGCGGCACCCCCGGACGGCGCGCGCTCCGCGGATGACTCGCACGCCTCGGACGAAGCGCACCCCTCGGCCGCGCTCCGTGCGGTCGCCGGCGCTGGATCCGTCGTCGCCGCGGCTGTTGTTCTCTCGCTCCTCCTGTGACTGTGACTCTTTTGCGTTTGGGATTCCATTTCATTGCTGGGAATGAGTGTTCTGTCATATTATTAGTGTTTGGGATTCCATTCCACACTAGGATGATCAGGGGTTGGATCTGCAATCTTTTATCATATTATTAGTGTTTTTCTCTAGCATCTTAAAATCTCTCTTCATCAGTACTGTACGTTGGACAATGCGAATGCTGAGATTCACTCATTTTGCAACGATCAAAACAACCAACATCGCCTTTTCCCTTTTTTTTTTGTTTTTGCTAGATCATTTGCTAGGAGAGTTCAAAAGAAAAAGAAAAAAAAACATCGTTTGCTAGGCTGTAACGGATAAAGCGCCCATGTGGTGGTTGTTAAGAACGGGCGGAGGTACTCCAACGGCATGTGCTGGCACGTCAATCCCGTGTCCACAGATTCTTCATTAGCGGCTAGCAAGACCACCACAAAAAGAAATAAATATAGTTCACGAGTTTGTATAGTCTGAACGAATATTACATTTCTCAGAAAATGTGCATTTTACGACCCAGAACATGAACCAGCAACTGCGCTGATCGACTGACAAGAGATTTTTGGCAAGCACCCGCACCTCGTCAGCAATGCCAAGAACGACGTAGTATATTCTGAGTTTCATGCACCTCGTCATCACCGTGGCATCACGATGTTCCAATCATACACCTTTACATCGAAGGTGGCAGACTTTTCAAGTGCCTGTCTGAGTTCTTCAGCGCGGCTCGGGGTCTTGGCAAGCATCAACGCGAAGCCGCCACCGCCGGCTCCGACAAGCTTGTACCCGCAGCAGTAAGGCGCCGCAAAGGCGAACAGCTCGTCCACAAACTTGTTGCTGCAGAAAGGGTCTAGCTCCTGATGCAGCCTCCACGCCTCCAGCATTATGCCGCCAAGCTCATCTATTTCGCCGCTCATCAGGGCTTCCCTCCCGATTTTGGCCAATTCGGCAAGCCTCTTGATACTCGATATCAAGATGTTGTCCCGCCGGAGGTATCGGGTCACAACTTTCTGCAGCACTTGGTGGGCGAGCCTTACCTGTACAGCAGTACAAATTCATTTAGGAAGAACTAAAAATGTTCAAAACAGTGAACAGCTTGGCATATTATTTGAATACATGTTTCTGAAAGTTTAATGGTGACTAGTTTTTTGTTTCTAGCCATACCATAGATGGTGCAAATGCTTTGAGCGAATAGAATGGACTTACTTGGCCAGTGAATACAACCAGGAGACGTCGCTCTAATTCCTGAATCAACTGAGGAGAAGCTAACAGTGGAACAACTTGCAAACGCAATGGTTCTCCTGGAAAACTCTGCGTGCACTTGATTCCAGGATATAGGCCACCTATTTGATCTTGCCATCCACCACCAGTGCCCATTATTTGCTCTACCACTAGCACAGCTCTAGCAACATTATCGTCACTCGCATCATCTTCCATAAGTTGAAATAATCCCTTAACTACTGCAGCTGCCAATATGCTAGAAGTTCCCAGACCACTTCCGCGAGGAACATTGGCCCATGTCTTAATGTTCAACCCTGATTTTGAAAGTACTTTATGGCCTAGAGCACCAGTCACAATAAGAGCAGACTTAACTAAACGGAATGGATCATTTTGTTCGAATGGAGAAGAAATAGATGCCGGATCATCAATATAAGCACTTCTACCAGCATCATCTTCAATCAAAACTCCAAGGTGACCATCTGTTGTCTCCATCGTAGCACCAACTGGAAGCCTTCCGTTCAAGCTAATTGCCATGTTCAAAACACAACCTGGACGCTCCAAGCTCCAGGGAGGTGTATCGCTCCAGCCCCCAACAAAATCAACACGCACTGGTAATTCTACAAAGGCCTTCCTAGGATGCAGGTTTCCACTATTTGGAGGAGATACTGAATGTCTTGATGTCTCTACTAAACATGAGGCGTGTTAATTAGGAATAGTCACAGTATCGACAGTAGTGATGGTAATAATAACTACAGTCAACTCATTGCTTGTTTACCATGGCATTTTTAGAGGGAAAAAAATGTGTGAAGAACAACAGCTATTAATTATTGCTAATGGTTTGTAGTATGTACCTTTTGATCCATATTTTATTGCCGAGGCAGTTTCACTTGCTATTGATGTCCATACTTTCTCTTCAACAAAACATGCAGAGGAACTATCCCCAGAAGCTTGAAGAAGATCCATTTTGACCTGATATCCTCTGCTCTGAGGAAGAACACCAGAATACTGGTCCTCACGGCTTGGGAGGAAAGAAAGTAGTTCTTTACATACTTCTAAGCGGGTTTCTTCTTGTAACATTTCCTCGCACAGTTGAAACAGATTACGCCCGAGGAAGCCATAGTTTATACAAGCCTTAGCTACATCGGCTGCAAGATTTGCCAGACACTTGCTTGCATCCAAGCACAGTTGATTGTAGTCGATCGCACAATGCAGCTCTTCCAAGCTAACCCTCTTTGATTTTCTCCAGTGGGAAGCATGTTTTCCATCTGGGTCACATGCTGATCCAATAAGCCACATGCCTACATTTAGCATTTCAGGGAGAGGCATGACGGGAAAGAGCCTCGCATTCCATAAACATTTCTCCTGGTTGGCTGAGTTCCAAAGATCAGTATCTTGGATCCCAAGATCTTCCAAGACATTACTCCATGGTTTGCCACAGAACGTTCCATCTTTCTCAATGGAAACTTTTGGATTATCATGAAGACCACAGTAGACCAAAACTCTTCCCACAGAGTTTACCAAAGGTACTTCCCATAGGCAATGCCGATCAGGTAATACAAAACTACTACTACTACTACTTGCTTGAAATCCGAGAATAGTCACTCCCACAACAATGCATTGTGAACCGATCCTCACTCCACCAGAAAATGATGAATTATAAATCAATGAATCCTCTCCAACTGATACCCCAGCAGAAATCCTGGTAGACAAAATGATAGATGTCGCTGCAATATCGCAAGCAGTGGTCTCTGGTAGTGAACACATGTGTCTTCGTCCTACAAGTCCTGAATATGAACCCGACAAGTGATCCAGAACCTCGGCAGATGTACCAAAATGTAAAAATGAGAAGTCATCTGAAAAGAACTATCCCGACTAAGCATTTCATTTGCATAACTGAAAGAAAGAAGGTGTAACATTTCCAACAGCTTATTAAGAATAGAAAGATGAACTTCGAGACTTTAAAGCATAAGCTCTGGAAAGAGGATCAAGATACTTGTGCAATTCATAACTGCATTATCAACAGAAACATACATGAACAGAAGCTGAACATCCTTTGAGTTCCTAAGGCAGCAATCAATTCCTCGCCCAATGGACGGTTTCTCAACCATTCATGCTTGGCTGGTACCCATGCCGCCACAAGATCTTCATATAAGCTCAACTGCAGTAAATTGGCAAGTAGGATAACATAAACTGAAAGAGCAAAAAGATGCATCTGCAAGTAAAGAAATGTGCCCAACAAGGAGAAATAATGCATAAGGAGCAGCATTCACCACTTTTGACATTTCAGATCCAATTAAATGTGTTACAGGAAGATAAACTAATGGATTTTGGACCACTTTCAACATGAAACAGTACATATACGGTAATATTGTTATTTTTGTTGTATACCAAGAACATGAATTTAGTTTCCACGAGGAAATATGGTTGGGTGATAGCAAACCAAAGCATTGATCTAAACTGAATATCAAAAGTTACAATGACAATGAACATGATTATTACCAGAATTTTAGTTATCTTCAGGAATATTAGATTATATATAATGTACACTGAGGAGCATCCTGCAGTTCGAATTATTTCTTCGAGACCATTCCAATAGAAATTGTCATAATAACAATGCCTTCAAAACAATGTTAGATATCACTGGACCACCATTACTAACAGCTAAAGATGCAGCAAACATTTTTGCAGAATAATCACATTATCAAGATTCAGTTGACCTAGTTTCAGTAGCAACGAGTTGATCTGTTGCACAATATCCAAAAGTGCCTTAGGAAGTCATCAGAAATAAAATCATGCTCGCAAAAATGTTAGCTAACATATCAATGCTCGAGATAGTAGCTTGCCTCTTTCTTACTAGTCATGAGCTCCTTTATCATGGTCTTGCTAGTTGAATGTGCAAGGGTAACAAGGTCGTGCCATGCTTTTCCCCTTGCAGCTATTATCCCTGTGTCAAGTAGTGCTCTTCCATCATCCAGGATTGCCTGTCCCTCCACGAGCTCATTCACTTTTGGTTTCTGCAGGAGATTATCAACCAAACAGAGTGAATAGTTCTCCTGCTCAATGCCATCCTTTGAAGCTACAACCACTCCATGATTGGCCGCCACATCCAGAGTGGTGGGCACCGTCACGATGCAAGCAGCATCATCCGGAAGGACAAGGTTTGAGGCATCAAAGCATGGGAGAACGTCCCCCGTCATTATGAAAAGTCCACCTGGTCATTCTACATCAATTAAAAACGGGCATGAAAGTGGTAGTCACTTAGTGTTGATCTAGTTAAAACCTTGGTTATTGAAAGCTTGTCTTGCGCTAGATGAAACCCTGAGAATGTGATCGAACAGAAGTGGAACAGGTCCATCAGGGTTATCTCCTGCCAAGTAAGGGAGTGGTAGGAAAACCTTCCCCATGGGGTTCGCCCACGGAACCCTCTTGCTGTCACCCCCGGCGTGAAGTAAGAGCACGTGCTTCTTCGCCACGAAGCTCGCGGCCGCGGCAAGGGAGCACTCGTCCCCAGAACAACCATTTGCTCCCGTGAGGAATTCACCGATCTCTTCCTTGGAAGCCTGCAAATTCATTGTACCCGAATCGTCACGGAAGCAGCGGGCAAGGCGAAGCAGTTAACGGAAGGCTAAAGTTAGCAGAACCTGCGCGACGAGGTGGCGGATGAGGGAGGCAACGGCGTGGAGCGTGGCCGCGCCAGAGCCGATGCGCGCGCCGTCGGGGTCGGGGACAGCGATGGCGACGGTGGAGTCCGGGAAGCGGCCGAGGCTTCGGGCGCGGGCGAGCTGGCGGTTGTAGAGCGCGGCCTGCTCGGGGCTGGCGGCCGTGAGCACGACGGCGTCCCAGGGCGGCACGCGCGCCGGGTCGCGCGCCGAGAGCCGCAGCCGGCACCACGCCTTGCGAAGAGTCGCCGCCGCCTCCTCTGCTGTGTGCGCCCTCCGCCGGCGCCGGCGCCGTTCGCCCGACGACGACTCCATCCCCTCCGGCGGCCTCAGATCGGACGAGTAGTTGGCTGTTTGGCCCTCGCTGATATATGTGCCGTGGCACGTCATGTATGGAACGCTGCTACCGTGTTTCGCCGACTGACCAGAAACAGGCCTCCAATTTTGCAGGGGCCCATTCCTCAGCACTTTAGTTAGTACAGGTCACTAGTAGTTAATCAGTACAGCTCACCCGTGGTCTAGTATATTGAAGGAGGAGGGGTAAAAACAACTAAACAAGATCTGAAAAGTATAACTGATCAAGAATCAACAGGAAACTAAATCTGAATGTACTGAACATGAAGCTAGACAGCGTGCATATAACAGGGGGTTGCCACGGACAACAGTAATAGCTCCAAACCGACATCCTAGCTGCTTACTGGGGATGCTTACAACCCCTCATGTGAAGGACCACTAATTGGTTACACCTCAACCAAGTCTGCAATGCAATTCCCGCCTCATGTTTGTGGCTTTACCATCGACTATTCATGAGCTGAATATCATTCATGCTGCTTCCATTCTCTGCATTCAGAATCAACACAGCACCGCTTGGAATATGCTACAAATACAGCAACGTGTCTTGTAGGATCAAGTCATCATCATGGTGTGTGCCCGCTTCCATGTGCACAGAGTATACGGGGTGATTCTGAGCATCAGCAACAATATTTTGATTGCTGGTAAAAAAGATGTATGCAGTACACCTCTGACTTTGGTAAGAACTAATGCAACAAGCTGACTGGATGCCATGTTTTGTGGCGATACTGAATACCCTATGATAGTATGAGGCCCAAATAGACAGATTATCTACCCAAGGAGCCAAGCCAAGTCAGACCAGGATAAGAAAAACGGAAAGAGACTTATGGTTTCCTTGCCGTCTGCATCCAACTGGGAGTACTCTGTTTGGTTCGATCCATATTGATCTCAAGTGCTACTCGTAAAATTCCCCTTGCATTGTATCATTCTTCAATATAAGATTAGGACTAAACCCACAGAGTCATTAATCTAGGCAATGTTTACGAGCAGCCACCGACACGTGTCCCTAACACAAAAACAGGATATTCATTTATATCCATGATGAATCAGCAGGGAGGATAGGAAAGAGACTTACAGGCAACTTGTTATCAAATCTTTCAACTTCTATCTCGAACAATTTAGCAGCTTCATCCATCCCCTGTGCAGTGTATGCCTGAATCATAGTGGCATATGTTACTCTGTCAGGCTTACAGCCCTTGTCCTTCATAAGCTGCAGCATTTCCTCCATTATTTTGATATCTCCGGAATTCGCGTATGCACTGATCGCACAGTTGAAGAATGGAGTATCTAAGACAACATCGGTGTTCTCTGTCTCTCGAATAACTCCCGAAACCTTGTCAAGAAGCCCGGCTTTTCTGTATCCGTTAACTATCGAGCAGTAAGTAATGGGGTTGGGTTTGACACCCTGAATTTTCATCAACCGAAAATAGTACTCCATCTTTTCGATTTTGCCAGCACGTCCAAAACATTCTATCGCTATGTTGAAGGTAACTACAGTTGGTGAGTAATACCGCTTCTTCATATATCTGAATATCGACATCATTTTGTCATACATGCCAGCATTACCGTAGGACTTGATCATGATGTTGAATGTCTTTGTATCTGGCTGAACGCCCATCAGCTCAAACTTGGTGTACCACTTCTCCATTTCATTTGTCCCTCCCTTGTTCCCGTACGCCCAGATGATGGAGTTCATCGTGTAAATATCCGGCTCATTGTTCCCACTGTCAAGCATACTAGAAAGTGCGTTCTCCATCTCCCGTAGCATGCCGGCTTTACCGTACCCGTTAATTATCGCATTATGGATAACTGAATTGCATTCGAGCCCCAGGTACGACATCTCATCAAGTATAGGAGGGATGAGATCGAAACGCCGTGATTTACAGCAGCAGTTGATGAGGACGGAGAAGGTGTACTCGTCCGGCTTGCAATCGACGGCGCCTTTCATCTGGTCGACGGTGGCCAGCGCCTCCTCCATTAAGCCGCTGTAGCCGTACGCTCCGACGAGCGCCGTGTACACGTCCACCGTCGGCCTGAGCCGCTCCGACAGCATCGTCTTGAAGAGGGCGGTGGCCGGACCGGGCCGGCGACACTTGCCGAGCATCATCAGCAGCCTCGCGTAGGTCTGCGACCTCGGCTTGTACCAGTCCTGCTTCCGCAGCAGCTCGAAGATCTAGAGCAAGTAACACGCGATAAGCATATGTAGTTGATATTGAGGCGCCAGTCCTCGACGGGGTGAAGTGGGAGGGGACCTCGAGGGCGGATTCCCAGCGGCAGGACGAGACGGCGGAGTCGAGGGCCTCGAGGACGGCGCGGGGCCAGAGACGGGTGGACTGCTGCTGCGCGACGGCGGCCTTGCGGGAGACACCCGAGACAGCGGCCTCTGTGCGGAGGATGCGGGCGAGGGCGTCCGGTTGCCCGGCATCGGGAGCAGACGGGGAGCAGGGTGGGTTTCGCCGCCGGCTGCCACTACGGCGGTGCGTCGCCGGGACGACAGGCGCGCGGGAGGTGCGAGGAGTCGGCGACGGCGGTGTGCTGGGCGGGGGCGGAGCTGGCAAGTGCATGGCAACCGAAGCGCGACGGCGATAAGGTCAGGTGCGGCAGCCTACTGTACCCGTAATCGTATGACAAGCGTTGTGTATCACTGGATCCACAAGCACAACAAATCGAACTCTGCGATTCAACGTGAGCCCTGACGGGTGTTCAGACATCCATATCTGATTACTACTCACTCGGTACCTAAATACTTTATCACTTGTTAATTCATTTTTTTGAACTAACAAGTGACAAGTATTTAAAGATGGAAAGAGTATTTGCAAACACGATCACCACTGGAATCAGTTCACGATTCACTTTCAGACGTTTCTGAAGAACTGTTCTGGGAGTGCTAAAGGATCTAGTGTGGAAGTTTTTGTTTGAGAGTCGTTACATCTTCAATATCAGCAAAACACGACATATTCAGAATTGATAAGGTGGCAATGGCAATCATTCATCCATGTAAAAGTATTCCTCTCGTATGCGAGATCAGTTTCTCCCAACAATGAGAACAATAACGTCTAGTTGCACCCTTGATTTTCTGGGAAAGGGACGCCAAGACAGCTCGGAGGCACAGCAAAACCATGTCATGTTGCCATACACTTCTTCCCTGGAACTACATTCTGGACTCTTCGGGATCAACCACCTACAAAAGATTTCGAACATGACACTTGCATTAACAGGAAAAATCCAAAGCAACAACAAAATATATCATTGTTGCAAAGACTAGACACTTTAGAAGATTAAATGACACTTAACTAAATACTTCAGCATAGTGATTTCACTCTCGCCTAAAATATATAATTCGAAGAATCCTTCTTACCTAGTATTGATCATAACCCGGGTTTCTTCTCCTATCATCACGACCATAACCAGGGCTTCTGCCCCTGTTGTAACGATCATAAGCAGGGCTTCTGCCCCTGTCGTAACGATCATAAGCAGGGCTTCTGTTCCTGTCGTAACGATCATAAACAGGGCTTCTCCTATCATATGATGCTCCATCACGCCGATCATACCCAGGGTTCTGTGCACGTCGATCATAAACTGGACTGTAGTCTCTTCGGTACCTTGGGCTAGGAGAGCGCATGTAGGGGCTACCACGGCGCCTGTCATGGGCACCTCCATATCTGTCATCTTTTTCATGATCATCATCCCGAAAGGCATATTCAACAGTCAATACCCTGTCCAATATTGTGCTGCACAGCAATCAAAAGGAATAGCACACGATCAGGAGAAATTTAATATAAAAGTAAAGATGATTAACCGAGACTAAACTCTGCTGCAGGCAGAGGAATTCATAACACACTCAATTACAGTTATATCAAGCCAAGGAAGTAATCATAACTATAAACCGAAAAGACAATTACTCAAATATATAAACATTTTGATTGTTAAATTTATCTTATTGCTGGTTTGAACATAAGAAACAACACGAGGAACTTCAAACTTCTTGAAATTTTGGCCATTAAAATTGACTTTCATTTCAAGGAAACAATGCACATTAAATGCATGTTTCTGAATTAGTTAAATGACTACCAGATCAAATGAAATGTCACATAACAAAAATCAATTCAGGGGAAGCCTCAAATCCATATTCCAAACAAATTTCTGAGGCAGAGAACTTAAAGATGCTTGAGGGGGCAGATAATTCTCAAAGGCATGTGCAGATACAATGTGTTTCCACTTTCATGTTGTCACTAACATAATTATGTAGACAAGGGATACAATCAATAATCTAGAAGCAACTGCCATGCCCAAACCTTCTAGAACAGAGGTTCAAGGTAGTCCTGGAACTGGGAGCTGTCGAGCAACACACTAGAGACTAGTGACCATAATAGAATGATTAATGAGAGCACAAGGAAGCATACCTCTTATCAGTTTTCTTCACAGCAGCACTAGCTTCCTCGAGTGTCTCATACTGCACAAACGCAAAGTTCCTCCGGATACGAATGTTTGTAATCTTGCCATAAGGTTCAAAATGTCTCTCAATATCTTCAAGTTTTGTACGGAAAGGATCAAAATTTATGACAAAGAGAGTTCTCGTCGGCTTTACATCCCCAGTAGGCCTATCACGGCTCCTTGATACTGGCTCAACTTGCTGCATATAAATGATGGCGATTAGCAAAATTCATTTTGGATGTTGGTACAGTCAATAGTAATGGAAAAAATACTTCTACAGGTACAGAGAGAAGGATTTACCCTTGACCATTCTACAGAGAGCCTGCGCCTGCTATTACCAAAGGACACATTGTCGAGGCGCCTTATGGCATCTTCTGCATCACGCTCATCTTCAAAGTAGATAAAAGCATAGCCTACAAGAGATACATGGATGGAGAAAATGAGCAAGGACTTTCCAGATTTTCATCTTCCTCTCTGATGTCATCTAGTATGCGATTACACACGGGGAATGGATAAAAATTTAAAACGCATGCTGATATTATAACGATTATGTAGCCTGCTCCCGTATACTCCCTCCGTCCCCATGAACTTGTCGCTTTGTAGTTCATTTTTGAACTACAAAGCGACAAGTTCATAGGGACGGAGGGAGTAGTACTTTTGGTGACGGTGAAACGAGTGCTTACAAGTCTAGATACCGCCATACAGGATTTAAATCAAAGTCCTCGTGCAGAATAGGGAGTACTCATTAGGCTGTTATATGGGTAACGTCGAAACAAGCGGAATTTGCCCCCAACATTAGTACGAAATGGAAAGAAAGTAAGAAAGAATGGTCGAGGAGTGAGGGAATACCGGACTTGATGTCGATCCGACTGATGGGGCCGTACTTGGAGAAGAGGCGCTCCAGGTCGTACTGGCGCGTGTCGAGGTCGAAGTTGCCGCAGAACACCGGCCTCATCTTCTCTCCTCCTCCCTCGCTGCCGCGCTCCCACCGTCCGCCCCAAAACCTTCGTGTCCCTCGGGAGTGCGGAGACGCTGCGGAATCGAAATCCCCAGAAATCGAATCGATGAACAGAAGCCCACGAGGTGGCACAGGAATCGAATCGGGCGAGGAATAGCCGGAGGATTCGGAAACCAACCTGCGGAGACGGCGAGTGCCGGAGGAGGAGCGAGAGGTTAAACCCTAGCGGCCTTGGAAACTCTTCCGGAAGGGAGGCAGCAAGCAGCCGGTGTGGAGGACGCGAAGGAGCAGGGGACAAACGAAATGGAAGCGATGTCTAGTTTTGGGCCCATTTACGCGGCCCAGTTATTTCTTTTCGTGGGTACTATTTGTTGCTGGGCTGGATGCTTCGCCTGTTGGGCCTCGGACCAAATTCACAGGCCTTGACCTTGATCACGTCTCGCTTAAGTATCGGCCGGCGTCTTTGCCTGTTGCTATAGTTAATCAGAAGACGACGATGAACAGTCAGGAACACTACTCTTCTACTATCTGTCTCCTCCATCCTTCACAGCATCGCGCATCCGTGCGTGCTTTCCAGCCACAACTCAAAAGCGCATTCTATCTACGTACTAGCTACCTAGCCAGCTTAGGTGTTGACTGCTGAGAGAAGTTCAATTCAAAGACGACGGACCAATCACGTCACCGAGAGCTATTAGCTATACAAACCTAGCTCACATCAACTCATCATCGCTTGCTCTCGTTCGTGGATCAACGCCTTCTTCTCCAAATAAAGCCGCACTAGATTCCAACCTAACCAAAGCCACACAGAACGAAGCATCTCAAGCTCTACTGTGCGTGCGTGTGTGATGCATCTGCATACGAGTACGAGCTAACACACGCATGGCGCGGCAACCACCTCCACGATCCATCATCAGCTTTAACTTTTAAAATTAACCAGCGACTTGCAGGGAAAAGCGAGGACGATAATTAAACTAAAACTAAATAGGTATCCCATGCACATGAGTGAGTGTTCTCTCTTCCAGGCTCCAGCTCCCAGTCCCAGCCATGATTGATCTGCTGGAGTATCTAGTGGACAGTATCTGCGGCAACATGTGCCCAGATTTTGGCCACGCACACACGTCCGCGCGCCCTAAACAATTGCACCTAAATGGAAAAGCTTACTGCGTTTCAATTCGTTTCCCTTCCGGTAGCTGGATGCTGGATGCTGGATGGCTGGCTATCTGCTGTGAAGGTGATGGTAGTTTGGTTTCCACGTACGCACCTTGCTTAAATTAATCATCTAAACGATACTTATATGTTGAGTGACTGTAAAAGAGCATCTGCATTGTGCTAACACCTGTCCTGATCTGTCCTACAACAAAGATCCACCGTACGTGTGTGTGCGCGTGTGAATAATGATTTGCCCAAAAAGCAATACGATTACGACGAGGAGAGGTAGGTATCAATAATCCATGCACCGGCACTCATCATTTGCAGATACAGACCTTCTGGTTAACTTTGGCGACAGCGTACTATTCACTACTACAAAAAGCATTTTTACAGGCGCCTCAATTTTTCAAACACAGGCGGTCCTTAAAAATATACGACTGTGATGACGAATGATATAATAACCGTCTGTGATGAAAGAACAACACAGGCGGATTTTAAAGAACAACCGTCTGGGTAAATACATGATCTTCAGAATCGGTTCTTAATTAAGAACCGCCTGTAATGCAACGAACTTCACAGACGGATTTTAAGAAACAACCGTCTGGGTAAATACATGATCTTCACAGACGGTTATTAATTATTAACCGCCTGCAATGCCATGAACTTCACAGACGGATTTTAAGAAACAACCGTCTGGGTAAATACATGATCTTCGTTGGCGGTTCTTGATTAATAACCGTCTGTAATGCAATGAACTTCACAGATGGATTTTAAGGAACAACCGTCTGAGTAAATACATGATCTTCGTTGGCGGTTCTTAATTAATAACCGTCTGTAATGCAATGAACTTCATAGTCGGTTCTTGATTAACAACGGCCTAAGAAGATCATGTATTTTCAGTGGCGGTCATTGTTTAATTATCATAAGCGGTTTTCATTGAAATTACAGGGATGTAGTTGCAATTATATATCACAGCCGCATGTAGTCGTGCAGGCAAAATTGTATCAGGAAAAAAACACAGATGAGCTAGCGGATACTAGTACAGTAATGCATTATAGGAAATGCTCGATCACCAGTGAGGCTGGCTTAATTGTGATAATACACCATTAGAGGCTTTACAATTGTTCAAAGATAAAAAGGAGTGGAGAAAAGTTTTGTGCTTGTCCATAACCGACGACGCGCCTTATATAGGTCTGTGCGGAGTAGACGAGGGAGCGGTTCGTTTCCCGCGCATTGAACTCTTTGCAGACCTCGTGCGGCGCACAATTAAACCACTGCGGAAGACGATCTTGAGAGATCCTTGCACGCGTCCCTGCACCACGGCTTCTCAACTTCTCCGCAGACCTCGTGCGGCGCGTCAGTTAATTAACACTTCTCAGACCGTTAAATAACATATTGTAATTTCAAAAATGATTATCTCAGGCGGTTATTACTTATAAACCGCCTGAGAAAAAAGAAGTAAAAATCTTCACAGACGGTTGGTACTTAACAACCGTCTGCAAATATGTTTATCTAAGGCGGGTATAACTTAACAACCGCCTGGGATAATGCCCGATACTCTTCTGCAGTTTCCTTATCCCTTGCTTCTTTTTTATTTAGATTCCAATATAAATACTCAAACATGTTTACATTCTGCAAATTGTGTTCAAATTCGATGATTCTTTCTTCTACATTTGTATTAAATTAACATCTACCAACTGAACAAAATATTTAGTTCATTGCGCATTGAACTCTTTGCAGACCTCGTGCGGCGCACCATTAAACCACTGTGGAAGACGATCTTGAGAGATCCTTGCACGCGTCCCTGCACCACAGCTTCTCAACTTCTCCGCAGACCTCGTGCGGCGCGTCAGTTAATTAACACTTCTCAGGCCGTTAAATAACATATTGTAATTTCAAAAATGATTATCTCAGGCGGTTATTACTTATAAACCGCCTGAGAAAAAAGAAGTAAAGATCTTCACAGCGGTTGGTACTTAACAACCGTCTACAAATACGTTTATCTAAGGCGGGTATAACTTAACAACCGCCTGGGATAATGCCCGATACTGTTCTGCAGTTTCCTTATCCCTTGCTTCTTTTTTATTTAGATTCCAATATAAATACTCAAACATGTTTACATTCTGCAAATTGTGTTCAAATTCGCTGATTCTTTCTTCTACATTTGTATTAAATTAACATCTACCAACTGAACAAAATATTTTGTTCATTGCGCATTGAACTCTTTGCAGACCTCGTGCGGCGCACAATTAAACCACTGTGGAAGACGATCTTCAGAGATCCTTCCGTCGCACGCGTCCCCTGCACCACGGCTTCTTAACTTCTCCGCAGACCTCGTGCGGCGCGTCCCCTGCACCACGGCTTCTTAACATAGCATTTGTTGTATGTTTTTTATGTTCTGACCAATTTCAAAGGATTTATGAAGTGAAATTTAATGGTAACCTTTACTTATCAATAATATTACAAGAAGGTGGATTTTTGCCTTTTTAAAGGACCACATTTAATCAAGAATATTAAATAAGAAGAAGTAAATATCTTCACAGGCGGTTATTGCTTAACAACCGCCTGAGATAATGCCCGATACTGTTCTTCAGTTCCCTTATCCCTTGCTTCTTTTTTATTTAGATTCCAATATAAATACTCAAACATGTTTAGATTCTGCAAATTGTGTCCAAATTCGATGATTCTTTCTTCTACATTTGTATAAAATTAACATCTACCACATGAACAAAATATTTTTAAAACTTGTATAGCTGACATTGTAATGTTTTGGTAAATATCAAATTAATTTCTACTCACATATTATTCACATTTGTGTATCTCATAAAAAAAAAGGTTCCTTCACTCAAAATTGTTGGTATGAACATATTTGTATAATTTATACATGTATGAATTCTTTTAATTTTTTTAAAAGCATTCCAACATGTCAAACTTCAAATTATCCACCATTCTAACTAAATGCTCATATTCATATGAGGCATTCATCAAATTATGAACACACATTGATTCCAAAAAATTTAAAAAAATATGAAAAAATTCCTAGATGTTGGTATGATGATTAAAAATGTCCACTGAAAAAATAAATGAAAAAAGCATTATATTCATCAAGATAGAAAAATGAAAAATAGCATTTGTTGTATGTTTTTTATGTTCTGACCAATTTCAAAGGATTTATGAAGTGAAATTTAATGGTAACCTTTACTTATCAATAATATTACAAGAAGGTGGATTTTTGCCTTTTTAAAGGACCAAATTTAATCAAGAATATTAAATAAGAAGAAGTAAATATCTTCACAGGCGGTTATTGCTTAACAACCGCCTGAGATAATGCCCGATACTGTTCTTCAGTTTCCTTATCCCTTGCTTCTTTTTTATTTAGATTCCAATATAAATACTCAAACATGTTTAGATTCTGCAAATTGTGTCCAAATTCGATGATTCTTTCTTCTACATTTGTATAAAATTAACATCTACCACATGAACAAAATATTTTTAAAACTTGTATAGCTGACATTGTAATGTTTTGGTAAATATCAAATTAATTTCTACTCACATATTATTCACATTTGTGTATCTCATAAAAAAAAAAGTTCCTTCACTCAAAATTGTTGGTATGAACATATTTGTATAATTTATACATGTATGAATTCTTTTAATTTTTTTAAAAGCATTCCAACATGTCAAACTTCAAATTATCCACCATTCTAACTAAATGCTCATATTCATATGAGGCATTCATCAAATTATGAACACACATTGATTCCAAAAAATTTAAAAAAATATGAAAAAAATCCTAGATGTTGGTATGATGATTAAAAATGTCCACTGAAAAAATAAATGAAAAAAGCATTATATTCATCAAGATAGAAAAATGAAAAATAGCATTTGTTGTATGTTTTTTATGTTCTGACCAATTTCAAAGGATTTATGAAGTGAAATTTAATGGTAACCTTTACTTATCAATAATATTACAAGAAGGTGGATTTTTGCCTTTTTAAAGGACCAAATTTAATGAAGAATATTAAATAAGAAGAAGTAAATATCTTCACAGGCGGTTATTGCTTAACAACCGCCTGAGATAATGCCCGATACTGTTCTTCAGTTTCCTTATCCCTTGCTTCTTTTTTATTTAGATTCCAATATAAATACTCAAACATGTTTAGATTCTGCAAATTGTGTCCAAATTCGATGATTCTTTCTTCTACATTTGTATAAAATTAACATCTACCACCTGGACAAAATATTTTTAAAACTTGTATAGCTGACATTGTAATGTTTTGGTAAATATCAAATTAATTTCTTCTCAGACGTGAAATTTTAATTAACGATGAACACACTACATCCATTAACAATATTCAATCATTCACACAGTTCAAGAACACACAAGATACTCATTCATTAACAATATGCACATCTCACAAAAGAACACACAAGATGCACAATATTTACACAAGAACACACAAGAACACAAAAGATACACAAGTAATATTCAATCACATAGATGAAAAAAGATAGATTTCATTCATTAACAATATTTACAAAACAGAAGCAACTAAAAACAACAAAAATAAAAACTAATTAAATCCTACTCCTACTCCTCTTCCATCTCCTCCTCCTCGTCCTCCGGCGGCGACTCCGGCACCGGCTGCACCGGCTGCACCGGCGGTGCAACCCCGAGGTTGCTAGCCGTCGCCTCCACCAGCGTTCTACGGCCCTGGGGGCCAAGAACCTGGGCCATCGTCGCGAACAGAATGTCGAGACGATCAGCCACCCCCACGAGGGCGTAGAGGTAGTGGCCCAAGGTACCCATTCCAGTATACTCTGGAAGGGTACCCAGCCCCAAGGCACTCATGGCGCGAGACGTATTGTTGTACGCCTCTCGCGCCATGAGGAGGCGCTGCTCGGCGTTGATCTTCTCGGGGGAGCTGCAACATTGTTTCTTGCAAGGTGGCTCCCTCGGAGGGCTTGGCGGCGGAAGGTCGGCCATAGTGGTGTTGGGTCGTCGGAGCGGAGGAAGACGAAGAAAACAAGAGGATTCAAAGTGAGCGATGCGCTTGTGAGCCATAGTGGTGTTGGGTCTTTAAGGCCGCGCGGAGTGGAAAAGAAAGGTCGCACCTCGGGGAAAAGAAAGGTCGCGCACGCGTGACATGGTCACTGACGTGTGGGACCGGGTCCACATGTCAGTGACCGCTGATTAAGTCAGGGGATCCTCATCCCGGTTGGTGAGGGGTCTTTATGTAGGCGTTCATCAAATTAAGAAGTAAATATCTTCATGTTTAACTCAGGCGGGTGTTACTAACCAACCGCCTGAGATAATTGTATCTTCTCAGACGGGTGTTACTAACCAACCGCCTGAGATAATTGTATCTTCTCAGGCGGTTGGTAAGTAAAATCCGACTGAGATAACAGTCTTCCCTGACGGTCGGTACTTAAAATCCGCCTGAGAAAATGTGAGTCTATATATACCCCTCGGCAGCATTGGAAAAACCTAACCCGGGCGAAACACTTAGACGCCGTTAGGCTGCCAAAATTTCGTTTGCCGCCAAGTGTTCCCCCTCGTCACTTCCAGGTACGCCGCCGAGCTTCGCCGTCGCCGAGCTTCGCCGTCGTCGCCGAGCTTCGCCGTCGCCGCCGAGCTTCGCCCTCCTCACTTCCAGGTACGCCGAGCGAAGCCATTTCCGTCACCGCCGAGCTTCAAGGTAAACCCTAAACCCTTCGACCTTCCATCCTCCTTCGTCGTGCCGCCTCCCTCCCCGCCCTCGCTGCCGCCTTGCATATCCTTGGTTAGGGTTCGGGAATTAGATAATGGTAGGCATCCTTGGTTAGGGTTCGGTGGAATTCGAAAAACTGTCAAGTTCGGTGGCATCTTTGGTTAGGGTTCGGTGGGGCAAGATTTATGTGGATGGTTATATCACGATAAATTGGTAGTTGGTTCTGTGTGTCTGAAACTGTTCCGACACATTAGTGGTAAACATGATTCTAGACTCTAGTAACAGCAGTATATTCCCTATTTCTGTCATCGGCCTTGCATATGCCACATAATTCTCTATTAGGGGCAAGATTTAGCTATATTTGGTTAAGTTGACCAAATTTGGCTAATTTTGGCTAAGTTACATTAGATATAGTTATACTTGACTAATTTTGACTAAGTTATGCTATATTTAGCTATATTTGGCTACTTTTGCTTAGAGTTAGCTATGCTAGACTAAGTTTGGCTAAGTTTGCTTTTATTTCTCTAAGTTTCATTTGAGCAATTGTAGCTAATCTGTGCTACCAAAGATGTCTGCACTTGTGGCTCCATCAGCTTCATTTTAGCAATTGTACCTAATCTGAGCTACCAAAGTTATGCTATATTTAGCTCTGAAGCCAAACAAAAGTTGCTGGCCAACTCATTTGTGATGCCAGGAGCATCCTCACGCCCATATCTAGGTAACACTAGGTGTGGCGATGGAGTCTGAGCATATGATGCCGATCTCTATGATACAAGAATTTAGTTAGGCCTATATAACTTCAAAAATGTGTTTTGGCTAAATTTACTTAATTGAGCCAAAATTGAGAAAATTTGTTTTAAATATGACCAAATTTAGTTATGCCATTTATTAGATTTTTTGTCTTATTAGATCTAGCATGGAAAGCTCTAAGAAGACTGGTCCTGATTGTAACAACAAAGAAGACAATATGGAGTTTACTGACTCCAGCAGTTCAGGCTCCTATCACAGTCCTTCGGATCCTTTTCCGAATATAAAAATTAAAAAGACTTCAGTGGATCTAGACCCGGAATATGATCCTGCCGACGAGGTATGGATCACGAATCTTAACTTCAGCAGTTCAAGTTAATGTTGGTTGTCAAGTATACGAAGTCTTATAATTTTTTTCTACCTAGATTAATCTCGAAGACAATGAGGTGACATCGGCTCCTAAAACCGCAGAAGGTTCACCAATGGATGAATCCTCAGCTTCACTCAAGCGGAAACGAGGGCAACGAGGTCCCAATAAGGGTCTATTGGACCGCATCATGTACATAACAAGTGTCGGTCCAAGTGGGCTTCCCCAAGAACCACTGGATTCAGTTACCAAGTACCGTAATGCATGCGGTTTTCTTGTTAGGGAGGTTGTGCCGATCACAACCGAGAATTGGAGGAAATTACCCGAGCAGACCAAGAATGAGTTGTGGGAAAAGATAAAGAAACAATTCAAGTTCCCGAAAGGCACAGAAGAAGCTGTAAAGAAAGCAACATTGGTCTCTTGCGGCAAGAAGTTTCGATGCTGGAAGAGTGAAATGAATGCTTATGTTAAGGCCAATAAGGTCCCTAGCCCGAGGAAGATGGGAAAAATCACACAAGCTCAGTGGCAAGAGTTTGTTCGTCAAAAGAGCACACCTGATGCTAAAGCTCTAAGTGCAACTAGGTCAGAGCTTGCAAAAAAGAACAAATACCATCATCGCTTGGGGTCTGCCGGATATGGCCCCAAAGTCCAGAAATGGAATAAGATAATAGACGACATTCTTAGTAAGGGCAATCCTCACCCATTAGAAGGGTGCGATGAGCGAACTCAACGCTGGGTCTTTGCTCGGTCAGGTTTGACCAGCGAGGGCAAACTTGAAAAGCCCGACTCTCTGAATGAAGTAGAGGATAAAATGAAAGAAGTAATTGAAAAGCAACAGAAGGGTCTCTTCAAGCCGAAGAGGGAGAATGACCAACTTACCGCTATCTTGGGAAACCCTGAACACAGCGGACGGGTTCGAGCGGTCTCTTCTCAAATGTCTTGGCTAGATGGTTTCCCTAAAGATAAAGACACATATAGAAGACGTGAGAAGTTTAAGAAAACACTTGATGAAACAATTGCTCAAAAGGTCAAAGAAAATATGCAAGAAATTATGGAACAACTTAGACAATCAGGACAATTAGTGGCACCGAGTACAATGATGGTTCCGGTGCAAAAGGAGCAATTAGTATCTCCAACTGCCTACCCTAGCAGCGTTGGTTCCGTGCCAGGCTCAGGGTCAGCCCATAAGTTCCCTGTCGATGATATTGCTAACGACAAATCTTGTCGTCTTCTTGTCCCGATAGGCAGAGCAGGGAACAAAACCAAACAGGTTGCCACTGCTATGGCAAAGCCTGATCGTGACTTCAACGGGAGTCCACTTCCGTTGTATTATTCTGTGGTGCAAGTTCTTCAGATCATTGATAATGATTATGAAGATTATGAAATAGACCACGTCACACCTGAGGGGATCGCGACTCTGAGGCAGGCTGTCAACCAATTAATCCTTTGGCACCGACGCGATATCGTGTTGGACGATGAGCCAATTTCTAGCCCCGTCGCATCTCCAAATACTGCAACCCCATCTTCTAAGGCGAAAGTGCATGAAGATCCACTCCCAGTCCGGGAAGATCCACTCCCCCTATGTCTGAGCAAGGATGATGATATCCAAGAGCAACAAGTTGGACAACAACTTCAAGCAGTACCAGAGCAAGCTGTTGCTAGTAAAGAGCAACTAGTTGAGCAACAGCTTGAAGTAGTACTAGAGCCAGCTGCTGGGAGTAAAGAGCAATCAGTTGAACAACAGGTTCAACAACAAGCCAGTGTCCAACTTCCGACGACTACTCCTCGATCATCAGTGCCTGTCAAAGTTAGCTCATACGAAAATAAGAAACCTTCATCAGAAGTGACAAAGTATTTGGAAGCTATGAAGGAAAATATTAGAAAATCGAGTGCATCTCGTTCTTCTCATGAGCCAGCATTAGAAGATATCGAGGAGTGGGAAGAAGACGGTGTCATGTATAATCGGCGGACGGCTTTAGTTAAACCAGGAGTTCCAATATACAAGCTTGAGGATGTTCCTCCTAAATTTGAGAATGGGAAGCCGTTAATGACATCCGTACAACTTAGCAAACAACCCGTCGCGCTCAGAAGAATGCATGAGTGGTACATCACTGCCAGCACAAAATATGGTCTTCAGTGCGTCACATTTCGTATTCCAAAAGAAGCATTCTGGAGCACTGGAGTAGATAAACGAGTCATTTTATTTGAAGAGCTGCTTTCCCTTTTCCATCGGGGCATGCTCGAAATCAACCTGCTGCTCGTCTGGTGCTTGTAAGTGCTCTAATATTTTGTATTTGCTTTTCTTACTACACGCATACGCATTTCATGAGATTATAACAATTCTGGACTTCTTCAATAGGATGCAATACATGGATAATGAAAAGTTGGCGCACAAGACAGGTATCCTTGACCCTACTAGGATTGCAAAGTCGCTATTCGACGTCCAGGCAAATCGAGAATCAAGCCAGTACAAACACATGAAAAAAAAAGATTTTGAAAGAGCAATTGCAAAACTTAAGAAGGATAGAAAGGCAGAAGTTGCAGCTTACATAGGACATGCGATGTTTAACTTTGTCAGAGACGGCCAGGACCTCGTAAAGGCTCCGTACCACTTCGAGTAAGTTCGACACATGGCATTGAAATAGCAATTATTGGTAATTGTTAACACGTGTGTTTGTATGTTTGCAGTAATCACTACATAATGATCTTCATCAAGCCAACGCAGGGAATGGCAACAGTCTTGGACTCGGCCGATTACCCACCAGATCGTTACAAAGATTTCCTTTCCATTTTGAAAAAGTACGTTTATTCAATAATTTTAATTTACGCACATTTAGAATGTGTTGACAAGTTTTATATGACATTTCTTGTATTACAGCGCTTGGCGGTTTTACGCGGAACAGCTTGGCGGTCAGAGACCTCCTAATACGAATGCATTGGACATTAAAACGTATTATGCTTGTCCGAAGCAGCCTGCTGGGAGTGTCTTATGCGGGTATTATGTATGCGAGCATCTTCGGACCGCCGCCGTATATAGAGTCAATCGTGAGGATGTAAGTTATCCTTAATGTCGATACCTTATTTTCTTACTTTTGTGTTTCATTTTCATTGTAACTAGCATAGTTTAATGCTTATATTCTCTGCTGTTCAATATTACCAGAAACATTATTTTCATATTTTGATTCCAACTTCAAAATTCAATTGCTCATAGTACAACTGCTCCAAAAATACCTACTAAATTCTTGTATACTCTCACTTTGATCTATACTTTGAGATTGTTGAAACCAACACATTCTAAACCTTGTTATGTGTTATATTGCAGCACAAGAAGAATCTGAACGAAGAATGGCCGGTTTGTAGAAGTATTCCTGATGGAGGAGCCGACAGGATTGCTTCTGAACTCTGTCAGTTCATTCGTCGCGAAATTTTGCACAAAACGGGGAAGTTCTTTGATAAGAGAGGTTCAGCAGCTGATGTGCCAGAACTTTGCGACTATACCAATCTAAACAGTTTTTAGTGAAAACTTGTAAACTTTGAGATGAAATTGTATCTGTAACTTGTACATATGTATATTGTTTTAGTGAAATTGACTTCTGTGATGATAATATTGTTGTCTTTTGTTCTGTGATGATTGTTGTTTTTTGTTCTGTGATTATATTGAATTGACCTGGAAATTAGAAATAACAGCAGTAGTACTGCATGACTGTGAAAAACAATTATCACAGGCGGCTAGATACAAGTAAAGAAACATCTGTGATAACCTAATTTTCACAGGCGGTGTCTGTTATGGTAGAAACCGGCTGCGTTAAAGGGTCTTCACAGACGGCTGATATAGGTAAACTCCGTCTGTGATAACTTCATTATCATAGACGGGTTAGTTATGCTTCAATAACCGTCTGTAAAGACACATTATCATTGACGGTTAGTTATGCTTCAAAACCCGCCTGTGAAGACATATTATCATAGGCGGTTAGTTATGCTTCAAAATCCGCCTGTGAATACAAATTATCATAGACGGTTAGTAATGCTTCAATACCCGTCTGTGAAGACTTCTTATCATAGACGGTTAGTTATTCTTCAATAACCGTCTGTGATAAGACGTTTATCACAGACGGTTATATATGCTGCACGACCCGTCTGTGATAAAGTATTTTCACAGACGGCTAGCCTAAGTAAAGAACCGCCTATGATAATCGATCTTCACAGGCGGCTATCCTTAGTGAAGAACCGCCTATGATAATTACTCTTCACAGGCGGTTTCACTTCTCCGCCTGTGAAATTGCGGATTATCACAGACTCTTCGTTTCAGGCGGTTTTAAAAGCCGTCTGTGATAATAGGTTTGGAGCCGCCTGTGATGAGGCTTATTGTAGCAGTGTATTAACATTGTCAGCTCATCAAGATTATGCCAGCTTCACTATCAATGCACAGCGCAGCCAGAGGTCTCCCTGCAACTTGAGCTGCTGAAAGCCAGGGACTAGGCTAGCTCCGACACACGTTTGGTGGTGCATGCAGCGAATGTAATCTGTTGCCTAGGTAGTGATGCCTGCTTTCAGTGAGGAGGTGCAGGTCCAGAGTACACATGAACAGTAAGCAAAGCAACAGCGTACTTTAGGCTGCAAGGGCTTAAGCTTAACCGAAGCTACTACTGCCACAGGTTATAGCCTCGATTGGATGATGCATTGACAGACGGCACAATATTTTTTTTCTCTAATAAGCTCCAGCAAGAAGATGACACGTCGTCAACTGGATATTAACCTCAACAGCTTGCACTTGCAGTACGTAATTAACCTGCACTGCAAATAGACACACCCACCCACATGCGTGCAAGAGCGAGCCGTACTAGGAACGCGCGCGGCGATGAAACAAAAGGGATAAATGCATGAGCCAGTGATGCCGCGTACGTACTACAATAGAATCGGATGCATGCCAGCTAGCTAGGTGGCGATGCGATTCCATCCATGTACGTACGTATGGGACTTAAATTTTTGGCCGAGTAATTAATTAGCTGTGCATGCATGTGATTAGCAGCGCTGGTCACATGCGCTCATGATCCTTCGCTACCTAGTTACTACTGATTAGCAGGAGATTTCTAGGAGGAACCGAAAGGTACATGCATGTATTAAGGCAGCAGGCAGCACTACTGATGTTAATAATGCTTAATTTGGGAGGAGCCAAAGCTAACGACAACGGTGTACTTGTGTTCCCACCAAGCACGGCTTTTATTTTTGTTTCTGAATTTATTAGTTTCACCGATCGGGGAAGGTGCCATGTTACATCACGCTTTAATTTGTTTCCTCTCACTGATCTATAGTGAGTGTTCCTTGATTAGAGCGCAAGGCATTGATTAAAATATTGGTGTAGCACGATCTTAGCAGCTAGGGAATTTGTTAATTACTATAGGGAAAACTGAAAAGTACGATGAAAACCGATCGATGCATTAGAAACGTGTTGCCGGCGATTACCAAGACAGTATGTTTCTCTTCTAGGTTTTATACTTTTCTTGTTTGTACTAAGGTGCTGTACATTCTGTCGAATTACTCCGATTCGTGAAGATTAAAGAACGCTAAAGAGATAGTGAATTGGATTAAGATTTGTCAGTCAGTACTATCATGAGTACATACATGACGGTGCATGCAGGAGCGGTTGGTGGTAGTGCTAAATTTGGAACTACTCCCTCCGTCCTCATGAACTTATCGTTTTCACTACAGAAATCTCGACGATTTGCGACGGCCCAAATAAGCTAGAAACCATCGCAAATAAGCTATTTGCGACGGCTTTCCTTATTTGCGACAGCTTTTGGCCGTCGTAAATAGGCTTATTTGTGACGGCCAACAGTAATCGTCGCAAATTATTGCCAGGGGGGCCCCATAGGGCTAGTTGCAACGGCCTGGCCGGTGGGCCCCGCATGGCTAGTTGCGCCAGGGGGCGGGGGCGCGGCGGGCCGGGGCCGACGAGGTCAGTGGCGGCGAGACCGGGGGCAGCGGGGGCACGGCGGGGCGGGGCCGGCGAGGGTGCGGCGGGGCGGGGCCGGCAGGGGCGGCGGGGGCGCGGCGGGGCCGGCGGGGGCGCGGCGGGGCAGGGGCGGCGGGGGGCGCGGCGGGCCGGGGGCGGCGGGGCCGGGGGCGGAGCGGAGCGGCGGCGGCACGCGTAGGGATGAGACGAAGTGAATGAATTCGGCCTGATGATATATGCCTTTAACTTGCGACGGCCAGGTTAATTGCGACGACCGTAGGGTTTGCCGTCACAACTAATACTATTTGCTCTGGCTAACGGAAAAGGCCGTCGCAAATAAGCTTAATTTGCGACGGCCTTATTATTTGCGACGGCTTCTAAGAGTATATTTGTGACGGTTTTTATAATTTGTGACGGCCATTTGCGGGCCGTCGCAAATACGGGCGGATGTTGCAAATGATCGCGTTATTTGTATCATGGGGATTTTTGAACTACAAAGCGACAAGTTCATGGGGACGGAAGGAGTACTACTATAATTGTTATTTTCCATTTTACTTGTATCATTCTGTTTGAACGGTATTATTAATTATTTCAAGATATTAAAAACGTCTAATTAAGAGAAGCAGTTGATAGCTGAACCATCTGGTGGGAAGGGTAACAGTCGTCTAATTTGGAAGAACGTTATACGTACTCAGAGAAGGATGTGAGATCAACTGATCAAGGTTTCTCGTGTTGACAGGAGACGAAGAGAGCAAAGGAAGTTTCTCAGATAGAAGCGCATAAGGCAGCGTTGGTTGATTAAATATGGCTAAGTGCTGAAGCAGGTAGATCGATGCAGAACACCAAAACTGTATTGTCGGAAGTTGTGTCATGTGGTCCAAAATGCTTAATTAGCCGCAGAGTCAAATGCAGTAGTCCGGATATATAGATGATTAGTTGTTCAATATAACCCGGCGGCGGTCTAATCCAGCATCCTGTGGATTTGGGCGGTCACTAGATCACCTGATGGTGTTGTTAATTGCATGGTTGTCAAAGCTGGAAAGCCTGGTCGTCAGAGAGCGAGCGAGCTAGGTCGCCTAGCTTTGCAAAGACGATCGAAGACCTCGTGTACGTACCAGCGGTTTCACACCGTACCATACCAGCAACCATGTCGCTCGCTCGTTGGCTGGGATCTTCGTTCCTTGTCGTCTTTTGCATCGCGTTGCGCGAGATGTGAACGCTCGGTTCCCTTTCCTTTTTTCCTACACGGAGCATGCTGCAGTACACAGTTCTTAATTTTGTTGGTGCCAACAACATGGTTTTTCACGTACAGCACACAGACAATTAGCTCCAGTGGCACGCAGATATATACAGTGCTTAAAAGCACGCACGCATGATGTGATAACAAATTAAAGCCAAAGATATCGTAGTAGGCGCATCAAGCCTACGTGCTATAGCTAGCTCTTAACAGTGTCATTTGACCCGTAAGCCGTCGTCTTCCGGAAAGTGAGATGGACCGGAGGAGAAGGTGAGCGAGCGACGGTATGGGATGTGACGAGAGAGGGATGATCGATGAAATGAAAGGCCGTGTCGCGCGGGCAAAATCGCGCGCGTGGCTGCTTGCTTGCTTTCATGCATGTTGGAATTAATCTATGGCGTGGTGATCGCGCGCGATGCATGGAACGCTGCGTGGGATGGGCGAGACAGCGCTGGGATCGATGGATAAGCAACCGCATGCAGGTAGATAATTGGTGGCCTAACACGGTCAACAAGATCTCTAGCTACTCCTAGGCACGAGCGAATTAACGGGAAGGAGAAGGAGAGCGCGGCGGCTGACCAAACCCTAGCCATCGCCGCGCTACCACAAGTCCGCGCGCAGCCACGCGCCGGTCGACGCGTTGGCGCGTACGTAGCCATGCGGCTACCACGTCAAACTTCTTCCGATGATTTCGACAGGATCGGAACGCACGCCGACCGGCCGGACTCTTCTCTTCTTCAACACGGCACCTGACGTCTTCTTCCTGGTTTCCTCCTCTTTTTCGCTCAAACTAACGTTCATTCTTCAGGGTCCGGTCGGCATATGTCTAAACTGTCATGAACACTACGTACTGTTGATATACACCCTCCGTTTAATTTTTGTTTGAGGCTGATTAATTAGTTTGAATTTGAAAGACCATAGGATGGAAAAAGAAGTTGCACCTAATAAGGGGGTGACAGTTTGTTCAGATAACTAAGGGGGTGACAGTAACAGCTATCGAAATTAAAGTAGCGGCACGTCTCGATCGTTCATCGCCCACTTGCTTGCTTGCGCGACCAAGCAGCTGAGAGAGCCAGCGTCATTCAGCCAACTCCGATCTCTGTATATCTTCTGAATTACGGAGTACTGTATTATTTGTTTGATCAGCAGGTGTCTTGACCATATACAATCAAACCTGCCGAGGCGAACCGGGAACGGAACAGGTTACCAAGCAGCTAGCCGCGTGCCTAATTGTTAACCATAAGATAGCAATAAGCTCGTCAAAATTAACTTGCCTAGCTAACGAAATCTACTATACGCTGCAACTGCTAATGTCATCATCATTACTGTCCTCTTGATACATACTCCCTCCGTTCCCATGAACTTGTCGTTTTGTAGTTCAAAAATGAACTACAAAGCGACAAGTTTATGGGGACGGAGGGAGTATAACTAACAAAACAAGCACGCTATGCCAGCTCTCGAGAAATTAAAGAGCAATTATATTGATAGTGCTAGCTCCTTACCAACTAACATAACGGAGGTTAGTAATAGGTATCCATAAATAAGCGTATAAACTAGCAATGCAGAGCCACTAACGCCGTTGGTGGAGAAGATTAACAACAAGGTTCAGATCCGGCTCAGTAGAACAGGATCTACACAGGAGGGTCAACCTGGAAACAGACATCAAGTTTTTTTTGACTGAATTATATATATAACAACTTCAACAAATGGTATAAAAAACATGTTAATACAGACATTTCATACATCAGTATTAATAGTACAAACATGCATGTACTTATACAATTTTCATGGCTGTAGATGCAGTTGTGATGAGCACACAGCTAGCTGTGTATCATCATGCATCACGTACTACTACACGGCAATTAAAAGATCCAAAATGAATGGTATAGGCCATATTGCAATAAAGGTTTAGGCATGCATGTGGGAAATATATATAAACTGTAAAATGGGCACGCCACCGCCTGCTATCGCCACCCTCCATTGACTTGGACCAGCTTGCGACCTCGCTCAAACGGCGACTGGTGTGAGTTGAGGTGGACGGCTTCCAAGCAAAACAACAAAACCTGTCAGTTTCTATGGATTTTCATTTCATTTCGTTTGCACCAAGACAGACAGACAGACAGACAGCACAAAGTTCTACGTACCGTGGATTAACGATTGTACCGGTGGCACCTCTTAGGAGACCGGTTCGTCAAGTAATCCTAATAAGACTGCTCCACTAGCTTGAATTGGATGTTCATCTTTCTTTCAACGCTGGAGTTCTTGAATTTTTACTCCCTCCGTTTCCATGACTTGTCGTTTTGTAGTTCATTTTTGAACTACAAAGCGACAAGTCATTGGGAGGGAGAGAGTATTTATTAAAAATATTCACGGCTTATTAAAATTTGATTTTCCAAAATTGCGTGTTTTTTTTCAGTCTTTCACTCAAAATTTTGTTTCTTTTTGCGACAAATTAGCGTGTTGATCTTTGCAACAAATTATTGGTTTTAGTGGACCAGCAGCAGCTTACCAGGTATCATGGGATTCGCTCTTTATTCTATCGGGTCACAGACAAGCAAGCCCACTGTGTGTCGCATCACTAATTAAACAAACTAAGCGAGCACTTATTCTGCTTGATCTGTTCCATCGTAGATGGCGCTAGCTCTAACCAAAGAACAAACATGTGGAATAAATCGTACGGGCATAGTGTATAACCAAACCCAATGTCACGAAGTGCAAGCACACTTGGAGAAGAAGCAAGGAGGATCAAGCAAGCTAGAGTGTGTCGTCGTCAGTCCTCGAAGATGACGGGCCAGCACGCAATTTTGATGTTCTGTCCAGACATGAGCAGCTACGTATTTTGAAGAAGATCGTTCGATACTGACTGGATCTTTAAAAGGATTCTTCTAAAGTTTTCGTCCAGAAGATCCTACCACCTTACGAAAGGATTTCTCACCTTTTTTCTGTCTCCACCACCCAATCTTCGATTATACAGTACGTACTACACCAAATCTGAATAGTATTACACAAAAAGATTGGATAATCGTTCAGCCTTCAGCGAAATGGTCATGTATGCATGCAGTATGACTGGCGTGGAATGGATGAACATGAACAGATAAAAGGGGGCGAGCGATTTCAGGCGTCGTCGCTTCCTCTTGGCTGCCTCATCACTGGCCCTGTGACGTGGCGTGGCTAGGTGAGCCGAGAGGCAGCGCGACGCTCCAAAACCTGTTCCCAACCGATCCCAGAGATCGCGGTCCCCATCTATCCCACACCACCACCACCACCATGTCCATCCTCACCGTCTTCGTCTCTCCTCCGTCCCTCTCAGCTCGTCCTCCTCTGCTTTTTATTGCTCCACTCATTAGCTTTTGGTTGTTGTTGGTTGGTTCCCTTCTTGAGAGTTGAGACCCCCCAGAACCCAACTGGTACATCATCATCCATCCCCCAAGTGGAGAGAGATAGAGAGACACGGAGGCAAGAAGAAAGAGCCCCGGGAGGCAGGACGCAAGCAGCCGTAAGTGGGGCACGCGCGACGCGAGTCTCCCGAGATCCAAGAACCGCGAGATCCGGCGTCCCCTGCGCTCACCCTTGCCGTCGCCGGCGAAAGCTCCTTCCTTGATGCAGCCGGGGCGCGGTCTGGAGTTCTTGGGATCCCGGAGGCAAGATACGGTCATTCCGTCCGCTTCTTGCGGCGTGGATGCGGACACGTGCGCGTCCATGGCGCGGACGCGCTTCCCGAGTCCGCCGGAGGAGGAGCTAGAGGAGTTCTTCGATTCGAGGGAGGTCATGTCGCCGGCGTCCGTCTCGTCGCCGGCGAGTTCCGGCCGCCACGACGACGGGTGTCCCTTCGGCGAGACGCTGCTCGATGTCTGGGTCAGGGACCCGTCCAGCGTCCATGAGCGCCGCCAGAGGTTCGCCAAGTCCTTGGGCCTCTTGGATCCGTGCAACTACGGAGCCCAGCCGTGCTCGAGGCCTGATGCCACCGAGGAAATCCTTCCGGCCAGCACCAGTGCCGAGCTGCTCTCATCCGCCCCTACTTCTGCGTGCCCTGGTGGGGAGCCGACAGCCTCCGCAGATGGCGGCGCTCGCACGGACGAGGAGCTGGAGTGCGTCTTCAAGAACTTGGACGATGGCACAGTGTTTGTGGTCGACCAGATGGGTAAGGATGGGAGCTTCCGGAGCCTTAGGGAGAGGCAGTCAAACCGGACCGTCACTGCAGCAGAATTCGAGCAGACCTTTGGCTCTTCACCATTCATTCGTCAGATGATGCGGCGGGTGGAAGATTCAGAAGAACCTTCCACTCCAGAGAAGGCTTTGACGAAAAGGAGAAGAAGGAGGCTTGGATGGTTGCGGAGGCTGGGCATTGGTGCTTGTGTCGTCATGGATGCAGAGGAAGACGACGAGATGAAATCAACATCCTCCAGTTCTTGCTGGAGTTGCTCTGGAAAGGTCAATAGGGTCAAGGTTAGACCACACAAGAAGCGGTCAAAAGAATTATCTGCAGTGTACAAGGGCCAAGTCATCAAGGCACACGAAGGCGCAATTGTGACTATGAAATTTAGCTCTGATGGCCAGTATTTGGCTACTGGAGGTGAGGATGGGGTTGTTCGCGTGTGGCGGGTGATGGAAGGGGAGAGGCCTGATGAACATGATTTTGTGGAAGATAATCCTTCATGTGTGTTCTTCAGAGTCAATGAAAACTCTGAATTGTCTCCCATTAATTCCTGCGACGGGGGTAAGGGCAAGCATAACAAGAGTTCAAAGGGGGCTTCAGATCCAGCATGTGTAGTGATTCCTCACCAGACCTTTGCCTTACATGAGGATCCTGTGCATGAATTCCATGGCCACAATGATGTCATCTTGGATCTTTCATGGTCAAAGAATAGGGTGAGTTGAAGTTAAACAGTATGTTTTGATCTATGTACAACTGTTTATCATCTAACCTGTTCTGTATTCTCTTCAGGAATTACTTTCTGCATCCATGGACAAAACTGCTCGATTGTGGAAGGTTGGCTGCAACAGTTGTCTCAAGGTTTTTACTCATAATAACTATGGTAAGATTTTCCCTTGTTAACTGCTAGGTTACAATTTTTGGCACATGGCGTCTGATGCTAACACTCTGTATATTTCTGTTCTGCAGTGACATGTGTTCAGTTTAAACCTACCAATGACAATTACTTCATCAGTGGTTGTATTGATGGAATGGTTCGTATTTGGGATATTTCGAGATGTCAAGTTGTGGACTGGGCTGACAGTAAAGAGATAGTCACTGCAGTTTGTTACCGTCCAGATGGAAAGGTACTTTAAATCCTTACAGTGACAATTTTATCAGGTGATTATTTGTTAATATGCTAGAAAATTACAATTTTTGTATTATCGCTGATCTATTCAGGGTGCAGTGGTGGGGACAATCACAGGAAATTGCCGCTACTACGATGCATCAGGTAATCATTAGTTATTCTGTTCATGAGTTCCACTTAGTGTTTGTTCTCTCATTATGGTAAAGTAATGTTTGTAGATAAGTAGCTTCAAGTAGCAACAAAAAAAAATCTCGGCCGGTGGGCCACGGTTTTCTTTTAAAAAATAGCTCAACCGGAGTCCGGCTGATCAAAGCAGCAACGACATTTGTTGGTTAATATGTCAATGTCATTTGCTTGCAATGGATAAAATAGTTCTATATGCAAATTTTTGATAAGGGATATATAATGTTTCATTATTGGCACGACACTGGTGATGGCTAGACTGTTGCAATCCTATGATTGTTGAATACCTCAGATCTGTATATGCATAGAAAACTAGAAATTAGATACTGCAGCAGCCATGTTGCTGTTTACTTCACAGGAAGATGTTACAACCATATATATGTTTGTATACAGTAGATCCCAAGGAACATGTGTGACCTTACATTAATCTTTCCTTTTCGTTACCATATGATTTAGCATCTAAATTATTATGCTATTTGAAACGGGCACTATCATAAACAGATAAAATAATAGACTCGTTTTGAGGACCTATAGATATATACATTTGTTTTTTTCCCTTTTCCTATGCAGAAGTGTGATGTTTATGAAATCATATTGTGCGTCTAGTTTTAATTCATTATTCCTTTCTCTTAACAGAAAATCAACTGGAGCTAGAATCTCAAGTCCCCCTGTATGGCAGAAAGAAATCTCCACTTAAAAGAATAATTGGTTTCCAGGTATAGAGCTATTGATCTTGCACACATGATTGTTATGTCTTGAATATTCTGATTTTTTTTAATATGGCCATCAAATTGAATCTCATATTAGCGTTTTTCATCACTTGCATGAACAGTATTGCCCATCTGATCCAAAGAAACTGATGGTGACATCCGGTGACTCACAAATTCGCATTCTTGATGGAACTCATGTAGTTTCGAACTACAAAGGTATTAACACCTCTTCTAAGATTGCTCCTTTGAAGCGATGTATTCTTGGCTCCTTAAGTTAAACGTGCCTTCTCCTGTATTCAGGATTGCGAAGTTCAAGTCAAGCTGCTGCATCATTCACACCAGATGGAGATCACATTGTTTCTGCTAGCGACGACTCAAGCATCTATATGTGGAATTATGCAAACCAAATTGCCCCAGTCACAAGCCGTGTGAAGACAGTATGGTCATACGAACGTTTCTTCTGCAATGACGTTTCTGTTGCAATTCCATGGAACGCCTCACCCGCGAAGGGTTCTATTTCTCTGGCCTGCAACATCCCTTCTTCACGGCAAGAAGCACCTGATGACCTTCGCAGTTCACAAGACACAGCATCATACTGCCACGCTGAAGACTCGCATGATGGTGACAGCATGTATCAACTGCCATCCGGCAACTTCACTCTCAGCAATGCGTTCTTTGCAGAGCCCGCACCAAGGGGATCAGCAACATGGCCAGAAGAGCAACTGCCATCCAATTCAGTGACACCATCATCCACCTTGCGTAAATCTCAGTACAAGTTCCTGAAGGCTTCTTGCCAGAGTGCAGCAACGCATGCTTGGGGTCAGGTCATAGTTGCCGCAGGTTGGGATGGCCACATCAGGTCGTTCCAGAACTATGGTTTGCCTGTGCAAGTGTGATCTGGTACAAGACATGCATCCTTTCAACCATTGCTGCTTGATCAGATCGTAGAAAAGGTAGCTCAGAAGTCCACTGTAAAAAAATCTTTGATGGCCTCAAAACCTTGGTTAGCTGAAGTTGACGCTCGTCCTGAATATGATTACAGTACAAAGAGTCACATGGTTGGGTGCCTGCGCTGTAGTGCTTGTGGACCAAGAAGTTGTATGTAGTCCAGTGGTCCTGCAAGATCTTGACAGCGTCGATACATCGTGGGGAGGCCCGGGCCGTGCCTCACAAGCTTTTGCAATTAGTGTCTGGGTTCAGGCAGTGATATCTTGATGGTGCTGTTTCGTTTCTTTGTGTTGGCTCCTTATGGGGTCCGTCCGTAAATATATATAGAAGATGGACATAGTCTTGATGAATCTCCCTTGCCCTGATCTGAAAGGTGTACAAGAAGGCGAGCGGGGAGGTAGAGTTCACTGTTGGATAGGAAAAATTCAGTTCGGGGGTGCACATATTGGATTCATTTCATTTGTTTACGTTCACAGCAGTATGCCTTTAAGATGAACTGTGCCTACTGATGCATCCGTTTCTGTGTGCTGGGACTGGGGGAGGGGGACGGCATTGCTTTGCTTTGGGGTGGACGACACGGTCAGGTGGCCGTGGGGGACCTTTGTGCAGGCCCTCCCCCCTCGATAGGTATGGTGCCGTTGGCTTGGCTGGCTCTGAGTGATGGGTTTTTCCTTCCTAACTCCGGGGACCAGGCTCTGGGTATGGGAGTATGGGACTCGTCACTCATGGCCATGTGGCGTTTAAAGCTGGGTCCATGTCCAGATCTTGGCTTTTTTTTTTCTTCTCTCCACTCCTGCAGTGTCACGTCCCTTTTCTTCCAGATCCCCCGCATCTAGTAGGGGTTATCTTCATCTGCTCAGGAAGTTGCCATTCCTCAAATTTTCCATAAATTACCACCACCTTTTGCTCTGCATTTTATACTTTGCCAAGTTCCTGTTCCATTCAAGTTTCAGAACCTGTTTCCTCTCAAGAGTTTCGTCGTAAACTTCTTTCTAGAACTTATGCAGTGGCCCGTGGCAGATGGCTGATAACGCCTATGTAGTTATAGGGCATCGAATCAAGGTATGTCTTGGTGGCGAGTTGGGGAAGAACATCCATCCCTACCGCGGCGGTGCAGTGTTCAAAAATGTTTCTGCCAAGACTAGCAGGTTGTGACGGGAGGGGTTGCCCACTAGCTGGGTGACAATGCCCATGCTCAGCGAAGCATGGGCAACGCTTCATCGATCTCGAGATGCTGGGCCCTGTCTCCGTTTATCCAGCAGTCGAGTCGATGTGGTTTGAGTCTTGAGTGGCAGTCTGAAACGATCCCCGTGCCTCCGGGGGACAAGGCCGTGTGAAGTGCGAAGGCAGAGTCAGGCACTGTAATACTTCTTTCAGAGATACTCTCTCCATCCCTAAAAGGATGTCGTTTTTACAACTAAATTTAGTTCAAAAAACGACATGCTTTTAGGGATAGAGGGAGTAGATGCTAGTACAGTAGACTCTCACATCCCCCGTCGTCCCTGATGAAGGAAGCTTTTGTCGTCTCGAGGTAGACGGGTCACTCTCACTCATCAGCGGTGAACGAAGGCGGGCGGGGTCCAGCCGCCGGAGGGTGGGTGACGCCCCACGGCCACGAGGAGCCCATGGGCGATGTCAGCGGCGTCCACCACTGAGGTGAGGTGATGGGTCGATTCAACTTGCTAGTGCTGCTTTTCCATTCCATGACCGACGCTCGCTGTTCAGATAGATATGGAGATGTCCTTGTGCATGGCGTTCCTCGTTATGATTTGAGGTGTCATGAGCCATGCAGGGCGCAGCAGCCATCCTGCCCTGCCCCTGCCCTCACTGGAGTTTATCCTGATGAGATCCAAGGTCACTGTCTATATGCTTTTCTCTCTGCTCGCTCGCTGACAAGTGACAAAAGGTCAAATTATCTCGAGTAGTTTGTTCACGTACTTGTGGAGCATATTCTTCATCACTGTACCTTTGGTGTCATTTTCCTGCAGGAAGTAAGAGTACTCCCTTCGTCCTCATGAACTTGTCGTTTTGTAGTTCATTTTTAAACTACAAAGCGACAATTTAATGGGGACGGAGGGAGTAGTAAGTAAAGGCAGCAAGTAGTGGCGGCAAAGAGAAACTGCGACAAGTACTCACTCAGTTCTTAAAATAAATGATGTTTAGGATAATAAATTGAGTTCAATTTGAACTATTTCGAATTTTAAAGAGAAAAACCGCGAGAAGTGTAGCTGTTGATCTCTGCTATGAACATTCCTCTTTTGCGGAATTACAACGGATGTGATGTTCAGTTATGGTCGGCGGGCTGATCGCTGTCACGAATGTCAACGAAGTTTTGACAAAACCATGAATGAGTTATTAGTACGGATTATTTATTTTTCCCCAGATCGTGCCGGAATTGAGACGTTCAGAAGTACTCTTCCAGTTCTAAAAAATTATAAAGTTTTAGTTAAAATAAATTAAAATATGATAAACTTTTGGAACGGAGTAAGTTTTAGCCAAAATTTCCGTGGGGTTCCAAGTAACTGAACCAAGAGGCCCGGCCGCTTTCGCAGTCACTGTCCTTTGGGGCCCACAGTAACTGTTCAGCCTGAACAGTAGGGAGTCCAACAAATCTCGTCCCTCCCCATCACGGCGCGGCGGCGAGAGGGCAGGGAGCGGCGGCGATTGGATGGCCAGCAGTGGCGCCGCCGCGTCGGCGCTTTTGAGCCCCTGGAGAGCGCTGCTCCAGCGAGCGTTCGATGCCAACGCCCACCTAAGGCACTCCACTTACTTTCAGCTCGTAAGCTGCTTCGATCGCATGTTGCCCTTCTCCGTGTTTTTTTCTTCTTCTTCTGTGTGTCGGTGTGTTGGGAGACCAAATTATGTCAGCGATCCATCATTCGTTGCAGGCCACGGTGGGCGCCGGCGGCAGACCGGCGAATCGCACCGTCGTATTCAGGTACCTCCTAGGGCGTGGCTCCTCTCTCTTTCTCCCTCCAATTTCGTACCGGCTTCGAGGTGAACTTGAATTTGAATTTGTTCATATATATAGGGGTTTCCAGGAACACTGCGATAAAATTCAGATTAACACGGATGCACGAAGCAACAAGGTGTGTTGCTATGCCTTTCCGTTGCTAGATTCTCTGTTCATTTAGTGAAGGATCCGTTTCCGTTCACTGATTATCTGTGGATGCGTAAATTCTGAATGAACAGATTGCTGAGATAAGGAACTGCCCCTTTGCAGAGGTGAGCTTCGCAGAATTACCACAATTATACCATTGCATAATCCACATGTCAGGATATCTGCAGGCACATCCTAAGCATTTCAGTTCACATGTGCACATCGATTATGGCCTGATCTTTTTGTAACCCTGCAGATTTGTTGGTACTTCACTGACAGCTGGGAGCAATTCCGTATTAGTGGAAACATGGATGTGATTGATAGTTCCAGTGCAGACCCTGCCAAGCTCCAGGTTAGTGCTCATATAGTGGGATCTAGTAGAAATTGAAATCTACTGTATATAGTGGGATATGTTGGAAATTTAATCTTATAATGTATTGCACGGGATGGTCTGGTCAGGTGCACAGCAGCCAGTTGTTCTATTCGTTCAGTGTAGTGTAGCTTCACTTCAGTTCACACTTGGGACTTGTTCACATTATCTAGCTAACCTTATGTTTCTGTCATCTAAACTTTCACCTCGCAAAGCTTTCCGCTCAGGAACAGCACTATATATTGCAGTGTTCTCTTGCTTATATAATGTTGAGTTTCATGTTCAATCCATGGTCAACAATAGTTGTCACTTCTTTTACAGCACAGGGAAAATGCTTGGTTCGCAAGCTCAGTGAAGTCAAGATCGCAGTACTTAGGACCACAGCCAGGCATTCCTGTTCTAGACGATGACCACATTAAGGATGTTCATCTAGATCCTTCAGCTGGCCCAGTAGATGCCTTTTGCCTTCTGGTTCTTGATCCGGAAAAGGTAACGCACACTTTTTTTGTCACTTTGTTGGTGTTGCTTACATGTTTTCCACAACCATACATTTACTGAACTTCTGGATAAACGTGTGTTAACTGTTTTCATGCAGTCGACAAACCTAATACTCACTCCAGTTTAATATATGATATGATTTAAGAACAAATTTTTAGTTCAATTGAACTAAGATTTGAACTATGGAATGTTGTCCTAACATCATATATTAGAGTGCTGTACTTGAGTATGACCTACTGACAAGGACTTTAAAGTACCGACTGAAATAATACATAGCAGCAAAATTATGAAAATTATTTGCATTCTAGTATTAATCTTAACTTGCTTCGGACTAAAAGGCATTACTTTTGTTGTTTTTTTAATCTTAAGTTCGATTTGACCTACCGCCAAGAACTTTTGAGCCCAACTGAAATTATATGTACCTGCAAAAGTTACCTGTATCCATGTTCCAGTCTTTATTTTGTTGAAATTATCCACATTTTCTGTTTGCCTATATGGGTTATTTCCTTCTTAAATCCATAGTGTTTTGATCCCCTGCTAAGCAAGCATTGCCATCAACTGCCCAAATATTGGGCAATCCTGGAAAATCGTAGTTGCTTACTGCTTTTATTAGAAGAAAAAAAAATAATGGCCATCGCTGACCACCTGAAAAATATAGCTATTTCGCATCTGGGATTCCTGACCTTCATACATGCTTTATGCCCAGAAATTTCAATTTCGCGAGTCTATCTATAATTGCATGATACAAGTATTTTTCAGATTGGTGATCTAATGTTCACTGCTACATTATGCTTAGGTTGATTATTTGGACCTGAAAAGCAATCAAAGGTTGATATTCACAAGAAGCCTAAACGAAGATGGGTCCAATGATTGGGTGGCCCAAAATGTTAGTCCATAACTGCTTCTACAGATTCATTTGAGAACTTGTCAAGGTATGAAAAACAATCATAAAGTTTTTAGTAAGTTCTCTCACGAGCATTTATGCATATGTGAGATATAAGAATGCTTCACTGTGATTTGTTGATTCACTGAACCTGAACATACAGGCCAGATGTAATATTGAAAACTTCTCTAAAAGGGATATATTTGATCAAATACCTGAGATTTCTTGCTAAGAAATTCGCTTCTTATAGGGGGCAATTTTTCTAAATGTACCAAGTGTGATTCTTAGAATGTCTCTGATACCTGCCAGCAATTTGATGCTATTGATATATAAGGAAAATATCTATCACTATTATATTTCTCAAAGAGTTCGCTTGGGGAGAGAGGGGGTCTCTTTGGGAACATAGTAGATAATAATGACTTTTGGGTAGTTGTTGTGGACTCCTTCTTTGGCTAGAAATACAGCTGCAAGGCCAAATAAGGGTGCCACCAGTCTGAGTCCAACTAGGACTCTGAATTACCTGGATAGATCTGTGCATTGTGCCCCTGTTCCGTGTGCCATATCAGTAGTATTGAAGTAGATGAGGATCCCAAGGATTTTAGAAGATTGTTCAGTTCATCAGGCAAGGCCGGCCGAGGCAAACTCATCGACATTTGGAATTGATAAAATCCCATAATAAGCTCAATGGAGGACGTGGTGGCTCGTGTTTGGTTGAACACGTTTAGACCTTTAAGTTTCCAACATAAGTGAGCCTGACCATCAAAAAAGTAGATGAGTGGACCAACTCCACTACTAGCTTGGCACTACTATATTATACCATTCGTATTTGCGTTTGTGCATCCGTGGAGAATTCTTCTTTCTGCCATAGGCCACACTCTTACACCTTGACGTGCTTTGCGACTTTCCTGAACTTGTTGCTATGGCAGTTACTGGTGTGAGCAGAAACACCACAGGTTATCCTTAAGCATGTGGGGAGCATTAAAGTGTTGTGTCTACCGTTTGCATTGATGCGCAGAGTTGAAGGCGTTGAACGGTTAGAGGTCACGTTTGCTGGGCAGGCCCATGAACGAGTCATTCCAAATCAAAAGCAGTTGCTGTTACCCTGCAAAGCAAAGACACGGGCCAGACACCTCACATGATTTCTTCGCCCTAATAGTGCAGAGCAATACATTGAAAGAATCTTTGTGGTTGCAACCTCAGCTGCCAGTGGGGTCCTCAGTTAAGTTGAAGGAAGAAGAACGTGGCAATTGCATTTTACCATTGTTCATGGAAAGGGGAAATGAAACTGTTCCAGTCATGCTCTGCTTGAGGCCCCAGTTGCAACTTGGATTGTATGTTTGGTGATATGAACTCTAGATTTGTTTTCTCTGACCACATGACCGACTATTGGTCCATCTTGACTACTACAGTACTGTACTTGAGGCAATCATCTAGCACTTGTGAGGAACAGGTCACCATAAGCGATTAGTCAAATTGAAATCCATGCACTGTACAGACGTCAAAGATGGTGGTTAAATTGGGTGTGCAGCTTTTCTATTGAAGGCTTGGGAATAATGGATGCCTTTTTCTTCCTGATCTAGATCTGGTATTCATGCCGCTCATCATCACTTACATTTATCCCTGCTCTTTGCTGCGCAAACAAAGAACACATGCGGCCAATTGCAAATCTGGGCCTCAATTTTTCCTGATGGGAGGTTGGATCAAAAGGCTGAGCAGGCCTTGTGGTATCTATCATCTTTAGTCAGTGGCCTCTTTTCTTCTAAATTGCTCATACTGGGCCTTTGTTGGTCTATAAAGGCCAGGAAGCTGTGGGCCACGTACAGCTAGACATCCTCACCTGGTCATTTCACTCCAGTGGATAGCACTCATCAGTCTCCAAACAGATGACACTGCCATCTATCTCCACTGGATAGCACTCATCAGTTTTTCCAGAAGAATGACACTATCATCTATTTCCTTCTTTATATTGGTTTCATGGCGCAAGAGTTGTTGATCGAGAATACTTGTCCATGTTTAACAAGTTCAGCTCCATGGACTAGTTCTGCCGTGCAAGCATCTGATTTCTTGTAATGCCACAATTCGTCATGCTGATAGAACATCATCACCTTTTTAGCGGTGGGACGTGATTATCATCCGGAAGAAGAAAAGATAGAGAGAAAAAACTGGGGAGAAAAAACTGGGGAGGAAATTAAAGCTGGGATGGACGTCACGTAGCATCCAAAAGCGGCAGTCCATGTCGCGAGGCCAAGCGAGTTCCGAGAAACGTCCAATCCCGTTCCTCCCCGGCCGGCCGAAAAGGCCAATAGCGCTGCAGCTCAAATCCTTGCGGGAGCATCTGGCAGCCACCCACGAGCGCACGCAATCATTTTGCTCGTGCGTGGTCATCAGATCACACCACGTACGCTTCCTTTTCGCAGCCTCCGACGTCCTCCGTCCGAGCCAGCAGGGCGCATGGCCACGCCTGCTGCTGTGTCCCGATCGATGGATCTAATCGAACAAGACAATTCAGAGTCAGCCATTCATCATCCACAGCCGTCGTCGTTCTTGGCAGACAGGCATGCATGCACGCACCCTGTACTTGCACGCAACGAGAGATGCCGCATGGATGCATCTTCCAACAAGGCCAAGCGTGCGCGCGCGCTCCATGTCTCGACACGTCACCTTTCCTGACACAAACAGATAAACAAGAGGCCGGCCAGCAACAGGAGTGCTCGCGTATCTCACTGACAAAAGGAGCTGGTGCAGCGCACGTACTAGAGAGCTAGAGCAGTACTGTACCCGGTACTGTGTAGTATCATCACCGACCACAAGTCAAAGCAGATTGTGTTTTTACATGTTCAAAACTAGAGATACTTCTGTGCACCGCGATCACTAGCCTTTAGTCACAACACTGCTAGTAATACTTAGGATACTGCGCTACGAATATATATGCATATGAATGGTAAATCTCTTGGAATGGTAGAGAAAATAAAAAAAAGATGATGTCATGGGTCACTAGAGTAGTCGGGTTTGATCTGATCAGATGCTCCTCCTCCCTGGGCTGGTGGGAACGACGACATCGGTGGAATACTATACTTGCTCGTCCTGCAGTCGATCATGGCCTCGGAGATGTGCCACAGGCGCGCGGCCTCGTGGCTGCTGGTGGCGGCCGGCGACGGCAGCGCCTCGTTGCAGTCGGCGAAGTAGCGGCCGGTCACGCCGGCCACCCTCGGGTGGGCCGCGACGTAGCACGTGGTCGCAGCAGCCTGCCAACCGACGACGGATTAGATTGACCGCGAGGGGTCAGCAGTAATTACGACCAAGCATTATGCGAATCAAAGCTCAGCGCGGTCTGCTCTCTGTCTGTCTCTCTCTCTCTCTCTCTCCTACGCAGCACAGATAAGCTGCCGCTGCAGGTAGCAGCGAGAGAGAGAGAACGGCAGGGGCAGTGCACGGAACCCGACACATGGAGCAGGGCATAGTTTAAGAGATTTGGTGGGCGGGCACGTTAATTAATCACCTGGGGGATGGTTTTCAGCAGCTTGGACAGCAGCAAGAACGTCAGATCTGCAGACCCGAAATTTTATTCAGTTGATCTATCGACTGATCATCCGATACGTACAATGCAACTAATCAGATGACAGTGAGTGATCATGGTTGATGATGATACTGACCGGTGAGGATGCCTTCCCGGTCGCGGTTGAGGCGTGTCCTGACGATGCCCGGGTGGACGCAGTTCGCCGTCACGTTGGCGCCCATTTCCTAATCAAACCAGACCACACGCCCGAAACGGAAAGCGAACTCATCAGCGACGCCTCTACCGTAACATGCGGTTGACGAACGTTGCCGACTGACGAGGAGGGAAATGAACGGACCTGGAGCCGCGAGGCCAGCTCTCTGGTGTGCAGCACGGTGGCGAGCTTCGACACCGCGTACGCCTGCGTCGCGTCGTAAGGTCTGTTTGTTTGTTTGGTATAGAAGAAAATCAAGCCACATGCATACGCAATTAATCCAGGGCTAATTAAGCCGACGGTCGTGTTCAATTTTTCTTCTGACGATGGAGGAGAAGGGCGGGACTCACATCTTGCGGTGTGTGACGAGGTGGAGGTACTCGGCCCAATCGCCGGCGAACCAGCCGTGCACGCTTGACGACACGTTGACGACCCGGCCCTGCACGCCCGTCTCCGCTGCCGTCTCCGCCATGCGCCCGATTAGCAGCTTCGTCAGCAGGAAATGCCCTGGATTGATCGTCAATATATAGTTCTAGGTAAGTCGATTGCATTTTCCGCGATCGCCGCTTCGCCGTTCATAGGCTGTCACATACCAAGGTAGTTGGCGGCGAAGGTCATCTCGACGCCGTCCTCCGAGAGCGCAAGCTGGCCGTGGGAGAACTTGCCGGCATTGTTTCTGCATCGATCATCAGCACGAAAGAAACGGAGCAATTCAGCCACCAAAGCTATCTATTGTGATAGTCGGGACAAGGAAATAAAGCATGGTGGATGGATAGATAAGTACTCCAGATAGATAGATAGATAGATAGATGGATGGATGGATTGATGGAGGAGCAAGGCAAGTCAGAGAAGACGTGCACGTACATGAGCAGGTGAAGCGGCAGGCCGAGGTCGAGGAACCGGTCGGCGAAGGCGCGGACGGATGCGAGCGAGCTGAGGTCGAGCGGCAGCACGAGGACGACGGCGCCGGGGCACTCGGCGAGGATGCGCGCGCGCATGTCCTCGGCGGCCTTGACGCACCGCGCCGGTATGACGACCCTGGCACCGCGCTTGGCCAGCACCCGCGCCGTCTCGGCGCCGATCCCCGACGTGGCGCCGGTGATGATGGCCGTCACGGAGCCCAGGTCGAGCGTGACGTCCTCGGCGGTGGACTTGGAGCCGAAGCCGCTGGCGCCTGGAGAGCCCAGCAGGTACCTCGCCGCCTGCAGCATGGCGCCGGCCGGCCAGAGGTGTGAACGTGGCGGTGGTACTGGTGGATGGGGACGACGGGGGGAAATTAAGGCGATGACCCGGCATTTATATAAAGCTCGGGGGGCTCGGCATGAATGAACGAGCTAGTACATCCTAGAGAGGAAAAAGTTAAGTGTACTCCTTTACTCCTGCACAATGCAAAAAGAGGTGGAGATTGAATTGAGTTTTTAAGGCTATTTATAATAATGATACCTATTTTAAAAATATAAAATATATATTTGATATCTATAGCGGATCATGCATTTTCCCATATTGATAGTGTACTATAAAAAATATACATGAAAAAATAGATATCATTATTATAGTTATACTATTTCATCATGTGAAAAAATAATTATTCATATGTATATCTGCTCCTCCGATCCCATGGATTTGGACTAACTGTTGGAGATAGCCAACTATATTATTATTATGTCATCAACAATAAATTAATACTCCCTCCTTCCCATATTATTTGTCGTTTAGGACAAGGATTTTAGTTTATTTTGAACTAAAATTCTTGTCCTAAACGACAAATATTATGGGAAGGAGGGAGTAATAATCATCAAAATTTAAATATTTCTCTTGGAATAAGCCGAGAAATGCTTAGTACGTTCTTGCATTGGAGGAGGAAGTACCATCTCGCATTGACTGCGCCACCGCAGCGCACGGACTGGAGTCTGCCGCTGCCGGGGTCCGGCGCCGGCGCATCCGCGCGCGACACCTCACGACTCGCCGCCGTGACTTTTCGTGTAGGTGCGTCCGTTCTCGGTGCGATCCGCCGTGCTGCTGTCCGGCTAGCTGACGAGCCGATCCTCCTCCTCCGTTCACCGTCGTCTCCTTTTCCGTCGTAGTACGAGCTCGATCCGTGCAACGCAAGCCATGGGCCATGGCGTTTGTTTGTTTGTTTCCATTGCCAAACAAACAAAAACTCCTTTTTCAGTGAACAGTGAGTCTACCAGCAGCGCTTGGTGTGGCCGTGCGACTCCGCGGCTGCCAACGTGTGGGTGCATCGTGGGGCCCGCCAGTGCACCATCAGGGAATATGGTCAAGTCAACGAGCTGGACGGGTATCTGATGTGCATGTGGGCATCGTTGGGTTAGGTCCACCTGATGCCATCACATGTTTGGTTGTGGCACGTAGTATTTTCTATTTTTCTCATTTTACCTTAATTTATTTAATTGCCCTGTGTTTTCACATTTTTGTGTATCTCATCCATGTAGTAGTTCTTCACCTTTTTACCGATTTACAGCAGTAATATTGCAATAGAGCGGTGCGTATACATTCTCTATCTCAAATAAATTGTCACTCTTTAGTTAAAAAATAATCTAAAAAGTGATAAGTGATTTGAGAGGAAGAGAGTATTTCAGAAGAGCACTGAAGCTGGACAAAAGAATAGCGAGAAGAGAAGATCCGAATGGAAATAAACAGACGACAGACGGATGAGATGGGGCATGGAACGTTCACCGAGAGATGACAGAGCATGTACTGTATGCCGAGAATGGGAACGAAGCCGTACGCTGCCCATTGTTTCTCTCCAGCGTTGCTTGGTGTAGAGATACACATCCCTATCGATCGTTGCGACTTCCAATCCTGCTGTGGCGCCTGCATGCATGCATGCAACCATTAAAATCGGACGAGATCCATCCAACTGTAAAGGCCGCCGCAGAGCTCGATATATGGGCACGGAGCCCCTCCTGCATGCCTGGTACAGCTACCTAGACGTAGGTGTAGCAGCAGGCTAGGAGCATAGCCATGCAGGCATGGCAGCGTGCACGCGGTGAGGTCGCTGCACCGCTGCACGTACGAACAAAGTAGAGTAGCCGTAGTATTCACTCCCTGCCTGCACATAAATACTGCCTCTTTCTCATGCACGGCAGCTGGGTTCTGGAGACGACGGGCACGCTGGCTGGTCCAGCCATTGGATTGGATTAGCCATGCCGACGACTCCGCAAGCAATCTTCAGCAGCATGGCGGAACGGAATGGATGCCCCACCGCAAAGCCCAGCCGTCTGCTCGTGAGATTCTCTGCGCGCGCGCACTTGCGGAGCAACTGTGTGGCCGTCGAATCCTGATGGACGAGACACGAGACACCGACGTGGTCGTAGTACTGGTACGTCAGTTAGTAGTACTACTAAGATACTAGCTGATGCCTTCTGTCTTCCTCGATCTCGTCCAGTATATATCATTCGACGCGACAAGCACGTCAAGATCTGTACGGCGTACTACTAGTACAACTGGTAAATGCCATGGCCATTTTGCTTGGTGCCGTGCCGGCCATGCACGTGTATCTACAAGGCTAGTACTCCCTCCGTCTCCATGAACTTGTCGCTTTGTAGTTCACTCTTTCTTACTGACCCCATTCTCTGCACCTAAGAAACCACACAGTGATCAGCCTACACCTGTTCAGACTAGTAGTAGTAGCCCCCAGTCTGCGCTGCGCTTGCAGTCGTCGTAGCACCAGTATGTAGCAGCAGTACGTAAATTCCTCCTCACGCGCGTACGTTCTCCCACAGGCAGAGGCAGGCTTGGATGAAGGAAGGAACAACAACACAAATCCTGAATTCTGAATGGTGTGGAAGACGACAGACGAAGATGGTTGTGCGCACGCTGCGCCATAATGTTTGTACGCCTGTCGCATTCACCCTCGATCGACATACAATAAGCAAGCAGCTACTGTAGGAGAGCAGGCAAAGTTATTGTGCTGATCTGACTGATGTTTTTGCTGACATAGTGAAGCAGGGTTTCATTCGGTAGTAAATTAATCAATGCCTGTCGTGAGAAAAGCGAGACAGCTTTAGCTTTGGACACGGGCATTGAATTCTTGCCATCGTTTACGGAGTATTAATACTAGAGGGGGAAGAACGACAATCGAGAGGGATCATCGGAATGGATGGCCAGCCAGCTCTGATCGTCCACCTGCAGCAGCTGAGCTAGCTAGGTGGAGTACAGTACTTCACCACACTCTCTACTAAAGTCTAAACCCTAGGAGTAGTACAGTACTAGCTAGTGCTCCCTACTTACAGAAACCTATCGACCTGGTGCCCTGGGCCTGTCGATTCGATTCGATTCGATTCGTGCGCGGTCAATTACATGCACGCATCATCATGTTCGATATAGAGTAACGGTACGTAGTAATCCTCGCGTAGGTGCTCGATCGATAACCGTGACCTGGACAATTCAAAACGGTGATTAGAGAACGGTGACCGTGATGCGATGCTGATCTAATCACGTCATACTACGTACACTAACTTTGTCGCCTTCGTGGTCTCTCCCACCATGCTTTGATCGATAATGGTACCGCGTCGGGAAGTGCGCCGTCCGTGCAAGAAAGAAGACGAGAGAGAATAAAGCCGTGCATGGGCCCTGTCGTCAGTCAACGATCTAGTATTCCCTTCGGCTTCGTTCGTCCGGCTGCGGCTGGGCGCGGGCGCTGGGACAACCAACCAATTTGCTTGCCATGGCTCGATCGCTCGTGCGCCACAGGACAGGACAGGACGAGCAGCAGCAGCAGCCCATCTCGTCCTCCTCGCCATGGCACGGTCCGCGCGTCACGAGGCATGAAGTGTTCGCATCACACGAGCGGCTTCGGCGTGGATCAGCCGACCTGTCCTCACCCATTGCTCCCATGCCAAGACCCAGCACCTTGTGTACAGTATTCTCTGTTCAACTACTATGAGGACGCATGTCCTCGAAGATAATTTGCTTAGCCTATTAAGTAGCCTGTCATTGTTAGTTTCCCCCTTTTTGACCACGCTAGCTAGCTTTCCCTCGTGAACCAACCTGACTGGACTCGAGACGTCAAAGTTTCCATCATTGCACATTTTGGTGGCCTTGCATACTGTAGTCATAGCTCGTTATAGCTAGCAACTGCGTAAGTGAGTTTGTTTAGTGATTGTTGCCTCAATTAAGCGCGCGTGATCACACACTGTCAACGACGATGGATCGATATCCGAGCATACGCGTGATCACTAGTGCAGCTATGCTACTTGCACTGCCAGTACTGTGAGTATATGATATTCTCTCTAATTAGGAGTAGTATTTGCTCAAGTGCTATACTCCAGATCTATCATTTCTTTAAACGCCTAGGATTCCTGCGATTTCATAAGCAGGAAAATGTAAAAAATGTGGCGATTCCGCGTCGTCGGTCAGAATTCAGACCCAAGTGCCGCTATGATTCTCGATGATTACTCTAATGCTAGTTAGCTGCTATCTGTGGTCAATTTGACTTCACGTGTGCTACGTCCTTTTGTCAAGGACGGGTCAAAAAGTCACCCAGCTATACCACTAGATTACCCTAGGTATGCGTCCATGACGTTAGCGGTGCATGAGCACGAGCATTACAATTACTACCATGTCTTCCATTGGGATAAGGAACTTGGGTGTACGTGTGTGCATGGTTTTCTGACGTGATATTCAGGCACATGCTTATAGACGCGATTGTCAAAAGCAGTGGTCTTCGTGCACTTGTCGTCTTCGTCTAGCTTGAGCCCTCGCCTCTAGCTCGCTCCGATGCATTGCTGTCCAGCGTCACCTGTTCGTCCCTTCCTTGGTCACTTCATACCTGCTTGTTCTTCAAAATGCTCATCTGCTGCGCTACCTGCTGGTGGCCGTACCTACCTAAATAAACCATTCAAATACGCGCTATGATTATCGCTCCTTGTGTAACGTACACGTACATACTTCGTCCCTTTGGTAAAAGCCTGTCAGGATTAGTACTACGTCCTTCACAATGTGAGTTCGATTAGAAAAGGCCATTTGCTCAACGCCCACATGTGGGTTCAGCTACTGCATCAACAATTTGATTGATGCCGAGAATCTCAATCCGGCCCCAATAGTTCTAGCTGTACTCGAATCAATCTCACATGTTAGTTGTGGCACTCGCAATAGGTTCAAACTCATCATCAGTAGAACGAGTATCTCAATGTAATCTCATCATTGCTTAATAAGTATTTCATCCGTCTTCGAAATTTTACCTCTTATTAATTTATTTTTTACTAACAAGCGATAATTTTTTAAAAGCGGACCCACCACCAAATCCTCTGCCATGCTGCTGCAGATCTGCAACCATCAAACATCGTCATGTGGCTCACTTACTTCCGTTTACGCCTTCTTGATTGATTATTTCCTTCGTGGTTTGCTACATCTAACTTTGAAAAAATAATCTATCCAACTGGTACGACCACTACGAATCATCCTCTATTTATTTGCGCGTAACCGGATCAGCGTTTTGTCTCTTGTGCGCGCGCCATGAGAAGCCAAAAAGAAACCTGGATTTTAATTTGCATTCAATCCTGTAACTTAATTAATCCCGTACTAGTAGTGTATCCTAATCCTAACTGACGGAAGATGGACCAAACACAGTTTCCTCGCATCGGTGCTATTCCGCCGCTGTCCGGTTGCAGAAAGCACGATTTAAATACTGGGTTCAGTCAGAGACAGTGGTCCGCTGCTAATAATTATCAAAAGGCTGTTAGCCATGCACGTATAGACAAACTCGCAAGATTCGCGTATCCGTTCGCCAGTAAAACCGCCAATTTAGTCAACATGCACTGTATGTAAAACCTCTAGCTACAGGTTTTCATGTCTTCTACTACTACAGGTTAATTGTCTGAACCCGGATAATACGATCTCGGTAGACAGGACAACAACAGTCGTAACAATACCTCCAAGAGAATCAGACACCCACGCAGTACGCCGATATCGTCCGATTGAAAAGGTTAATTATATTTGTGGGGTGAAAAAACGGCCCAGTCCAGAGTGTAATAAGTACTCCCTCCGGTGTACAAAATATTGTCGTTTTGGACATGTTCTCGCATATCAAGGAAGCATTAAATAGATTTCTTTCTTTTATATTACAACTCTCCTTAGTGGTCCGAGTGGTCTTCTTCACGTTTTTCCAGCCAATCTGATGCAAGTTTGATTCCTAGGTACACGCTATCCCATTTTTTACACTATTTTCCATGGCATGCAGTGTAAAACGACAATTTTTTGTGCACTCTTAGCTCTAGTGTAGAACGACAATATTTTGTACACCGGAGGGAGTAAGTGAGGAACGGTCAATCTTGTTTTAAGTGCCTCCTGATTCCCATGGAGCATCTACGAAGTTCTTAATTTATCTGTATTGACATCTGTTTGAACTCAGATCAAGCTAGGAGAATGGCCATACGCCTAGTTGTCTGTGGCCGCTTAATTACGTGGGGAAGACAAGCTAGAGATAATTGTTTACTAGGACATGATGGCATGTGATTAACTGCTGTCTGAGAGAAAGAAACTACTTCCTATTATTCCTTGATATACCGTCACAAGTCAAAGCCTGTGTCTTTGTCCGAAGCCGACACGTACATTTCTTTAAGTCATCGGAAATCTTTCAGTGCTCTCTACAGGGAACATGGTGGAAGACACGCGAGGTCAAACACAAGAGGAAGTTCGTGCTCTGTACCAGTCCTAGTACTAGATCGCCCCAGCTTCTGGACAACTGTACAAGGGCCTGCATGGCTATGCGAAGGGGCAAGGACTTCTTATGATCGGGCCGGACGGGAGCTTCTCGTTTATGCCCATCAGAAGATACTACCGTACAGCAGTATACAATGTGCACAGTACAGTACATGTGTAAAAGCATTCAATGTTGGACCGGACTGTAGAGGCTCTGGGTGCTGTACCCAGTCATCAGTAGAATGCACATGAGATAGACAAGTCGATGTTATGTTTCAGGCTGTCTTGCTGCTACGACATGCTCCAGACTTTCAGCAGTGCATGAGACAGAAAGGAAGAAAGAATGGAGACAGGCGACAGGAGTAGATGGCGAAGTGGCCGCTGCTGCGAGACGGTTCATCCAGTGGTAGTGGCCGGCCGGCTTCGACTCGTGCCGTGCTGCACTGCTGCTGGAAGGCGCTCAGAGGAGAGCAGTGCAGGATTTTCGTCGACAACACAAGCTGCAGTGGCGCAGCCTTCTCCAAATGGAGGCAACGGTTTGAAAGGCCCACAGGTCGTGGTGAATTGCCACCAAAACAGACTGGGCCGTTGGGGAGGTGGTTACTGTATCAGTAGCATCTTTGGGCCCATATGCTGCTTTTGGGCCGAATATTCTCTTGCCAGTTTAACCCCCTCTTGTTCTTTCGGCATCAATTGCCCTCCATCTCGCGATCTCGCCGGCCGCCTCCGCCGCCGCCATGGCTTTCTACGCGCGGAGGAGCCTCGCCACCGCTCTCTCCCGCCGCTTCTCCCGCCGCCTCGGCCCCGCCGTCTCCCACCTCCTCCCGCCCGACCACGACCGCTCCGACAAACCCTCCACCTCCTCCTCCCCCGTCCCGCTCCAAACCCACCCCGGGCCATTTCCTGCCGCGCTTTCCCGGCCGTCGAGATCCCAAGCCTTTCGCCTCCCGCTCCCGCTACCTTTCGCCCTCCACTTGGCGGCCCACCGCAACTTCTCCTCCTCCACCTCTTCCTCCTCACTACCCGACATCGATGCCGCCGCGGCGGAGGTCCTCACCGACGCCGCCTCCTCGGTCTCCGTGTCGGAGCTGCTGTCGGATGAGGTGACTGCCGCAGCATCCTCCGTTCCGCTGCCACCCGCACCGTACGCGGGGGAGGTGGCGGCAGCCGCAGCCGAATCGTTTCCTCCAGTCGCGGCCCTGCAGCATCTCATGGACGCCGTCCATTCCTTCACTGGACTTAACTGGTATGCCCTGCTCTAATAAGCCTTTGTTCCGGTTTTGGTCCTCTCACGTCCTAGTGCTGACCTTCCACGTTCCTGATGTGTAGGTGGGCTTGTATTGCTCTGACAACAGTGATGATCCGGCTAGCCACTGTACCTCTGTTAGTGAACCAGATGAAGTCCACCGTGAAGTTGAATGTAATGCACAGATTTTAGTATCTCTGCTCCTAGTTATTTTATATTTTATGCGTGCTTTATGTAATCAAGTTTCCTTTTGCCAAATCGTCAAGGTGCTTCTTGAGGGTGCTCAAAAACTTAGAAACCTTACCAACTTACTACAGCAAAGAAAAGAGAATTATATCGTTTCTGTGCATTTTCTATTGGTACCGTTGTACCGATACTGAAACATAGGACAGATTTCTCTATATATGGATGCATCGTGGTGGTTGAAATCCATGATGCAATGATACCATTAGTTTACTGAACATAATCTGCTAAAGACACAGAAAGACGAACGCGATGTTATTTTTTTTTTGAAAAAAACAAATAAGATACTGTTTCTGTCATATCTTCATTTTGCAATGTTATCTGTTCTTTTATTATACTTGTAGCTGGAGTTATTTACAACTATCACATGATGCAGGCATTGAGACCAGAAATTGAAGCCATCAAAGAAGAGATGCAAAACGTAAGATTCTATTTCGTTCTCTTTATCTTGCATTTGCAGTTTATTCGATCACTGGTACACTGGATCACTAATAAGTGATAATACCGTACAACTTGTAATATTTTGCAGTCAACTGATCCAAGATCATTAGATGTGGGGAAGCAGAAATTGGGCGCACTCTTTCTGAGGTATGCAATATGCTACTTTCAAAATTAACTTTATTTGATTAGTTTGAGAATTTAATATCTTATCCCCACTTGGTTACATTATCTTTTTTTTGTACCACTGTAGTCTTACAGATTCGCCATTTTACTAGTTCAACAGTCTATAAACATTCCACGTTAGCATTGCCCTTAAAGTGGTTATGGCTACATATCTCCATTAGACTTTTTTTTTTGGGATTGTTTTACCTCATTCTATTTTTTATGGAAAATATGCCTTTCCTCTATTTCCAAATCACTGCATGTCTGAACAAAATGGTCATGCCCTTCAATAATATATTCCCTGTAGCCTTTCCTTTCTTCGGTAATGTAAGATATATTTGAGATAATTGAACTGAGTCTTTACTGCCTTCCTTCAGGCACGGTGTTACTCCTTTCACACCATTGAAAGGTATATTGATTCAAGGGCCTATATTCATGAGCTTTTTCTTTGCTGTAAGTTTACACCTCTACTTTTTACATCTATATCTCTCAGCAGGATTGCTATTGTTACCGATTTATTTAAAATCACTTTTCCTTGCATTCTCTACTTCTCTACCAATTGTAGATATCAAACATGGTTGAAAAAGTCCCTTCACTGAAAGGGGGTGGAGCATATTGGTTTACTGATTTGACAACTCCAGATGATCTTCTTATCCTTCCTATGTTATCATCACTGGCATTTGTGGCTACGGTAGAGGTATGTAATTTTGGCTGCTGCTACTCAGATGTCTTACATATTAGTTTGCAGTTGAGAAATCAGTGCTTTTCAGCTCAACATGCAAGATGGAATGGAGGGAAATCCTATGTTGAAAACAATGAAGAACGTATCTAGAGCATTTGGTGTTCTTTTGTTTCCACTCACAATGTACTTTCCTAAGGTATGAAGCCTTGAATTCTTAGGTTCTTAAGTTTCTTAATCTACTGATAACATTTAACAAGCATAAGGACTGACTCGCAAATTTCTTAGTGTTTCCAGACGACCATTTCCAGATTTTGGGTTGCCTGTGTTCAGGACTGTCACAACTGAAATAAGGATGTCTACTTTTACTTCGGCTATTCATCTGAATTGTGCAACTATTACGATATTTTGACTGGGGTTTTTGACAAGTTACAGTCATACAGGAGAGTTTAAAAGATTCAACAATGGAGCCCTCACCTCCCCTGATCTATCTAATCTCATAACAGTAAATAACGGGTGATGGTTATCGAGTTTTCACTATTTCCAGCAAGCTAACAACGTCAACCTCACCCTTACTACAACTACTACGAAACAAGTGAAAACATGCATTAGTGTAGCCCAAAGTAATCTTTCCTGCGCTATTTGTGCCAAGCTCTACCACAAAGCTTATGCAACTGATCTGGAGTTGGGCATGGTTTGGGCTCTTCAGATTGTTAATTATTTGGAGCTGGATTAGGAAATTTTTGTGGTACTTTACAGTTGAACAACCATTTAAATTGCAACTGCTCTAGAAACTAATTCTGAGTTCATGGACATATGTGGCTTCACTTTTTCCTTGGTACTCGGGCCAAATGAGGCTTCAGTTATGGTGGCATTAAAATTATATTGGATCTTTGAGTAGGAATATTGGGTATATGAAATGTATATTAGCAAAATTGATTGTGCAAGTACACAATGATGCATCAATGTTAGTTCTTTTCTGCCAAACCTGCTGTAGATCTTGAATGTAAAAACTTTGAGAGGAACTTTAGTCCCGTCTTGAAGTTTCTCGTCCCCCTAATTCATTCATTTGCTCAGAGACTTTTAGTATCCTAAATTAGACCTGGATTCCAATATTGTATATGTTATTGACTTGTGGAACATGAACATCGCGAGCTTGATTCACGCTGACATTAATATATTTTTTCTTTTGCAGGCAATTTTCTTTTACTGGATTACATCAAGCCTGTTTTCACTTGGTTATGGTGTAGGTATGCCACTTGCCACCCAGACCAAGCATTTATTCACGCCCTCAGTCAATCTCATGATTTATTCCTTATTTGATTTCCTTCTTTTCAGTCATCCGGAAGCCGGCTATAAGGAACTACTTGGATCTTCCTCCCTTGGAATCTCAGCAGCCCACAAGTCAACAAATACAGTCCAACCATTTCAGTGGACCTAAGTCGATATCGGAAGTTGATGCTCCTAAGGAATGTGAGCGATCTAGTTCAGCTCTAAGTCATCGTATGAAAGAACTCGAGGACAGGGCTAAATCTAGGGGTGAATCTCAAGAATAATTCGGATATTCTGGGCACCTTCAAGTAAGGAAGCACGCCTCAGTTTGGCACGTAATAACTTTATGCTTGGAGTAAAGGATACCCAAGATCTATTAGCGTTGGCGACTGCTTTAATATTTGGCCTGTATAATTGTTTCACAATACAAGGTACACCCTTGCTAGCTTAGCAGTAACTATGTTGTTCATTGGATGCATAGCGGCAAGTAGAGCAGTTCTTACTGAGACATTCTTGTGCTTGTACCTCAAATGATATGTTGAGCATATTTTTGTATTATATTTATAATGCATTCCCTGTCTCCAAATATATGACGTTCATACATTTGGAGACGAGGGAGTAATATTTTTTGTTGGTGGAAAGCATAAATTCTGGTGCGACTTTTAGTCTGCCCCCTTTGTCGTAGTGAATGTAATAGATTCTATTTCACTTTTTGCAGGATGAATCGAATATTATTTGTTAGTCATCTGGATGAAGTCCTCAGCCTCAAGTATATCCTATAAATTAATTCCTGAATTTAAAATTGTCAAGAGTAGTGTACATTTTGCGTAGTGTTGGTCACGGTTGTCTTTTTGAGCCATTCCTTTTCTTTGGTCCATCACCTACTCCTGATGTGATAGCAAATGCATTCCCATCAACAAATATGCCGAGAGAGCTAAGATCTTTTTTTTCCTGGGGGGGGGGGGGGGGGGGGGGGGGTTCGAAAAGGGAGCTTTATCAAATTAATCTAAGTTTGAAATCATGTATTCAAGGTTTGAATTACAGTCTGGAGCAACTAATTTGACTACGGTAGTACCCCATGCTACCTCCACGGTCACTTCACCAATTGTCATGGACTACGGCAAAAAGCTCTTCGTCTGCGTGTGGTTCTTTTGATCGTTTGACCAGGCAAATATGAACGTGTTGCAATTCAGTTCAGCTCAACTCGCTTTGACCATAAAGCTGAACAATTGTTTAATCGCTTCAAGTTGAGGTCTAACCACATGATGAAGGAAATCAAGGCTATTCCTGTTCGTTCATTCAGCCATACGAAACGAAAGCAACCGCTACTTTCCTGCCTAGAGAAAAATGTTAGGTAGTGGATCCTCCTCCTCTTGTGGCTGCCTTTGATTTTGCGGCGACGATCAGGGTGGTAGTAGTTATTGAATTGACCAAACAGGTTTCTGTAGTCCTGCTGAAGACCTGATCAGCACTTGGTTGGTACGCCTGAAAAATCAGAGTGTGAGCAATGACATAAAGATGTCGTCACACTGTGCAAGCACTTCGTGCATCGATTTTTCATTATCATCACCACTGGTTTAATTTCTTGAAAGCGGAAGGGGGGGGAAAAGTTGGAGGAGGGAACTTGTGGATGCTGCCCTCATCAGCCTTTGAGCCTTTGAACAGCACCCAATAATCCAAAGGTTTGGGGTAGGTTTAGTTGGCCTATTCACACGCTTTGACGCTTTGTACTCGACTTTCATAGTGGTTTCAGAGTCGGATATGATGCATGCCCCACCTGTGACTGTATGTAAACATACAGTATGCTTGGATAGCACTAGTGCCGCGTGGCCGAACCATCTCCGCGCGTGGCAATCGAACGGACGATCGAGCACGTGACGCGTCCTCTACACCCGGCCGTGTCCACTGTCGTCCCTGACATCCTGCAGTAGTATTTTAGGACTCCGAGATGGCATCGTGCAGCTAGAGCCAAAGGCAACACGATTGGTTCACGCCGGCCGTTCAGTCACCCGCGCATCACGCGCACGCAGTGTTTAGAGATAGTGCGATCTGTCCGTGATTCCTGACGAGCTAGCTAGAAAGAGCACGCACTACTGGCGTCTCTCTGTTTCTATCAGCCGCCCAGCCAACTAGCGCATCGGGCTGCGGCCATCGTGTCTCACGGACGCGTACCTTTCTGCTCATTGGTGCCAAGGATAATTGGCATGCTTTGAACATGCATCACGCCGTGCATGGCTGCGCCGCCACATAATGCGCGCCGGCCGTGCTGTTCGCCGAACTCGTAGCTCGGTGGCCGCCATGTCCGCGCCACCCCACTCGAACTCGAGAGCCTGATGAGCTCACGTATGGTATGGCGACGACGTCAGAGCCACCGAGCTAGCCAGCCCTTCGTGCTCGTGCCGCGGACTTGGACTCCATGTGCCCCTTGCCTGCCGCCCAAATATCACACACCTGCTCCGCTCCCGCTGGCTAGCAAGTCAAACTCCAAAACGCACGGACCCGATCGTGTCTTGGTTCGTGTCTGGCTGGGTCACCGGCCACGGGAGTAGTAGTAGGTAGGTAAGCGAGCGCGAGCCCTGATGTGGTGAGCCCACTCACCAACCTCCAACTCGCGCCCATATAAACAGAACAGCCACGCGTTGAGGTAGCTCACGGCAGCTAGCGGCATCCACACACCACAACCGCCTGCCTGCTTCTGCTTCATTATTCATTCATTCGGTTCCACACCACCGACCCAAGCAGAGCAGAGCAGGGAAGAGACCAACTGAGCTAAGCTAATAAGGTAGAGAGAGAGAGACAGAGAGAGAGGATGTGGGTGACTTCGATGCCGCAGATGTGGGACGAGGAGGGAGCCGCCAAGCCCGGCGCGGTCTCGCCGGCGCCGGCCACGGCGCTGCTGGGCTCGCTCGCCGGCTGGGTGTCCCGCACCGTGCAGCCGCCCGCGCCACGGGTGTGCGGCTCCGAGGGCGGCCCGCCCGTGACGGCGCCGCGGATCAGGCTGCGCGACGGACGCCACCTGGCCTACTGCGAGAGCGGCGTGCCCAAGGACCAGGCGCGATTCAAGGTCGTCTTCTCCCACGGGTTCACCGGCTCCCGCGAAGACAGCGTCCGCGCCTCCCAGGTACCGTACTACTTACTGCAGAGTTTGCTAGCTACTAGCTGCCACCCACCATTAATTATTCCGATCCGATGGCTGGAAATTGATGCTTGTTCGTCTTGCGTGCAATAGTACAATCTAATCTAAGCCTGCAGAGTAAGACCATTCGCAGTGGTTCACTGTAAAGCTTACTGAACTGTAAATATAGAGTAGATTACTGGAAGTATAGAGTAAGTGTCTAGAGAGAAATGCTGGAAGTATAGAGTATATACTGGAAGTATAGAGGGATGGAGTAAGTTTTAGAGTGAACCGCTGCGGATGGTCTAAGTACAGTAGTAAACTAGACAGCAACGACGACGCTCCAACAAACACACTCATGCTTTCGGTATCAACTCGTGGTGGTAGTGATTACGTACCCCCGTGAAACATGATTAGCGTCGTTGTTAGGTTATTACTCCGAGTATCATCTTATTAGGCTGCTTAATTAGCTGCGCATTTTCGGCTGAAACAGCGCGGGCTGTCGGTGTCCAAGCAAAACCGAAAGGAAGGAAAAGGCGATCTGATGAGCTGGTACGACGTTCGGTGCCGCGCAGCTATATACGTAGCTTAGGATTCACCCTTTAATCTATTCCAAGACGGGGTCGTCGTCGCTTTTGTTAGGTGAAGCAGCGTTGTCTCTCTGACCTGCCTGCCAAGTTTGCGTCGCGTGATTGGCATCCAAACTCACAGGATTCTTGTTCACAAAAGGTTGCGACACGACAGCCGCTGGCCGGGCCGGTTGGAATGGAACCCGCCTTTTGCTGTCACATCGTCCTTAGACGGATTCCGGATCGGCAGCTACCGATCTGGAGAGTAATGGACAAATGGCAAACGTGTGAAGAGCTTAATAGGCTCTTGACGACTGAGCAATTGCCCAAACTGTCGTGTTGCTAACGCTGTCTTGGTTCAGACAAGTTTAGCCGGATTCCAAGGAATCTTACTTGGTTAGTTCCTTCCTGTCAGGGTTTGGTAATGACCCAGCCAGCGACTTCCTTGTTGTCTTTCATATTTCCTTTTGTAAGCAACAAAGAGTAAAAAAACAAAGAACGGTTAATATTCCAACCCAACCTTACCAGTGTTGCAACTGCCAAAAAGGGGAAATGGGTCAGTAAGAAGTTAGCTCACCTATATGAACCAGTAGTAGGGGAACAAACCTTCACGAACATACTCACTTACTGTATTGATCTCCATATATATCCGTGCATTTGGATGGAAAGCCAACTACATTTGCGATGCTGGACTAACGGCAATCACACGCGTCAATTCATGAAAAGGATGGCCATTAATTATGACCAGCTGACCATGCCATTTGTTGAACACAATTATTTCTTGATTGATGTGCATGCCATGGTAGAGCAACGTGCTAAGTACTAATTGTGGCCGTGATTTTTTTTTCAGGAAGTGGCCGACGAGCTGGGCGTGTACATGGTGGGCTTTGATCGCGCCGGGTACGGCGAGAGCGACCCGAACCCGAACCGTTCGGTGAAGAGCGCCGCGCTGGACGTGGAGGAGCTCGCCGACGCCCTGGGACTGGGCCCCAAGTTCTACGTGATCGGCATCTCCCTCGGCTGCCACGCCGTCTGGGGCGCCCTCAGGTACATCCCCGAGAGGATCGCCGGCGCGGCGATGATGGCGCCGGTGGTGAACTACTGGTGGCCGGGGTTCCCCGCGGACCTGACCGCCGAGGTGTACGCCAGGCAGGAGGTGGGCGACCAGTGGGCGCTGCGCGTGTCGCACCACGCCCCCGGCATGCTGCACTGGTGGATGGAGCAGGCCTGGCTGCCGACCTCCACCGTCGTCGCCAACACCACGTACCTGCCCAACAAGCGCGACGCCGAGGTCCGCACCACCCTCACCGCCGACGGCACGCTCCAGAAGGTACGTACGGTGATTGATTTCACCGCCCCTCCATCTATCGTCAATCAGGAAGAGGCCGGACCGGGAGTAGTACTGAAGTAACGAAAACGTCATTGCTAATTGTTGTTTGGTACTCGTACGTGTGCAGAAGCGAGAGGTTGCGACGCAGCAAGGCATCCACGAGTCGTACTACCGCGACATGATGGTGATGTTCGGGAAGTGGGAGTTCGACCCGATGAGCCTGCCGAAGCCGCCGTGCCCCGTCCACCTGTGGCAGGGCGACGAGGACGGCCTGGTGCCCGTGGTGTTGCAGAGATACCTCGCCAGCCGCCTCAGCTGGCTCAACTACCACGAGCTCCCCGCCACCGGCCACTTCATGTCTGCCGTTCCCGGTCTGGGAAACGCCGTCCTCAGGACCCTTTTCGCTTAATTGACGAGAACCAGCAGCAGCAGCAAATGCATGATGCTGATGAAGTATAGTGTTCTGGTCCACTAGTTCATTTTATTCTATGACGACTGTCGTTGGTCATCGCTGATCAGTGATGATCGATGGAGATATATATCTAGATGTATGATGGACTGTTTTGCCTCAAAATGATATAGAATATGCACATTTCATTTTTTCGTAAGCTTTTTTCCTTCATTTTCTTTTGCACGAATCTCGAACAGTGATGTGTACCGCACTAAATAAAGAGTGGCATAGTTCTAGAATTCCCGAGGAACAGCGGTCGAGCGACAGCTGAAACAAAAGGCCCATCGGCCCATGATTTGGCATCCGCACCTCGTTTACCGGTAGCTGGGCTGGGACAAATTCGGCCTGGAAGCCTTATCCGAAGGCGCAGCAACGGCGGGGATAACAATCGAGCCCAACAACAACCAGATATACTCAGAAGCCCACTAAGGCCCACGAGATATGCCAGTCGGCGCACGCTTGTAGTGCAAACACGGAGGTACAGTAGTACTCACTCCGTTTCTTTTTTATTTGTCACCTGCGAGTTTATTTTTGAAATAATTGATGAAAAATAAAAAGGAATAGAGAGAGTATTTTTTTTCGTTTTTTTCCTTCATTCCTCTGTTGATTTTTTCCATTTTGTGTATAGTTTAATACTGTAATTTAATTTTATAAATTTAAATTCCACAACCAATTTGGCTGCAATAATCACAAGGAACTGAGTTTCTTGACTGATTTGACCAATTTTGGTAACGGTTTTCTGACTTGGTTGATTGATAACCTGTTGCTAGTCTCAATAAACTGTTCATCTAGGGAGGGGGGGCGCATAATATAGAAGCAGTCTGGAGGTGCACATGAGACGATGCGAATGGCTGGACGATTCGGCGCGCACATGGGGAAGGAGGAGGGACGGGTCGTCGGTCCTAGCCCTTGCCCGCCGCCGCGTAAAGAAACAAGCAGCGGCCCAGCTCGCGGAGCCACCAAAACACGCGGGCGCCGACCGCCTCGCCTGCCCCGGACCGACACGCCGCCGTTCCTGTCCAGCTGCAGCTGCAGTTCGCGTCCATAAGGCAATGATGCTCTCCCGGGTCGCCAACTCACCCACGCCACCGAGAAGCAGGCAGACAGGAACGTATCGGCAAGCACGCTAGATGATGAGGCGTTCAGGCTTCAGCTTCATTCAGCGACGACCGTTTTGGAAGCACCGGATGCGTGCGCCCAAATTGCACGCGCTGATTCTGTCCTCTGTCGGTGCCAACCGAATTACAGTGTGGCTTTCGCTCTCGCAGGCACACAAAAAAGAAGTTTAATAGCACTTGCTTTCCGTCAATCATATGATGTGGCGATTACCAAAAGCATGCAGTTTCTTCTCACTACGGCTACTACGGGAGATTCCACGAGAGATTTTCTTATATGTTAACGCCGCGGCGGCATCATCATGCATTATTATTAGCTCCAGATCTAAACCAAATCATTTTATACATGCCTTTTTCTTCGAAAGATCATTCTATATGCCGTGCTGACACGAATCATTGGTAGATAAGTATAATACTCTCTCGCCAGCCAGCCAGGCAGGCAGGCACCTTCACATGGCTCACGATCCTTGGGTCTTGCCCAGCTGAGAACTAAACAAATACAGCTACTTCTTCTCTTCACATGATTATTATGATTGATCGCGATGCACACACGCTACTATAGTTTTACCACCGTTAAAGTCAACAGTTGACGTCCACCATATGTGCGCGTCAGGAGTCAGGGCGACGGAGCTCAGATCACACGGAAAATGTCCTCATCGGCTCATCATCATCTGTTAACCTGCACACAGTTTTCTTTTCTTCGACGCGGTTGGTTGGTTGGGTTTGGCAATGCAGAGCCAGGAGCCAGCCAGCCTTGAAGCGAATCAGAGAGAAACTCACGCCCACGGCCCACCCACCCCATCCATCGCGTTTATTTATTCCCGCCCGCTCCGAACCCTGCACTGCACCTGCACCGCAGACAAGAGACCTCCACTCCTCTCCTCTCACTCCACCCGCGCCTCCACGCTTCGATCGGCTCCCTCCTCCTCTCTTCCTTCTCCCACCACCACACCACCACCGCCGCCGGCGAGACCGCAAGACATCTATCACGCACAAGCTCTCGCAGCAAAACAGCACAGATAGATAGACAAGCAGGGGCGGGGAGAGGAATAATAATAAAATGGCGACGCGCGGCGACTTGGAGAAGGGCGGGGTGAAGAAGGAGGCCGGCAAGGTGCCGTCGCCGCTGTACCCGCAGCACGAGGGGGAGCGCGAGTGGGCGCCGTGGATCGTCCCCTCCTTCTTCGTCGCCAACATCATCGTCTTCGTCGTCACCATGTACGTCAACAGGTGCCCCACCCACAACATCCCCGGCAAGTGCATCGGCCACTTCCTCGGCCGATTCGCCTTCCAGCCGCTGCGCCAGAACCCGCTCCTCGGACCTTCATCCGCAACGTGAGTCTTCTTCTCATTTCTGGTTTAATTTGTTCCAGCTAATACCACCACGCACTAGCACTGCCATTGGTTTGAACGGATCATAAGTACATCGGACTTGTACCATCGGCTTTGAATTAATCGTTCTGCGTTGGATCTAGTCGTCTTCACCTAGAAACAATGACGGATCTGTCCGTGCACATTTCGCTTCTTCCCTGCAGCCAAGTTACTTGCGCTTTATTCAGTACTCGTACCGTGCTAGGGATTAATTAATTAACCGTTGCGGATTATGCGTTCCTTTGCAATCCGGTTTCCTTGCCAGAGCAGCTTTCCAGTTCGTGATGACAACTACTAGTGCACATGAGCTACTACTGTAGATTGCATTATGATAATCATGAGGATCGATCCTATTCTGTCCCCTACTCCACACAGTTTGAAGTAGTTCAGATCCAGCACCGAAATGATCTGCTACACCACTAGCAGAAGAAAAAAAAAACAAGTAGGCCACCACTTTGATTCAATCAAACTACCCCTCCATTCAGAAACAGCCTGAGTTGGATCTGAGGTTTGCGGTGGGCACGGCACCACAGTTCCATGCAATGCAGCGTTTTGGATCCTGACGACATGACAGAGAACGTATGTATGGGGCCTGACGGGTGTACTTGCTCTTTGCGTTCTGCTGCATGCAGGCTCACCAAGATGGGGGCCCTTGTGTGGGACAAGGTCGTGCACCAGCACCAGGGCTGGCGCCTCGTCTCCAGCATGTGGCTCCACGCCGGCGTTCTGCACCTGGTTGTCAACATGTTCAGCCTCATGTTCCTCGGCATGCGCCTTGAGCAGCAGTTCGGATACGGTGAGTCCACTTCTCCTCTCCGTTCCGGTTATAACAAGTTTATTAGCAGTTCAGTCTTCATCCCATGGTGATTACCACAATATTTACAACCTAATTAATTAATTAATTAATTAATTAATTAATTAAACTGCTCTTGTTTCCGTGGGCTCTTTCAGTGAGAATTGGTGTGGTTTACATCCTCTCTGGGATCGGCGGCAGTGTCCTCTCCTCTCTATTCATCAGAAACACTATATCCGTTGGTGCCTCTGGCGCTCTGTTCGGTCTCCTCGGTGCCATGCTCTCGGAGCTTCTCTCCAACTGGACCATCTACACCAACAAGGTACTGCTCGGTCACTTGTTGCCATTCTGCAACACTAGATACCAAGCCGTACGTGCGACGACACCAGAAGAAGAATAAAAAACTCAGCGGCGAGCGATCCTACTCTTCTCTGTTTGCAGGCCACGGCCGTGATGACCCTCCTGTCCGTCATCGCGGTGAACCTGGTGATCGGCATCCTCCCACACGTGAACAACTTCGCCCACATCGGCGGCTTCCTGACGGGCTTCCTGCTCGGCTTCGTGGTGCTCATGCGCCCGCACTTCGGGTGGATGGAGCGCTACAGCATGGCCGCCGGAAGCGACTGCACCACCAAGAAGTACCTCCTCTACCAATGGATCTTGCTGGCCGTCGCGTTGATCCTTTTCATCATCGGGTAAGCATTATTCGCCAAATTCACATCAATAAAAGTCACTTTGATCGACTACTTCGGCAATGACACGTTCACCAATTAACCAACCGAACTAATAAGTCAACGTTACCAGTCCACTAAACTAGTCTTGCTACCTGGAAAACTAGTCTTGGTACCTGGAAATTTGCATCCCTCTCAACCACTACCAGCAGAGATGTCGGCACGGCAGGCCTGAACTCATTCTTTCCGTGCTGTGCTGTTCACCTTTGCAGATTCGCGATCGGCATGGTGCTGGTCTTCCGCGGCGCCAACGCCAACGACAGCTGCCAATGGTGCCACTACCTCAGCTGCGTCCCCACGTCGAGTTGGACCTGCACCAACTGACCAGCAACACGTTGTACGGCACGAGGCAGACATTTTTCGTATACCACGTTACCATGTATTCCTACCACTTCCGGGTGGTGTAGATAGCTTTCACTCGAGTACTGTAGAGACTCGTTGGATCTCATCATTTGTTCATTTCATCAATTCTTTATACTGTATTGCAATTATTGAGGTTTGGAATCTATGATCTGTCAATACAATCTTTAAAATGTGCACGAACCATTACAGACGACGAGTAACAAAAGTGTCTTTCTCACACAACCAGTTGCCTTACAGGCCAGCAGTGCGCCAGCTTTGTATATATAGCATATGCGGGAGATTCCTCACGAGGCCAAACATCTTAAACCAGAACAAATATTTCCGAAAGGGGAGCCAGACAGCTGTGTCTAAAACTTCACATCTTCCTTTGTCCAGTCCTTTGTGTGTAATCATGCTTGAGGAGGTTCGCTCTCAGAAGCATGGACTTGACATCCCTCTCGAACTCGCTGCCAGTTTGAAGGACGCGTTGGAAAGTTGTGCTTCTTTGGTCAGCATGCCTTGCGTAAAGAATCTTGTTGTGAGAGTCTATCCGAGCCTGCAAAAGTTCCAGTTAGAATCAGCTCAGAATATATGCAAAGATGGCAGAGCAGCCAGTTATTCAGAATCAGCTCCGAATATTTGGAGATTTTGAATAACCTGTATTTTGTTTTCAGTGATCAGAGCAGCCAGTTCCTTCTCCAGCATAGACACAGAAGTCTTGAAAGCAGCAGCCATTGTGTTAAGATCAACAGATATAAATGGAAGTGTGTAGTGTATGATGGCTTTGTGGCGAATGTCCGTGTACAACGTCTCTAAATGTTCATGCAAATGGATATCCAGTAGCAGATTAGGCTTTAGCTTCTCTAGATGCCCCAAGCATGATCCATAACGACTGAAGATTTCCATGGTTAGAAACTTGGAACGGTTAACAATTTTAGAACAATCTATGCTATACAAATTGTACAAATGAATATATGTGTGTAACAAACAATTGTCAATGGTACATGAATACTGACATAATATGAAAATAGGACCCCACTTCATAGACTCTGCGGACAACAATTTTCATATCTACATTCTACGTTCCCTTTATAGAGCAACATGATCTGGAATACAAGAAGAACTATCATATACGATTCTCTTGTGCAACGTAATTCAACACTGCTCTGATATGAATAAATTATCAAATAAAGTGGGTTTGAATTAGGATTGTAGTTTCGCTTGTGGTTAGCAAGAAGTAATATTACATTTCCTGTACAGTTGCAGTTTCCAATTGAAAATAGAGCCTAAGTGTATTGATACAAAAGGTTAAACTTCCTCATATTGCAATGAAACACTGAAATAGGAAAAAATCAAATGCATCATGCAATCCTCATTTATCGAAAATTCAAATCGCAAGTACATTTTTATAACTTTAATAACTGCAAGAACAACCAACATCATTTAAAGATAAAGATGGACTATAAGAGTCTAAGACGATTCTGAAACCTCATACCTCGCATAAAAGTCATTAACCAACTCCCTTACTTCAGGCACCAGCTCCAGAAAGTTACGGAAGGTGATGTTGTCAATGACCTTGCTCTGTGTAAATTCAATCATAATGTGAGAACATTGATATGGAAGGAACATGTCCCACAAGAAGAGAAATTAGTACAGATAAGGCAAACCTTGAGATCTGAACGGTCAAAAGAAGCAAGTGCACAAAGGGCACCATAGACAGCCACATCTTGCGGAGCTATAACTTCAGAGTAGTTGTTACCTAGTTCAATACCTGTCTCAACAAACTAGAGGAAAGGCATAACTTAGCGTACACCACTTGATCTAGTTAACAAATAAGATACACGAATTTCACACATCTGGCATCTCATGATCAGCAAATTAGATGCTAACCAAACAGAACATGTAGAAAAAAGGATTTTTAATTATGTATAGAGCAGATGAAAGTAACCCTAGCTACTCCCAGATTACTGATAGGAAAAGGGAAATTTATCTAATGTAGCTTGTAGTGTTTCACTAATACAAATTACACATTCCAAACCCAAACGATAATAGTTCTTTGCATGTATGTTCACAACAAACAAATTATGGTAGCTTCTTAGAAAGGTGAAAGAACAGAACAAATCAGCTAGTTTGCCTATGGGGATCATATCAACTTATCCAGACCAACTGGTGACTGCTTCAATGTTACCCTAAATGGTAAACATTAAACAGTCGGTGACCCATCGCTTAGCATTTAAACGTCCTACATACGTTCAGATGGCATTTAGATGGGCTAAATAGTTTGGTACTATAACATACTAGTAGGAAAAAATAGACGTTGGTAGAAAAAGGGAAAACAGGGAAAAGAAAAGGGAAAGGAAGGCGTCCAACCCATCCCAGTAGCTACTCCACAAGAGCTTCCCTAGGTCGTATGACCATGTGTGAATGTGTCCCTGTCCCATGCTCTTAACAATACACGGAATGCCACCGCCACCGATGTGCAGTGCTTCCTCAATCTCTCATGTCCCTTTCTTCCTCTCAATTCACACTTCTGCAAGCCTGTCTCTCAACTCTCTCACTTCCCTGCTCCTCTTTGTGCTCCCTAGTAAATCGGCTGTCCCGGTGCTCTCTCCGCTCACCAGTGATCGGCCACAAGTGCTACATCCGATGAGGACAGAGAAGATGCTCTTGCTGATAGGATTATCTCCTACTCTTCATCTCTCGTCCTTAAATCCTTGTGTAGCATCTAGACCGAACGCTGCCACTTCAATGCTGCATCGAGGACGCCGATGCTTTGACAGCCATGGCACGGGAGGATGGTGCTCGAGGACGCCTGTGCTTCGACGGTTGGGTGCAGGCATGATGGGGCTCGCGGACGTCGGCGCTTCAACAAACGCGTGTGGGCCGCAGAGGCTCTCATTAAGAGCTGAGGGCGATAGGATAAGAGGCAGTTGTCAAACCTAATGTTCCCTTATATACTCCCGCTCTATTTCTATCCCATCCCGTAAACAGTTCGGTAGATGATCGAAATGACGTCTAAAGCCGTCTCGGAAATGTTTCTTTTAGTATGTTTAGGGCATTTAGACAGCCTGTTCAGAGGCCCGTGTATGCCCTAAACAATGCAGTAGCTCCACGTTGACCGTTTAATTGCATTTATATGGCCATTTAATGCCATTTTGGATAACACAGGTTTGCTTACGATACATAAATTAGCAACCTATGTGTATATAAGAATAAACAATAACCAGCATATCACAATTCAAGCAATAGTGAAATTTTCGAAGCATATAACTGATATATGGTACATATTCTTTTAAAGATTATGCCCAAATATTATCTTAACAAGCTAGAAAACAGCATAATAAGGCAACTGGAGTGCAATTTTATATGACTAACCTTGCGCGCTGCAAGTTTGTATTTCTTTGTTTCCAAGTAAGCGAGTCCAGCAGCTGCTCGCAACTTCGCGACAACAGTAGGATCCAAAGAGTCTGGGTTTTGCTCAGCTTTACTGACATAGTTTGCAACATGTGCGAACTGGCCCAGCTCAATGCTAACCAGGATCACGTTCATGCACATCTGAACAATATGCTTGGATGTGGTACAATAGTCCCGTGTCCTGATATAGTTTTTGAACGCATCTGAAAGTTGGCCTTGAGCGTAGAAGAAATCACCCATGTCGTTATAACCCATCCTGATGCTCTCTTTGATCAGATTCGTCTGCAAGTTGAGAGTCAATATAAACGCAAAAAGAGCACTAGTATCTACTCCGAACTGGCATTGATTAAGCAAATTAATCTGAACATGCAGTGCAGACGGATCAGAAATATGTAATAGGCAATAATAGTAGGGTTCCCTTACCCTGTAGCCATTGAGCTCGTTCTCGAGCTTTTCCTTGCGCTGCTCGGCGCGGCGGTTGACGGTATCGGCCCACGCCTGGTCGATGCCGTACCGCGGGCCGAGGCGGCCGTTGATTTTGAGGGCGACGTCGCGGTGGAGCTGCGTGTCCCCTCCCTGCTTGATCTCGTCGTACGCCATCCGGAGGGCCTCGAGCTGCATGGCCTCCACCCCGCACCTGTCGGCGATGAAGACGAGGCGCGCCAGGCGGGTCCGGCCCGAGTACTGCGCGGCGTACGCCTCCACGTCGAGCTGCTCCGCGGAGAACGGCGCCGGGGCGGCCTCCTCCCCGCCCAGGCCGTTGGTCACGGCTTCCGCCGCGGCCGCGGGTACCTCGCCTTCCACGTCCATGCGGGTGGGATCGCAGGTAAAACCCTAGACGAGGGGAGTGTGGGGAGATGTTGGAGGAGGGGATGGAGCTAGGTTGGAGGCGAAAGCGGAAGCTGATACGCCGAGAGAAGCACGGCGAAGAGAGCAGGGCTCGAGTGCTCGACTTGCAACTGTACAACAGTATGGGTAGATCGGTGAAAGTCTACTTGGGCTGGGCCTTGTTGAGCCTACCTGGCACGGGCCATTAATATTATGGCCCACTATAGTATGTGTCGCAGGCCCACTAAAGAATGCAGGCAGTTGGGCCAACCATTTTTCTTTTTGACGCCGTGATGACGCATAACCTAACAGGAACAGGCTCACCAAATAGAATTGGCGGTAGTTTGCTGTATTCTGACCTGATGTTTCTGTAGAAAATGTTTGTTGCATTTTTCCAATGAATTTTTCCGACTCGCGGTTTGTGGATGACATGTTTGCAGAGTTTGGTCGAATTAGCTGCCACACGGTGGTGAGTTCAAATAAAGCATCAAGAATCAAAGTGTATCAGGTAGTAGTAGTACCATTATTAAGCCTGACGGTGTGTTGGCTTCAGGCGTTCCAAACATTCTCGGTCGTTGAACAAACCGGTCGGTAGCTGATGATGATGAGTCGGCTCCGATGCAGATATGGTAGCAGCCAATAGGAACCAACTTTTCTTTTCCATGCGATTTAGAATCTAGTACTGTACTACTCTGCACATGAATGAATAGATGATTGCTGGATCGTGGACCCGAACGCAACAACAATCGACGCCGAGAAATAGCTAGCTGGTCATGCATGGCGGCCAGCTAGCTGCAAAACCGTCCCCTGCCTGACTGAGTTCACACCACGGCCACTAGCTAGCAACTTACTGTATCCGGTTTGTACTCTATGTAGAATGACACAGCACTGAGCTCCACCAATCGCATTGCATGGCCAACAACAAAGAAAGAAACACGCACACCTGATACAACATCAGTTCTCTTCTATTCTAATTAACCCGCGAACGAAACAACCATCAGCTAACCACTGATTGAACGTCAGCCACACAATTAATAAAGGCCTAAAGGTAAAGCACGGCCGGGGCACTTTGTTCTTTCCTCGCTCCACCTGTGCTGTGCAGCTCGATCGCGCCGTGGCCGCCAAGTGTGACACACTCCTGCTTTAGCTGACTCGGATCCACGCACCTGTGCAGATGGCACAGCGATAGTTTGATGCGGTTTTATCCGTTACAGCAGCAGCAGCGGGGGCCCCACGCGTGAGACAGGCATTAGCAGGGCTGCATCTGATTATGCAACGGGGACCATGCGTGGATTCAAAGTGCAAGCTGCGTCCTTTCGTTCCTCGCAGGGGTCAGAAAAGTGCATGCTTGAGTGTGATGCTTGTTTCTTTTAGTTTTTCTTATGAAACAAGCCAAGCCGGCAGCGCTTCTTCCATTGATTATTCGACGTCCAGAATACTAGTACTATTATGTTGCACTTTTGAGCGAGCAGGAAACAGCTCAATTAGTTGTGTAATAATCAGAAGAAAACGAGGGATGGTTTTCATTATTGCGGCCGAAAGTTCGCTGTTTAAAATACCTAACAAACATACTCCTTGTTTCTCTTTGATAGAAGCTAGGTACGATACCGTAGGTAGCTGCGTGTTTCGTCAGATAAAGAAACTTGGATGAAAGGTGCTCTTTAGAAGAAGCAGGTATGAAACATTTTTGCTACATAGGCCCTTCACCAATATTGATTTCGCACACAAATACAGGCGTGGTGTCGAGCCTAGTGCTTGTCCGCGATTGCTTCGGATTTTAGGGTGGTTATTGTAAGGAAAGTCAAACATAAACGTACGCCAACTCCTCCCTTCCTCCATTCTCTCCGGCTCATCCAGCTCCACCTCTCTCCCGGCCGCTCCGTATCGCGCTAGCTAGCTGCTTTCTAGTGGGTGCTGCACTGATGCTATTCTTCTTGGTGCGAATTTGCCTTAACTCGACAGTTACCCCGGTTGTTGCTCGAATCGGGTGCTTGGAACCACTGCAACTCGCGCCTTTCGTTTCGTCTATTGATTCGCAATTAAGAGCTCCTCCATACGGGATCGAGTTCCTGCTGGAACCGGCGTCATCTTCCTCCTACTGGCCGTTCGATCGTGAAGGCCCTCGAGAGTCATCAGCATGGGTGCAGGCGCGTCGTCGGAACTGACGGGGACGACGGAGGCCGGCGGCAAGGTGGCGCGTTCCGGGCTAGGCGACCTGCCGGAGCTATGCGCGGCCGAGGTGTTGCTCTACCTCGGCGCGCCGGACGTGTGCCGGCTCGCGCGGCTGAACCGTGCGTTCCACGGTGCGGCAGCGGCGGACTTCGTGTGGGAGACCAAGCTGCCGGCAAACTACGGTTACCTCCTGGGGTTTGTCGATGACGGTGCGGAGGAGGGGGAGAAGAGCGAGATGGGGAAGAAGAAGGAGGTCTACGCGAGGCTTGCGAAGCCTGTGCCGTTTGATGATGGCAAAAGGGTGAGTCGATCTGTTCTTCTTGCTTCGACGACTGGACTCCACTTCTATTTCTTTTTTTCTTCTTTTTTTTTCAAAAATAAAGTCAATCTGTTCGAGCAGTTTGTTTCGGAAGTTTGATAGGATAGCACAAACTTACCACGTACGGAGTACTACTAATGAAAAATATACGCGGTTTTATCTCGTTGTGTGGTAGACAATTTAGAATAATTTACATGTTTGCTTTGTGGATGAACTTTTCAATGTGTACGCGTTTTGTCCATCAGGAATTCTGGTTGGAGAAGAGCAACGGTGGAATTTGTATGGCCCTGTCGTCGAGAGCGATGGTGATAACGGGTATTGATGACAGGAGATACTGGGTTCATATGCCAACTACTGAATCTAGGTAAAACACCAAGAACTCACAACATGTTTTCATCGTTCTCCTATTCCCTCCGTCCCAAAATATTAGTCGTTTTGTATTTCAAAAATAAATTACAAAACAACAAGTTTTTTTAAAACACAGGAAATACCATTTTCAAGTTATATTTCTCCTATTGCCTTAGCTTCCATTGTTGACAACTTCAATAATTTGTGGATTGTAACGAATGTTTTCGCTGCTGCTACCGCCGAGATAGAAAGTGTAATAAAGTGTAGTGGGGAAAATATCCTTCCGTCCCTTTTGACAGTGAAGTGTCGGTCACGGTTGCTGGCCTGCTAAAATTGATGATGTAAGCATGGACGATAGCAAAAATTGATGGGGGGTAATTGGATGAGAACAAGCGTTGCGTCGAGGCTGAATTTTCTCAGTTGGCGATATTTCCTGTCTTTCCGTTTCAAGTTTTGGTAGTACAGTATTTTAGTAACATTCGACACAAGATGCCTCTGGTCTCTAACTCTCCTCGCTAGAAAGTTTTGCCTATCGATCACATCTTTTACATATGATGCACACAAAAAAAAAATCATGCCTGAGGAGGACTATATATGTGGTGAAGATAAGCTCAACCATCCGTTATCTCTGCTTCATCCTGCAGGTTCCATTCCGTCGCATACCTTCAGCAAATCTGGTGGTTCGAGGTGGTTGGAGAAGTCGATTTCTGCTTCCCCTCAGGGACTACTTACAGCCTGTACTTTAGGCTGCATCTCGGGAAGCCTTCCTCGCGCTTCGGCCGCCGTGCCTGCAGCTCGGAGCAGATCCACGGCTGGGAGAAGAAGCCTGTGCGCTTCCAGTTCTGGACGTCCGATGGCCAGCACTCGTCGTCCCAGTGCTACCTAGACGAGCCCGGAAGTTGGATCCTCTACCATGTCGGTGATTTTGTCGCGTCAAGTTCTGAACACCAAGCGGCGATGAAGCTCAAGTTCTCGCTGGCTCAGATCGACTGCACTCACACGAAAGGTGGCCTGTGCGTTGATTCAGTCGTCATATATCCGAGAGGCTTCGAGCCAGAGAAAGGTTATCGGGCCTCGTCAGAAATATGCAGTTTGACGTAATTAGACCGAGACACTGACCCTGCATTAGAGCGTACTGTACATTAGAGGTTTCGAGAAATATAAATAGCCTACCATTTTTAACTACGGCTAATTGTATACTGCGAAAACATGTGACCCTTTTTTTGTATGGCATCAAAGCATCGGGCTTCTTTTATTCTGCTCTTTCTTGTGTTGGCATGGTGCTTGGTGCTGAGGAACCGGTATGGAGCATTTGTGTCGGTATGGTGCTTTCTCCGTTTCAATTTATTTGTCGTTAGGACAATCTTCATTAGCTTATTTCTATTTCTTTTGATTGAAACGACAATTATTTTATAATAGAGTTAGTTTTTCTTATCCTGATCCAGATCCAGAGAGTTGAATGTCTCAATCTCTTTTGCTAATGTAGTTTGCTCCAAACTTCTTCGCCTCATCCAGCGGTGCCTAAGAAACTGCAACGGTTGAGCTTTCAAAAAAAAAAAACGGCAACGGTTGAGCTTTCGAATAAAAGAAACTGCAACGGTTGTAGATAGAAAAAAAACGGTTTGGCAAGGAGATGACTCGGCCCACTGATCTTAGTTTGGGATCAGCTCACTGGGCCTCCATAATGCAGCGGTTGTTGGTGGCTACTGTCCAGAGATTTTTTTTTCTTAAAAATGATACTCCTTCCTGTATCAAATAAATAAACAAAAAGAACTAAAAATAAACTACCTAAAGCTGTCCTAACATCAAATATTTTGATACAGGAGGTAGTATTTTATTTGAAATTTGCAAAATGGATATCCGTTTCAAAAAATGACAAATGGGTATATGTCGTGCAGCCACCTAACGGACCATTCGTCAAAGGAAGTGCACTACTTTGTTCTTTTTGAGAAATGAAAGGGTGGGGTTAATGGCGGTTGGTAGTGTACCTAGAAGAGCGCCGAGCCGCGGTGCATGCACTCTAATGCATGTTGTAGGTGGTAGTCGTGACCCATGCGTTGGTCAAGGCGGAAAGCAACACGATGAACGAGGTATACTTTAGACAGTCAACACGTAGCAGACGGTGTTCGTGTCCGGTAGGTTGGTCAAGTCAGAAAGTGTCACGAGGAACGAGACATACTTTAGATGGCTGACATGCCATAGACGGTGGTCGTGGCCTGTAGGCTGGTCAAGGTGGAGAGCAACACTATCAACGAGGCATACTTTAGATGGCCGACACGTCATAGACGGTGGTCGTGGCCTGTAGGCTGGTTAAGGCGGAGAGCAACACTATGAACGAGGCATACTCTAAAGTATGGACGGCCAACACGTAGTAGGCGGTGGTCGTGGCCAGTACGTTGGTCAAGTCAGAAAGCGCGCGAGGAACGAGACATACCTTAGACGGCCAACACGTAATATACGTTGGTCGTAGCCTGTGGGCTGGTCAAGGCGGAAAGCAACACTATGGACGAGGCATACTTTAGATGGCCGACACGTCATAGACGGTGGTCGTGGCCTGTAGGCTGGTCAAGGCGGAGAGCAACACTATGAACGAGACACACCTTAGAGTTTGGATGGCCAACACGTAGTAGGCGCCGGTCGTCGGAAAGCGTCGTGAGGAACGAGACATACCTTAGACGCCAGCAAGTAATATACGTTCGTCATAGCCCATAGACTGGTCAAGGCGGAGAGTGACACGATGAACGAGGCATACTTTGGAATTTGGACGACCAACATGTAGCAGACGGTGGTCGTGGCTAGTAGGTTGGTCAAGTCGGAAAGCGTCACAAGGACCGATGCATACTTTAGCGGCCAACACGTAATAGACAGTGGTCATGGCCCGTAGGCTGGTCAAGGTGGAGAGCAACACGATGAACGATGCATACATTGGAGTTTGGACGACCAACACGTAGTAGGTGACGGTTGTGATCTGTAGGCTGACCAAGGCGGAAAGCAACACGCGGAATGAGACATACTTTGAACAATTAACATGTATTAAGCGGTGTCATGGCTCGTATGTTGGTGAAAGTGAAAAGCAAGATGAGAAACCAGACATACCTCGGACAGTAAACACATACTGGGTGGTGGATGTGGTTACTTATTTGCTCTTCCCGAACCAAAAAAAAACAACTAGTAAATTTTTGTCTCGTTTGGATCATAACATTTCCTACCATTTTTCTTTTTCAACAGAACACATGGATTGAGCATTGTTTTAAGATCGGTTTGTGTTGCTTTTACATCAAATAATTCATCATAATTTCTGGATTTTGATTCACATAGGGGTAGTAAAATATATGCAACTACTACCGCAAAACAAGCAAAACTAGTCGTGTTTCGTGTGGTGCGGTGGGTAGGACGAACAGACACGCATGCGCGTAGGAGCTAGCTCGAAGAATTAATTGTCGGGATATAACTCCGTGCTTGCCGCCCAAAGTATGTCCGGTTTGTTATGTGTGCATGAGATAATTAATTCTGTGGCTTCCGATCCTGACGATCCTACCGGTCACGAATGTGCGTCGGTACATGCATCGCGGCTCGATACTCTCTCCTTTACGTGACACCACCATCTTTGTCGTACCCATTCATTTCTCGAACGCTCAAAAAAGTGTGCTTCTTCGCCGCGGGATGGTCCATACACTAGCTGTGCGTAGCTATTTCTATCATTTTAAAAAAGATGTGTATTTTGCAAAATTCAAACAATATAACTATTCGTTTTTTTAGAAAAAAATTCACTGACTAGACGGTCACAGAGGCGGACACCAGCATCGTGGCGTCGGAGACGCGGTTACACGTAGAAACCGGCAGGCGGAGACGGAGGAAAGAATGTGGTTGGATTTGCGGCCACAGCCACAGGTTTGTTTCCCAACCGACCGCCACGCAGGGACAAAACGCGCGGGGCCCTCCATGACGGTTCACGCGCGGCAGGGTGGGAGATACAGAGGACGCGGCCGGACCCAAAGGCGGCAACGCAAAGGGGACGGGCCCCAAAACGCGGGTCGGTACCTCCTCTCCTCCACCACCACCACCAAAGCCGACCTCGCTTCCATTCCTATTCCTCCTCCACCACCACCACCACCAACAACGCCTCGTCCGCCTCCCACCACGCGCGCCCCGTCGCGGCGGCCTGCGCACATGGAGGTAGAGGAGGACGGCCGCTGGGACTTCCTCGACTGGGTGGGCCTCGACAACTCCGCCTACATCTTCCGCCTCCTCGACCACCCCGCCGACCTCGTCCGCGCCGCCACCGTCTCCCGCTCCTGGCGCCGCTTCGGTACGCTACGCTCCCACCGATTCCCCTACCCGTCTTCCTCATTCCTTCGTACTTCCTCCGTCCTCGTGTCGTCGTATCGTATGCGCACGCACCGACGAAGGCCTCTAGCTATTACAGTAATTTCTCTCTAGAGAACTCGCCTTGTTTGGTTGGTTGCTGTGCTGAATTCGGCCGGCGCTTCGCCGTTGTTTTTCTTCATGCAGTAACCGACAACGAATTATGCAAGAGACTGTGCCTGAAGATATGCCCCGAGGTCGCCAGCTTCACCCGCACGGTCGAGGTGACCAGATCGCCGCCCGCCGCCTCCGAGTCCAGCCAGGACGCTGAGCACAGGAGCCGCGAGAAGGACCACAGGATTTACTCCTACCTCGCCGGCGCCCTAGTCTCCGCCAAACCCTCCGTGGACTGCATCCTGCACTGCATCGGCGCCTCCACCACAGACAATTTCCCCTCCGAGAGCATCGAGAACACGCTTCACCCGAATGACAGGGTGAACCACCGCCCCTCCTACTGGTCCAGCGCCGGGACGGACGACCCTAACAAGCTTGAGAGCTTGACCTACAGGCTCAACTCTGATCTCTGCATAATTGATGAGATAAGGATACAACCGTTCAAAGGTACAAGACGTGTCTGTTTTTTATTCCTTTTTTCGTGACCGTGATTTTAGGATATCGTGACGTTTGAAAGCCAACAATTTCAATTCATTTTTTGTTTGTTTCCTGTGGCCAGCATTTTTTCAGCCAGGGGATCCTATTTACTCTGCTAAGGCGGTGCGGATTCGGATGGGTCATTCTAAGCTTGCTCCTGGGTCGTTGTCCTTTGTCACGAATGATGATGAGAACCTCAGGGTAATCGCTGATGAAAATCACGTGTGGATGTACACGTCACCAGAGTTTCCTATGCTGCAGGTGAGTTGATAGATTCTTTCTTCATTCATGCTGAAACATCTGTATATGAGCATCTTCTCTTTGCATAGCGTACTTCATCCTGCGTAGCTTGATTGATTGGTTCCTGTTTAGGATATACTAGCTTTTGATGGTATCTGTCTCTGTATAGCTAACTATACCCTGTCGATTCTGATTGGTCGATTCATGGGGAGTATATGCTGGCTTTAAGATAACATCCTACTCTTGTGAATGGAACTTTGAGTGGTATCAAAGGGGTGTTTCGTGTTGCAAGATAGTGAGGTCTATCTTTCTAATTTAGTTTTTTATAATAATCTGAATAGACTTTGGAATTTGCATGATGTGATCTTTATTTTTGGAGTCCAGTAATTATGTTATCGTTTAGCGGTGGGACAGCCTTCGGTGTGCCCTTAGGACTATGCTGACAATCTTGAGTCTGCATTAGCATTCTTTTGTTGCAGAGTTAAACACAATAAAATATCAGTGCTGTTTGGTACCCAACATCCGAGCACATAATCTTCCACTTTGAGCTGGACATATTTATGAATTTAATGTTATGTTATATTCTACTGAATAACATCTTGACCTGATTTTATTGTGGTGTTATAGGAAAATATCTTGCAGTCTTTTAAGCTCCCACACCCAGTCATCTGCATTGGTGGTGTGGTGAAGATTGAGCTGTTGGGAGGAGTACAGAGACAAGCTACAGACGATAGGTATTACATATGGTGAGTTCTTGGTATTCTGTACATACTTTGGAGACGGAAAACTAATTTGGCTTTTGGTTGTTATGCAAATTTGGATAGTGGACGTGCAGTCATTTTCTTGTTGGTTCCTAGTATAGTTCACTGCATTTTTTTTCTTCCAAAACTCAACTTAAAAAGTACATAGTTGTCCATGTCACAATTAAGTTCCAATGCGTCAGCTTCCTTGTAGCATTGTCTCTGCATTTGATCGTTCTATCATGAACACTAGATGCAACTTTCCAAGCATTGTAGTGCTGAATTTTATTGGCAATTCCAATTTCTGAAAGTGGAAATATTTACTTGGATATTAATCATTGTTGGTTTTTTCTTCTTCTAACGTTTGCATGAATACAGTGTCAGTCATGCTGAAGTGATGGGACGCTCGCTCTCACCGGTGTTCATGGTTGACTTCTCGGATCCTGCTGGTGAATCAGTCCTCAAGTATTTGCCCGGTACCAAAGACTTGTGTCCAGAAGACATAATGTCCTATGATGCTGCAGGCTCGTTGGAGTGGTACTCGCTTGTTGCTAGGCACAGTAAAATGAGGCATTTAGCAATGATGAACGTGCTGCTTGGGCCTGTACAGTTTATGGATGAAGATGATGCAGATATAGGTGAGGTCACAGATGATGAGCCTTACATGTAGGACTTTGTTGATGTACTGCAGGGTTGTTCCTGCCTATAGTTGGCGTTTTCTGTAATGCTATAACCTATCTGAGAGTGCTGTTCTGGTAACTAAAGTGTAAACTTGTTACCGTGACTAAAATATGAGGTGTTGCTGTTGCTGTGGTGGTTGTGGAACTTAGCTTAATCTCCATTGGTGGTAATGATATATGATCTGCTTAGTCAGTGCCCTTTATTAGAATGTAATGCTGAATGTAGAATTTCAGGTGTCTAATAGGAATTCTATGAAGAGGTCAATTTTCTGTTGTTTCTGTTCACCGATTTGATAGGAATTTTAAGAAAATGGAATTTGTAGTCACGTCTTCATGACTCATGATAAGGGAAGACGGATTCAATTAAAGCGCGAGAGTTTATGGGGTGTTTGGCATGGCTCCAGAGCTTAACTCCAAGAGAGCTGAAAAAATAGAGTCAAACATCTCAACTCTAAAACTTTACGAAGCGTTCTAACTCTACTGAGTTTGAGGAGCTCTAGTTCATTTCCTTGGAGTACCTATTTTCTTACTCTAGAAATAGCCAATAGATACGTAGTCGTGGAGTTCAGGAGTAATTACCTGCAATTGCTACTGGTTACAGAAAAAACGTTTTGTTCATCTATTCCACAGGTCTTTCTTCCCCGCAGAACCACTGCCGAAACACGACTACCCACCACCGCTGACAGGTCCAGTGGCCGCGCAGTACTCGAAGCTCCCTTCCCCACCCCTCTTCGCTGGCCTCGCAGCCCCCTTCCGTGCCCAGCTCGACGCGCCACTCATTAGCACTTACTTCGGCGCACCACCTGTCCGCGGCCACCTCGGCACATCGCCCGTTCGTGGCGGCTTAAGTTCATCGTTCCTCTGCTCGTGCTCGCTTCCAGGAGCTCATCCCAATGCTCTTTCGCCCTTGCCTCTGGATTCCGGGGGTGGTTGTTCCTGTTCTGGCACCGATTTGGTAGATCCCAATGCTCATCCAATGCCTCTGAATTCCTTGCCTCTTGATTCCGATCCAGATTTGGCTGTTCCTTGCGCCTGGATTCCGGGGGATCCCAATGCTCTTCCCAATTCGTGCTTTGGTGCATGCCTAGTTGAATTTGGCAGATTTGTGTGTCTCATGAGCTCAACAGGTCGTTGTTTTGTTTTTCGTTTTCTCGGGATTTCGACCTGATGTGTGCGTGTCTCCTCGTTCATGTTTGGTTTCTTGCTGGCCTTTGAAATTTCAATGGAACTTATCGATTTGACAAAATATTTAAATTTGTGTCTTGCGAGTGCTTGATTTAAAACTGAAATTCACAGCAAAGTTTGACCAGATAAACTCGGTATTGTAATTTTTTTAATAATTTCGAATATATTTTATCCAAAATCTTACACAAAGGATTTATGTTTAATTTTTTATTTCAGAATTTTTGTAGCTTTGATCAATGTTCTTTACCGGAGGTCATCCAGCATACAGGTTTGAACCAAAAAAAATATTATCAACGTTTCCAGCATGTCACAATATCATCCATTCGTGAAAAAACGAAAAACAATGATTACACTAATTTTTATCATTTTCTATACGTATCCCAAGCGGATCAGGCTTTGAACCAGTTTTCATGATTAAAAGATCAATCACGGTGATTCATTAAAAAAAATGAAAATATAATTAAATTTCGGTCCTACTACTTCAAAAAGTCTCATAGGCTTTTGCAGTTCGGCCCAAAATAGATTGAAAAAGCCAATTAACGACTAAGAGTAAAATTGACAATACGTCTTAAAACCTCTCTTTTTTAGAACTGGGAACACTATCTCAGCCAAACACTAATAACTTCATCTCCATAGCGGCACACTTTGGAGACGGAGCTGACGGCGATCCGATATTTTGCACTTACCCCTACTGCTAGTTTGGATCGCCATCCAGTACTTCACAAAACGCCCCCTGTTCCGGCTGCGACCCGCCGATGCCGTCATGCGACGCCGTCGGCCGCCTCGTCCTCCGTCCAACGCAGGCGTAACACCCTCAACCATAGCACCAAGATGCCGCTCCTCCAGTTCGCCGGATCCCATGTACGCGTCGCCAATCCGCCTCCCTCCGACCCGCCACCTGAGACCTCGGCATCTCACGTTCCTGAGAAGCTCTAGTTGCTCGTGGGTCTTCTCGTTGGTATGCTTCCTTCTTGCTTGCTTGTATAGTCCTACTCGACTGTACGGACTGGATGGCTCTGTCTTAAATTGCACTTTTCTGAAAAATTACGCCGCGATTGAATGAACGGGATAGCCGTAAGGGATTTGGGTTGGGCTTACGCGATGTACTTGAGCTCAGTTTTTCACAACGCACCGAGAGAGAAAAAAATACGTAAATAGCAAATAGTAGCTCTGAATTGGCCACCAAATTAGAGTGCACACTGAATTACGCTCTCTCTTACAACTGAGTTTACTTGATTTACATATGGAACTGAATTGTCTGTTGAATGTCAATTGGACCACTCTTTCTTCCAGTTTGATCATACCAGTAGTTATCCATGTACTTCCTCTGTTTTTAAATAAATTGTTGGCGTTGGGACAATAATTCTAGTCCAAAAATGATTTAGAGTTATTGTCCTGATCACGACAATTTGAGAACAGGGAGAACGTTCTCCTTTCCATGTCTTCTTAACACACTGGGTCTTATTGTTAGGAACCTTCAGTCATCATTTGTGCAGTCCAACAAATGATACACGAGATGTAACTACAGGAACTTCTCTAGACCATAAATCAGGTTCTGCAAAAGGTATACATTAACCTTTAAGTCAGGTGCATTGTTTTTTTAATAAAAAAGTGAAATGTCATTGTGTCAAGTATACTAGAGAAAGTGTGGTGTCAGTTACCTTCAAGCGTACCACCTTCCGGATCGCCAGAATTAGCCCTGGCATTAGGCATTGAACATTTGTGACATCATGTCGTATGGTGTAGATCTGAAAATAATGAACAGTGTGGTCAGTTCAGTTGTTTTTCAGTTAGAGATATCACTGGACCTTTATTAGTACCTCTCCTGGGCTGGAGAAATTGATTGATGTGCTAGAAGTAAAGCCTGGAAGAACCATACTGTGTACACGTACTCCATCTTCTCCAAGTACCTGCCCTCTTGCCTTTTTTCACAAATACTTGTTCATTAGTAAGCAAAAAAAAAAAATCATTGTGCTGTAGGTTTCTTGTTTAGGTAAAAGATTTGTTTTAGAACTTCCAATCAACGGAGAGGAAGTGTTGTTTCTAAATCACTCTAGAAAGAATGAGTTGCAGATCATTCTTTTACAACTTACTGGATTGTCAGTTTCCATATCTTCCCTGTTGTATATCTGTCCAAGATCTGATATGTTATTTGCAATCTGTATTGCATCTTGCGAAGGCAAATCCTGTCAATGATAGACATTAGCCTAGTATACTGACAACAATGCTTTTATTGCTAATGAGTGCTGTGAGTTTTTTCCTTTGTTTTTTTTCATTGGTTGTGAGATAAATTTACTATGTTAACTGCAACTTTGCTGCATTGTTTTGAAGGTGGATTTTCTTTCCTGAACACATGAATCTGATTTTGGTAGGCATGCACTTTCCTTTTCTAGAAAAAATGTATGGCAGAGTGTACATATTGTGGTAATATTGTGTGTTTAACTTGTCAGGACTCGGGCACAGTTCCTACCGATGGGTTAGGTCTTGATTCCACAATCTCAACATTGCTGTAGTGGAATGAGGCCTGTATGGCAGCTTGTTGAAGGAGCACTGAGCCAATAGACAGTGTTGGAGCAACCAAGCAGCCCTAATAAGGAAATTAACATAAAATTTGCAGGCTTAAAATATAGTTTCCATATGAACTTTAGAGGTAGTGTAATGAATATGAATTTACCATGCTCGCCTTCTCGCAGAATGCCGAGAGTGCCGCTACTGTGTCTACCTCAATTTTAGGAACATAGACGACACTGCTTAAACCAAATGCTGCTGCCTGGTCACAAACCATTCCCAGGTGGACAAACAGTATTATTTTCATATCAAACACTTCACATGAAAAGAATCATAAGCATTTGTTGAAATCCTGACATGTTTTGGAATTTACCTGACGAATTTAGCTAATTAAGTTGAGTTCTGAATGATATTTATATTTTCCCTGACATTGTTGTGATTAGTCAAATGCAAATGCTGTGGCCCTGACTTAGTTTGCTGCTTAAATCTGCAGTAGAACTGTGAAATGTTTTGGCACTACATAATCTAATGTAGGCTTAACTATCATTTTCCATGTTGTAGGTGAACAATTGACATACCTGCTTGACATTGTCATAAACAGTTGAAGGTTCACTGAAATCAACAACCACGCCTGTAGCTCTTGACTGAAATATCAGACGCAACAGTTAGCAAACGAAACGTTGCCCCAGAGAAGCTGTCGAAAATTTACAGCCACGAGGCCTGTACCTGTGCAATTGAGCCCAGAACCATCGTGAGATCATTGAGCACGGGAAGTTCCAGTGGTTCTTCCATGCCGCTTATCTGAAGAGCAACGCCAGCATTTGTAGTAAACCGCAAGAGATAAGGGCAAGCAAAGCAGCAGGCCAGCCACTTTGGGGGTGGAAAGGCATATAGATTGGACGTTCAATAAATGGTGAGAACCTCTCCTGCGTCCTGGCCTATACACTGGGAATCGATTGCTCCTGCAAGCTCCATTCCCCTTGCTTTACTTACTGCTACTATCGCCTTCCTCCCAATTTCTTTGGTGGCGCCAACGATAACCACCTTGACAAAATGATTTCAGCAGGCTTTTCCCTCAGAAACAAGTAATCGGTAAAACAACAGTGAGGGAGTACCTTGATTGTGCTCTGGGAGGGTGGTGGCATTTCCATAGAGCAGAAGACTTTTGCTGCATTTCTTCTCGCAATCGTGGCGCATGTTCTGATTTGAATGGGGCGGTACAGAGAAGCCATTATTACTTCTGCTGGGGTGGGAAGCCGGCTGGACAGAGGCTGAGCAGAGAAAGTGTTCGGTCAGTATCGTTCGTTCGTTCTTCCTACCGTTAGTGTCTTCCACTGTGCTGAGCTATCTTATCTTCTTCCGGAAGTGAGTGGCTCGAAACCACTTGGCTTAACTTAGGTGCTGACCCTTGCTTGGATGCGTGCTTGTGCTGTCAACCTCGCTGGGCTCTTACTAGGTCTATCAAGGTACGGCTGACACTTACTGTATGCCATTTATAATCATCAATGCATTCGATCTTGTTACGTACGCTCTAGTGCACTGATTCGATGTCTACTTGATGCAGGGTAGCGTAGCAAGGCATGTCGGATGCTTTGTCACTTGTCAGGCAGGCGTTGCGCGATTTGCCCTGTTGGTCATGCCAAGGCGGGCGCCGAAGAGCCGGTCAAGGTTCACGACCAAAGTGTTCAACCCACAGTTGCAAGCAGAGACAGGAGCCGCTGTAAGGGGCACTGGCAGCACCCACCAAGTGTTCCTGTCCGGAGCCTGGCTCGCGAGGAGAGGGATTTGTCGGCCCGCACGCGCAAGCGGCAGGTAATAATCCGCCAATCCTCTCCTGGTGCGGTCCTCTGCGTTCTCTCTTCAGTCAGTCCTCACTGCCCCGCAAAAGCAAAACGGGTAGTACTGTATTGTACGAGTGGAGGTTGGTGAAAAAGGAGAAGCTGCTGCTCTGCATCTCGCCCATCGGCGTCGTCAAGGAGGAAGAAGAGACGAGCAGAGGCGGCGGCCGCGGTATTAATCCATGGGTTTGGTAGCAGTAATGGCATAAACGCGTCTCGGCATTCGAGTATTTTAGCTTTACCTGCTTGGAGTATCTGCTTCTGCAATGGACTAGTACGATTTTGTGTCGTAGAATCCACTGCTGCTGCTGCTTTCCTTTCGCGGGTTCGATTGTTTGTTCGTCTTCCAAGCCAAGTATCCGCCTTTCGCCCTCGCCTTTCTGTAGAACAAGCTTCCTCATCTTATTCGCAGGGGATGCGCATCATCTGAAATGAGCCTGTTCAGTATGCATTAGTGAACTTTCAAACGAGCCCTGAAAGTTCTTTTCTTTTGTTTTCTTTTCTATCCAATGTGCATTGCTAGTAGGCAAAACTCCTAAGAATCCTGTCAACTTTATGGAATCGAAACTACTTTGGCACTAGTTTGTAATACTATAGTGTCGTTCACACTTTTCGTCTTTTTACGAAGGGACACGCTGGTCATTCCACCATTGGCAGGCGTGATAGCGCTCGATCGGGCCGGCACGCACCTCGGTACTGTACTAGAAGGTGACAATCTTTTGAGAAAGGAGGGAGTACAAGTGTACTCCGAAGCCATTGGGCCCCGGCCGTTCCGGCAACTCTTCTGACTCACTGACACGCGGCCCTCGCGAAACCGGCTCGTCTTTGGATGCCGACGCCACGCGCACTCGAGTGAGCCAGAGCCCGATCGCCCTCTTGGGTTGGACGCTGGGCTCGGTCGGTTCCGATTCCCGGGTCGCTGGTCTGGCTGACCGGCTCACGATGCCGATCGCTGCCGGCCTATGCGCTTCTGACATCACGGGCCCACCCCACCATACGTGGATGTGGTCATGTGGATCTACGCGGCCGGCTGCCTCACATCGCATGTGCGCCGCCAGTTGCCAGCCACGGCCCCCCGCTCGCGCATTATCTTTATTTATTGGGCGTGCAAAGTAGATGCCCTCTCTCTGGGACTGACGTGCGGGCCCCTCCCAGTTGTCCCCGGCGGTTAATGATGGGGTCATGAGTTTTAAGATCGGGAATGGTTAGCAGCACAGCAGCATCCACCGAGCCCATGGCCTTTTTTTCTCTCTCTCTCTGCTGGCCCGCCGATGCAGTAGTGAAAGAGACAACACGTCATCGGTTAAATTACTTGTACGTTGTTCCTTTGTGCTACTATCAAAGTACATGATCTTTTGATTAGAATACAAGAAAGCAGCAGCAGCAGTGTCTCGCACACGAGCTGCCAAATCTTGCTTGCTCCTCTCGCGAAGGAGCAATCTTCTAGTAGTAGTGGCCATGTTTTGAAGTTTGTACTGATGATGTGACACTGTTCCTGCTCGGATCTACTCATCCAACAGTAACATCCCCACGTACTCCCAATACTTGTGTTGGTCAGCACGGGCAAGTGGTACTACGGTTTTTAGCCTGTGTCTCGGTCTGTGCATGTCTGCATCTGCAACCAGGACACCAGTACTACGGCGGGGTAATGGCTTTTTATATTTCCGTTTCTCCCATATCATCTTGTCCTTGGTGCTTGTCGTCCAAAACCCACCCAGATTTTAACCTGCTCCGATTAATGCTTCTTAGCAATCAGGTCAAACACAAGAAACGCGGACAAAGACCATTCGATTCGACCACCCCACTTTAAAACCTCCATTGCCGTCTTGGCACTGGCAGCGCAGCACAAATTGACATTTCACCCAACTGAAATCTCTAAAAACTTTAGCACGCGTTTTGATCTCGAGCCGAAATAAACTAACGAAGATTGTTCTAACGACATTAAAACGAAACGAAGGGACTATTTAAGTAGCTTGGCCGGTATCTTTGCACGCTGCGATCCGCGAAATGCAACTCGCGCTCCTGTTTGTCTCGCTTTATAGTACTCCCTCCTTTCTCAAAAGATTGTCACCTTCTAGTTCAAAAATGAACTACAAGGTGACAATCTTTTAAGAAAGGAGGGAGTATAAAATAATAAATCAAGAGGAGGAGGAAGATGAGGATTGATTCCTCGTTTCTTCTCTAGCGTTTGTTCCCTTGTTTCTTTGCAGCCTTGTCCTCCTGCCTCTTTTGTTCCCTTCCTTCTCCTCGTTTCAGGCAGCATCGGTTCGGTTCCCCTAGCACCACTGAGCTGAGCTGTGAGCTTTCTCAACCACTCCAGATCACGGCCACTCCAGAAGAGCTGCAGCAGCAGCTGAGTCCAAGAAGATGAGCATGCAGAGAGACCCGGCCGCGCCCGGGGAGGAGATGCTTGCGCGCGTCAGGAGGATGGTGCCGGCGGCGCTGGATGCGGCGAGGGCGGCGGGAGGCTTTCCAGGCCGGTGGAAGGCGATCGCCGCTAAGCTCGAGAGGCTCCCGGCGTGCCTGTCCGACCTCTCCAGCCACCCTTGCTTCGCCAAGAACGCGCTCTGCCGCGAGCTCATGCAGTCGGTGGCCGACACGCTCGCCGAGGCGGCCGACCTCGCGGCGCGGTGCCGGGAGCCGCCGACCGCCGGCAAGCTGCAGACGCAGAGCGCCGTCGACGCGCTCGCCGGGAAGCTGGACCTCAACCTCCGCGACTGCGCGCTGCTCGTCAAGACCGGCGTGCTGTCTGACGATGCCTCCTCCTCTGGTCCGTCGCCTCCGCCAGCAGCAGAGACTCAGGCGGACGTCCGGGAGCTGCTCGCGAGGCTGCAGATCGGCCACACCGAGGCGAAGAACCGGGCGGTGGACGGACTCCTCGAGGCCCTGCACAAGGACGAGAAGAGCGTGCTCTCGGTGCTCCGCCGCGCCAACGTCTCCGCCTTGGTGCAGCTGCTCACGGCGTCGTCGGCGCCCAAGGTCCGGGAGAAGGCCGCCACCGTGATATGCCAGATTGCGGAGTCCGGCAGCTGCGAGGGGCTGCTCGTGTCCGAGGGGGTCCTGCCGCCGCTCGTCAGGTTGGCCGAGTCCGGCAGCCTCGTCGGCCGCGAGAAGGCTGCCGTCACGCTGCAGCGCCTGTCGTCCGTGTCGCCTGACACCGCGCGCGCAATCGTCGGTCACGGTGGCGCCGGCGCGCTCATTGAGATCTGCCGGACAGGGGACTCTGTCTCCCAGTCCGCCGCGGCCGGCGCGCTCAAGAACCTCTCCGCGGTGCCGGAGGTGCGGCAAGCGTTGGCCGACGAAGGAATCGTCCGTGTCATGGTCGGCCTGTTGGACCGCGGCGCGGTGCTCGGCTCCAAGGAGCACGCCGCGGAGTGTCTGCAGAACCTCACGTCCAGCAACGACGGGTTGAGGCGCGCCGTCGTGTCGGAGGGCGGGCTGCGCAGCCTGCTGCTCTACCTCGACGACGGCCCGACGCCGCAGGAGTCGTGGGCGGTGAGCGCGCTCCGGAACCTCGTGGGCGCTGTCTCGCCCGACAGCCTCGTGTCACTCGGCGTGCTGCCTCGGCTGGTCCATGTGCTCAGGGTCGGGTCAACCGGAGCGCAGCAGGCGGCGGCGGCGGCGATCTGCGTGATCTCCAGCTCGGCTGACATGAAGCGCGTCGCGGGCGAGCACGGGTGCCTGCCGCCGCTCGTGCGCATGCTGGAAGCCAAGTCAAACGGCGCGCGCGAGGTGGCCGCTCAGGCGTTGGCGAGCCTGGCGAGCTACCCTCCCAACGCCCGGGAGATGAAGAAGGACGACAAGAGCGTGCCCAGCCTGGTGCAGCTGCTGGACCCGAGCCCCGCCAACACGGCCAAGAAGTACGCGATCCTGTGCCTCCTCTCGCTCGCGTCCACCAAGCGGTGCAAGAAGCTCATGATCTCGCATGGCGCCATCGGCTACCTCAAGAAGCTCTCCGACATGAACGTCGCCGGCGCCACCAAGCTGCTCGAGAGGCTGGAGCGCGGTAGGCTGCGCAGCCTCTTCAGTACTACTAGCAAGTAGTAGCCGCTGTAAACTACTAATAAGCTTCACTGTAAAATTTCTTTTTGCCGTAACCTGTACAAAAATCAAGTGCAGCTACACGCCTCTGTATGGAATGGTGTTTTATTAACTGAATATATTGGGATGGGTTGTAATGTAAATGGAGTGACGCCGGGTATGTTGGCTGAGCTTCTCAATGAGTTGAAATAAGTCGATATATAAGACCCCACGCCGGCACCGAACCATCTTGCCGGAACTAGAAACAGTTATTTGCTCTTTATTACTCCCTCCGTTTCGTTTTAATTGTCGTTAATACAACATTCGTTAGTTCATTTTTAGTTCATTTGGTTGTCTGAAACGACAATTATTTCAGAACGGAGGGAGTAATAAATATTCCTTTGTACGAGTGTTACAATTTATTGAACAGTTAATTTCGTTAAAAATATTCTATCCATGCGTGAAATAAAGCGTGAGCACCTTGTGTGAGCATACAAGACAACCATGTCCCTTTATTTTGCAGAAGAAAGCTGCATCAAAGTGGAAGCCCGTACACACCATCGGTGAGGTTCTATAATCTATACTGCAACGTCTATCCATAGTGCCGTACAGCTCCAAAATCCAGTGACCACCGATGAACTCCTTTGGCCTACTACAGCATTAACAGCCTCAGGCCTTGAGTTTGACCGCAGGAGCACGCGAAGGAAGTTGCTGCAGAGACCATGGAAGATTAGCATATAACTCGCATATCTGGAGACCATCAATTTGTACAAAAAACAGCGGTTTGTTCTAAAAAAAAACAAACATGAGCGGCTGAAGCTACCTGATAGCAGGAGATGAGCGAGGTGATGAATCCAAATGCTCCTGTCACCCTGGGAGTGACCTTCTTGGGAGCCAGCTGAAGAAGCCCGATAGCCACGACCACGTCCATGGCAGCCTTGACCAGAGCCAGGAGCCTTTCATCCGACTGCTTCATTTTACGGCGGTACTGTTCGTTCTGCGAGAATTATAAGCAGGACGAACAATCACCCTGTACGTTCCCATGATCAGTTGGTGCAACGAATGGAAGCGATATTAATTTACCTCGTATTTGTCAACACCCCTCAGCTCTCTTGCAAGCTTCCTCATCGATTTTGATAGCCTTTTAAGTTCTCCAAGCTGCAAAATGGCATGTATACAATCAATTCGTGACCTGCACGAACATGTTATGACTTATGAAAAGCATGTTTACGTACCTCGAGTAAACCTGCACAGGCAGAAGAAGCCATCCAGCAGTACAGGGATAACCTGGCGACCCGGTCAGTGGCCTCCTGGTTCTATAGCAGCAATAACAGAAGAAAATCACGCACGCCAAGAAATGAACATACATCAGACAGTGGATCAACACACGGCAAGGCGACAGAAGCTGCTTAAACAACAAACCTTGATTATCCCTGATCGTCCGGCCCACACAAATTGATCCAGGAACAGGAATGTCGAAAGCAGAGCATTTTTGGACTGCAAATGTACGTACAAGCCGCAGGTGAGAAACAGCTCCCATTTAGACACGGAGGGATTCCATTCCATTCCTGGTGACTATAATGAAAACAAAGCGGGTCGTACCTTTCCGAGCAAGACCAGCGTCAGAGGAGTTCCTTTGGCAGGTGGGCTGATGAGAGCATGCAGATCATTGACCCACTGGGGAAAAAAATCCAATAAAAATGCAGATCAGCAGTGTGGCACAACAACGGGGTCATCTGTGTCTGTTACCAAGCTAAAGAGTAAGTATTTATTGTGTACGTATGACCTTGAGAAGCCGAAAGACTTTGCGAGCCAAGGCAGTGGATCTGTCGACGTTCTGCGCGGCGCCGGGCTGCCCGTTGCTGACGAACTTGGACCCGTACTGAATCGCCCGGCAGATCTTGTCCCGAGCCTCGGCTTTGTTCAGGTACAGAACGACGAGACCGAGCTCGGCTCTTGTGGCACCTAACGAGCTCATCTTCCTCTCCTAGACTGAAGACAGGTGTGCAGCAGCACGAAATTGGAAAATCAAGAACAGCAGACTAAAAAGCAGTTAAGCTGGGGTACGTAACTGCATGTAATTCAGGTTGTCAGGCGAGCTGAACCAAGGCACAGGGAAGAGCAATTACTTACTGTACCTGTTTGTGGTGACGAGACAGGAAGAAGTGATGAGACTGGAGAAGGAGTGAAGCGGTGAGGAACGTTGTCTGTTAGCCGAGTCCTTGGAGGCTGGAGCTGCTTCCATCCGAATCCGAATTGTGTGGATTGAGATGAGATGACAAGTACGCGGCTGTGGGCGCCTGCCCGCACGAGGCGTCTCTGTCTGACTCCGACGTCGTTAAAAAATGGCCCATCTGCGCGCTCTCTGCAAGAACGAGGAGGTTAAACTGGGCTCTGGCCCAGGATAAAAGCGACAACAGGCCGGTTTTTCACAGCGGCGGATCCTGACCCGAGCAAGGGAGCCAAGCCGGCGGCCAGCCGAACAAACCAACGACGGCGGAAGCATCTCCGGGCCAGAACATGTGCGCTTCGTCGGGGCTGCAAAGGGAGGGAAGAAACGGTGGAAAGCCAGCGCGCCGGCGACCGTGCCATCCAAACCCAACCAAACTCCCCGCCGCACGCGCACGACCCTCAGCTTCCGTTGGATCGGGCTCTTCCGCTCCGATCGCTGGACATGGCCTCCTTGCTCGTGGCGCGCCCCCACCTTCCCGCGCGCCCCGTCCGCGCTGCCTACCTGGCCTCGCCTCCCCTCGTCCGCCTCCCGACCTGGCGCGCTGGCGGCCGCGGGTTCACGGCCGGCGTGCGGTGCCAGGCTCAGGCGGCCGACACGGACAGCCACTACATGCGCCGGTGCGTGGAGCTGGCGCGCAAGGCGACCGGCCACACCAGCCCCAACCCCATGGTCGGCTGCGTCATCGTCCGCGACGGCCGCGTCGTCGGCGAGGGGTTCCACCCCAAAGCCGGCCAGCCTCACGCCGAGGTCACATGTCTCACATTCTCTCACCTTTTAAGTTGTTCTGGACTTTTATCCGTTTTACTTCTCTGTCAGAACAAAAGGACTGTTGGATCCTATTGCAGTTTCCTGCCAGCCTAATCAGTTGTGGCTTCGTTAAAATCTTCTTACATCGCCACAGAGCATGAAACAATTTGTCCATAATATTGTTTTAATCATTGAATCATAGATGGGTACTCCCTCCGTCCCCATGAACTTGTCGTTTTGTAGTTCATTTTTGAACTACAAAGCGACAAGTTCATGGGGACGGAGGGAGTATATCGCACTGACCATTCTAGTGAAAACCAGATGCGCGTCATTTAGAATCCTTGGACATTTCTGCTCTCCGCCACAAACCGCTGGTTCCAAATGGCCAACAGCAAAGTGTTCTAGAGTATTTTTTTTTTTTCAATTCAGAGCTTCTGGTACAGCAAAGAAACAATGATAACTACTGGACTAAGGACAAGTAGTTCTACAACAATTTCAGCTTGCCGTCTTTTGAGGGAAAAAAAAAGAGTTTGTAGGATAACCACAGACCACTATCCAGTGGTAATAATTCTCAAAAAAAAATGATTAACTCCCACACAAACCAAATGAAGCAGAACATGAATGTTGACCAAATCCCTATCCCCTACAGTAAATAGCACATAACTATGGATTTTTATGTAGGATGGTCCTGGAAGGATGTGTAATGATTTAGATATTTGCGAGTAGATAGTGAAACTTAATCTGGCCCAGTGTTAGCTTAGTGTTAATTCAGGTCATTACTTTAAATCCCCCCCCCCCCCAGTTCGTTTTTATTGCTCCACTTTACTTGTTACTACTGTTTCTGGAATTATTTCTATAGAGGTGAACACTGCATTGTTTTTGGAATTATTGCTCCTTGCTCACATTATGATATACTGACAATACCTTAATAAGCATTGTTATAACCATTTTCAGGTGTTTGCTCTGAGAGATGCAGGCGATTTGGCAGAGAATTCTACGGCTTATGTGAGCCTAGAGCCCTGCAACCATTACGGGAGGACTCCTCCTTGCACCGAAGCACTTATCAATGCGAAAGTGAAGGAAGTTGTCGTTGGAATGACTGACCCAAATCCCATCGTGGCATCCAAAGGGATTGAAAGGCTCCGAGGTGCCGGTATAGATGTGAGGGTTGGTGTGGAGGAAGCTTTATGCCGTGAACTAAATGAGGCTTACATCCATCGTATGCGTACTGGGAAGGCCTTTGCAACATTGAGGTAAATGTCCAAGTGATTTCGCCAGTCTTTTCTATTTCTGTAGTAACATTTGACTTTTCACTTATTGAAGTGCTGCTAGATATAGACTGTCAAAGGGCATAGCTATATTTCCAAATATAAGTTGAACCAAAAATTCCAATTTTTTGTCGGTTCACTGTGTAGAAAATGTTTAAAAAACAATTGAAATTGTCTCGTATCATCTGAACTGATCAAATTTATAGATAACAACAGTTAGATATTAGCATTGGCTGTAACAGGAAGTTGTTTTATTGTTAGTAAGTTTGGTACTATTCATTGTCGTAGAGGGCACCGGCATGTTCCCTGTGTGCAGGATCGCCTCAGTTCCTTGCTTGTGTCTTGTGGACTTATCTACATAGGTTTACAAAATGCCCATTATGTTAATTTCTCGGTGTAGCACTTTTAATTTTGTTTGCTGCTCCACTCCTCTTTATTGATATGTATGATGTTGATTTGGTATTTATCTGTTGCATTAATAAACAGAGCTACCCTCTCGATGAACGGAGTCGTTACAAATCAAATGGGGAAAGGCGCTGAAGAGTCAGGAGGATACTACTCACAGTTGATGAAAGAATACGACGGAGTTATAATTTCAAGCAACCTGGCCAGGATGTCAACCTTGCCTATATCAAATGAAACGGATGCAAATCAACCTTTATACATCATCATTGCACATGGCGAAGGTTCCCTACTACATATCCCATTTCTCAAAGAAGAGAATGCACACAAGGCAATGGTATTTTCCAATAGCCCTGTTACCGTGGAGCCAGCAGGAGTTGAAGTTGCAGTCCTTCGTGAGATGGAGTTACGGTCCATTCTGCATCTTCTTGCACAGAGAGGGCTATGCAGTGTGCTGGTGGATTTCAGACAGGCAGGAGAAGGCTTCATCTCGTTTCTGAATGACTTCCACGAGGAGAAGCTGGTTCAAAAGGTTGTTGTGGAGGTCCTGCCTGTTTGGCTCTCGAGCGACGAAGGGTTTACCAACCTGGGGTTCGGTGGTAGCCAATCGTTTCCGCTGAAGAATGTGGAGCTCAGGGAGGTAAATGGTTGTGTGCTGCTCGAGGGCTATGTGTAGTTTAGTTTGTCTTCTGTAAGAGGATTGGTGGCCTGTTTAATCTGCCTGCCCTTCTTTTACCGTACTAAACAGATGGCCATGTGAAACTTAAATCGGGACCTCCAACTGTTAGAGATTGAACTTTAGGGATTCAACTTAATCATGATTCCTAATCACTGTTTGTGCACTAATGAACATAATAAACATGATTAAGGGGTGGATTAGCACACTTACAGGAGGATGAAGAGCCGTTGGCAGCCATGGGTGTGGACGGAACGAGGCTTGGATCTTCCCACCGTACTCGCTCTCGTTTTGATCGGATGTTAACTTGTGATTAGTCTACTTGTTAACTTAATCACCTTTCTTTTTATAGAGCGAGGCGGCAGGGGACCCAAGCCGAGTCGGTTGGGGACGCCCCCGATCATGGCGTCGAATCAGTTCGGGATTCCCGGTAGGTTTTACCGGGTCCCCTTTTCTTTTTACCTTTTACTTTATCTTTTCTTTTATTTATTCACTTTTCCTTTTTGTCTCTCTCAGTTGAACCGAGAGCAATACCAACATTCTCCCCCTTGATCGTATGGTTCAACTTAATTTCTCCATCCTCAATAAGTATAATGTACAAAGTGAAGCGTTACAACAATTTAGCAAAATCATTGAACTTCAACACTTATAATACATCAACTGATCTCAAATGGAAAACGTTAATCTTTATGGGGGGCGGCTCTTTTGAAGGTCCCTACTTTCCAGAATCATAAGGCTTCCAATAATCCCATGCCGGCAACGTGTTTACGAAATATGCTGGGTGGTAAGCCTTTTGTCATTGGATCCGCAAGCATATCGGTCGTACTGATATGTTCAACTTTAATAGTATGATCCTGGATTCTATCTTTCACAACATGATACTTTATGTCAATGTGCTTGGCAGCAGCACTTGACTTGTTGTTACTCGCATAGAGAACTGCAGGTTCGTTATCGCAGTACAGCACAAGTGGCCTGTTAATGCTGTCTACCACTTTGAGCCCGGGAATGAAATTCTTTAGCCATACAGCCTGCCCCGTGGCCTCATAGCATGCTACAAATTCTGCCTGCATCGTAGATGATGCAGTCACCGTTTGTTTGGAGCTTTTCCACGATATAGCTCCTCCAGCCAGTGTGAATATATAACCTGACGTGGATTTCTTACTATCCACACAGCCGGCGAAATCAGCATCTGAATAACCAATAACTTCTAGGTTATCAGATCTTCGATATGTTAGCATGAGATCTTTAGTACCTTGCATATAACGCAAGACTTTCTTTGCGGCCTTCCAGTGGTCCATTCCTGGATTTGATTGGAATCTGCCAAGCATTCCCGTTACAAAGGCTAAATCAGGGCGTGTACAAACTTGAGCGTACATAATGCTTCCGACAGCTGAAGCATATGGAACCGACTTCATCTGGCCAGATTCAATTTGGTTCCTTGGACATTGAAATGTCCCAAATTTATCGCCCTTAACTATTGGAGCAGGCGTGGAAGAGCACTTATGCATGTTGAATTTTTTCAGTACTCTCTCAAAGTATGCCTTTTGTGATAGTCCTAATGTGTACTTGGACCTATCTCGGTGAATTTCAATGCCTAGAACGTAAGAGGCTTCACCGAGATCCTTCATATCAAAGTTTGACGACAGAAAACCTTTGGTTTCATGTAACATATCTTTATCGCTACAAGCCAAAAGTATGTCATCCACATATAGGACCAAAATTGTGAACTTACTGCCCTTAAATTTTATGTATATGCAGTTGTCCACAACATTTTCCGTAAAACCAAAAGTTCGAATCACTTTATCAAACTTTAAGTACCATTGTCTCGAGGCTTGCTTCAACCCATAAATGGATTTCTTCAGACGACATGCCATGTGTTCTTTTCCTTCAACGACAAAACCTTCCGGTTGTGCCATATACACATCTTCATTTAAATCACCATTTAAGAATGCTGTTTTAACATCCATTTGGTGTAACTCTAAGTCATAATGAGCTGTCAATGCCATCACGATTCTGAATGAATCTTTGGTTGACACTGGAGAAAAGGTTTCGTTATAATCGATTCCTTCTCGTTGTGTAAACCCTTTAGCCACCAGTCTCGCTTTGAACCTTTCGATATTTCCTTTGGAGTCATATTTGGTTTTGTAAACCCATTTGCATCCAACTCTTTTAGCTCCTTCGGGAATTTCTACTAAGTCCCAAACATCATTAGTGCCCATTGACTTTAATTCGTCTTCCATAGCTATAAGCCATTTAGACGAATTTTCACTTTTAATAGCTTCTTTATAAGAAGAAGGATCTTCCACTTTACCCATGTCACTTATGTCATCAGTCATGTAGGTGACATAGTCATCTGGGATGGGATTTCTTCTTTCACGTTGCGATCTACGCAACGGAGGGGCTGGTGGAAGATCAATCTCCGGTTCCGGATTCTCGTTCACTTCCTCATTTTCGTTTGTAGCAATATTTTCATTATTACCGGAATGAACGAGAGGAGGGTCTGGTGTCACGACAACATTTTTAAATGGAAAGATGAACTCTTGGATATTCGGGGATGGTACGTAAACCCGTTTCTCCTCAAGATCAATCTTCCTCACTTCCGTGACATCATCCTCAAAAAATACCGCTTGTCTTGTCTCTATAAATTTTGTCACGTGATTTGGACAATAAAAGCGATATCCCTTTCCCCGTTGAGGGTACCCAATGAAGAAACAGCTGGCTGTCTTTGGGTCTAATTTCTTAAGTTGTGGATTGAACACTTTAGCTTCTGCAGGACAACCCCACACACGTAAATAATTCAAGCTGGGTTTCTTTCCCGTCCACATCTCGTAAGATGTGTTCGGTGCTGCTTTAGTTGGAGCAAGATTAAGTACGTGTGCAGCTGTCTTTAAAGCCTCCATCCATAGGCTTACTGGTAAACTTGCGTGACTAAGCATGCTTCGCACCATGTCCATTAGTGTGCGATTGCGTCGCTCGGCCACACCGTTTTGCTGAGGTTCACCAGGCATTGAGTATTGAGCAACAATTCCATTCTCAGCTAGAAACCTCGCAAAAGGTCCTGGAATTTGCCCATAAGGAGCGTGTTTTCCGTAATATTCTCCCCCGCGATCAGACCGTACTACTTTGATCTTTTCGTTAAGTTGATTCTCAACTTCGGCTTTAAAAACTTTAAATTTATTCAAAGCCTCCGATCGATCACGTATGGGATAAATATATCCATAGCGGGAAAAATCATCCGTGAAGGTTATGAATGAATCAAAACCATCTACGGATTTAACGTTAAAAGGCCCGCATATGTCAGTATGAATGAGCTCTAAGACTTTAGTGGCTCTGGTCGCTCCCTTCTTTATCGTCTTAACATATTTTCCTTTAATGCAATCAATGCAATAATCAGCGTCTGAAAAGTCAAGTGGAAGAAGCGTATCATTTTTTATTAATCGTTCAATTCTCCCCCTCGAAATGTGGCAAAGGCGACGGTGCCACAATTTCGATGAGGTACTAACGCCTTTCCACTTCTTTTCAGCGTTGCACTTCAAATCATCATCACCATAATCATCATTTACGTGCATAACAGAATCATGTAGAGATAACATATATAACTTTCCTCGTCGGAAGGCGAGGCCAACATTTTTATTACAATGCATCAAACTACATTGTCCGTTAACAAATAAGCAAGCATAATTGTCATCATCTAAACATGAAACTGAAACGAGATTCCTACTCAAAGAAGGAACATAAAGAACATTATTCAATCTAAGCGGATGTCCTGAATGCAGCTTTAATGTGAGAGACCCCACAGCTTGAACCTCCGCTTCTTTGCCATTAGCAACTTTAAGGCTTCTTCCCCTGTCCCGAAGGTCTTGGGTTGTACGGAAGCCCTGCATAGAATTTGCAACATGAACAGTTGCACCTGAGTCAATCCACCATGTGTTTCTTGAAAAATCAACATAAAGTGATTCATCAATGAATGTAATTTCATCATTACCTCTCTTCATCAACCATTTCAGAAAATCAGGGCAATCCTTTCTGAAATGTCCCTTATCCTTGCAGTGCTTGCACACAACTTCTCCTTTAGGTGCAAAGGTCCTAGGTGCGTTAGAAGTGCCAGGCGCAGCGGAAGTGCTAGGACCTTTGCCTTTTTGAGGAGACTGATTCTTAAAAGGCATCTTATGAGCTTTTGAGGGGCCAGGACCATTCCACTCCTTCTTCCTCTTGGAAGAATTAACGTAATGAGCTTGATCCTGAACCTGCTTAAGTATCCTTTCTTCTTCCTGGACAACTCTAGGAGTCATCTCAGCAAGTGACCATTTCTCCTTCAGGGAGTTGTAATTGATCTTAAATTGATCAAACTCACTTGGGAGAGATTCCAATATCATAATAATCAGAAGATTCTCACTTAATTCACATTTCAAAGACTTAAGTTTTGAAGATGCATGCACCTTCCTTAATATGTGGCTCCTCACATTCCCATCCATATTGTATTTCTCAAGAAGCTTCGCAAAAAGCTCATGAGCGTAAATCTTTTCGGAGCCTTGGAATTGCTCCTCCACCGCAGCAAGAAATTCTTTAGCGGTATCTTTCTTTGGAAGGGCACCTGCAATATCCGGAGATATTGAGGCGTTCATAACAAGGAGAGCCACACGATTGGAATTCTCCCATCTCTCCAACTTAAGCTCATAAGTCCTCTTGAGTTCATCATATCCTTCGACACCAGGAGTGGGTGCCGTAGGCTTATCTTCCCTTAGGGCATAATCCAGCTGATTAAACCCTAAGGACACTTCAACGCAGGTCTTCCAGCGAGGGAAGTTATTGCCCGTAAGTTGTTCGATATTTTCATATCGAAACGGCGTCATAGTGGCTGTCATCATTTATACATGAGAATTATCAGAAAATTGCATGAAAATAAATTTACGTTGGTAAATAAATAAACATGCAATAAAATACAATTATATGTTACATCACCATTGGGCAGAAATAACATAAAATTGCATAACGTAATTAAACATAAGTACATGACTCAAAATTAAATCAACGCTGGTCAGAATTAATTTTGAAGCCATCATTATCAAATTAAGCATCAATCCTTAATATTAAACGTAAGTCATCATTATTGATGCTTAAAATGATTAATCATAAACATATTAAATCATCCAAATTAAATTATCCCGTTGGTTCAAATTTAATTTAGACTCATTAACATTTTATACATTATGGGCATAAACATTTTCTATTTAAAATAGTGAATAAACATAAATAAAATAATTAATTATCACTAAATTAAATAGAAAATGTGAAAAATATTAAACAGTGGCTAGACCAAATAAAACTAACGTTAAGCCCATGAGTACTCTGTCCAGCCCAGCAGAAAAACGAAAAGAAAAACAAATTTTTTGCTGGGTCACTAAAACCTGGGCTTAAGCCCATTCCCAGATGCGGCCCTTTAAACTCCCCACCCCTCCCCCGCGTGCGGCCCATTAGCCCAGCAAGACGCCGCTCAATCTCAGCCGTCAGCACAAGATCGACGGAGGTAAATCATTAGGCTAGGAGCAAAAAGGGGGGGCGTCGGCTAAAACCCTAATCATAATCCATCTCCTCTCCGAAAAATCCGGATCTGGGAGCGGAGCTCCCGGCGGCAGCCGTCACGAGGCTCGCCACCGAGAGTGGGAGCAGCGGTGAGCGTCGTGGGGCTCCTGTTCGGCGGGCGAAAGGCGCCGCGGCCCTGGGCGTGCGCGCGGCTGGGCGGAGCGACGCGGCGTGCGTGCGACCGGGCGGAGCCCCGGGCGTTGGCAGCGCGCCTCGCGGTGCCGGTGCCGGTGCCGTGCTAGCTGCGTGCAGCCAAGAGTTAGCGTGTGGGTTGATGTAGGGATCGAATGCCCAAGAGGGGGGGGGTGAATTGGGCTACTTCAAATTTTAAGTCAATTTAAAGCTTAAGTGAAATCTAATTCTCTAAGCAAGCCAATAGTGCAATTAAGAGAATTAAGTGCGGAATTGAGAATTGCGTAATTGTAAAGGGAGTAGGGAGGAGGAATGCAAACGCTCGAAGACACGGGGACACGTCGATTTTTCCCGTGGTTCGGTGAGATCACTAGAATCCACCTACGTCCACGTTGTGGCACCCACCTAAGGGTATCGCCACTCCCAAGTCACCGAGACGAGGGAATCCACTAACTTCCTCTGTTCGCCATCCTTGGCAAGGTGGAGCTCAAGCCTTGTACAACTTCGATCCTCCGGGCTTCCACAATGGTCTCGGCAAGCTCCGGAGCGATCTCTTCACTCTCCTCTTGATACAAGGTGAGTGCAATCACCAAGAATGCACTTTCTCACGGCTCTCCCTACTCTAGAGTCTCCACTCACCCAGAGAGGACGCACACAAGCTTAACTCTAAGAGGAACTAGCCTATATCTTGAGGTGTGAAAGGTTTACAAGAGTGTGAAAATGAGTATTCTAAGTCTTGGACACTTGGGGAATGTGTAGTGGTGCTCTTGTTGTTCAGCCTCATCGAAATGACTGGTGGGAGGGGGTTAAATACTCAGCCCAACCGAATTAGCCGTTGGAAAAGTGGGCTGATTACTTTTTCTGTGTACATCGGATGATCCGATGACCCCCTTTTATGAGCATCGGTCTAATTTGATTGGCTGACGTCATTCTGTCAGAAATGACCGTTATTAGACCGATGCTTCACCTCCTTCATCATCGGAGGATCTGATGAATAGATCTTCAGTCTGGTTGAGCTGATAATTTGCTTCTGTTGTAATCGACCGATGTGCATCTGCCTTCAACATCGGATGATCCGGTGTTCAGTCCTTCAGAACACTCCAGAAAACTTGCTTACTGTTGTATTCATCCGATGTTCACTTGATACACATCGGATGATCCGGTGTGTACTTCATTCTGAGGTCTTCTTCTTCTGTTGAGTCCAAATCGACCGATGCAGTCATTCTTCAGATCATCGGATGATCCGGTGTATACAATTTGTTTCCTTCGAGTTGAGTTGGACTGATCTTTTGGATTTTGGACTTGTGACCTCTTGAACACTTGTTTGTATGGCTCTTCTGATGGATATGAAGCTTCTTGTGTTGCCAATTTTGATAAGGTTGCGTCGTTGTACGAGTTCTTCATTTGTTTCCGATTAACCCCTTCGGTTAGTTCGTTGAGGGGTCTCCTTTTGCATCCAATGAGCAGTAGATGACATTTATGATTGATTGATCGACGTTTGATTCATTGTATATGAAACCTCGCATCCACAAACTCATTAGTAGTAAATAATGGTTGTCATTAATCACCGAAACCGTACCTCGTGGGGGCCTAGATGCTTTCAATCTCCCCCTTTTTGGTGATTGATGACAACACAACGAGTAGAGCATAAAAGTAATGGAATTTGAAACGCAAACGCAATGCTCATAAAGAAATGTAATCGACACAACATGCAACACAAGGAGCTTGAAGGCTCAAACAGTGATCAAATATAAATCATAAGAGTGAAGTAGCATACTGAATTACAAATAGTAGCAAATGATAACAATCAAGTCTCAAATAGAAGCAAATAACAAGTCTGAAAGCAAATAGATAACTAGCACTCCCCCTAAGCCCAAGACACTCCCCCTAACTCTAACTCTTCTCCCCCTTTGGCATCAAGACACCAAAAAGGGAAGAGGAGTACCTAGGACTCCGGAGCGCTCGGGGCGACGGTGAAGCGGTCGACGTCGGCAGTGCTGTCGTCGGAGCTGCTCGAGGTGGAGGTCGTAGGTGCTGGCGCTGGAGCGGGAGGAGCTGGAGCTGCTGACGCTGCTGGGGCTGCTGGCGCCGGTGGAGAAGGTACTGCCGGTAGAGGTGAGAACTGGAACGGCACTGACGAGGCTAGAAGAGGTGACATGCTGAAGCTCGGTACAGGCGACGCCGGTGCTGGAGCTGCAGTGGGTGCCAGTGGAGAAGCTGCTGGAGCCTGACCAAGACCCGGCTGCTGGGGCGGAAGGGCTATCCCGGTCTGCTGGTAGAGGTTGGTGATCAACCCCAGGATGCCCATCATAGCCTGCTGAGTCTGCTGCTGCTGGTCCAGGGTCCTCTGGTGCATCTGATCCACCAAGCTCGTGAACCGGTCCGTGTCCTCGCGCCTCTGGCGAGCCATCTCTAGCTGCATCTCTGTCTGCTGCCTCTGAAGCTCTGCGAGCCGCGCAGCCTGCTCTGCCCTGGCCTGCTCGGCTGCAAGCCGGTCCTGCCGCTGCTGCTCGACCATCTGCTGGAGCAGTGTGGTGAGCTCGGACGGCTGGGACACCTGAGCCTCTGACACTGGTGGAGGCGTCGGTGGTGCAGCAGTGGAAACTCCCGCCTCCGCGTCGTGCTGCCTCGGAGAAGGAGGCGGAGGAGGGAAGTACTCCTCAACACTGTCGCTGGTGTCACTGTCTGACCACACGTGCTCAAGTCCACCTCCCTGAGCCTCAGCCTGAGCGAGCGCCTCATCCTCCTGAGCTAACTCGGTCCAGTCCTCCTCAGAGAGACGAGCTCTGACCTGACGCTCGACTGGACGGCCAAGGCGGCGATCTCCAGGAGTAGGCACTCGGTAGTGGCCGAACCGAGTGGCGTGGAGCTCTGTCAGGGGAGTAGTGGCTGGCGAGTCCTCAGGTGCTAGCAGGAACAGCAGACGGCAAATCCAATGCCCGTAGACCAACTGCCTCAACATCCCGACTCCGTCAGTGATCACGTCCTCCATCTCGCAGATCAAGATGTCCACGATATCAAATTCCATCCCGTTCATCACATAGAATAGGATGGTCTGCTGGAGGCTCGTAAAGCCCTCTAGGTAGCCGGACCTCGGTAGAAGGGTACGCCTGAGGATGTGGTGAACTGTCCGAGCGGCTGGAGTGAGGAGAGCTGGCACCCTCGGCTGGTCTGGCGTGAACGGAGCGGTGAACAGACCTCTGATCTCCTCAAACGGTGGTGACACTCCCCCTGTCAGCGGCCTCCTCGGCGGGTCGGCTCCACCGTAGACCACCTCGTGTAGGCAAGTGAGGTGCGTGTCCACTCCAAGTAGCTGTGCCAGTCGCTCTCGAGACACGGTGTGCTGCTGCCCCAGAAACATGAAGTGGATCGAGCGCCGACCCTCTGAGATATAGAGAGTGGCGTAGAAGACTCGAACCCACTCCTCCACGTAAGCGCTCCTCTGGCGTGAGAGCAGGTCCACAAGGCCTCTGTACCTCTCGAAGAACGGCCTGATCCCGTGGCCAACTGCTGTGGCAAGCTGAGTCCAGTCGATGTAGGTGTGCTGGAACAGCTTATGGCCCCGACGCCTGTACGTCTCGTACAGGGACGCCTGTGTCAGGGTCCAAAAGCGAGGATCAACCCTAGTGTCCCTGGGCTGCGGGAACCACTCCTCTGGCAATACTGTCCATCTGAGCTTCTTCAGTTGTTTTGCCTTGAGCTTGCGATAATCTGTAAGCCTGACATCCTCAGCAACTCTGGCAGCGGTATCCATCTCGTAGATGGCCCTCTGGGCCTCTCTATCCTCTGCGCGGTCGGCAGCAGTGGGACGCTGACTCGCAGTGGGGGTCTGACCTCCCCCTCGGGTCCTGACGGTGCGCCGGCGAACCAGTGGCGTCACCTCAGTCTCCTCCTCGTCCTCAGAGTCGTCGGGCGGCACGAGCTGCACTGTGGGCCGCTGCTGCCTCTGCCGAGACTCGCGGATCCGCAAGGAACCGCGACGGCCGCGCTCACGCTCCTCTGCGGCGCGAGCGGCCAACTCTGCCCGGCGAGCTTCCTTCGAGAGCTTCTGTTTCTTCGCTGCGGGCTCCTCGATGACCTTGCCTTTGTCCTTGCGATCACGGCCCATCTTGATGCAAAAGAGAGGGCTAGGGTTAGAGAAAAGATGATCGATGAGAAACAATGACGGATGTCGCACGGCACGGAACAAACCTCAGCGACAAAAAGGATCACACGATCGTCGAACCGCGACGCAGCGATCGGGACGATGTCGCGTGGTTGTGGGAACCCTAACGACGAAAATCGTCGAAAGAAAGGAGGGCTTCCGGCGGTGAGGTGGAGAGACGACAATGGTGGCGATGTGGAGAGGTGACGACGACGGTGGTGCCCTGAAGAGGCGGCGGCGGCGGCGTGGTCTGAGGTGGCGGCGCAGGAGGCGCGGCGGCGGCGCAAGGTGGTGGCAGCGCGGGAGACGCGGCGGCGGCGCGAAGGCGAGGCGCGGCGGCGGCGCGAAGGGGCGGCGGCGCGAAGGCGCGGCGGCGCGGGAGGCGAGACGCGGCGGCGGCGCGAAGGCGAGGCGCGGCGGCGGCTCGAAGGGGCGGCGGCGCGAAGGCGCGACGGCGCGGGAGGCGAGACGCGGCGGCGGCGCGAAGGCGAGGCGCGGCGGCGGCTCGGCTTGTGGTGGCGGCGCGGAGAGGTGGCGGCGTGGAGTAAAAGTGCCCGTACAACTTCTAAATAGGAACCCGATGACCTAACGGTTACGCGAACACCGGATCGACCGATGCGCAAAAGGGGGGGGGGGGGGGTCATCGGTCGAGTTCAACAGAGAGTTGGTCCAAAAACTCTCTTTGCACACCGGATGATCCGACGTTGCTACGTCGATCATCGGTCGAATTCTGCAGGGTAACAGAGGATTGAACATCGGATGCTCCGATGTTTCCTGAAATGAACTCATCGTTCGATTTCTTTGTTCTGACTGATCTGCTCGTTGAACTGAAGCACCAATTGATCCGATGTAGCTGCTGACCCTAGCATCGGATAATCCGATGACTACAGAAAAACTAAGAATGCCCATATATGTCCTTTGACCAAACACGCAATCAAAGAGAAACACATGTCTTAGGACTTTTTGGGCAACCCCTTACCCCTCAAGAAGCTAATATGCCAATAGCTTGGCTAGACCTTAATGCAAATGGAACACCGAGAAAAAATAGAGGAAAAAATATCCAAATAAAATGTAAGGCCCATGCTTTGAGAGGTAGAGTATGAAAACTTCTATCTCATTAAAGCATGTTCCTTTAGAATTTTGCTCTTTCCACATCATATGAGTTGAGATATTGCATTTCAAACAAGTCTCCTTCTCATGATGTGGGTTCCCCTTTGTGACAATTCTACCGTATGCAATGCCAAACAAATTATAGTGCAAGAGATTAAATGAGTGCAAGTTTATATGGCAGGGATCATGCAAGGCATAAAATAAATCTATCTTGCCAAGTTTAAACCTTCCAAAGGCTTCCTCAGGGAAAAACTATTTCTAGCTCACCCCTATCCTTTGGGAGTTAGGCAAGACCTATATGACATGCAACCTTACATGAACATGGCAATTTACATGACGTTAGATGCATCTAGCACATTTAACTCACTTCTAAGCCTAGAAAAAGTTTTCTCATCAAGTGGTTTGGTGAAGATATCCGCCAATTGTTCTTCGGACCTAACACCTTGCAAAGAGATTTCTCCCTTAGCCTCATGGTCCCGCAAGAAGTGATGGCGAATATCAATGTGCTTAGTGCGGGAGTGTTGAACGGGGTTTCTAGCTATCTTAACCGCACTTTCATTGTCACAAAGGAGAGGCACACAACCAAACTTAATTCCAAAGTCCAAGAGGGTTTGCTTCATATATAGGATTTGGGCACAACATGCACCGGCCGCTATATACTCCGCCTCCGCGGTGGACAAAGCCACGGAATTTTGCTTCTTGCTCGACCAAGAAACTAGGGAACGCCCAAGTAAGTGGCAACCCCCGGAGGTACTCTTGCGGTCTACACGGCATCCGGCAAAGTCCGAATCCGAGTAACCTAAGAGATGAAAACTAGCGTTCTTGGGGTACCACAAACCTACACTTGGGGTATGCTTGAGATACCGAAGTATCCTAAAGACCGCCTTCTTGTGCGATTCTTTAGGTGCCGCTTGAAAGCGAGCACACAAGCACACACTAAACATAATATCGGGCCTAGATGCGGTAAGATATAGCAATGAACCAATCATGGAACGGTAATGAGATTGATCAATAGATTTACCGTCCATGTCCGCGTCGAGATGACAATTTGTCGCCATTGGAGTGCTTCTTGAGCTACAATCTCCCATCTCAAATTTCTTCAAGAGGTCCTTAGTGTACTTCTCTTGATGGATGAAGGTCCCCTCTTGAAGTTGCTTGATTTGAAATCCTAGGAAGAAGTTGAGCTCTCCAATCATTGACATCTCGAATTCCCTAGACATCATTTTGCCAAACTCATGGCTAAGAGCTTTGTTAGTTGAGCCAAAAATAATATCATCGACATAAATTTGACAAAGAAATAAGTCTCCGTCGATGTCCTTGGTGAAGAGTGTAGTGTCCACCCTCCCAATCTTGAAACCTTGCATGACGAGGAAGTCCCTTAAGCGCTCGTACCATGCCCTTGGAGCTTGCTTGAGTCCATAGAGTGCTTTGTTTAGCCTATAGACATGGTTAGGGTTTCTTGGGTCCTCAAACCCGGGAGGTTGCTCAACAAACACAAGTTCATTAATATAACCATTGAGAAATGCACTCTTAACATCCATTTGATAAAGCATGATATTATGATGAGAAGCAAAAGCAAGGAGTATGCGGATAGCTTCTAACCGTGCTACCGGGGCGAATGTCTCCCCAAAATCCAAACCTTCAACTTGAGCAAATCCCTTCGCCACAAGCCTAGCTTTGTTGCGGACCACCACGCCATTCTCATCTTGCTTGTTGCGGTAGACCCACTTCGTTCCAATCACATTCTTGTCCTTGGGTCGCTCCTCCAACACCCAAACTTCATTGCGGGTGAAGTTGTTGAGTTCCTCTTGCATAGCCATCACCCAATTTGAGTCTTGGAGAGCTTCCTCAATGCTTTTGGGTTCTACACACGACACAAAAGAGTAGTGCTCACAAAAAGATGCAACATGACGTGAACGAGTACTTACTCCCCGTGAAGGACTTCCAATGATTTGATCCATTGGATGTGCCTTGGAGATGCGCCCATGTCTCATCAACGGTTGTGAGTCACTTGGTGGTGGTGAAGCATCTTGCTCGTCTTGTGGTTGGACTTCATCTTGGACTTCATCTTCTTCTTGGTGTTGTGTGGCTTGTTGGTCTTGCATAGGCAATGGATCATCTTTGTCTTCTTCTTCATCCACTTGAGGCGCCATGGAGGTGTTGATGTTCGGACTTGAAGCTCCCCCTTGATCATGGCTCTCCTCAACTTCGGGCTTGATGTCTCCTATGGTCATGTTCTTCATAGCTTCTCGTAGAGGCTCATCATCTATATCATCATGACCAAAACTCTCCTCTTGGGAGCCATTAGTCTCATCAAACTCAACGTCACAACTTTCTTCAACTAACCCGGAGGTTTGGTTGAATACTCGATATGCCTTTGAGTTTGACGCATAACCAAGGAAAATACCAACATCGCACCTTCTTTCAAACTTACCAAGTCTTTTCTTGCGGTAGATGTAGCACTTGCATCCGAAGACCCGGAAGTAGGAGATGTTGGGCTTTCTCCCAATGAGGAGCTCGTAGGGAGTCTTTTGGAGAAGTCGATGAAGGTAGACTCTATTTGCGGCATGGCATGCCGTGTTGATCGCTTCCGCCCAAAACTTCTCCGACGTCCCATAGTCATCAAGCATGGCTCTCGCGAGGGTGATTAGTGTCTTGTTCTTTCTCTCAACAACACCGTTTTGTTGAGGGGTGTATGTAGCCGAAAATTCGTGCTTGACTCCTTCACGGTCACACCACTCCCCAATATTGTAGTTCTTGAACTCGGTGCCGTTGTCACTCCGGACCTTGATGATGGGAAGTTGGAATTCCCGTTGAGCTCGTTTTGCAAAGGTCTTGAAGACTTCCGGGGTTTCACCCTTGTCACCTAAAAACAGAGTCCAAGCATAGCGAGAGTAATCATCAACAATAACGAGACAATAGAGATTACCGCCAAGGCTTTGGTAGGTGGACGGTCCGAAGAGGTCCATGTGAAGTAGTTCGAGCGGCTTGGAGGTAGACACCATTGTCTTCATCGGATGGTGCGAAGCCACTTGCTTCCCGGCTTGACATGCGCTACATAGCTTGTTCTTTTCAAACGTCACGTCTGTCGACTGTTGGAGTCGGCAGATCCCCTAACACTATGAAAAGTGTTTGAAGGAGTTTGTGGTTCGGTCTGGGCGCGCGGAGATCTAAGAAAGTGAAATGCGATTTGGACGCGAGTGACACAGTGGTTTACGTGGTTCGGGTCGCCTGAGCGTAATACCCTACTCCACGGGTGTGTGTTTGTTGTATTAACTTGTGAGCTTCCGAGTGTTCGCCCCTTCTGTGTATCGTCGGTTTGTCCTTTTATAGTACAAGGACCTACCGTTACAAGTCAGCCTGGCCCGACATGTGGCCCTGGCGGTTATTAGTATTGATACACGAGATTAATTGTTGTTAATAACCCTGTAACGGCTCCGACAGTGCCGTTACAGGTGTTAAGGCTGTCCGATTAATTATCATTAACGTGGAATTAATGGTAATTAATCGGATCTTGAAGTCTGCGGCTGTCCTTTGGAGATCCGGAGCCGTTACAACGTCTCCCGGGGGCTTTAAGCATCTAGCTCCGTCGTGTGGACACGTGGCAGCTCCGGAGCTTGCTTGGGAGAAGCGGGAAGCTCCGGGGTGACCTGGCACGTGTCATGTCCGGAGCTTCTCTCGGTCGGGGGCTACCTCCGGAGGTGCCGTTTCAGTACTTGGCCCGGAGCTTCACCCTTGCGGGTAATAGCTCTGGGCTGACAGTACACGTGGCAACCTAGAGGTTAACCATGTTGGAGAAGCGGGTCCGGTCACGTCTGGCGAGTGGGCCCCCGAGGGTCTTTAATTTGAGTTGATGTCCTTCCCTTGAGATCTTTGCAACCTCAGGGGGTGTATGGTTTTTAGGGTACCGACAGTGGCCCCCTGGACCTACCTCCGGGGAAGGCCAACGGGATGAAGTCGTTCCGCCGGAGGTGGGTCCATACTTGTGACTCTTGAACTGGGTCTTCAAGAGTCTTCGGAGGTGCCTTTGGCGGGGCTTTATGGTTGAGTCCCGACGCGTGGCGCACCTCAGGCGGCAGATAAGATCTTTGACGTGCGGATCTCTCGCAATTGAAGGTCGTCGGTTCCCGATACGAAAACCGAATCGGTTCCGCGCGCCTTGTCAGTCCGCCGCCTTTGGGTTTCCCGCCTCGTGATGACAACTGTTTGCCTGGGTAAGAGCCTCGACTTGGTCGTCGAGGTGGTCCCGGGCCCTCTTGTCATCGGCTGGGTTGAATTCTTGAGTAGTATGCTTGATTCCCCTGCAGTTTCCATCCAAGCGTTGTGAGGGCTTACTTAAGAAGGAAAGCGCACCGTCGGGAGTTCTTTACGCTTTCCATCTGTTCTTGCGCTCAAACTCCCAACTCGTGCTTTGCTTTTCTTCTCTCGCCTAACTGTGCTGCTATGGAGTTGGGTCTGCGTGAGAGTCGTTTGAAGACGGAGAGCGATCTGAAGAAGGTCCGAACCCTCATGGGGTGGTCGTCGGACTTCTTCAACCGTTCAATCCGCACCGGAGGAGAGCTTCCCTTTAAAAAGGAGCACTCCGGCGAAATGGTATACTTTTCATCGTATGCCATGGTGGGGCTGATCCCACCATTTTCTTCCTTCTTTTTGATGCTGCTGGACTTCTATGGTCTGCAGCTATACCACCTTGGCCCTCACTCCCTTCTCCTTGTGTCCATCTTTGTCCACTTCTGCGAGATGTGGGTGGGCATTCCTCCCTGCATCGAGCTCTTCCGCACTTTCTTCACCGTCCAAACCACCGGCCGAAGTGACGAGTACCTTGGCTTCTACTACTTTGTGAAGCGCAAGAAGTGCCCGTTCAAGTACCTCCGGTCGTTCCCTTCCGGGAAGTGGGATGACTGGAAGAAAGATTGGGTAGTTGTCCGGGTGGAGGTGCATGAGCGGTTGGAGCTGCCAGAAGGTCTGCCTGGCATTGACACGTCGGTGTGGAGCGAAGTTCCGGTGCTGGCGGCAGCCTTCGATCCCGTCCTATCAAGGATCCGCCAATGTGTGGAGGGAGGATTGACTCCCCAGGCGGTGTTCTGCAACTTCCTGTTCAACAGGTGGGCACCGCTGAAGAGGAGGGAGAAGCTCGCCTGGGCCCTCAACAGCGTGATGGACGAAGACCGGGTTGAAACCGGGTTGAAGTCCAGCATGGTGGGGAAGTCCTTGGAGTTTCACCTCAAGAAATTCCAGCACGGCATCGATGTAGACGGAGCGTACTTGACTCCGCCACCGGCTTTCCTCCCCCTGAACGAGGAAGTTGAGTTCAGCAGGGAGCTCCGGCGGAAGATGCCCGCGCTTGACGACCTTGGCGTCGTCGAGAGAAGATCGACCGCCCCGTTGGCGATCCCCGGGTTGCCGGAAGGCGGCTCCGCCCCTGTCTCTCAGCCAAGAGCTGAGGTCACCGGCAAGGGCAAGGAGCTGGCGGAGGAGCCGGAGAACCGGAAGAGGAAGTTGCGTCATGCTGACGGGAGGTCCGTCGGGCTTGCTACTTCACCGCCAGTTCCCCGTCCTCAGGAAGGAAGATCCTCCGCCGCTGTAGCATCTGTCCCCGTGGTGGGGTCTTTTCGAAGCGCTACTGTTCCGGCGGTGGGATCCTCCCGGAGTGCAGCTGTTCCTGTGACGGGTCCCTCCGGTGGTGCCAGTTCCGGACGGGCGACTCCGGTTCGAGAAGCGGTGAGGGCCTCCAGGTCTAGGAGTTCCTCTCGGTCAAGGAGAACTCCGACCCGGGAAACGCCCGTGGCTACGGCAAGTCCTGGGAGTCCTCCCGGAGCTCCTACGCCGACCGTGGCCAGCCCGGAACGTCCGGGAAAGAGGTTCCGCGCAAGCTGGTGCGTGAGCCTCCCAAGGTAATTTTTCTTGCTTACCTCAATTAACTTTTAATTATAGCATCTGTTTGCTCAATTTCTTCATTCTTCATCCGCAGCGTTCCTAAAAAGGGGAGTGAAGCTCCGCCCTCAGCCACAGTGTCTGAGGCTAAGAGGGCTTCTGCTCCAGCTCCGGTGCTGCCCCAGGCAGAGGCTGCGACAGCTCCGGCGCCGGCTGTCGTGGTCATGGACCTCGATTCGTCTCCAGAAGTTCCCGTGGTAGCGCCGGACCACGGGATTGAAGATGCGCCAGCGGCACCCGCTCCGGAGGTTGAAGCTCCGGGCCCTGGTGCTGCAGAAGTAAATGCTCCGGCTGTCGAGCCGGAGGAAGTAGCGGTCCCGGCTTCAGAGCCGGAAAATGCTGGAGCTTCGGCGGTCGAGCCGGAGGCAGCTGAAGCCCCGGCGTGCGAGCCGGAAGTTGAAGTGGTTCCGGCAATTGAACCGGTTACTTCTGAAGCTCCGGTCGCAAGGCCGGTAGTTATTGGAGCGCCGGCTGCAGAGCCGGTGGTGGTGGAGGCGGGGGAGCTTGAGCTCCCCTCAGAAGAAGCGTCCCGGCCGGAGCCATTGGAGGCGACGACGTCGATGGTACCCGTGGCGGAGCCAGAGTGCCTGAACGAAGTCGCCGGCCCCCAGCCTGAGGGGGCGAATGAAGATTTGGTGGCGGGACCTTCTTCAGTGGCGACTGAGGCCATCCCGGAGGAGGGCCCTAGTGCCTTGGAAGCTCGGGGTTCCGCTCTCGCAGAGTGGGACCCAATTTTTGTAAATGAAGACCCGCTGGAACCAGCGGAGGAGACCCCGGAAGGTCCGGAGCCCATCTCGCTGTCGATGTCCATCGACAACGCTTGCTCCAGTCTGCGCCAAGTCCAACTAGCCTTCTTCCACGACAGCAAGGTTCTTGAAGAGGAGCGCCAAACCCTTAGGAGGTGGCGTAATAGACTCCAATTCGAGACCAAGCTGGCGCAGTCGAGGATCGCTGCGGACAAGGAATGGATCAAGCGGGAGAAGGTCCGCTTGGAGCTCTGGGGTGAGATGCTGGACGAGAGGGAGAGCATGACTCACAACCTCGACGCCCAATCCCGGGAGTACCACGACCAAGCTAAAGCTGCCAATGATGCGGCCAACGCCCGGTTCGATGAACTCGAAGCCATCAGTACCGCACTCATCAAGCGCCGAGAGGCGCTTGAGGGAAGGGAAAAGCGGCTCGAGGATGAGGAGCAAAAACTCCTGGAGCTACGGGATGACGTCTTGCGACGTGAAGAAGAGCTCGCCGAGAAGACAGCTCTGGCAGACAAGGGCCTCGAGGAGCGCGCTAAAAAATTGGAAGAGCGCTGCCTCGAAGAGGAGGAGAAGACCTGGGTGCGAGGGCAGGAACTCTACGAGTATGAGTGTGCCCTCATCGCCCGGGAGAAGAAAATAGAGGCTAGGGAGAAAGACCTGGTCGACCGTCGGAACAAGATCCACCTCCGGGAGGAGGAGCTCGGGAGACTCGAAAAGCGGGTTGCTGCGAAAATTCAGCAAAACGCCAAAGAAGTTGAGCGCCTCTCCCGCGAGAACTCAGAACTGGCGGCGACCCGGAGGTCCCTGGAAGAAATGAAGGGCCTGAGGAAGACGGACTCCCTGCAAATTTGGGAGTTCCTGAGCAAGGCCGATGATGCGCTGGCGCCTATGGGTTTCAGCCCCGTGCTTCCGGATGATCCGGAGCCGGAGCCGGACCTTGCATTGCAGGCGTTGAGCGCTGCGGGTGGCAAGCTCTCCAAGGTGGGCGACGTCATCGCGGACCAGCTTGAGGTCGAGGGGCAATCCCTGGCTAGAAACGTCACAGAGTATGTATTGACGTGTTACACTGGCCGGAACCCTCGATTCTCTCTGGACCCGGTGCTTGAAGGTCCCGTCGAAGGAGAGGGCGAAGCTACCCGAGGCAGCGTGTCGGAGGTCGCCCAGAAGGTCGCCGAGTTCTTCCATAGGGTCTAGGACTATCTTTCTTAGCCTTTATTTGTATCTTCTCTTCTTCCTCAATTTTGTAATCCTTTGTCCCCAGATGTAATCTCTGGTCTCCAAATGAAATGAAATCCCCAATTTTTCGTGAATTTCATTTTTTGTCTTCAACATCTTTGTCTTCACTTGGCCCCCTGGTAGATGTGCACAATGTGATTGTGGACATGTACCAAAAGGATGTTGAGTTTTGTTGAAGACAAATTTGCTTCGAACTCGTGTAGTTTAGGTCCGAAGTCTTCGATAGTGAAGGTCCCTTGAAGTCGTCGGAGCTTAGAAGCTCCGGCATTGCCCATCGTCGGAGCTTAGTAGCTCCGGCAATAGCCTCTACCAACACTTTGAGTGTCGATAGTTAATACTTCAAGGTGTCGGAGCTTAGTAGCTCCGGCAATGACCCTTGCCACGCCTGGCTTGCTGGCAACAGACTCTAGTGATAGAGTCTTCTCACCATCTTCAAGTTAACGCCGGTGGGAGTCGGAACTTGGTTAACTCCGATTTTTCTCCATCAATGTTGGTTTTATTCTTCCTGCACACTTAGGCCAAGAAAAACAGTAAAATTCGTTCCTTATCTATAACTTCGTTGCGGCTTACGGTTCTCAAGAGAATTTCAAGTTGAACACGATTTTTAGTATGATTGGATGAATTGTCTTTTCTTTTAGATCTAATTGTCCATGGACCCACCTTACTTTGGCCTGCCGGGGTGTAGGTAGAGTGGCGTACTTAGGGTGCTTGACCAGGCTAAGTCGATAGCGCACTCCAGCCCTAGAATGGCTTGGCGGCTTTCAGGCGAGTTGGCCACAGACGATATTTAAATCTAAAAAATCTGACAATTCAACCCAAATCGTACATAAACCGGTTAAACTAGAACTTCTTAAGAATTGCACATTTCTGTTATAGACAAGAAAGAGAAAAATAAAAATGTCGAGCCTTATGCAAAAATGAATGCACGTGGAGTCTATTTCACATGAAGATGTCTTTCATTATAGGTCCGGGGTACAGGGGAAACAAGTACACTCTTAGGGTACGCAACCAGGCTAAGTGTGTTTGGTTTCTCGTTTGACCCTGGGTAATTAGCTACACTTCTAGTCCGGAGACTGTATCAAGTGTTGCATGAGCTTTTCAAACCTTTCGGGAAAGGTCCGGCTGCTCTCCCGGAGGAACTACCCGACTCTGTACAATGAATCTATAACATACACTTCAAGTTACTTAAGACTCACCTCCGTGGAATTAAGTGTAGAACTTACGGAGGTGCTCGATGTTCCAAGGATTTGGGAGAGGTGTCCCATCCCCGGTAGCCAAGCGAACGCTTCCGGGACGGGATACTTTGATCACTCGGAAGGGTCCTTCCCAGCCGGGGGAGAGTTTGTTTTGCCCTTCTCTGGATAGTATTCTCCGTAGCACCAGATCGCCTTCCTCGAGCTGTCGGTTGTGTACATGCCGCTGATGATAGCGCCGTAGAGCTTGGCGGTATCGGGCATTCCGAACAGCTGCTTGGCACCTTCCCTCCTCGAGGAGGTCTAGGTCTTCACGCCGGAGCTGGTCCTGCGCGGCTTCGTCGAAGGTCCGGACTCGGAGGGAACCCAAGGTGATTTCCGGAGGAAGGATCGCTTCTGCTCCATACACCAGGAAAAAGGGTGTTTCTCCGGTTGCCCGACTTGGAGAAGTCCTGTTAGCCCATAGAGTGGGCGGAAGCTCTTCGATCCAATTAGCTCCGTGCTTTTTCAAACGCTCATAAGTGCGCGTTTTGAGTCCTTTAAGGATCTCTGCGTTTGCTCTCTCGGCTTGCCCATTGCTGGCAGGATGAGCTACGGAAGCGTAGCAAACTTGTATGCCGAGGTCTTCGCAATATCCTTGAAATGAGGAGCTTGTGAACTGAGTCCCATTATCAGTGATGATCTTGTTTGGGACTCCGAATCTGCTCACGATAGATTGTAGAAAATTGATTGCAGATTGTTTGTTGATCGTCACAACAGGAGTAGCTTCCGGCCACTTGGTGAACTTGTCGATGGCGACATACAGGAACTTGTAACCTCCGACGGCTCTTGGGAAGGGTCCCAAGATGTCTATCCCCCACACGGCGAAAGGCCACGTAGGAGGTATCATTTGTAAGGGCTGAGCAGGTGTATGAATTTGCTTTGCATGAAATTGGCATGCTTTGCATTTCTTCACTAGCTCAGTAGCATCCTGGAGCGCTGTTGGCCAGTAGAAGCCGTGCCGAAAGGCTTTTCCGACCAGCGTGCGGGAAGACGCGTGGTTCCCACACTCGCCTCCATGGATTTCTGCGAGGAGCTCGCAGCCTTCTTCCCTTGTGATGCACCGCATTAGGATGCCGTTGGCACCGCGCCGGTAGAGATCCCCTTCTACCAACGTGTATCTTTTAGCCAATCTGACTACCCGGTCAGCGGATACATCATCGTCAGGAAGGATGTTGTCTTTCAAGTAGTTCCGGATCTCCGAGATCCATGCATCGGAACTGACTTGAGCATTTGAGTCTTGCGTGCTGGGTTGCTCGGAGCTTCCGGCAGCACCTACGACCCTTGATGGCTGCCATGGTAACAGGGCCATCGGGACCGTCAGCTTCGGGATGCTGATCTCGCCCCCTTCGTTCAGCTCGGCAGGCTGAACTGTGGGTTTTGACATCCTCCGGACAAAGGTTCCGTCTGGAGCCGGAGCTCCGGTTGACGCCTTGGTCGAGAGTTCGTCAGCTTCAACGTTGTGAGCACGCTGAACATGGTGAAGGTCTAGGACTTCGAAGTCCTTCTGAAGCCTCTGGACTTCAAGGAGATAAGCAGCCAGCTGGAGATTATTGCAGGAGCATTCACCCTTCACCTGTTTGATAACAAGTTGTGAATCTCCTTTGACCAGCAACTGCTTGACACCAAAGGATAGTGCCACCTTTAATCCATATATGAGTGCTTCGTACTCCGCCATGTTGTTGGTTGCCTTGAAATCAAGGTGCACCATGTATCTTACCTTCTCCCCGGTTGGTGTGAGGAGAAGGACTCCAGCTCCGGCTCCCTGCTTCTGCATGGAGCCGTCGAAGTAAAGGGTCCAGTGAGGCTTAGTGAAGGCCGGAACTTGCGGTTCCTTCTTCTGCTTGCTGGGGCCCCCAGGGTTTAATGGAGAGGGAGTCCATTCTGCCACGAAATCTGCCAACGCTTGACTCTTGATTGCTTGTCTTGGAATGAATTCGAGGTCGAATTCAGCCAGTTCCGCTGCCCACTTCGCTATATTCCCAGTTGAATTGGGATTATGCAGAATCGCTCGAAGTGGATATGAGGTTACCACCGAGACTTTGTGAGCTTGGAAATAGTGTCGAAGCTTCCTTGAGGCAATAAGAACTGCATAGAGCATCTTATGTACCTCTAGGTATCGAGTCTTGGCATCATGTATGTCGACTGTTGGAGTCGGCAGATCCCCTAACACTATGAAAAGTGTTTGAAGGAGTTTGTGGTTCGGTCTGGGCGCGCGGAGATCTAAGAAAGTGAAATGCGATTTGGACGCGAGTGACACAGTGGTTTACGTGGTTCGGGTCGCCTGAGCGTAATACCCTACTCCACGGGTGTGTGTTTGTTGTATTAACTTGTGAGCTTCCGAGTGTTCGCCCCTTCTGTGTATCGTCGGTTTGTCCTTTTATAGTACAAGGACCTACCGTTACAAGTCAGCCTGGCCCGACATGTGTCCCTGGCGGTTATTAGTATTGATACACGAGATTAATTGTTGTTAATAACCCTGTAACGGCTCCGACAGTGCCGTTACAGGTGTTAAGGCTGTCCGATTAATTATCATTAACGTGGAATTAATGGTAATTAATCGGATCTTGAAGTCTGCGGCTGTCCTTTGGAGATCCGGAGCCGTTACAACGTCTCCCGGGGGCTTTAAGCATCTAGCTCCGTCGTGTGGACACGTGGCAGCTCCGGAGCTTGCTTGGGAGAAGCGGGAAGCTCCGGGGTGACCTGGCACGTGTCATGTCCGGAGCTTCTCTCGGTCGGGGGCTACCTCCGGAGGTGCCGTTTCAGTACTTGGCCCGGAGCTTCACCCTTGCGGGTAATAGCTCTGGGCTGACAGTACACGTGGCAACCTAGAGGTTAACCATGTTGGAGAAGCGGGTCCGGTCACGTCTGGCGAGTGGGCCCCCGAGGGTCTTTAATTTGAGTTGATGTCCTTCCCTTGAGATCTTTGCAACCTCAGGGGGTGTATGGTTTTTAGGGTACCGACAGTGGCCCCCTGGACCTACCTCCGGGGAAGGCCAACGGGATGAAGTCGTTCCGCCGGAGGTGGGTCCATACTTGTGACTCTTGAACTGGGTCTTCAAGAGTCTTCGGAGGTGCCTTTGGCGGGGCTTTATGGTTGAGTCCCGACGCGTGGCGCACCTCAGGCGGCAGATAAGATCTTTGACGTGCGGATCTCTCGCAATTGAAGGTCGTCGGTTCCCGATACGAAAACCGAATCGGTTCCGCGCGCCTTGTCAGTCCGCCGCCTTTGGGTTTCCCACCTCGTGATGACAACTGTTTGCCTGGGTAAGAGCCTCGACTTGGTCGTCGAGGTGGTCCCGGGCCCTCTTGTCATCGGCTGGGTTGAATTCTTGAGTAGTATGCTTGATTCCCCTGCAGTTTCCATCCAAGCGTTGTGAGGGCTTACTTAAGAAGGAAAGCGCACCGTCGGGAGTTCTTTACGCTTTCCATCTGTTCTTGCGCTCAAACTCCCAACTCGTGCTTTGCTTTTCTTCTCTCGCCTAACTGTGCTGCTATGGAGTTGGGTCTGCGTGAGAGTCGTTTGAAGACGGAGAGCGATCTGAAGAAGGTCCGAACCCTCATGGGGTGGTCGTCGGACTTCTTCAACCGTTCAATCCGCACCGGAGGAGAGCTTCCCTTTAAAAAGGAGCACTCCGGCGAAATGGTATACTTTTCATCGTATGCCATGGTGGGGCTGATCCCACCATTTTCTTCCTTCTTTTTGATGCTGCTGGACTTCTATGGTCTGCAGCTATACCACCTTGGCCCTCACTCCCTTCTCCTTGTGTCCATCTTTGTCCACTTCTGCGAGATGTGGGTGGGCATTCCTCCCTGCATCGAGCTCTTCCGCACTTTCTTCACCGTCCAAACCACCGGCCGAAGTGACGAGTACCTTGGCTTCTACTACTTTGTGAAGCGCAAGAAGTGCCCGTTCAAGTACCTCCGGTCGTTCCCTTCCGGGAAGTGGGATGACTGGAAGAAAGATTGGGTAGTTGTCCGGGTGGAGGAGCATGAGCGGTTGGAGCTGCCAGAAGGTCTGCCTGGCATTGACACGTCGGTGTGGAGCGAAGTTCCGGTGCTGGCGGCAGCCTTCGATCCCGTCCTATCAAGGATCCGCCAATGTGTGGAGGGAGGATTGACTCCCCAGGCGGTGTTCTGCAACTTCCTGTTCAACAGGTGGGCACCGCTGAAGAGGAGGGAGAAGCTCGCCTGGGCCCTCAACAGCGTGATGGACGAAGACCGGGTTGAAACCGGGTTGAAGTCCAGCATGGTGGGGAAGTCCTTGGAGTTTCACCTCAAGAAATTCCAGCACGGCATCGATGTAGACGGAGCGTACTTGACTCCGCCACCGGCTTTCCTCCCCCTGAACGAGGAAGTTGAGTTCAGCAGGGAGCTCCGGCGGAAGATGCCCGCGCTTGACGACCTTGGCGTCGTCGAGAGAAGATCGACCGCCCCGTTGGCGATCCCCGGGTTGCCGGAAGGCGGCTCCGCCCCTGTCTCTCAGCCAAGAGCTGAGGTCACCGGCAAGGGCAAGGAGCTGGCGGAGGAGCCGGAGAACCGGAAGAGGAAGTTGCGTCATGCTGACGGGAGGTCCGTCGGGCTTGCTACTTCACCGCCAGTTCCCCGTCCTCAGGAAGGAAGATCCTCCGCCGCTGTAGCATCTGTCCCCGTGGTGGGGTCTTTTCGAAGCGCTACTGTTCCGGCGGTGGGATCCTCCCGGAGTGCAGCTGTTCCTGTGACGGGTCCCTCCGGTGGTGCCAGTTCCGGACGGGCGACTCCGGTTCGAGAAGCGGTGAGGGCCTCCAGGTCTAGGAGTTCCTCTCGGTCAAGGAGAACTCCGACCCGGGAAACGCCCGTGGCTACGGCAAGTCCTGGGAGTCCTCCCGGAGCTCCTACGCCGACCGTGGCCAGCCCGGAACGTCCGGGAAAGAGGTTCCGCGCAAGCTGGTGCGTGAGCCTCCCAAGGTAATTTTTCTTGCTTACCTCAATTAACTTTTAATTATAGCATCTGTTTGCTCAATTTCTTCATTCTTCATCCGCAGCGTTCCTAAAAAGGGGAGTGAAGCTCCGCCCTCAGCCACAGTGTCTGAGGCTAAGAGGGCTTCTGCTCCAGCTCCGGTGCTGCCCCAGGCAGAGGCTGCGACAGTTCCGGCGCCGGCTGTCGTGGTCATGGACCTCGACTCGTCTCCAGAAGTTCCCGTGGTAGCGCCGGACCACGGGATTGAAGATGCGCCAGCGGCACCCGCTCCGGAGGTTGAAGCTTCGGGCCCTGGTGCTGCAGAAGTAGATGCTCCGGCTGTCGAGCCGGAGGAAGTAGCGGTCCCGGCTTCAGAGCCGGAAAATGCTGGAGCTTCGGCGGTCGAGCCGGAGGCAGCTGAAGCCCCGGCGTGCGAGCCGGAAGTTGAAGTGGTTCCGGCAATTGAACCGGTTACTTCTGAAGCTCCGGTCGCAAGGCCGGTAGTTATTGGAGCGCCGGCTGCAGAGCCGGTGGTGGTGGAGGCGGGGGAGCTTGAGCTCCCCTCAGAAGAAGCGTCCCGGCCGGAGCCATTGGAGGCGACGACGTCGATGGTACCCGTGGCGGAGCCAGAGTGCCTGAACGAAGTCGCCGGCCCCCAGCCTGAGGGGGCGAATGAAGATTTGGTGGCGGGACCTTCTTCAGTGGCGACTGAGGCCATCCCGGAGGAGGGCCCTAGTGCCTTGGAAGCTCGGGGTTCCGCTCTCGCAGAGTGGGACCCAATTTTTGTAAATGAAGACCCGCTGGAACCAGCGGAGGAGACCCCAGAAGGTCCGGAGCCCATCTCGCTGTCGATGTCCATCGACAACGCTTGCTCCAGTCTGCGCCAAGTCCAACTAGCCTTCTTCCACGACAGCAAGGTTCTTGAAGAGGAGCGCCAAACCCTTAGGAGGTGGCGTAATAGACTCCAATTCGAAACCAAGCTGGCGCAGTCGAGGATCGCTGCGGACAAGGAATGGATCAAGCGGGAGAAAGTCCGCTTGGAGCTCTGGGGTGAGATGCTGGACGAGAGGGAGAGCATGACTCACAACCTCGACGCCCAATCCCGGGAGTACCACGACCAAGCTAAAGCTGCCAATGATGCGGCCAACGCCCGGTTCGATCAACTCGAAGCCATCAGTACCGCACTCATCAAGCGCCGAGAGGCGCTTGAGGGAAGGGAAAAGCGGCTCGAGGATGAGGAGCAAAAACTCCTGGAGCTACGGGATGACGTCTTGCGACGTGAAGAAGAGCTCGCCGAGAAGACAGCTCTGGCGGACAAGGGCCTCGAGGAGCGCGCTAAAAAATTGGAAGAGCGCTGCCTTGAAGAGGAGGAGAAGACCTGGGTGCGAGGGCAGGAACTCTACGAGTATGAGTGTGCCCTCATCGCCCGGGAGAAGAAAATAGAGGCTAGGGAGAAAGACATGGTCGACCGTCGGAACAAGATCCACCTCCGGGAGGAGGAGCTCGGGAGACTCGAAAAGCGGGTTGCTGCGAAAATTCAGCAAAACGCCAAAGAAGTTGAGCGCCTCTCCCGCGAGAACTCAGAACTGGCGGCGACCCGGAGGTCCCTGGAAGAAATGAAGGGCCTGAGGAAGACGGACTCCCTGCAAATTTGGGAGTTCCTGAGCAAGGCCGATGATGCGCTGGCGCCTATGGGTTTCAGCCCCGTGCTTCCGGATGATCCGGAGCCGGAGCCGGACCTTGCATTGCAGGCGTTGAGCGCTGCGGGTGGCAAGCTCTCCAAGGTGGGCGACGTCATCGCGGACCAGCTTGAGGTCGAGGGGCAATCCCTGGCTAGAAACGTCACAGAGTATGTATTGACGTGTTACACTAGCCGGAACCCTCGATTCTCTCTGGACCCGGTGCTTGAAGGTCCCGTCGAAGGAGAGGGCGAAGCTACCCGAGCCAGCGTGTCGGAGGTCGCCCAGAAGGTCGCTGAGTTCTTCCATAGGGTCTAGGACTATCTTTCTTAGCCTTTATTTGTATCTTCTCTTCTTCCTCAATTTTGTAATCCTTTGCCCCCAGATGTAATCTCTGGTCTTCAAATGAAATGAAATCCCCAATTTTTCGTGAATTTCATTTTTTGTCTTCAACATCATCCCCAATTTTTCGTGAATTTCATTTTTTGTCTTCAACATCTTTGCCTTCACTTGGCCCCCTGGTAGATGTGCACAATGTGATTGTGGACATGTACCAAAAGGATGTTGAGTTTTGTTGAAGACAAATTTGCTTCGAACTCGTGTAGTTTAGGTCCGAAGTCTTCGATAGTGAAGGTCCCTTGAAGTCGTCGGAGCTTAGAAGCTCCGGCATTGCCCATCGTCGGAGCTTAGTAGCTCCGGCAATAGCCTCTACCAACACGTTGAGTGTCGATAGTTAATACTTCAAGGTGTCGGAGCTTAGTAGCTTCCGGCAATGACCCTTGCCACGCCTGGCTTGCTGGCAACAGACTCTAGTGATAGAGTCTTCTCACCATCTTCAAGTTAACGCCGGTGGGAGTCGGAGCTTGGTTAACTCCGATTTTTCTCCATCAATGTTGGGTTTATTCTTCCTGCACACTTAGGCCAAGAAAAACAGTAAAATTCGTTCCTTATCTATAACTTCGTTGCGGCTTACGGTTCTCAAGAGAATTTCAAGTTGAACACGATTTTTAGTATGATTGGATGAATTGTCTTTTCTTTTAGATCTAATTGTCCATGGACCCACCTTACTTTGGCCTGCCGGGGTGTAGGTAGAGTGGCGTACTTAGGGTGCTTGACCAGGCTAAGTCGATAGCGCACTCCAGCCCTAGAATGGCTTGGCGGCTTTCAGGCGAGTTGGCCACAGACGATATTTAAATCTAAAAAATCTGACAATTCAACCCAAATCGTACATAAACCGGTTAAACTAGAACTTCTTAAGAATTGCACATTTCTGTTATAGACAAGAAAGAGAAAAATAAAATGTCGAGCCTTATGCAAAAATGAATGCACGTGGAGTCTATTTCACATGAAGATGTCTTTCATTATAGGTCCGGGGTACAGGGGAAACAAGTACACTCTTAGGGTACGCAACCAGGCTAAGTGTGTTTGGTTTCTCGTTTGACCCTGGGTAATTAGCTACACTTCTAGTCCGGAGACTGTATCAAGTGTTGCATGAGCTTTTCAAACCTTTCGGGAAAGGTCCGGCTGCTCTCCCGGAGGAACTACCCGACTCTGTACAATGAACCTATAACATACACTTCAAGTTACTTAAGACTCACCTCCGTGGAATTAAGTGTAGAACTTACGGAGGTGCTCGATGTTCCAAGGATTTGGGAGAGGTGTCCCATCCCCGGTAGCCAAGCGAACGCTTCCGGGACGGGATACTTTGATCACTCGGAAGGGTCCTTCCCAGCCGGGGGAGAGTTTGTTTTGCCCTTCTCTGGATAGTATTCTCCGTAGCACCAGATCGCCTTCCTCGAGCTGTCGGTTGTGTACATGCCGCTGATGATAGCGCCGTAGAGCTTGGCGGTATCGGGCATTCCGAACAGCTGCTTGGCACCTTCCCTCCTCGAGGAGGTCTAGGTCTTCACGCCGGAGCTGGTCCTGCGCGGCTTCGTCGAAGGTCCGGACTCGGAGGGAACCCAAGGTGATTTCCGGAGGGAGGATCGCTTCTGCTCCATACACCAGGAAAAAGGGTGTTTCTCCGGTTGCCCGACTTGGAGAAGTCCTGTTAGCCCATAGAGTGGGCGGAAGCTCTTCGATCCAATTAGCTCCGTGCTTTTTCAAACGCTCATAAGTGCGCGTTTTGAGTCCTTTAAGGATCTCTGCGTTCGCTCTCTCGGCTTGCCCATTGCTGGCAGGATGAGCTACGGAAGCGTAGCAAACTTGTATGCCGAGGTCTTCGCAATATCCTTGAAATGAGGAGCTTGTGAACTGAGTCCCATTATCAGTGATGATCTTGTTTGGGACTCCGAATCTGCTCACGATAGATTGTAGAAAATTGATTGCAGATTGTTTGTTGATCGTCACAACAGGAGTAGCTTCCGGCCACTTGGTGAACTTGTCGATGGCGACATACAGGAACTTGTAACCTCCGACGGCTCTTGGGAAGGGTCCCAAGATGTCTATCCCCCACACGGCGAAAGGCCACGTAGGAGGTATCATTTGTAAGGGCTGAGCAGGTGTATGAATTTGCTTTGCATGAAATTGGCATGCTTTGCATTTCTTCACTAGCTCAGTAGCATCCTGGAGCGCTGTTGGCCAGTAGAAGCCGTGCCGAAAGGCTTTTCCGACCAGCGTGCGGGAAGACGCGTGGTTCCCACACTCGCCTCCATGGATTTCTGCGAGGAGCTCGCAGCCTTCTTCCCTTGTGATGCACCGCATTAGGATGCCGTTGGCACCGCGCCGGTAGAGATCCCCTTCTACCAACGTGTATCTTTTAGCCAATCTGACTACCCGGTCAGCGGATACATCATCGTCAGGAAGGATGTTGTCTTTCAAGTAGTTCCGGATCTCCGAGATCCATGCATCGGAACTGACTTGAGCATTTGAGTCTTGCGTGCTGGGTTGCTCGGAGCTTCCGGCAGCACCTACGACCCTTGATGGCTGCCATGGTAACAGGGCCATCGGGACCGTCAGCTTCGGGATGCTGATCTCGCCCCCTTCGTTCAGCTCGGCAGGCTGAACTGTGGGTTTTGACATCCTCCGGACAAAGGTTCCGTCTGGAGCCGGAGCTCCGGTTGACGCCTTGGTCGAGAGTTCGTCAGCTTCAACGTTGTGAGCACGCTGAACATGGTGAAGGTCTAGGACTTCGAAGTCCTTCTGAAGCCTCTGGACTTCAAGGAGATAAGCAGCCAGCTGGAGATTATTGCAGGAGCATTCACCCTTCACCTGTTTGATAACAAGTTGTGAATCTCCTTTGACCAGCAACTGCTTGACACCAAAGGATAGTGCCACCTTTAATCCATATATGAGTGCTTCGTACTCCGCCATGTTGTTGGTTGCCTTGAAATCAAGGTGCACCATGTATCTTACCTTCTCCCCGGTTGGTGTGAGGAGAAGGACTCCAGCTCCGGCTCCCTGCTTCTGCATGGAGCCGTCGAAGTAAAGGGTCCAGTGAGGCTTAGTGAAGGCCGGAACTTGCGGTTCCTTCTTCTGCTTGCTGGGGCCCCCAGGGTTTAATGGAGAGGGAGTCCATTCTGCCACGAAATCTGCCAACGCTTGACTCTTGATTGCTTGTCTTGGAATGAATTCGAGGTCGAATTCAGCCAGTTCCGCTGCCCACTTCGCTATATTCCCAGTTGAATTGGGATTATGCAGAATCGCTCGAAGTGGATATGAGGTTACCACCGAGACTTTGTGAGCTTGGAAATAGTGTCGAAGCTTCCTTGAGGCAATAAGAACTGCGTAGAGCATCTTATGTACCTCTAGGTATCGAGTCTTGGCATCATGTAACACTTCACTGATGAAGTATACTGGACGTTGAACGGTCCGGACCCTCCCGGAGGGGTCCGGAGCTTCCTCTCCATTGATCCGGACCCTGTCGGAGGGGTCCAAACTATATTCGAGGACTTCCGGGTTCTGGGTGGAGGAACCCGGAGCTTCTTCAGGAATGACCTGGATCCTATCAGAAGGATCCGGGTCCTCTGAAGTGGCTTCTTGAGGATTCAAGTCTGGGAGCTGGGACCCAGACCTGCTTTCAGGAACCTCCGGATCCTCCCGAAGGGATCTGAATTCCTGAGTATTGGGTAGTTCCGGTCTCTCCGCAACCAGAACCATACTGACGACTTCGTCAGCTGCTGAAATATAAAACAATAAAGGCTCACCAGGGTTCGGAGCTACCAAGACTGGTAGAGTGGTGAGGAAATGTTTCAGCTCCTGGAATGCCTTCTCTGCCTCTTCAGACCATTGGAATGGTCCGGACTTCCTCGGTAACTTGAAGAAGGGAAGTGCCCTTTCCGCCAATCTTGAAATGAATCGACTGAGGGCTGCTAGACATCCAGTTAATTTTTGAACGTCTTTGATGCGGGTTGGTGGCCGCATGTCTTCGATGGCTTTTATCTTCGCCGGATTAACCTCTATACCCCGGTGACTTACCAGGAAACCAAGAAGCTTTCCGGAACTAACCCCGAAGACGCACTTGTCTGGGTTTAGCTTCGTGCGGGTGGCCCGCAGCTTGTCGAAGACAGCCTGCAAGGTATCCAAGAGGGACTCCTTATTTTTGACTTTGACCACAATGTCATCAACGTACACCTCCACTATGTCTCTGATGAGTTCTTCGAAAGTTTTGTACATTGCTCGTACAAAAGTTGAAGCTGCATTCTTGAGACCAAAAGGCATGGCTGTGTAACAATACAATCCATCCACTGTGATGAATGAAGTATGTTCTTCATCTTCCCTAGACATCCGGATTTGATGATATCCTGAATATGCGTCTAGAAAACACAGCAACTCACACCCAGAGGTGGAATCCACTATCTGGTCTATTCTAGGTAGTGGGAATGGATCTTTTGGACATGCCTTATTCAGTGTGGTGTAGTCGATGCATATCCGAAGTTTCCCGCCGGCCTTAGGCACAACGACTGGGTTTGCCAGCCATTTTGGATGGTAGACTTCTCGGATGAATCCGGCTTCGAGCAACTTCTTCACTTCTTGTCGGATGAAGTTCTGTCGCTCTACAGATTGCTTCCGAGGTTTCTGGTGCACAGGTCGAGCGTTGGGGTAAATCTTCAGATTGTGCTCAATCACTTCCCTGGGGATCCCAGGCATTTGTGACGGTTGCCAGGCAAACACGTCAACATTAGCCCGGAGGAAAGTGATGAGCGCGAGTTCCTATTTGTCGTTCAAGCCACCCGATATGCGGGTAGTTTGAGTGACATCGGAACCAATTTGGACGACTTTGACGGGAATGTCGGTGTCGCCGCTTGGCTGCACACGGGGTGCAGAGGTCGAGCCTCGTTGACGAATGCTCGGAGGTTGTGGAGCTTGCTTCTGTCTGGAATCCTCCTCTTGCGCTGTGGTGAGTGCATGGAGTTCTTCCAGAGCAGTTACTCCGGCAGTGCGATCTCCACGGATCCGGAGAACGCCTACTGGTGTCGGCATCTTCAACACCAGGTATCCATAATGAGCAGCTGCCATGAATTTGTACAGGGCAGGTCTACCCAAAATGGCGTTGAATGGTAAGTTGATCTGAGCGACGTCGAAGACCAACTTTTCGGTGCGATACTTCTCCCGGGTCCCGAAGGTAACAGGGAGAGTGATAGCTCCGAGTGGGGTTATGGCCCCCGGACCTACTCCGGAGAAAGGTCGAGAGGGCTGGAGGTCTGAAGGTCGAAGCTGAAGCTTAGTGAAAGCTTCGAAGCTGATGAGATTAAGCCCCGAACCTCCATCTACCAGGACATGATGGAGCTGGATGTTGTTGATGGTGGGGGATACCATCAAGGGCAGCTGGCCAGCTCCGACCATGCTTTGAGGACAATCCGAAGCATCGAAAGTGATGGGTGTGTCCATCCACTTTTGATGTGGCTCCGGTCTAGCTGTAGGAGCTACAGCAGCCATATCCCGTCGCATGGTCTTAATGACGCGACGAGAGGTGATGTCCCATGATCCACCAAAGATGGTGTTCATGGTTTTTCGACGTTCGTTGTCGGAGACGTCGGAATCATCGTCGACGGAGGTGTAGACGGCTTTCAAGACCTTTTTGGGGTCTTGAAACCCTAACTCCTCTTCAGCCGGAGCTTCATCGACCTTTTGTTTTCCCTCCCTCTGGCGGAAGGGAGACCCTTCCCGGCGCTTGTGGTAGCGCTCGGCAAGGTTTTGGACCTCCCGGCAATCCTCCAGCCTGTGGCTGCCCGTTTTGTGAATGGGGCACCACATCTTGGATTTGCCACCGTCTTCGGAAGACGGTCGAGGTCGCTTCTCGGGGCGTGGCCCCCGGCCACCAGGAGTTGCAGTGGTTGCAACGTTGGATGTGCCGGCCGACGGCTTCTTCTTGCCATTGGTCTTCTTTTTCTTCTTGCCACTCCCGGAGGTAGCGACTTCTTCTTTGGAGGATTTTTTATGATCCTCCAAGGCTGGTTTGGAGTGCATTTCACGGCCCTCCGCAGCTCTGGCACATTTGTCAGCCAGGCTGAAGAGCTCCGTGACACTGGTGATCTCTTTGATCGCCAGTTTCTCCAACATCTTCTTGTCTCGTACACCCTGTCTGAATGCTACAATGACAGAAGCGCTTGAGATAGAAGGGATTGTGTTACGTACCTGAGAGAATCTCTGGATGAATGACCGCAAAGATTCCCCTCCTTTTTGCACGACCGCAAAAAGGTCCAGTTCAGTGCCCGGACGGGTGTATGAACTCCCGAAATTGGCGGTGAACTGGCGGCATAGCTCCTCCCAACTGTCGATAGAGTTGGGTGGAAGGCTCATAAACCAGGACCTAGCAGTCCCAGTTAAGGCCACTGGAAAGTAATTGGCCATTACAGCCTCATTTCCTCCAGCTGCTAGGATCGCAGTGGAGTATATCTGTAGAAATTCTACGGGATTGACAGTCCCGTCGAATTTTTCCGGCAAGTGTGGCCGGAACTTCTGTGGCCATCTAACCATACGCAGGTGCATGGCTAGGGCAGAACAGCCTCCTCCTACTCCTTCCAGAGTAGAAAGATCTTGAGCATCTCGTCTTTCTCGAGCTCGCTCGATGTGGACACGGCCATCCTGTTGGCGGTATCGGCGATCAAGCTCCGCTCGGAGGTCGTGTGTCGAAAGCCGAGATGCAGTATGGGCACGTCGTGCTCCAGAGGGCAACGACGTCACTTGCTGTGACGCAGCTCTTCTCCGGTTGTTGGAGACATGTGGACCAAGTCTTCCAGACAAAGTTCGTCGCTGCGACGGGGCCCGCCCTGGAGGAGGTGGACCCTGATTGTTGAGGCGTTCGGCCGCTGCTGCGACCAAATGCTCAATATCAGCTCTCCATTGCTCCAGGGCACCTTGAGATGCATCCGGAGGTGGTGGTCGCTGAAGGAGAGCACGCGCTGCATGGAGCGCGTGTTCTGGGTTGTCACGACTTGCCGGCGCAGAATGTGACGCCGGTGCACCATCATGTCGTTCGGCATGTCTTGCCGGAGAAGATGGTGGTGGTGGGAGTGTGGCTCCCGCTGGAACTGAGGCTCCTGCCGGTGGTTGCATGTTGGAGGGATTGCCTCCGACAGTCTGAGCAGCAGGTTGCCCGTTGGATGATCCAGCTGCAGAATTCACCATTCTTGAAGATCTCAGGCGCCCCTACCTGGCGCGCCAACTGTCGACTGTTGGAGTCGGCAGATCCCCTAACACTATGAAAAGTGTTTGAAGGAGTTTGTGGTTCGGTCTGGGCGCGCGGAGATCTAAGAAAGTGAAATGCGATTTGGACGCGAGTGACACAGTGGTTTACGTGGTTCGGGTCGCCTGAGCGTAATACCCTACTCCACGGGTGTGTGTTTGTTGTATTAACTTGTGAGCTTCCGAGTGTTCGCCCCTTCTGTGTATCGTCGGTTTGTCCTTTTATAGTACAAGGACCTACCGTTACAAGTCAGCCTGGCCCGACATGTGGCCCTGGCGGTTATTAGTATTGATACACGAGATTAATTGTTGTTAATAACCCTGTAACGGCTCCGACAGTGCCGTTACAGGTGTTAAGGCTGTCCGATTAATTATCATTAACGTGGAATTAATGGTAATTAATCGGATCTTGAAGTCTGCGGCTGTCCTTTGGAGATCCGGAGCCGTTACAACGTCTCCCGGGGGCTTTAAGCATCTAGCTCCGTCGTGTGGACACGTGGCAGCTCCGGAGCTTGCTTGGGAGAAGCGGGAAGCTCCGGGGTGACCTGGCACGTGTCATGTCCGGAGCTTCTCTCGGTCGGGGGCTACCTCCGGAGGTGCCGTTTCAGTACTTGGCCCGGAGCTTCACCCTTGCGGGTAATAGCTCTGGGCTGACAGTACACGTGGCAACCTAGAGGTTAACCATGTTGGAGAAGCGGGTCCGGTCACGTCTGGCGAGTGGGCCCCCGAGGGTCTTTAATTTGAGTTGATGTCCTTCCCTTGAGATCTTTGCAACCTCAGGGGGTGTATGGTTTTTAGGGTACCGACAATGTAACACTTCACTGATGAAGTATACTGGGCGTTGAACGGTCCGGACCCTCCCGGAGGGGTCCGGAGCTTCCTCTCCATTGATCCGGACCCTGTCGGAGGGGTCCAAACTATATTCGAGGACCTCCGGGTTCTGGGTGGAGGAACCCGGAGCTTCTTCAGGAATGACCTGGATCCTATCAGAAGGATCCGGGTCCTCTGAAGTGGCTTCTTGAGGATTCAAGTCTGGGAGCTGGGACCCAGACCTGCTTTCGGGAACCTCCGGATCCTCCCGAAGGGATCTGGATTCCTGAGTATTGGGTAGTTCCGGTCTCTCCGCAACCAGAACCATACTGACGACTTCGTCAGCTGCTGAAATATAAAGCAATAAAGGCTCACCAGGGTTCGGAGCTACCAAGACTGGTAGAGTGGTGAGGAAATGTTTCAGCTCCTGGAATGCCTTCTCTGCCTCTTCAGACCATTGGAATGGTCCGGACTTCCTCAGTAACTTGAAGAAGGGAAGTGCCCTTTCCGCCAGTCTTGAAATGAATCGACTGAGGGCTGCTAGACATCCAGTTAATTTTTGGACGTCTTTGATGCGGGTTGGTGGCCGCATGTCTTCGATGGCTTTTATCTTCGCCGGATTAACCTCTATACCCCGGTGACTTACCAGGAAACCAAGAAGCTTTCCGGAACTAACCCCGAAGACGCACTTGTCTGGGTTTAGTTTCGTGCGGGTGGCCTGCAGCTTGTCGAAGACAGCCTGCAAGGTATCCAAGAGGGACTCCTTGTTTTTGACTTTGACCACAATGTCATCAACGTACACCTCCACTATGTCTCTGATGAGTTCTTCGAAAGTTTTGTACATTGCTCGTACAAAAGTTGAAGCTGCATTCTTGAGACCAAAAGGCATGGCTGTGTAACAATACAATCCATCCACTGTGATGAATGAAGTATGTTCTTCATCTTCCCTAGACATCCGGATTTGATGATATCCTGAATATGCGTCTAGAAAACACAGCAACTCACACCCAGAGGTGGAATCCACTATCTGGTCTATTCTAGGTAGTGGGAATGGATCTTTTGGACATGCTTTATTCAGTGTGGTGTAGTCGATGCACATCCGAAGTTTCCCGCCGGCCTTAGGCACAACGACTGGGTTTGCCAGCCATTTTGGATGGTAGACTTCTCGGATGAATCCGGCTTCGAGCAACTTCTTCACTTCTTGTCGGATGAAGTTCTGTCGCTCTACAGATTGCTTCCGAGGTTTCTGGTGTACAGGTCGAGCGTTGGGGTAAATCTTCAGATTATGCTCAATCACTTCCCTGGGGATCCCAGGCATTTGTGACGGTTGCCAGGCAAACACGTCAACATTAGCCCGGAGGAAAGTGATGAGCGCGAGTTCCTATTTGTCGTTCAAGCCACCCGATATGCGGGTAGTTTGAGTGACATCGGAACCAATTTGGACGACTTTGACGGGAATGTCGGTGTCGCCGCTTGGCTGCACACGGGGTGCAGAGGTCGAGCCTCGTTGACGAATGCTCGGAGGTTGTGGAGCTTGCTTCTGTCTGGAATCCTCCTCTTGCGCTGTGGTGAGTGCATGGAGTTCTTCCAGAGCAGTTACTCCGGCAGTGCGATCTCCACGGATCCGGAGAACGCCTACTGGTGTCGGCATCTTCAACACCAGGTATCCATAATGAGCAGCTGCCATGAATTTGTACAGGGCAGGTCTACCCAAAATGGCGTTGAATGGTAAGTTGATCTGAGCGACGTCGAAGACCAACTTTTCGGTGCGATACTTCTCCCGGGTCCCGAAGGTAACAGGGAGAGTGATAGCTCCGAGTGGGGTTATGGCCCCCGGACCTACTCCGGAGAAAGGTCGAGAGGGCTGGAGGTCTGAAGGTCGAAGCTGAAGCTTAGTGAAAGCTTCGAAGCTGATGAGATTAAGCCCCGAACCTCCATCTACCAGGACATGATGGAGCTGGATGTTGTTGATGGTGGGGGATACCATCAAGGGCAGCTGGCCAGCTCCGACCATGCTTTGAGGACAATCCGAAGCATCGAAAGTGATGGGTGTGTCCATCCACTTTCGATGTGGCTCCGGTCTAGCTGTAGGAGCTACAGCAGCCATATCCCATCGCATGGTCTTAATGACACGACGAGAGGTGATGTCCCATGATCCACCAAAGATGGTGTTCATGGTTTTTCGACGTTCGTTGTCGGAGACGTCGGAATCATCGTCGACGGAGGTGTAGACGGCTTTCAAGACCTTTTTGGGGTCTTGAAACCCTAACTCCTCTTCAGCCGGAGCTTCATCGACCTTTTGTTTTCCCTCCCTCTGACGGAAGGGAGACCCTTCCCGGCGCTTGTGGTAGCGCTCGGCAAGGTTTTGGACCTCCCGGCAATCCTCCAGCCTGTGGCTGCCCGTTTTGTGAATGGGGCACCACATCTTGGATTTGCCACCGTCTTCGGAAGACGGTCGAGGTCGCTTCTCGGGGCGTGGCCCCCGGCCACCAGGAGTTGCAGTGGTTGCAACGTTGGATGTGCCGGCCGACGGCTTCTTCTTGCCATTGGTCTTCTTTTTCTTCTTGCCACTCCCGGAGGTAGCGACTTCTTCTTTGGAGGATTTTTTATGATCCTCCAAGGCTGGTTTGGAGTGCATTTCACGGCCCTCCGCAGCTCTGGCACATTTGTCAGCCAGGCTGAAGAGCTCCATGACACTGGTGATCTCTTTGATCGCCAGTTTCTCCAACATCTTCTTGTCTCGTACACCCTGTCTGAATGCTACAATGACAGAAGCGCTTGAGATAGAAGGGATTGTGTTACGTACCTGAGAGAATCTCTGGATGAATGACCGCAAAGATTCCCCTCCTTTTTGCACGACCGCAAAAAGGTCCAGTTCAGTGCCCGGACGGGTGTATGAACTCCCGAAATTGGCGGTGAACTGGCGGCATAGCTCCTCCCAACTGTCGATAGAGTTGGGTGGAAGGCTCATAAACCAGGACCTAGCAGTCCCAGTTAAGGCCACTGGAAAGTAATTGGCCATTACAGCCTCATTTCCTCCAGCTGCTAGGATCGCAGTGGAGTATATCTGTAGAAATTCTACGGGATTGACAGTCCCGTCGAATTTTTCCGGCAAGTGTGGCCGGAACTTCTGTGGCCATCTAACCATACGCAGGTGCATGGCTAGGGCGGAACAGCCTCCTCCTACTCCTTCCAGAGTAGAAAGATCTTGAGCATCTCGTCTTTCTCGAGCTCGCTCGATGTGGACACGGCCATCCTGTTGGCGGTATCGGCGGTCAAGCTCCGCTCGGAGGTCGTGTGTCGAAAGCCGAGATGCAGTATGGGCACGTCGTGCTCCAGAGGGCAACGACGTCACTTGCTGTGACGCAGCTCTTCTCCGGTTGTTGGAGACATGTGGACCAAGTCTTCCAGACAACGTTCGTCGCTGCGACGGGGCCCGCCCTGGAGGAGGTGGACCCTGATTGTTGAGGCGTTCGGCCGCTGCTGCGACCAAATGCTCAATATCAGCTCTCCATTGCTCCATGGCACCTTGAGATGCATCCGGAGGTGGTGGTCGCTGAAGGAGAGCACGCGCTGCATGGAGCGCGTGTTCTGGGTTGTCACGACTTGCCGGCGCAGAATGTGACGCCGGTGCACCATCATGTCGTTCGGCATGTCTTGCCGGAGAAGATGGTGGTGGTGGGAGTGTGGCTCCCGCTGGAACTGAGGCTCCTGCCGGTGGTTGCATGTTGGAGGGATTGCCTCCGACAGTCTGAGCAGCAGGTTGCCCGTTGGATGATCCAGCTGCAGAATTCACCATTCTTGAAGATCTCAGGCGCCCCTACCTGGCGCGCCAACTGTCGACTGTTGGAGTCGGCAGATCCCCTAACACTATGAAAAGTGTTTGAAGGAGTTTGTGGTTCGGTCTGGGCGCGCGGAGATCTAAGAAAGTGAAATGCGATTTGGACGCGAGTGACACAGTGGTTTACGTGGTTCGGGTCGCCTGAGCGTAATACCCTACTCCACGGGTGTGTGTTTGTTGTATTAACTTGTGAGCTTCCGAGTGTTCGCCCCTTCTGTGTATCGTCGGTTTGTCCTTTTATAGTACAAGGACCTACCGTTACAAGTCAGCCTGGCCCGACATGTGGCCCTGGCGGTTATTAGTATTGATACACGAGATTAATTGTTGTTAATAACCCTGTAACGGCTCCGACAGTGCCGTTACAGGTGTTAAGGCTGTCCGATTAATTATCATTAACGTGGAATTAATGGTAATTAATCGGATCTTGAAGTCTGCGGCTGTCCTTTGGAGATCCGGAGCCGTTACAACGTCTCCCGGGGGCTTTAAGCATCTAGCTCCGTCGTGTGGACACGTGGCAGCTCCGGAGCTTGCTTGGGAGAAGCGGGAAGCTCCGGGGTGACCTGGCACGTGTCATGTCCGGAGCTTCTCTCGGTCGGGGGCTACCTCCGGAGGTGCCGTTTCAGTACTTGGCCCGGAGCTTCACCCTTGCGGGTAATAGCTCTGGGCTGACAGTACACGTGGCAACCTAGAGGTTAACCATGTTGGAGAAGCGGGTCCGGTCACGTCTGGCGAGTGGGCCCCCGAGGGTCTTTAATTTGAGTTGATGTCCTTCCCTTGAGATCTTTGCAACCTCAGGGGGTGTATGGTTTTTAGGGTACCGACAACGTCCTTTACGCCGGTCACCATCCCTAGCTTGAAGGACTTCTTGAGCTTGCTCATTCCTATGTGAGCAATCCTCCGATGCCATAGCCACCCCAAACTTGTCTTGGTGAAAAGACAAGTGGTTAGGCTTGCGCTCTTGTTGGAGAAGTCCACCAAATATAGATGACCATGCCTAAAGCCTTTGAATATTAGCTCTTTACTAGCTACACTAGACACCACAACACCATCTTCGTCAAATGTGCACGTTAGTCCAAGATCACAAAGTTGAGCAATAGAGAGCAAATTAAAGCCAAGAGACTTAACGTAAAGCACATTCGAAATGGACAAGTCATTAGAAATTGCAATTTTACCTAAACCAATTACCTTCCCCTTTGAGTTATCACCAAAGGTGACTTGTTCATGATTGCCGGGGTCTTCTATGGAGGTGAACATACCATCATTGCCGGTCATGTGTTGAGTGCACCCACTATCGAGTACCCAATGTTTTCCTCCGGCTTTGTAGTTCACCTACACACATGAAGTTAGTTTTTGAGTTTAGGAACCCAAGCCAACTTAGGTCCTTGTATGTGTGATACAAGTGATTTTGGGACCCAAAGTTGCTTGGGGAGCTTCCCCTTCATGCCCTTGATATTTTTGCCAATGAACTTCGCCTTCACCTTTCCACCTACTTTGCTCAATAGATAGTGACAATCATTGAAAGTAGATGAATAGTTAGGAGGTAATTTTGGAGAAGGACGAGTGGGAAGAGGGCACTCCCTAGTGTGATGTCCGGTGACCTCACAATGTTGGCAATAGGATCCCACTTCCTTGATGAAGCTTGTCCTAAGCTCCGGTGAGGGCACCTTCCATTTGTTGGGCGTAGGGAAGGTCCCAAGTCCCCTCTTGTTGAAGCCTTTAGCTTGTTGGAAGAGGATCTCCTTGTGCTTGTCCTCTCCCTTGGAAAGTCTAGCCACACTAGTGCGAAGACTTTCGATCTCGTCCATTAGCTCCTTCTCCCTATTAGCTTTCAGTGGCAAAGACTCATGCAAATTGTTAGTGGCATGTGAACTAGCGGGTGTTTTGCCATCAAGAGTTTCTTTCTTCAAGTTATTCAATTTTAGTTCCATTGCTTCATAGGAAAGACTAAGTGTCTCATGCTCTTGAACTAACTCGTTATGCTTAGCCAATAGTGCCGAGTTAGCTAAGTCAAGCTCATAGAACTCAAGCTTGATTTGAGCCTTCTCCTCCTCGATTTGCTTGACATGTGACTTGAGCGTTTCATGCTCATTAAGTATGGTGACATACTTGTCTTGCAAATCGAGGTTGGCACCCTCTAGCTTAGCGCGAGTTAGCTCAAGTGCCTTAACCTTAGCCTTTTCCCTTTTGATAATGGCATGATATTCATTAATCATAGATGCTAGTTCATCGGGAGAAAGTTCATCATCACTTGAGTCATCACATACCTTTGTGTTACCTTTCGCCATGAGGCACATAGGCGGTGGAGGAAGGGGTGAGTCATCCTTGTTGACGATAGCGAGGCTTGCCAAGTTTTCTTCCTCATCTTCACTATCATCACTTGTTTCTTCATCGGTGACCCACTCATTTGCTTCGCACATGAATACCTTTTGAGGTCCCCTTCTCTTCTTTGGAAAGAGCTTGGTCTTCTTGCCTTTGTCAAGTTTCTTCTTTCCAAAGGTGCGCTTGGGCTTTGCATCTACATCATCATCACTCTCTTCTGGCTTGCGATGCTTGCCCTTGTCCTTCCTCTTGTCCGGTCTTGGACAATCATATGATATGTGGCCTTGATCGCCACAATTGTAGCACGTCTTGTTTTCATCTCTCCTTGGCAAGAAGGCTTTCTTCTTGGGATCAAACGAGTATCCCTTCTTGGCAATCTTTGAGTTGAGACGTGAAAACTTCCTCATCATCAATGCAAGCTCATCATCATCATCATCTTCACTTGTAGCTTGTTCTTCCTCACTTGAGCTAGGCTCAACCACTTTCTTCTTCTTGGTATGTGTCTTCTTGGTTGAGGCCTTGAGAGCAATGGTCTTTGATGATGATGACTCCTCCATCATTCCAAGCACACTCATCTCATGAGCATGTATCTCTCCAATGAGCTCCGAAACCTCAATGTTGTCAAGTGACTCCTTTTGGAGCATTGAGTTGATGATGTTGTACTTGGGCTTGGGAAGTAGCATGAGGATCTTGCGGTTGATGAGTCCCTTGCCAAGAGAAGCAATGTCAAGAGCATTAATTTCCTCAATGAGTACATTTAAGCGAGAAAACATTTGATTAACATTCTCATGAGGAAGCATTTTAAAATCATCATACTTGGATTTAAGCAAGTGATATTTGAGCTCTTTGACACGAGAGGAACCCTCATGGATCTCAATCAAGCAAGCCCAAATTTCACAAGCTTTCTCTTTACTAGCAATTCTAGCAAATACATCTTGACTAATGCACTCATAAATAGCATTCCTAGCCTTAGCATTCCATTTTAGTTGATCACCAATATATTCATGGTTGTCAAACCCCGCATGGGTCGCTTCCCACACTTCGGGAGAAATTGCCTCAAGGTAAGCGCGCATGCGTGCTTTCCAATAAGCAAAATTCTTGCCCTCGAAGGTAGGAACCGAGCCCCCATTCTTGGCCATTTTTGCTCTCTAGCGGTGAAGCTAGAATGATCCAATGAGCAACCAAGCTCTGATACCAATTGTAGGGATCGAATGCCCAAGAGGGGGGGTGAATTGGGCTACTTCAAATTTTAAGTCAATTTAAAGCTTAAGTGAAATCTAATTCTCTAAGCAAGCCAATAGTGCAATTAAGAGAATTAAGTGCGGAATTGAGAATTGCGTAATTGTAAAGGGAGTAGGGAGGAGGAATGCAAACGCTCGAAGACACGGGGACACGTCGATTTTTCCCGTGGTTCGGTGAGATCACTAGAATCCACCTACGTCCACGTTGTGGCACCCACCTAAGGGTATCGCCACTCCCAAGTCACCGAGACGAGGGAATCCACTAACTTCCTCCGTTCGCCATCCTTGGCAAGGTGGAGCTCAAGCCTTGTACAACTTCGATCCTCCGGACTTCCACAATGGTCTCGGCAAGCTCTGGAGCGATCTCTTCACTCTCCTCTTGATACAAGGTGAGTGCAATCACCAAGAATGCACTTTCTCACGGCTCTCCCTACTCTAGAGTCTCCACTCACCCAGAGAGGACGCACACAAGCTTAACTCTAAGAGGAACTAGCCTATATCTTGAGGTGTGAAAGGTTTACAAGAGTGTGAAAATGAGTATTCTAAGTCTTGGACACTTGGGGAATGTGTAGTGGTGCTCTTGTTGTTCAGCCTCATCGAAATGACTGGTGGGAGGGGGTTAAATACTCAGCCCAACCGAATTAGCCGTTGGAAAAGTGGGCTGATTACTTTTTCTGTGTACATCGGATGATCCGATGACCCCCTTTTATGAGCATCGGTCTAATTTGATTGGCTGACGTCATTCTGTCAGAAATGACCGTTATTAGACCGATGCTTCACCTCCTTCATCATCGGAGGATCTGATGAATAGATCTTCAGTCTGGTTGAGCTGATAATTTGCTTCTGTTGTAATCGACCGATGTACATCTGCCTTCAACATCGGATGATCCGGTGTTCAGTCCTTCAGAACACTCCAGAAAACTTGCTTACTGTTGTATTCATCCGATGTTCACTTGATACACATCGGATGATCCGGTGTGTACTTCATTCTGAGGTCTTCTTCTTCTGTTGAGTCCAAATCGACCGATGCAGTCATTCTTCAGATCACCGGATGATCCGGTGTATACAATTTGTTTCCTTCGAGTTGAGTTGGACTGATCTTTTGGATTTTGGACTTGTGACCTCTTGAACACTTGTTTGTATGGCTCTTCTGATGGATATGAAGCTTCTTGTGTTGCCAATTTTGATAAGGTTGCGTCGTTGTACGAGTTCTTCATTTGTTTCCGATTAACCCCTTCGGTTAGTTCGTTGAGGGGTCTCCTTTTGCATCCAATGAGCAGTAGATGACATTTATGATGGATTGATCGACGTTTGATTCATTGTATATGAAACCTCGCATCCACAAACTCATTAGTAGTAAATAATGGTTGTCATTAATCACCGAAACCGTACATCGTGGGGGCCTAGATGCTTTCAGTTGAGATAGGGCGCGGCCTCGTCTCGTGAAGTGCGGGCAAGCCGGCGCAACGGCTTCATGCATGCGTGCGGCAAGAGAATGGCGGCCAGTACATGAACACGGCAGTGAGCATGGTGCTGTGCTAGTAGCACTCGGCCATGCATGCGCCAAAGGCCACGGAGGATAGGAGGAATCAGTGTGACCAGCAGCATTAGGTGAGTTCTTTATCTTAATAATATCAATCTGAGTTTGGGCCTTAATTTGAGACGTTTGGGTTTCGGGATTTGGGGATTTTTGGGGATTCATCTACATTTGGTTTAATCTTCCTAATCAGAGGCTAATCCAACACAAATAGGCACAAAAAAATGACTAGGATGGCTCTGATGCCATTGTTAGAGATTGAACTTTAGGGATTCAACTTAATCATGATTCCTAATCACTGTTTGTGCACTAATGAACATAATAAACATGATTAAGGGGTGGATTAGCACACTTACAGGAGGATGAAGAGCCGTTGGCAGCCATGGGTGTGGACGGAACGAGGCTTGGATCTTCCCACCGTACTCGCTCTCGTTTTGATCGGATGTTAACTTGTGATTAGTCTACTTGTTAACTTAATCACCTTTCTTTTTATAGAGCGAGGCGGCAGGGGACCCAAGCCGAGTCGGTTGGGGACGCCCCCGATCATGGCGTCGAATCAGTTCGGGATTCCCGGTAGGTTTTACCGGGTCCCCTTTTCTTTTTACCTTTTACTTTATCTTTTCTTTTATTTATTCACTTTTCCTTTTTGTCTCTCTCAGTTGAACCGAGAGCAATACCAACACCAACGTGTGCCATGCGTGGATTTGTTTTATACTAGAGTTGAATTCATGGTGTCTTTCAAGTGCTCAGATGATGGGAATAATATCTTCCACGTTCCGATCGTATCCGGCTGCTTCTCTGTGCAATTAGCAGGTCAGGCTGGAGTGCAACGTGCATACAAGTTGCAGTTCCAGCTTGCAGACGAGTCGGTCTTCATCAAAGCCGGAGCAAGGAGGTATGGAGGCGCACGTGCACGGCGCGGCTCAAGCGGCGGCTGTCGCGGATTCAGCGCAACAAAAACCCCATTCGTTCCATTGCTCTGCGCCCACGGTCCGCACAGCTCGACTCGACTGTCAACCAGTCACCACCGTACCTCTGCTGCTCTCCGCGACGATGGCGTCTGAATCCGAATCCAGCAATGGCGACGCAGCGCCGCAACCGCTGTACCACATCGATGTGGACTACTGCCCCGACGCCTGCCAGCACCAAAGCGAGCCCGACACCGACGAGATCCACATCCGCGTCACCTTCGACGACCGCGGCGGCGCGCGCTGGCGCTCGCGCCACCGCTTCCGCCCCGGCAGCGCCGTGGAGGGCGAAGTCCGCGCGCCGGACGGGGACACCTCGGGGCTCAACTACAACCTCTACCTCTCGTCCCTGGAGGGCTCCCCGGACCAGGACGAGATCGACTTCGAGTTCCTGGGCCACGACAAGCGCGCCGTCCAGACCAACTACTACGTCGACGGCGAAGGCGGCCGCGAACGGATGCACGAGCTCCCCTTCGACTCGTCCTCCGACTTCCACCACTACGCGATCGCGTGGGACGCCGAGGCCATCGAGTGGCGCGTCGACGGCGAGCTGATCCGGAGGGAGGAGCGGCGCGGCGAGGGCGAGCCGTGGCCGGCGAAGCCCATGTTCCTGTACGCCTCGGTGTGGGACGCTAGCTGCGTTGACGAGGGCAGGTGGACCGGCACGTACCACGGCCGCGACGCGCCGTACGTCTGCAGCTACAGGGACGTCCGGGTGCCCATGGCGCTCTCGGTAGTGGAGGAAGACGGCCGGGAGCAGGAATATCAAGAAGATGCAAATGCCACCGCCGGCGACGTGCTCGTCGACGAACAGGGAACTCAAGATGCAGATGTTGCTGATGATGCGCTTGTGGAGGATGAGGAAATTCAAGGTGCAGATACCGGCAAAGCCCCAGCTGACGATGCCGACCACCCCGACGCTGACACTGCTGCGGAAGATTAGATCATGGTGGTGCTACTGTATGTCGCTATCGCTGTGAGAAGCCATCTGGAGATGGTGGAATGTTTTGATCTTTGTGGTGTTATGTCGCTATGTCTTGTTTAAGTGATTCCTGAAAGAAAAATGTTCTCAGATGTTTGAATAATTGATGGAATGTGTTCTGGATCCCCTGTACTGCTCTGTACGGTGGCAAGCCTTGCGCGCGATCACGCCCAGCGGAGAAGGACCGTTTGCCGCGTGTTTCCAAGTCTGGGCCTATTCCGACCTGTTGGATGAATCAAAGGCAAATCTGAAACAAATCACTTTTGAGCCCAGTAGGCCCATTTTTTTACAGCACGCGGCCACCGCAGTCCACAGCCACAGCCACCAGTCTGAGCTCTAGCGATCGCGATGGCCGCAAACGTGGCGCTCCTCTGCGGCTCGCCCTCCACTTCCGCCGCCTCCTCGCTCCTCTCTCGCCGCTGCACCGCCTCCCACCGAAGAGCAAGCTCCCGATTTACCATCAGTAAGCTCGCTGCCCCGCTGGCCCATCAGTTAAAACCCAGGATTTTCCCGCACCTTTTCTTAATCACCTCGCTTTTTCAAGCTTAGTTCCGCCATGCTCTGTTGTGTCGATTGTTCTAGACTTCTAGTAGCATATCTTTCGGGATTCGGGTGGAATTGAAGTCGTACGTACGTTTGAAATGTGGGCGGTTGAATGTTGTGTGCCATGGATTTGGTCGCTTTTAGCAGTCTCCCGCTTGTGGTTGCCTAGCAAATTTGAGCCCCAATTCTATATATCGTTCGATTTTGAAATGATTTAATTGTTATCCTTATATTATATGTACCGTGGAGTGGCGGCGTTGGGCGATGACCCGATCAAGGAGTGGATTCTTACCGAAGGGAAGGCCACCAAGATAACAGGGACCAGGTCCGTTGGTGGTGGCTGTATTAACTCGGCTCAGCGCTATGATACTGACGCTGGATCCTTCTTTGTCAAGACCAACAGGTGAGCCACAAGTAAAACGCATTAACAACTCATAACCACTCCGCACTCCCCTGGAGTTGCAATAGTTTGGATGGTAATCTCGGAATAAAAAGTTGATACATGTGCCAGACGAATCGGTCCATCAATGTTTGAAGGGGAAGCTCTTGGTCTGAAGGCAATGTATGACACAAAGTCAATCCGTGTTCCATTACCATACAAGGTAAGTTAAGAGGCAGTAGAAACGTATTGAAGTCGAAATAGTACATCATACTCCCTCCGTTATTTTTTATTTAATGCTGGTTAGTTCAAAAATGGAATAACCAGCGTCAACTAAAAGGAATGGAGGGAGTAATGTTTTAATACACGAGCGACACTGTAATACATACACACTGGAAGTAGTTACATAATTATGAAATTTCCTAGTCATGTCTGTTTATGTTGCTGTTTGCTTAGCATATATCCAACATTGACTTTGCCTACTCATGGTTATATAAAACAAGATTCAGTTATCTCAGTAGCCCCCTTCATCCACTTACTGTTCCTTGATCTTTATTCCATATTTCTTCCCCTGTTACTACAGGTTGGGTCGTTACCAACAGGAGGTTCTTTTATAATCATGGAGTTTATTGAATTTGGTCGCTCTAGGAGTGACCAGGTAAGTGTTTCAATCTTGGTTTCAAAAAAATAAAGGTGTCGCGGTCTTATTTTAAGTATTTTTGGTTTTATAGTTAACAAAACTTGTGTGATCAGTCAGCTTTGGGAAGAAAACTCGCTGAGATGCATAAATCAGCTAAATCTGATACGGGCTATGGTTTCTATGTTGACAATACAATTGGAAGGTAATATCAGTATGATGATACATGTCATTTTTTATCGGGGTTACTATATTTTTTTTGTGTTATTAATGCAGCACTCCACAAATCAACACTTGGACTGATGACTGGATTGAGTTTTACTCGAAACATCGATTAGGCTACCAGCTGGAGTTGGTGTCACGACGGTTTGGAGATTCAGACATATATGAAAAAGGTATCATGTATAAATTCAGCATTTTCACTCCCTTATATAATTAAGTGGATGCATTACCTTTTCTCTCCCGATTTCGCAGTTATTTTCCTTGGTAATTATGTATTAGATTGTTTTAACTGATCTTGTTTGTACAAATTGCCTGTGTACAGGTCAGCAGCTGATCAAGAATATGCGTCCACTATTTGATGGTGCTGTTGTTGAGCCCTGTTTGCTTCATGGGGATTTGTGGAGTGGAAACATAAGTTCTGATACTAACGGAGATCCTGTGATATTGGATCCAGCGTGCTACTGTAAGTAAAGGGCGTTGTTTTTAGCATCCAAATTTCATAATCATAGTTACTGGCTGAAATAGTGAATTTACTTGATTATTTTCTGTATTTTTCACCATGATTGTGAACATGTTGTAATATCTTACTGTTGCATGTAATAATTCTCAATTCATAGATATTATCTTGTGAAGAAAATAGGTTTGTCTCACATGTGAAACTATGCAGCCTGTATATATCATGCAAATTCATGAAGGCGATCTTATCATCTCTTTAACTACAGATGGACACAACGAGGCAGAATTTGGAATGTCCTGGTGCGCTGGATTCAGTGGGGACTTCTATAACTCATATTTTGAGGTACATGTTTGTTTTTGCCGCATATTTGATTGGAGCACTGGCACATCCACACATGCATATATGAAGGAGATAGATACAAACGAGTATATGACCACCCACCGTCCAAGATTGCTGTTTTTTTATGGGTCAAAATGCTTTTCCAGGGTTAAATTATATTGGTCTATATATAAGTACCTTTAAGATCTAGGACCTGAAAACTTGCAGCAGGAAGGTTCCTTTGTCAGAAAATGGTGTTTAGGGATCTTTATTGTTTAGTGCATCCTCCTGAGTTTTGTGCGCGTGGATCACTCAATTCTTCATTATTTCAACACCGAATTTGAACGAACACTTCTTGATGCAGGTGATTCCGAAACAGCCTGGTTTTGATAAGAGGAGGGATCTCTATCTCCTCTACCACTACCTGAATCACTACAATCTTTTTGGCTCTGGGTATCGCTCGTCAGCTATGTCCATAATTGAAGACTACTTGTGGATGCTAGGGGTTTAGGGTTTCCTGTTTAATTTCACGTGGCCGCTGCTGCTGATGATCAACACGACGGACGGACGCGCTGTATAAAACTTGACGAGGAGACGTGTATATGCAGCTGAGACCGGGAAGTGTACCATCATCGTTTTCGTTGCGTCCTGTATTGTACACGGCTGAGACAGGCTGTATGTAGAAACTTCCTTTTTTTTCGAGTACAGTGTAATATAGTACAGTATATAATAAACACCCACGGACACGGTCGCTGAAGTTACAGCGGAGTTGATGCTCCCGAGTACTCTGCCGCCGCATCGCGGAACACCTGTATCTGTGACTCGAGTACAGTACTCCATTTTGGTACCGGGATTGCATTCCGTCTCTGATCTGCAAATAATAACTCGTCAGCTACTGGTACTACGTGGCAAGATCGGATGGCCGTGTTGGTAGTACAGGATGGTCCAGCGTGTAACCTGATCGAGGTTTGAGCAATTGGTCGTGTGTTCACGTGGCACTCTCTCCGTAGGTTTTGTACAGTACATCATCCTCACAAGAATACCCGTCACGTACGATGACTCAAGTTCAGCCACGGCCACCTGGGGGTGCTCTCTCTGCTTCACACAGATCAGCAGTCCAAGCAGAAAAGCAGCGTTGAGCCGGCCACGCGAGCCTGCTTTTGCAAGTGCAGGAGGAGCTCGTGCTGTGCTGTTCGTTTCGCAGATGCAGATTGCAGAGCACGAGCGAGTTGCAGATGGATCTCCCTCTTCAGGCAGCCGTCCGCTTCCGTCCGGATCGACGAGAACAAACTGTCACGATCCAGCTCCTTCTAAATCAGGGGGCCGGGGGCCGTCAGTCACGAGTGAGACCAAGCAAATTAGAGGCAAGGGGTATCAAAGGAGTAAATGACACAGCTGGAGCACAAACTTTGATGCTCCAGAAACACAGCTGGAGTCGTAGTACTATGCACGTGTGCCTCCGTACCCCGTGTCTTTTTACGATGCGATGAAAGACCTGAAATCGAATCGAATCCAATCTCGCGGAAACAGCGCTGAAGTTTCATTCACTCCCTGCAAGGTCAATGCGCCTCGATCGATCGATCGCCATGCATTTGTCTGCCATGGATTTGAATTTCCGGGCAAATTCAAAAACGCTGGCAAGTAGTAGTACAGGTTTGACAAAATGCCGACAGGCAGTGAATACTATTCCCTCCGTTTCCATGAATTTGTCGCTTTGTAGTTCATTTTTGAATTACGAAGTGTACAAGGATACATTATGTTCAGCAGCTAGCGCTCGTACTGTACCGCACCTCGCCTTGTGAAGACCACAAGAGAGGATCGTAAGTATGGTTGGCGGAATGATTAATCAACACTGCATATGTGAAAGCGATTCACGTGGTAAATAAGGACGCGTATATACGAGAGCAACAAACACGCGTCCAAAGAAATAAAAGCTGGTATCAATGGTTTTGGGTTGGCCCAGTACATGTACTGTACTACGATGGGGCTACTAGGCCAACCACTCCACAGCCTATATGTATTAGTCTCTCGGTTTTTAAATTATTATTGTCACAAACAAAAACTCTAGTTCATTTTGAGTAGTACTCTTCCAGATATTTTTATTTATTACCAGTTAATTCAAAAATGAATTAGTCAGTAACAAATAAAAAGATCCGGTAGAAGTAGTAGTTAATAGTGCTTTTGTCGATGAAGATAATAAAAAATAAAATGGAATTTCGGTATTTGCACTATAGGTGAACCAGTGACCTGCTACATAATACTGTATGTGCAAGATTAGGACTCCAGCTTTGTTGTAGTTCACCTAAACACTGGATAAGATGCAGTCGGCAGACCAAGTGTCGAGCTACTGCGGTGTCTGGTTTGAAAATGCTTCCGCCGTCTACATAAGCCGAAGCCGCGCCCACCGCAGCTGCAGCAGCAGACAAGGGTAGAGAAGTAGAGAGTCTGAACGCAGCGGCATCGCCCACTCCCACTCCCACTCCACTCTTCTCCCCTCCGCACCGGTCCATCTCATTTAAACACAAAACCTCACTGGCCTGCGCCAGCCAGCACATACCCCACATACTTCCCTCCAAACCATAGCAGAAGCAGCAGCACACGCACGCGCGCCAGCCGCCGCCACGCCACGCTACGCGGCCCGATCCACCCGTCTCCACGACCACACCGTCGTCTGCAGTTGCAAAGCTGATGATGCCGGCGGGGAGAGGGCGGAGAGCGCCGGTGACGCTGCGGGACTTTCTGGAGCTCGGGTGCGAGTCCAGCAGCGACGGGTTCCGCTCCTACCCGCGCAGCCTCCACTCCCACGAGGCCGCCGCCGTCCTGAAGGCTCCAGCGGCGGCGCGCCCGCATGTCGTCGTCGTCGACGCCGAGCTCAGCCCCAACAAGAGCCCCTCGTGGTCACCGTCAGGTTCATTCTTCCTCACCAAGAGCCCCGGGGCGCTCGGCGCCAGGATCTCCACCCTGTCCAGGACCTTCTCGCGGCGGATCAGCTTCTGGAGGCGCCGCGAGTACGACGACGTATTCGACGACCGAGACTCGTGCGGGTTCCCGTCGCCGCTGGTCAGCAGCTGCTGCAGCTCCGCGTCCGATCAGCCGTCGTCGGAGTACGCCGAGTCGGAGACGACGGACATTGTGATCGAGGAGACGTCGTCGGCGGCGGCGGCCCCCGTGTTCGAGGAGGTGTCGTCGTCGGTGGCGGACCGCGACTGCAGAGACGTGCCGGCTGCCGCAGGAGACGGGCACGATGTCCAGGTGAGTGCTTTCTACTGCTCACCGTCCAGCTCGTTTTGGCTCCTGGTGCGTTAATGCTGCTTCAATCATTGTGTGTTATGTTGGTTGTGCTCGTATAAATTGAATTACAGAGAATTTGGTGATGCATCGCGATGCCCATGCATGGTGTGGGCCGCCTGCAATTTGTCGCATTTTCATTCAGGACAATCGATTGTCACGTTCCGGCTAGTCTTTCTCAACACTCAAGAACTACTGTAGTACTAATTCACACATCACTGCTGTAATACTAGTAGTAGCTGGTATAAGCCTGACAACCAGCGGAAATGGTGCCGCACATCGTTACTACATGAACTTACTAACAGAGAGTGCTGGTAGCAGTACTTGCTCTGTCTCTTAATATACTACTAGTAGCCTGTGGGAGCTGGGAAGTGAGCCGGGAAGGTAATACAGCGGCCAATGAAGTCGCAAATGAGCTGACCCTGTCACGCCGTTCCAAAAGATTGGGCGAGTAGTAGCCGGCAGCTAGGCTTGATATCTCTCCACCGCTCACTTCTTGCATCGGGACCAGTAAATTGCTTCACCCCATGACTATTTGTGGGAGTTTTGGGTCCACCACATGAGCCAAAAGTAAAGATAAATGCACCAAAAGAGATACTAAATGTACTACGGCTGTTGCACAGCAAATTGAGGTGATTACTACAGTAACATGCATGGGTTGGTTAATCATAGAGAGAGCGCTCCCCCTTTTGCTTGGGCCGTACTACCTGTTTGCTGTAATAACGGTTTTGTACTTGGTGCTAACAACTGTTAATGCTGGACCGAGCTGATTAAAATTGTGGATGGATTGGCGCATGCAGGCACTTGGAGATGGGGATCCCGCGGTGGGGCGGCGCAGCCTGGAGAACATGGAGGACAAGCAACAGCTGAGCCCCGTGTCTGTTCTTGATTTCCCCTTGGAAGACGACGACGACGGAGACGAAGAAGAACGAAGCGATGCCGGCACCTGCTCGCCTTCTTCCTTCCTCCAGCAACACAGACATCACAGCTGCGCCGCCGCTAATCTCCAAAGTAAGCTGCTTCCTGATCCTGGTTACTCTGGTTATTACTACTTCTACTGCACTAGTAAATCGTGGACTAGCGAAGTAGTAAATCGTACGTAGACATGGCGTCGTCTATCTAGCATAGAAATACTCCCTCCGTAGACATGGCGTCGTCAATTTTGAACTAGAAAGCGACAAACTTTCGAGAAAGGAGGGAGTACTTGCCGGAGCCCGGAGGTGAAGCACTCCGATGGTCGAAATACTTAGCTGGGAGAATCTCATCGGCAAACGGACCACGTACGCAGGGCAGACAGCCGCATTTGTGAGAGACCTTGTGTTTGACTCTTGCCTCTCTCGATCTCCGTATAATCAATCAAACCGCCGTCCTCACGCATTAAAATGCTGTACAGGAGGAGTGCTCACAATAACTACTGACCGGATCGATGGCACGTGATTGTCGCGTCACGTACTCGTACCAAGGTCAACTGGCTTGCTGGTGGCGTTCGTAACTGTGATATGCATCGCCCGTGTTAAACAACAAATTGGGCAAGACTAATAATTTTCTTTTTATAAACCGTGACTATTAAATTTCTTTTAGACGATTGAGGGAGGACACGCAGCGGCAGTACTACTTAGTATGTACTCGTTACTTTTTCAAAAAGTTACTCCCCCTTTATCGTATTGTTTCACACTCCCGACAGGAATTTGTATTAGAAATGAACTAGATGGTGTTGTCCGAACGACAAACAAAAAAACCACGAGGTACCTTTTAATTCAAAATTGAATTAAAATGTAAGGAATATTATAACGGAAATTGTGCCGAACTCTTCAGACGATGTCTCATTCACTAGTTGATCATTATATTAATTGTTAATTATATTAAGATTATGTTAGTGATAAAATAGTCAAATGAAATAAGACTAATAGGTTAATCACGATGATTAGTTATTAATAACAATAATTAGTTGTTAATTACTTATTGCCTGATTTTTCCTCTAAATTTCAGGCATACAGTCATATTATATTATCATTTTACTGGGATTTATTCTTGATCTAATGCGTGGGACTGCATGCAGGGAAGAAGAGTGATAAGGAGCAGATGCTGCACAAGGTCCGACGGTTCGATGGTCCGACGACGGTGGCAGTCGCCGATCATCTTGAGGCGCGGTTCACCACCTCGTCATCAGAGTCCGGGGAGGAATACGTCGTTGACGACGCGCACGGCCGGTGCGCGCATCTCCCAACCAACTCCCGCATCATCACTGACGACAGCGAAGCAGCAAAGACGACGACGGCGCCACGCCGCGACTGCGAGGACCACCGAAGCATCGACGACGAGCGATCACAGGGCCGAGAGGAAGAAGAGCATGACGACGAGCACCGCCTGCTCGCGCGATTGCTCGGCGCGGCTTCAGCGGCCGCCGTGGACGAGGTCACGGAGTGGCTGCTCCTCGACTTCTTCGCGGAGGGAGTCGGCCGTCTCATCAGTTCCTCGGTGCCCGGACCGGTAGCTGGGACGGCACCCGATAAGCCGCTGCACGACGACGACATCAACAAGGCGACGGCGGCGGCGGCGCTGGTGGACGCGGCAATGGACTGGCTGCGGGACGCCGGACCCAATTGGGGCATCGGTGACGTGATGTTCTCCGGCGAGTCGGCGCTGAAGGACATGGAACGGAGTCGCCGGTGGATGTGCGTGCGTGACGAGGAGGAGCGGTATGTCGCCACGGAGGTGGAGGCGCTCGTGATGGACGGGCTGGTGGACGAGCTGGTGATTGAGTTGGCGCCGTTGGTGCTGCGCCGGCAGTCGATCATGGAACCCGGGACTGGGACTGTATCGTCGTGAACAATGAACATTAACTAGAGTGCTGGACGTGAGACGTGACAAGGTTTAATTTTCGCCGGAGAGAGGTCCACCGTGCGTGGACCAAATAGCATGTACTACAGGGCTAGTTAGTTTAATTTTTCATAATAGAATAAACAATATTTAGTACTCTCCTATCTAAATATTTGTTATTTTTTAGTTTATTTTTGAACTAAGAAGTGTAGAATATCGAGACGACCGATTGATTAATACTCTCTTCTTATCTTTCTATTTATTGTTTCAGACAAAGATTAAAAACGACTTGATTGTGATGTCTTAATGATAAATAAAAAGATAAGGAAGAGTACCAATTTTTCCAAAAAAAAAAATGTCAGACACAAATGATTTACGAGTGCCGAAGTTTGCTGAAAATTGACATGGTATGGTAGTAGCAGATACGAGATAGAATCACAGGTGAGACATAGCACGCATCGATCCAAATCGCGTGACGCGTGAGCTGAGGCGATACGGAGGTTCTAGGTGAAACCGTAACACGATGGCGAGTGACGCGGTCAACTCTTCGTGTTATGTTTACTTCTCTCGAAAGGAAGGAAAAAAAAAAGATTTGAACATTAAATTACCTTTTTGTAACAGTTCATTTAATTTTCATCAGGGCTGGTGGCTAGAGACCATACCGTCGAAGCGTCCGGGTACACGCTCTATTCGGTCCCACAGGCATCGCAGGCCCACATGTCATTGAAGGAAAGACATCTACATGCTGGAACAGAAAGATGGCGGCCCATGCAAGCCGCCGCGTGGCCAGCGCCAGGTCATATCCGCCGAGAGAGAGATGTGGGCCGGTGCTCTCTTGTTCGCCGCATCCGCATCAACGAAACGTAATAGCGCGGCGCAACGCGGACGAGGAGGCAGAATAGACTAGACTAGAGGACGACGAGACGAGGTGCCACTATATGAGAGTTTGGGAGTACTGAGGACGACGCCTGGTCTTCTCTTCGGTCGCCCGCATGCGCACGCCATCAGTCAATCAAAACAAGGGAGCAACTACTAGCTGTGTTAAAGGCCGTATCTCTGCGTATTTTGGCGACTAGTAACCGACTCGCGAGGTGCTCATCTCCGAGAGTCGTCGGCATCTTGAGCCATAATTAAATCTAGCTCTTCCGTGGGGCCATTGTCTTGGGGGAGGATCCTCTTCCTGGGAATCAGCCGAGGTGTTTGAAATTGCGGACGGAGTAAGAGAGGAAGACGCCATGGGTGGAGGTGCGGCGGAGGCGGAGCAGGGGAGGAGGAGGCTGTTCGGCGTGTCGCTGACGGACAGGCCCAGGTGGCAGCAGTTCCTCATCTGCTCCGGAGGATTCTTCTTCGGCTACCTCGTCAATGGCATCTGCGAGGTCAGCTCCATCTTCCTCTTTTTCTTTTTTTTCTCTCGAACGGTAAGATCTTGGTTTGTTCGACTAACGTTTTGAGATATCCTCGCAAGCGTTTGTTACAATATAATGGAGTTTGACGGATAGGCAGTGCATGGACTTGTGCGGTAGTTAGTCATATACGATACGCGTACAAATACGTACTCCCTCCTTTCTTAAAAGATTGTCACCTTCTAGTACAAAAATGAACTAGAAGGTGACAATCTTTTGAGAAATGAGGGAGTACAAAATTTCTCGCGGGAAAAAGTTTAATCGGAATTGCTCCCCCGATCATTTTCGGCTAATTAATCTATCCTCTTCTCGTGCTCCAGGAATACGTATACAACAGGCTTCAGTTCAGGTTAGTTGTTCTCTTGGCGACTGCATAACCTAGTACATTGCTGACGACCTCTATCATTCGTGTAGTACTAGTATACTTCCTGAAAACTGATCGCTTGTTGTGCAGCTATGGATGGTACTTCACGTTCGTTCAGGGGTTCGTGTACTTGGCCCTGATACGGCTTCAGGGGTTCACGGTGAAGCAGATGGTGAACCCGTGGCGGTCGTACGTGCGGCTCTCGGCGGTGCTCATGGGATCCAACGGCCTCACCAAGGGCTCCCTCGCCTTCCTCAATTACCCTGCCCAAATCATGTTCAAGTCCACCAAGGTTTAATTTTTACCCCTTCGCCCTTCTCTTCTTCACCACACACATGGAACTCAACTGCATGCCCAAATCATACCATGTACTAGTACCTGGACATTAGTACTAACAGTAGTTTTTAGCGGAGGAGAGGAGAATGCATGCTAATAAAAATGTTTATCTGCATCACTGAGCAGGTTCTACCGGTGATGATAATGGGAGCATTCATTCCCGGTCTGAGGCGAAAGTATCCGCTCCACGAGTACGTGTCAGCCGTGATGCTCGTCATCGGCCTCATACTCTTCACGCTCGCGGACGCGCAAACCTCGCCTAACTTCAGCGTCCTTGGCGTGGCCATGGTGTCCGGGGCGCTCGTCATGGACGCCTTCCTGGGCAACCTGCAGGAAGCCATCTTCAAGATGAACCCGAACACCACTCAGGTACTACCTAATCCAACTACAGTTTCAATTTGATGATGTTTTGTTACTGTAAGATTTTTTCTACTACAGTAGGTTGCATTAAAAAAAAAAGAATTTTCTACCAGAACTCTTAATCTGAACACATTGGCTGCTGTTAGATGGAGGTGCTGTTCTGCTCCACTGTGGTTGGCCTTCCTTTCCTGGCGGTGCCAATGGTGCTGACAGGGGAGCTCATGACGGCATGGACTTCGTGCTCCCAGGTAAATGAAGCCTCTTTTTCGTTGGCTCTATACGTACGTATTTGGGGTGTGTTAAAACTGAAAAAAAAAACAATCTGGCTATGAGCACATTGTCTGTTCACTTTAGCCATCCACCTATAATAAGTAGTTTCAGAATGTTCATAGCCCAGATCTCATCATTCAGGATTCAGGAAAAGGACCAAACACACACTCCAGCACCTTTATGGCTCTTCTGTAGTAATCTAACCTCCAAGGAATCCCGAATCCGTCCATCTTAATTACGTACAGCTCTCTGTAGAACATAATCTGAACGCTGCATACCTCGTTCTCGTAACCTTGCTTCGTGTCTAGCTACTGAGACTGAAACGTTTGCAGCACTCGTACGTATACGCGGTGCTGGTGTTCGAGGCGCTTGCCACGTTCGTGGGGCAGGTCTCCGTGCTCTCCCTCATCGCGATTTTCGGCGCGGCAACCACAGCTCTGGTGAGTCTCGATCTACAGTACCTTCTGTAACAATCTGCCTCAAACGCGACACGTACGAATGCAGAGCGAGAATGACTGACTGAGAAACTGTGGATGTGCAGACGACGACGGCGAGGAAGGCGGTGACGCTGCTGCTGTCGTACCTGATCTTCACCAAGCCCCTGACGGAGCAGCACGTCACGGGCCTCCTCCTCATAACCATGGGGATCGTGCTCAAGCTCGTGCCGGAGAACAAGGACACCGTCGATCCGCGTCGGCAGGCGAAGACGACGACGGTGCATCGTCATTCTGACGATGAGCAGGGACTGGGGATGAGCAGCAGAGAGGTAGTAGAAGAGGAGAAAACAGCACTGGTATGATGAGGAGATATTGTACGTACGTACATCGAAACAATACTTTCGCAGTGAACGAAGAAACAAAACGCAAAGAAGGTAGTGCTTGTTGCTGTGGAGGTGAAACTGGAATTGTTTTGTGGAGGTGAATTTGTCGTGAGTGGGCCGGGTCATTGGCCATGGCAGGTGTCCCTGGCCCCGGTCCTCAGCAGCCTTAAGTGGGGTGGGCCGTGAGCTTCTGCTCCAGATACTATCAGGTTACTTGCCCACCTTGGCATGGCAGGCAGCAAACTTGATCTAAACAACTAACCGGAGTACGTACAATAGTTCGTTCGTACGCGAGTAACTGGTGAATGCAGCCAGCCATTACAGTACAGGCGTGCTCTGCTGATGGATCCACCTGGACGTCCTACGGCGTGCCGACGCCGCCGCCTGCCATGGCATGCCTGGTGAGCTGAGCTCTAATACTTACAGCGACTGCCTGCCACCTACTTCTGCACGATCGAGCACGACGACGTGCGTAATAACAAGTGCCGAGAGCCATAGCGGAGAAGCTTTTGCCGCGCGTGTCGTGTTGTTACCTCACGGCGGCACGGCTTTGCACAGCCGATTCATCAATCCAGCAGCTTTTTTATGGGGGCGGCGTCACGTGCCGCGCAGTCGCCGCTTTTGATGCGCTCACAGGTCACAGCTGCAGCGTGCAGTGCAAATGTGCAATGGCACCACCACCACGCTAGCTCCACGCCACACCGGGCCGCGCGCGTTCCTCGTTTCCCGGCACGTACGGCGAGCAAAAACCTTAACAAACCTCGCCGATTTCCAAGCGGATAGGATACTAACATGCATGATCGGTCCTCCTTGGTGTTGGTGCGAGCGCCGTCGGCAAAGCGCGGGGGCCGCGTCTCTTCTCTCGCTCCTCCTTTGTTTTTGTCTTGGTTCCCGCCACGCCACGCTTGTATTGTAAAGCTCGCAAGGGCTCCTCCTCCAACTCCGATCCCCCATCCCACCCACCAGAACAGTGACGGTGGAGTCATCGTTGTCGTGTGTCGCCGCCTTCACCATGTGTATTTCTATGCTGGATGGATCGTCCGTCACCGTGTTTGTTTGTGCTTTATATAGTTTTTGTGAACGTGCATTTGATTTTCAATCAATCAAGCCCCCTGCGTTACGAAACTAACATGTCACCTACCCTAACTTGTTTGCATACGGATCGATAAAACTAGCTAGTTGAGTGGGCAGCTTGCGTGTAGACTAGTTTTCAGTTGCGGGATCAACTCCTGCAAAAAAATTAACACTTGTGCTTGACAATGTCGTTAAGTTTGCACACTCAGCTGTTGTGGTTGACCTCTATCATCTATGCATCTGGGTTAGAGTCTTAAATTCTGAATGAATGTTACATTGACAGTACTCCCTCCGTTCCCATAAACTTGTCACTTTGTAGTTTATATTTGAACTACAAAACCACAAGTTCATGAGAACGGTGGGAGTATTTATTTTTTCAATAAAAAACGGTGTATTCATCGTCTGTGGTGATTTTGTGAGATCAGTCCACCCAACCTTTTGATGAGGCTTAAAAAAATAGTGTGTACTTGTATTTATAAGATTGGCTAATCTCGTGTTTATACGAGGCGGAGTCCAAGATAAATGTGTACAAACCGAACAGAGCAGCAGCGAAAAACCAACAAAAATCAATCAAAGCACAAGCAGGGAGGGTGGGCAGCAAAGCTGCAATCAAACAGCACATAAAAGCGGGCAGCGACAGGCAAGAGCAATAAGCAGCACTGCAGCGGGGAGTGAGGAGGAACAGCAGCAGCACTCCACCCGGCGAGGCCGAGACGTCCCCAATGGCAGCATCAGCATCTTTGCCCGCCGCTGCCGCTTTCCCTCACCTCCTATCCGTCCTCTACTCTATCTAATCCTCTCCCCTTTCATCCCAACCCCTCCCTCCTCTCCCTCTCTTCCGCAACCGTCGTCGTCCCCGCCGCCACCGCATTGGTCGCCGAGGGGCACCCAATGGAGCAGGTAAGCGTGTGATCTGGTCCGATTCGGCTCCGATGGCTAGATTTGGTTATTCTAATTGCGTTTGTGTTGTGTGCGTCTCCGTGCAGTACGAGAAGGTGGAGAAGATCGGGGAAGGCACGTACGGTGTGGTGTACAAGGCGCTGGACAAGGTCACCAACGAGACGATCGCGCTCAAGAAGATCCGGCTCGAGCAGGAGGATGAGGGCGTCCCCTCCACCGCCATCCGCGAGATCTCTCTCCTCAAGGAGATGAACCACGGCAACATCGTCAGGTCCGGTCCATGCCTGCCACATCCTCCATTCCATTCCTCTTTGCATTGCGTGTTTTAGTTGCTGCGGCTGGCGGCGGTTTTATATAGTGTTGATCGGCCGGGATAACCTGAAAACTGATTCATCTTACAGGCACGAGGTAGTTTTGCGTTTATGCAACCGTGGGTAGGTGCGATCTAGGATGGTTGGTGTAGTGGATGAGAGTAGTGGTATTATCCATCGAAGTAATGCTGTGACATTGGTGAGGAGATGGCTTGCAGTTCTGATATGCTGAGAACCTCCGCTCTCTGCGTGCAGGTTACACGATGTTGTCCACAGCGAGAAGCGCATATACCTCGTCTTCGAATACCTGGATCTGGACCTGAAGAAGTTCATGGATTCTTGTCCGGAGTTTGCAAAGAACCCCTCATTGATTAAGGTAAGATTTGTGTGCCCGTTACCACGCCTTTGGGTTTCCGTATATAGATAGACTACAAGCATTGGCTTAAAGCCTTTATTCATAACTAGCTGAGTTGGTATAGCTCTTGATCTACTTATCCTCGTTCCTGATGTATTTATGCGAGACAAAAAAATGATTAGCTGCTTGTATTGCATTTTAAAATGTGATGACTGTTTTATTCTTTCTCCAGTCATATCTCTACCAGATACTCCGTGGCGTTGCTTACTGTCATTCTCATAGAGTTCTTCATCGAGATTTGAAACCTCAGAATTTATTGATAGATCAGCGTACTAATGCACTGAAGCTTGCGGACTTTGGTTTAGCAAGAGCATTTGGAATCCCTGTCCGTACATTTACTCACGAGGTAAATTTCTCGTGCTGCTTATTTTAGAAAGGGAAGTTTGATATTTAAGTTGTGGATCCCTTTGATTTTACATCCGTACGAACCAAATTTTCTTTTCATATATTCTAATTTCTGTTGCAACTCAATTGGTGTTTATGTAAGTATTTTTCAGGTAGTGACGTTATGGTACAGAGCTCCAGAAATTCTTCTTGGATCAAGACAGTATTCCACACCTGTTGATGTATGGTCTGTGGGCTGTATCTTTGCGGAAATGGTGAACCAGAAGCCACTATTCCCAGGTGATTCTGAGATTGATGAACTATTCAAGATATTCAGGTTCCATCTCTGTGCTGCTATTAAATTTATTATATTTTTACATTTTTGACTATCTGATTTTGTTTTCTTTCCTGGGTACTGCTGAAGGGTACTAGGTACACCAAATGAACAAAGTTGGCCAGGAGTCACCTCTATGCCTGATTTCAAGTCAGCTTTTCCGAACTGGCAAGCTCAGGTATGAGGCAATGGCATAAACATTCCATGAGGCTTGTGTGCCAAGTGTATTGTATCCAGATTTCAGAGCCACTGAAATGTTCTGTTTGAACCTTTAATCCAGGAACTTGCAGCAGTTGTCCCAAATCTTGAACCTGCTGGTTTGGACCTCCTCTCTGTAAGTCAATTGGATGTTGAACATACATGTGGCATCATATGATTTCCTGTATCAAATTTACTTATTTCTGCTCACTGACAGAAAATGCTTCGTTACGAGCCAAGCAAAAGAATCACAGCTAGGCAGGCTCTCGAACACGACTACTTCAAGGACCTTGAGATGGTACAATGACCTGATGTGTTCTTAACACTGTGTTGGCATCTGTATTAGCTGAGTTACTCCTTTCATTCCTTTTATGGACGCTGCCCTCTCTTGCTCTCTCCCTCTCGCTCTGCATTTTTGTCATCCAGCTGGATATTTGGAATATGGTGTGTTTTGAGATGTATTCAGTAATGTTAACTAGATTACCACCTTGGTCTCTATATCTCCGAAGTAAATACCAGCATCTTTTATTGCAATCAGTAATTGTTTGGCCTTTTCTGAATGAATCAGTTTGTGGTATAACCTGTGTCGTCTCGCACAGGAATATCCAAAGTCATGTCGGTCACGAGATGATGTTCTCTATATTTCACGTGTTGCATGGTATAACCACACATGTTCAGGCTCAATAGTAGCAAACAAAAACTAGTACTCCCTCCGTCTCTATGAACTTGTCGCTTTGTAGTTCAAAAATGAACTACAAAGCGACAAGTTTATAGGGACGGAGGGAGTACGAAACAAGTCCCTAAATCTTGATAATTGTGTTTATGGGATAATGAACAACAGCACGAGCCTACTAAGTGTTCAGTTGCATTATGAATCAAAAAATGAAAGTGACCGCCATATGGCCCTGTGAACTAAGGCATAAAACAGCGTGGGAAAAATAGACGATAATTCACATACTAAGTTACCTAAAATTACATGTGAAACTTCATCTTTACAGACATTGGTTACAGACGTAAATTAGTAGGAGTATCATGCAAATGGGTCGTGATATTTGCCCAGCCAGGCTCCTTATCGTGTTTTCTTCATGATAGCTGATGTGCGCATCTCAGCGTCTTCCTTGGCGAAACTCCACCAAATGTATGACATGGGGATAGCAATACCAAGGCAGATTGCACGACCATCTAAATATCCCCATTGTGGGGGGACGTCATAAGCTTCCAGAAATACTGAAAAGACACCAGCAACAGCAACAGATAAGATCTTCAGGCGTGACGGATGCCTAGTCATGACAGCCCACAATGCCCACAGAAGAAACTGAGCAATGCTAATAACAGTACACACCTTCATGTTGAGGCCTGCAAAGTCCACAAGAAGACATTATTAGGCATGATGCAGTTTTTGGTTACTCAACATTTATACCTGCCATAAGTGGGGAAGCGTTCGTAGTTACAAGATCAAGAGAGCACCATACTATACCACCTAGTTTGAAACAAGGAACAATTCCTTGTACGATTTAAACAATGAACAACAGATTAAAATGAACAGGGAATAATGCCAATATCCCGAAACTCAGGAGTGCAGCTATTGGTCGTCATGATGAAGAGTACCTTTGTCGAGTTCATAGAAGTTGAGGTACAAAATGTGTGTTGTTACAAAAGCCAGAATAGGAGCTGCAACCATAACTCTAGAAGCTTCATCCTTCAAATCCAAAGTTCGCAATATCGCCAAGATGAGAGAGTACCCCAGAAATGCAGCGGCTGATGAGAAATATAGCGTTTCTGTCCAAGCAGTATCACTGTAATAGGAAAATCTGTGTCAAAGAATCACCGAAAGAATTCATCTGAAAAGATTTATCACCATTTTAGATTCAACGTACCAACTGTGATATATGGCGCTCCAGAACCACGAATTCATGGCTAGGAACCCATAAACGTGCCACAAGCTAGTATATTCATAGTACGTCTTACAAGTTTCTGGCCTTAGATGTAGCTTATAATAAAGCAGTAGTACAAACGATAGCCACCCATTAAATTGCACAACGAGAGTGAGAGCAGATAGAGCAGCAGATAGTGGTTCCTGGGAAAAAAAGCATAAAAGCGGGTATAAGAAAGCGAATGGAAAATAAAAAGACTACTAAGATCCAAACCAACACAAGTGGTGAAATGATAACAGCTGTTCAACACGACAGGGAATTACCTGGAACACAGAAGCACGCTTCAACGGCCATTTCCCGTGATACTTAACCGGCTGTAGGTTAAGCTTTTTCCTCTCATTTTCCCTTTGCATCATACAGTGGTACCTGCATTCACTCTTGCAGTTCCACTCTTTCCATTGCAGGTACAAGGGCTCATGCGTGTACCATGATTTGTCAGCAGGCTGGCCGTCAGTTGGCACCATACAGTGGTTAACGGATGTCTCCTTCAGGGAGCCCGTCCTTTGACATTCTCCAACACAATCTCTATTAGGATAATGGAAAAGAATAGCTAGGTGTTAGCATGACGGTTGCTCACCGAGCTGTTAGACCAAAATTAAATAAAATCAGTACGTCTCCACAAGGCTAGCTGCCAGTATGACAAGATGTGGTGTAAAGTTCCTTCTCAGTGCTGTCATCTCCTGGATTTGATAAGTAAGATAGACTAGTGCTGATATTGGGTTTCAGGATCGTAGAGCTGCATAGCTATGCTCCTTCACGGATAGATTGAGAAGAGATCCAATCAAGGCCGGTGCACGGATCTCTTAGTCCAATACCAAGTAATGATGGGAAATTGTAATGAAATAGGGCACCGATATACCATTTTGGCAGCAGCAGCAGCAGCCGCCAAAACGGGAGATTGGTGGGTGGCTGGTAATGGGGGTAGAGTAAAATTATGGGAGGACGATTGGCTCGGCTCAACTAGTTCAGCTGTACAATCAGCACTGTAACAACTAGAACCTCGCATCGTCCCTTCCGGTCGCGTAAACTAACAGGGGAGGAGACGGAATAAAATGCTACAGGGGCATACTGGTGCTACCGCCAATCGCAAGACGTTCTTTCTTTCTACTATCGCCAATCACAGGTCGTACGTAGTAGTGACCGACACAATGACAGGCGGACCGAGCCAATGGAACGGAGGCGAAAAACAGAGTACATGTCGAACAGAGAGGGGGGGCGTACTGGTAGAGCGGATCGGCGTCGCCCTCTGATGCTGCTGCGAAGGCGAAGGCCACCGTGAGGCCGAGAAGCAGCGGCCACGGCCCCCGACGGAGCCCCATCCCCATTCCGCCGGTCGCGCTGCCTAGTGGGCGAGGCGGAGGAGATCCATGGGCGCGGACGCGTGGTCGGGGAGGGAAGCGGAGAGAGAGAAGACTTTTCTCTTGGCTCCAAGACGGTAGGGGGAGGGAGGTGCCGGGTGCGTGATTGGTGCGCGCGTCCGTGTGTTTTCGGGGGAGCAGATCGACACGGGATGACGAGACGATGATAGTAGTATATGATAACAACACGGCAGAGGAAGAGGCAGAGTGGCGAAGAGGAGGCCAGCGATTTCTGTGGACTTGTTTGGGAGGGCACCGCGCCTCCACGCCACCGGGAAGCCACCGATAAACTACACAGCCCCACCAGCCCCTGCCCTGCACTGCACATCTGATCTGCAAAAACAAACCGTGTCACCATAAAATATCTTCCTTTGCGTGGTTTCGTTCTAAAAGAATTCGTCAAGCAACAAAATTTTTGAAAACGGAAGCAGTATACAACTACAGTAAATCGTACGCTGCATCTTAGGAACAGAGTTTTTTTTTCCTGGAGATACGCAGTATCAGCTTCATTTTTTTTTCTAGCAAACGTGATACACAACACACGGGAGAGTGCTTCCCCCGTGTTGAGAATTTGGTCATTTACAGAGCTAGCTGATTAGCACAACAGATAACTCCAGGTTATTTTCTTAAAAAAAAACAATCCCAAGCGAGACACGCTCGCGGATGACGACAAATATACTAGTCCACCGTGCCCCCACGTTACAGGAGGGAACCGACTAGAATAACATCCGACGCTCCAGGGCACCGACAAGTTGCGCATCGCCGTCCGATCGTTTTCACGGTCCCCGTCGTCTTCCACTATTCCTGCACTCGTTTTCTTTAAGAAAATGGGAAAGGAGAAGGAGGGCTCTGTTTCTGCTTCGGGACCGACACGTTACCAGTTGACTGACACTCGGAGCCAATCACAATCACCGTTAGTGTCGCCTTATCGGAACAAAACAAGGTTAGACCCTGGAGGTGGACCAGCACTCCTACCGGAAGCTTCTCGAGGACCTTGTCCTAGTCTGTATACAGTACATGTGGACAACTTTATCAAGCGTAGAGGCCTACTTTTAAATTATGTAAGCCCGCGAATTTCTCTTGTAACTGAAGTTGACAAGTTCAGTACGTTCCAAATTATGATAGCTTTTAAAATACGTCAGAGATAAAAATGGACCCACGATGACAAAAGCAAAACGTAGAAAATGTTAAGCAAAAAATGATATTCTTTCAGTCTCAGAAAACTTGTCGCTTTGTATTTTAAAAATTAACTCGGTGAGAGTAAATACGAAATAGTCTGCCAAGTACTGATAATGTAAGCCCACGAACAGTAACACAGTCTAGAACCACCCCACGTGACGCATCCTGGAGAAGAACGGTAGTATTCTTTTCCGGCCCGTCTGAACCAGTTGGGCCGATTCGTGTGACAAAACTCTGGACTCTTGATGGGCCAAATAAATACGGTACGCAAACAAAGTAGGGCCTTTTTGATCGGCCCTGATGTTTGATTTCAGCCCATGCGACACAGATTAATGTTTGTTACGAAACAAAAGCATCCAAATGCAGTCGTCGATCCAGTCCAACAACATGATCTATCCAATAGAAGAAAAAAAATATTCTTCATGAATCATGGTTTTTTGTGAAACAAAAGAAGTGTGTTTTTTCGAAGGCGAAAAAATAAAGAATTTTATCATGCGTTTGGCCAAACTCCACTACGTACTGGTGCTGGCGCATGCGATTACTGTACTACTTTGTGAAGTGTTCACTAGCGCTTCACTTTTCCGACCGTTTCCACTGGTCTGGATGGGAAGCTAGCATGCGTTAGTGCCCTGCGAAAGTCCCAGCTGCTTGATGCTTGCCGTCTGGCGTTGGACACCATGATCGGAGAATCGGCAGCGCACGATGTTGAGCTCACACAAAGGATTCCACTACCCCAACAAAAGGTACGGTTACAAAAAGCGAAGGGCGTGCGGCATGAGAATGAGATTCCACTCAACGGCGAGCACACTATTGGTTTGTCGCCGTCATTTGAAGGGCGGCTCGCACACGTACGTACTCTTCTCGAACGAAAGAGATGGAGAGGAGACGGTTGTCGTGGAGGTCGTTTTACGTGGGGGCAGGCCCTGGCCCTGGTGGGATGGGAATGGGAGTGGAGGCTTTGGCCGACTGCCGAAAGGGTTCTCCTTCTCGTGGACGAGGGCACGCCACTTGGTGCATCATTATATCAATTGGTTCCACCTGACCAATGAACGTCTCACTCACGCAAGAAAAATCGAAGCCTTTCAATCTCTCAGTAGTACTGTACAACGGAAATGTGCATTCTTAATTTCTCTCGCACGGCATCCCAATACTGCAGACACTGACATCCATGCGTCCCAGAGCTTATCTTCCAACGGTTACTTCCACTTCCACTCCCACTCCCACTCCCACTCCCACTCTCCCTTCCTGCTCCTGCTCTATATCTATATAAAGGGAAGCCGCCTCCACCTCAACGAAACAACAGCTCCAACGTTCTCATCATCCCGCCCAAAAGAAAAGAAGAAAAGAAAGCGAGCGCGCGCGAGCATTGTAGTATTTAGATCGTCGTCCATGGCGAGGCAGCAGCACGCGAATAAGGGGCTGCCCTGGGCGGCAGCGGCGGCGGACGCGGCGTCGTGGTGCCTCGCGCTGTCGGTGGTCGCGCTGCTGCTGCTGGTGTGCTCGGTCGTCGGCGCCGGCGGAGGAGCGGAGCAGCAGCAGCAGCACCGGGTGGTGGTGGTGCGCGGCGCGTCGCTGTCGTCGTGGGCGGCGCGGCCGTGCGAGGAGATCTACGTGGTGGCGGAGGGCGAGACGCTGCACAGCATCAGCGACAGGTGCGGCGACCCGTACATCCTGGAGCGGAACCCGCACGTCCACGACCCCGACGACGTCTTCCCCGGACTCGTCATCAAGATCACGCCGTCCAAGCCCACGTAGGATTATTTAGGAACTGTACACCACAAGACTCGTCCATCCATCCACGTACGCCGTGCGATCGTGTTTCGTTCGAACAAGAATCGAGCAGCTCTGTGCTGTGACTGTATCTCGAAGAGTACTACACTCGAGTAATGTTGTTAACTAGTGGAGTACTGCTACCACTAGTTCATACTGTGTGTGTGTACGGGACATGACGTGTAAATTGACAACAAGTTCATACTGTATGAAATTAGATCCGACCGTTGTCGAGCTAACGGGCTAGTGTCAGAACGCTCAACTAAACTTTTCGATCCACGGTTGCCCAGATGGGCTTTTATTTTCTACTCCCTCATTATCTTTTTAATTGTCGTTCAGACAACAATTTGTAATTCATATCTAGTTTAAAGTCTTGTTCAAAACGTCAAATAAAAAGATAAGGAGGGAGTAATAAGTACCACTCCGCGTAATAAACAAGGCTGATTGCAAGTTGGAAAACAAAACGCGCACGTGCAGCCCAACTCAGTTGGACAGTGTGTCTCTCTCTCTCGAGTCCCTTCTCGCTCCCACACCATTCGGACCCGAACGGCGGCGGCGGCGGCGGCGACGACGCTGGGGTGATTGTTTTGTGTTTCAGGCGGCGACGACGCGGGCGGCGATCGATTCCACCCCAAGGCCCGGAACAATCGGGACAAGCACTCAAACATGGCTCGTGTCGACGAGATGGAGAATGAAGACAGGTACGCGGAGAATCTAGCCACGCTTCTGGAAGTTTCCAGAACCCCGGAGGGCCGAGCCACCCTCTCCGACGAGCTCCGCCACATCCTCCACCTCCTGCCCGTCTCCCCTTCCCGCCTCCTGCTCCTCCGCCTCCTCCGCAACCTCCTCGCCGGCGACGACCGCAACCAGACCGCCTTCGTCCGCCTCTCCGGCCCCGCCGTCGTTGCCTCCTCCGTGCTCTCCGTCCCCGCGGTCGCGCCCGATGTGGCGCGCGCCGCTCTCCAGGCCCTGGGCAACGCTGCGCTCGCCGGGGAGGAGCACCGCGCCGCCGTCTGGGAAGCGCTCTTCCCCGCGGCGCTGCGGGAGTTCGCGGGGATCGAGGATGCGGGCGTCCTGGATCCGCTCTGTATGGTGCTCGACACGTGCTGTTCTGGCGAGGGCGGCCGTAGGAGGATTGAGGAACTGTGTCATCACGATTCGGGGCTGCCTATACTCGTTCAGGTCGTCGCCACTGCCTCCAAAGGTATGTTCAGACCAGTTTTGTTCAAATTAGATCTATCAGTGAATAGCTTTAAATAATTTGATTTCCTTTTCAAATGCTACCAAATTGGAAATTTATGCGAACCTGACCCAAATTATATAACGCAGTGGACCACAAGGAAGAATGGATAGAGTGGTTTCTGTTTAAAGTCTGTGTTGAGGAGCAAAAGTTTGAAACCTTATTTAGAGCCTTATGTTCAACTGATGATGTTGAGTGCAACGACAGTGGTGAATACAATGCCAAACATTCATTTGTTTTGGGTACACTGTCAAAGTATCTGACTAACCATCCTACAGAAGTTACTGTCCCGGATAGCTTCGCGCTTGATGTTTTCAATGTACTCAAGAATTCTGTCGATACTGTAGATTTTACTCGGCGATGTAGCTCTCCTCTTCCGACTGGAAGCCCTGCAATTGATGTTCTTGGATACACACTGCAGCTCCTGAGGGACATCTGTTCTTGGGAATCCTCTTCATCAGAGACTAAACTCCCTGTTGATTCTCTACTGCAAAGTGGCCTTGTAAAACGTCTTTTGAAATACCTAGGTGAGCTTGAGCCCCCAAGTACAATCAGAAAATCGATGGCTAGAGAACAAGGAGATCAGCAACCAACATTCTCAAATGGAAAGGTCTGCCCATACACTGGTTACAGGAGAGACTTAGTTGCTATTATTGCTAATTGCTTGCACAGAACGAAGCAGGTTCAAGATGAGGTTAGGAAGCTAGATGGTATCATGTTACTATTGCAGCAGTGTGTCATTGATGAAGAAAACCCATACTTGAGGGAGTGGGGTCTGCTAGCTGTGAAGAACTTGCTCGAAGATAATGAGGAAAATCAGAAGGAGGTATCAGAACTTGAGCTGCAAAAACCTGTAATAACTCCAGAGATTGCTAACATAGGTCTGAAGGTGGAGATAGACGAGAAAACGGGACGCCCAAAGTTGGTCAATACTCCCTGATGACCTCAAATAAATTGGGATTTCATGCTTTTGTGTAATTGCATCTGCATATGTATATTTGTCTCCTTGACTATTTGCCTGAGAGCATTCTATTATACTTGAAGTCCAGTTTATGCTGCTGTCATGTAAATTTGAATTTTATATTGCTGTCATTTACTTTTTTTTGTTTATTTCGTTTGTGCATATATCTGTGTTTTTGTATGAAAGATCAACCTGCTCTTTTGTCATCTTTTATGTATTCTATTAAAAAAAACTTTTAATTATAAGCATCAATTGTATTGTAATCTTATATTCTGGATCTCTGTTAGAATGCTCTATGTATTAGGGGTATTCCAGTCATTAGTCAGGGGCATTTTAGTCCTTTGGGAGAGGCTTCTTGGCCCCCAAGTCATGTACCCTATATGTAACCCTGTGATGATTAATGGAAATCAATCATTCCCTTCCAATAACCTCAATTGTGCATCTGACCTTGCCACATTGCAGTAGATGGATTTGGAGTTTTGGACAGGAAATGGTTATCGGTTTCATATGTTTTGTTTGTTCTAGTTTGCATGAATTTCTTGATATCAACCGCTAGTAACACCGTAACTTGCCTAGGCAATTCTTTAAAGTTCTTTTTAGCTATATTCTTGACAACTGGAGCTCGTAGCATGCTCCAAAGATCAGGGTCAATCCTTGTTGAGGTGCTGCAGGAATTACATTGACTCTGATAGTATTTTCACTGTCATAAACTATGATTTGAGGAGCAGAGATAAATTATGGTAAAGTACATAGCCAAATCCACTGATTTGTTCATGTTATAATTTATGGAACCGAACTGACAAAATATCGGTGACACTGCTATTGGTTGTTAAGTGTCAAACTATCAATATCCAATACTAACCTCCTTAGCAACTGCTAGATGATTCTCTTTGCACCATTTTACATTGTTGTGGGCTTGATTGCAACCGCGTGGAATTTTCTTCTCTTTACACATGCCAAGAGGATACCTCTTACAATGGCTTGCATTATGCTCTTTCTCATGTCGTGAGGTTTTCTTGTATGTGCAGGAATGAGCCGCAGATGTTCCCACCGAGGTCCGGGAATGTGGCGCATTCAGGCAGAGGCTTCACTTTGCCCATCCGGTCAACACTGACAGGGTACTTGAGCAGGTGGCCTTGCATCTCGGTCACCTTGCTGGAAACAAACTGCTCCCAGTTTTGCTCCCCAATTCGCCGCACCTGCCTCATGCATTCCAGACTCTCCGGCCTGGTGAAGCTCTCGTTCACGGACCCGATGTGCTCGGCCCAAAGCGACATTCTGTAGCCAAAAATCTGTAGGTAAATTTAAACCAGAACATTAGATTAGCATAGTACAGATTACAATATGAATTTACATGGTATGTCACTTTATTGTAAATGTTAAACATGTAGACCTGTCCGCGAGGAGCAGAAAGCGTATTTGCCCATGTGTGCTGGGGTTGGTATGCGCCCATTGCGATCTCTGTGTCTCTGGTTCCTTCCATGGACCTCTGGTTGATGTTCGCTGACCCAATGATCACATACTCATCATCCACAATCATGCCTTTCGAGTGTACATATACCATGAATCTCCTGTTTTTCCGAGCTTGGTCCTGGTTGAATGTATAAGTTGCACAATACAAGTGTGAGTTCAGCACAACTGTTTCTTTTTTCCATCAGAGATAAATGCAGCCTGTAGTTTTGGTCACTTCTAAAGTGTGCAGCAATCAACAGGAAAAACTGAACTACATTCTGCAGTATCACCTGTGGGTTGTTGGCTGAGGATGATTCACTAGAAGCGCTAGGAGTGTCCCCGGCTTCACGATTACCGAGACAGAAAAAGTTGAGGTAATCCTGTGGCTCATATTTATCATCTAGTCCCACTTCTTTCAATGCTTTGTAGATTATCTCATACATCATTCGCATCGTCTTTTTCTACAGTTTTTAAAAGAAATGAGGGAAATGGATTCCACCTGTTAAGTTGTTATAACCAAGATGTGTAATATTGCAGAAAAGAATAGATTACTGCAGAATAAGGACAATGAAAGACTACATAATCTAACCTGCCAGTAAAGAATTCTCTGTGTCGGAGCGCCGGTCGGATTGCCTTCAGGCCACATTGGAACTACTATGTAAGCTGAAAACCTCTCATTCGTATAGATCTTATTTGCAATTTTAAGGGCTATCTCAATTGGTATTAAATTATTAGCACCTGCAGTATAATAGAGTCATGAATCTAGGTAGTCATATTTTGTATTGGCATTATTTATGAGATAAGAGGATCAGATATTTTGGACCATGCAGTAACTCATAGAGGGAACAGTTAATATTAAAGGCACACAAGTCTTTATGATAGATACATGATACTGTTTGAAACTGAGATTAGGTATTTAATGCTCACCAACATCTTTATGTGAGTCCCACTTAAATGAAGAGCCAAGGAAGTACTGGTTTTCAATGTAGATGAAGTGTTGTGCAGCTCGGATGGCATTAACATATGCTGTATGCACACTCATATCGATCAACACATTTTTCCCGCATACAAGATTCTGTTGACCAAAGTAAAAATAATCTTTTAAGTTAAACAAAGAAAATAGCATATTAGGATAATACTGATACAGTTACCTTACTAGGGGCTTCTCGTGGATCTTTCGGAAAACCCTTGACTGAGTTTGAATCGATTGATCTGAAAATCTGTTCTTTCATGTTAAAGTTTGTTGTTCCACCAAAAATGTCTGAATTGTTGATTTATATTTACAGAATAGTCTGTTTTGTGCTTACCTGAACATCCCATCGCTCTGGATCATTGTTGTTTGAATATATTTCGTCATCAATAGTTACAATATCAGGTATCCTTTGAATCCAGAGCAATGTGTCATGTTGTGATTTTGACAGTTTCTTCGCCCCACCACGCTTTGCTGCCTTTAACCACCGCTCCTCAAAGTTTTTCAGGACATCATATGCTGCTGGACCATCAATCTTGGAATGCAGGTCATGCCACGGCTCTCTTGGACCATGGGCATCGAGTACCTGCATGGAAGTGATGCATCAGGATCTAACAGATTGCAACAAAGGTCCATGACAATAAAGAAGGGATTATTTTTCATGTGTGCAAAAGGGAGCCTCCTCACTGCAAAGTTTGGGTTATAGTAGTCATCCTTATGCAACGTCTGAAGAGTCCCAAATAGATCATGTCTCGGTGTATCATATCGTCCACCACATAAATCAAGGCCTCCGACAAAAGCAACAATTTTCCTTCTGTGGTTCCCGGCATCGGCATCTACTATCACTGTTTTCTGATGGTGAGTGAATATAGTTCCTGTCTCCTGGTTTCCGATGGTGACCATCAGCACATGGCATGGTCCAAAAATGATTGGTGCAAGTAGAAGTAGTTAGTTGAATACAACCTGTTGCTTCACCCAGCTGTGCCTTTTCCCAGCAGACCGTGGGCAAAGCAGTACATGGACTGAAGAATGTTTGAAAAACCGACGGGTTTCCTCATCCCGTGTGCCCATGTAGCCTTCCTACATATATTAATCAGATAAGTACTGAACATGTTTTGTTCGTCTCAATGTTTGCAGCATCGGGTTGCATACCATCTTCATGCCGAAGACGTTCCTGGATGTGGGATCGTCCCAGACGAGCAGCAGCACCCTAACTCCCTCCTGCGACTTGCTCTTAAGCAGATCGCCCAGCGCCTTGTGAGCGGCATTGCCATCGCGCACCAGGTGGATCGTGTGGAACACCGACCAGCCGGTGATATAGATGAGCTTCCTGGCCTGCGATATGGCGTCGTAGACGTCGCGCCAGCACTGCCCGTGCCGGTACGAGGCGCCATTTCCCAGCCTGATCTCCGGCAGGCAGCCGTGTGGCACGTGCGCGTCCTGGTACAGCGTGACCTTCCCTCCGCGGCGCAGCGGGAAGTAGGTGTTGGGCACGCCGGGGAAGTCCGGTCCGGGCGTGACGCCGTGGTGGTACATGGTGAGCCTGGCCACGGGGACGTACTGCACGGACAGCCTGAGCACTGCGCCGGGCGCGCACTGCTTGCCGTTGGGCTCGAGGACCGGGTACACGCCCTCGATCCTGTCCAGGGCCTTGAGGTCTTGGGCGCTGATGGTGACGGCGCCGATGAGCTCGGCGCCGAAGATGTCGCTGTCCTTGACGAGGAAGGTGACGGCGGAGGCCTCGTGCGCGACGGGCACGAGGAAGTGCTGCTCCCAGACGGGGTTCTCGTTGTCGGGGATGACGAAGGTGCGGGCGACCACGGAGGACGCCACCTGCACCGTGACGTAGGGGTCGCTGGTCATGATGGCGGCGTCGGCGGCGGACCTCTTCTTGTTGGATGAGCGCAGGAGGTCGTTCATGGTCTTGGAGAGGATGTCCTTGTTGGGCAGGTTGCGCGCTTCGTGGATCCAGATGTCCAGGCTGCCGTGGAGCAGCGACGACGCCGCGCCCTCCTCCTCGTCCTCGTCCGGCGGCATCCTCCCGCGCGCCGCGCCTCTGCCCAAGAGCAAGAGGCGCCTTGATGACCCGACGATCCCAATGGTTTCGTCGTTCGTGACCTTGCTCGTCGTAACCGGTGATCCAGAGCTGGTTCGTCGTTCGTTCGTCACTGCTTCCCCTGAATTGGCGGGGGACAACACGAGGGACGTCTCGTCGTTCATCAGTTCAACAGGAGGTTGACCCGCTCGCTTGTCATGCTACCCGCGTCGAGAGTTTCTACGGTCCATATTGTTTGATCGTCTGTGGCTGGGCCCGGCCCTTGATGTTATGGGCCCGAAACTGAATTGCTCCTCCTGGCTTTTTTCCACCACGTGCAGCGTGCAGGCGCACTGTATACGAACGAGTACAACAAGTACTCGTGTCATGCCGACCTGGCGATATCAAGGAACACGCACGCGTCGTGTGAGCTGGCCAGGTAGGGTCCCTGCGTCTGCGTGCGCATTCGATTTTGTTTTTGATCCTGCCTGACGCCATGGCCACTTCCTGCAGGCTCAAGAGTCATGTCCGCCTCCCTGGTCCATGCCTCATCCGATCCTTGGAAGCGTGTGGCGGTGTGGATATATTGATTCCACCGCGCCATGCCTAGCCCGCACCACACACTACACTATTGTGTTTGAGTTTGCGCTCTCTTGCTCCGGATCTTCACTTGTCAGGTGGTGTACCTCGTAAGCTCTCAAGGTTTTTTTTTTTTTGCGAAGGTCACTCCTGCTTTTGCTGACCTCGTGATCGGGAGTTTAAAAGCGACTGAACACAAGAAAGTGACCTCCAATATGAATCTTCATACGCGGCAGTGCTGAGATTTAAACAGCAGTCCTCCGACACGAGCGTGCAAGCTCGAGCGAGATGCCTGCCTGAGCAGAAAACGGCAGATGACGCAAGCAACGTAGTACGTGCCTCCACCGCCCGTCGGTGACTTTTGGCAGATGCCGTCAGCAAAAGATACGCCTTTTGCAGACCAGTGCCGTTTTATCTATCTTATCACCATGCCATGCGTGCGATCAGTTCAGAGCGCAAAGCAAAGTGACTTGTACGCACCTGGTCCGTTCTTTTCTGTACACTGCCAGATTCGTTTCATTTCCTTCCTCTTTGGCAGATCGAAGAGAGTCATCACCCATCATGCAGTGCGCAGCGACGTGCTCGACTCGAGTGGAATCAGGCACCACACGGGAGAGTGCGCCGCGTCCTGCCCACCAGTGAGCTTAATTAGTTGCAATTTCAGCAAAGCCGGTGTGGAACGAAAAGTGCTTACCGACCAAAGCGACCCAAAACTAAAATCGCATAGTGCGTACTGTACGTTCTACAAGTCAGTAGATCTGTTACCTAAATCAAGCGTTGTTATTTCGTCGTCATAATGCCTTTTAGACTCTGCGTTGTCGATTTTGCATTGCTTGACAGAATGCCAGTACGAGACACGCCACAAAGTCACTGCTAACAAGACGCTCAGATGCAGTCAGAGCGATTTCATTGCTCAACCCAGGTACGGTACGGTGCAACAGGATATGAATTTCACAGCCTGGAAAGCAACGTTGTCGTCACCACCAAGTGAATGCCCTGACCTGCCTTCCCTTCCCTCCCTTCAACGGAGAATTATGATGAGCCTCCGTAAACGCGTCTTCAGTACACGACGCGTGCTAGGCTCCGCGCCCGTGCCGTGCCCCTCGCTGTTCTGCTGCCTCTCGCTATTACTGTTGTGACGTTTCCTGCTTTCCTGGTTGGCAACGCATTCACAGCAGTACAGCACTCAGTCTTTCTTCCATGGCCTCCAGCACTCCACTCCACGGAGCTCGATCGGCCCGGGTGGAAGAAAACGATGCTGAATGAAATCGAAGGCCTGCCTGCCATCACCAAACGCGTTGGCAATTTGGCATGGTCACACTATCTTGAGAGTACTGTACCTTGGTTTTTCAGAGCAACAGTCCAGCAGATAGGCTTGAGGTTGCAGCTAGCGAATCGCAAATGAAACAGAGACATTTTGGGATTATTTTAAAGCCATTGGTGATTGTTTCTGCTGCCATGTACACATACACCATTGCAGCTGAGCTTGCTGCGTCACAGAGGTAGCCTATCATACAAACGAATCGCCATACATACACCAGCCGGCCGCTCGATGGTGCGACTAGTACGACCTACTACTACTACTAATTGCCATTAACACGGTTCGATTAAGCAGGTACGTAATCAAGCTACGCGACGGCGTTAGCCGGCGGTATCACGATCGGGCTCCGCACCACGTGCCCCTTGGAGACCCACTTCAGATTACCCTCCGCGCCGGCGACGGCCGGCTGCCCGTTCCACCGCACCGTCACGGTGAAGCTCTGCTTCTCGTTCACCTTGCTGAACCGCAGCATCGGCGGCTGCACGATCACGGACACCTCCTTGGGCATCTCCACCGCGGCCGTGTACGCCGAGTTCGCCTCCCCGACGTTGGTCACGGTGCGGCGGACGGTGATCGGGTGCGACAGCAGCTTCACCACCAGCGACGGGTAGTTCAGCTCTGCTTCCGTGATCACCTTGAGCTTGCCGCAGGCGACGCGGCGCCCGGTCGCCTCCGACACGCCCTCGTCCCCGAGACCCAGGCCGCAGAGGTAGGAGATGTAGTCGCTGGCGTTGAGGTCGTACACCAGCCCCGGGTCCACGGCGCGGGACGGGTTCACGTACCCGGCGCCCATGGCGTAGAAGCTCGCCCTGCGGTACTGCTCGTCCTTGATCGGCAGGCCGGCGTGGTCCGCGAAGTCCGACGACGTCATGATCGCCGACTTGATCATCGCGGGCGACCAGGTCGGGTGCATGCTCTTCACGATGGCGGCGATCCCGCTCAGGTGCGGCGTCGACATGGACGTGCCGGACTCCATGAAGAAGGAGAGCCGCACGTCGTCCGCGAACTGCGGGTGCATCTCGCTGGGCGCCCACGCGGCGAGGATGTTCATGCCGGGCCCGGTGATGTCCGGCTTCAGGATGCCGGGGCTGGCGATGTTCGGCCCGCGCGAGGAGAAGAACGCCACGGACGGCGCCGGGGACGACCCCATCACCGTCCCGCGGAAGGCGATGGTCGCCGTCGGCTTGGGCGTCGACTTGATGTAGGACGCGATCTTCAACCCCGCCACGTAGCTCACGTGCGACGCGGGCAGCACGTGCGCGTCCGCGAAGGTGGTGTACCCCTCCGCCGCCTTGTTCATCAGGATCATGCCGGCGCCGCCGTACGCGGCGACGGTCTGGCCCTGGTCGACGTGCTCGGTGATCGTACGGCTCTCGCACAGCACCACTTTGCCGCTCACCTCCTCCTCGACCAGCGAGCTGCAGTCACGGGCGTCGGGATCGCCGTTGCGGCCCGGGAACACGAGCGGCAGCTGGTGCCCGGCGGTGTTGTTCCGGGGCTGGTACAGCGACTCGCCGTCGAACTCCTGTCCGTTGCCGAGCCTGACGGTGGTCCGAATCGCGCGGTCCATGGTGCCGGCGGCGACCGTCAGCATCCAGGGCGCGCCGTTGCTGATGGTGCCGGGGACGGGGCCGCCGTTGCCGGCCGCGGCGCTGACGAAGATGCCGCGTTCCATGGCCTTGAACGTGGCAATGGCGACGAGGTCGAGGCTGAACTGCGCGCCCATGGCTGCGCTGATGGAGAAGGAGAGCACGTCCACGCCGTCCTTGACGGCGGCGTCCAGCCCCGCGACGATGTCCATGATGGAGCACCGGCTGCGGGTGCACACCTTGTATATGGCCAGGTGCGCGTGCGGCGCCATCCCGGACGCCGTCCCGTGCGCGTTCCCGCGCACGTCGGCGTTCTGGACGAAGTTGCCCGCCGCCGTGCTCGCCGTGTGCGTGCCGTGGCCCGCGTCGTCCACGGGCGGCGCCGTGTTGTTTACGGCCGCGCTCCCGAACGCGCGCGCACCGACGATCTTGTTGTTGCACCCGCCCCCGCGGGCGACCGCCTTGAACTCGCAGGTGCCCTTCCACTTCTTGGGCGGCGGGGGTAGGCCGGCGTCGTTGAAGGACGGGTGGCTGGGGAGGATGCCGGTGTCCAGGAGCCCAATCACCACGCCGCGGCCGAACCCGGAACGTCTCCAGAAGCCGTCCTTGGCGAGGTGGAGGCCGAGGTATCCCGGCGAGTGGGTGGTCGCCAGAGGCAAGAACTCCTCGGGGTACAGCCTGAGGCAGCCCTCCTTGTTCCTCAGCGCCTCCGCCTCCTCGTCGGTGAGCCGGGCGGCGAACCCCGTGAGCACGTGGCTGTACGAGTGTATGATCCTCGGGCCGTCGTCGCCGGCCGAGTCCGGCGTCGCCTCCGGCAGGAACGACCGGTGCCACTCCTCGAGGGAGTCGGTGATGCCGTCATCTCGCGGCTGGAGATGCACCACGTAGTTCTTGCGCTCCTGCGCGTAGGACGAGACGGCGAGGAACGCCAAGGAAAGCAGGGCAAGGAGGTTCCCTTGTTGGTTTCTCATCGCATACAGTATACAGGGCAAGGAGCTCGGCTAGGCGGAGGAAGACAAGGAGATGTACTTCTGATGCTGCCTCGCTGCTCACTACTATTCGCGCTGAATTGATTTGAATTGAAGGATGCAGGGGAAGGGGATGGGGATGGGTGGCAAGAACCAGGGCAGTGCCTGGGTTTATGTAGGGGTGGCAGTGGGTGGGGAGGGAGAGGAGTGATGATGGGCAGGGCAGCAGCACAGAGCACTGGCGTTGAGCTGGAGAGCAGATACCGTAGAAGCAAGGAGGAGTGAGTGACCGACCACGGTGGCCGTTGGATGAAAAAAAAAACCAACGTTTGAATCGGGCATGCTCGGGGGCTCTCTAGAGGTCAGCCTTGCAGTGCCGGCGAGGTCCATCCTTCCATGGATTTGCCTCGTTCTTCATTTCTGAAGCCACGCTACGCGTAATGTCATGATGTGGAGTAACTCAATGAGCTAGGGGCTGCGCGTAACTTCGAGGTGAAGTGAAGGTAAGCAATGTCTCTCCTTAGACCATCCGCACCAATATACTCTAAACCATACTCTAAAAGTGTGGACCCCGCAGAATTTCCAGCGTCCTTTCCAGCGCACTCTAAATTTCCAGCGCCCTCCTCTGCGCTCATCATACTCTATAACATACTCTATATCAACTAACTTTTCAACATCAACTACCATCCTAATATATATATATATATATATATATATTTACATTTGTTTTGTTGCCATAATAAAAAACAATGCCGCTTACAATATTATTATTGTTAATTTTGTTTCTCGGTAAATATTTATGAAAAAATGCAGAACAAATACGATACGTAATAAAGTTGACAATATTTTACAACTACGATACAACTCATAGAAATATTTTACATCGGAGTACAAAAAGTTGAAAACAAATACAACTTGGAAAAAAATATGATAGAACACATACAACTATTACAATATTACAAATCATCGTGCAGTAAATAGATTCCAATTGTGTTCAATAAGGTCACGTTTAAGCCTAAGGGCTGTCGCTTTGTCTTTAAGCGTATGATGAGTGTTCACAAAGCCGGACCTCGCGGACACACTTCCGAGAGATGGATCCACTAACTGTTCCGGCTCACCTGTTACGGATATGAAGTTTACATCTGTTGAAAGACCTCTTACTTCGCGCTCATCCTCGATGATCATGTTATGTAATATTATACATGTTATCATAATATCATGGAGGTTGTCTCGATTCCAACCGTATGCCGGGCCTCGAACGACCCCCCACCTAGCTTGTAACACTCCGAATGCCCTTTCAATATCCTTCCTCGCACCTTCTTGTACCTGTGCGAAGTGTTGTGACTTCTGATCATATGGATGACTTACAGTTTTAACAAAGGCTGGCCAGTCGGGATATATACCATCAGCAAGAAAATATCCCATGTTGTATGTGTTGCCGTTGACGGTAAATGTCACCTGAGGTCGTTCACCGGCCAAGTAGGTTTGGAACACAGGTGATCGGTTCAACACATTTATATCGTTGCAACTACCTGGCAAACCGAAATACGCGTGCCATATCCACAGGTCATGTGTCGCTACAGCCTCAAGGATCATGGACGCATGCTTACCACGACCTGTGAACATGCCCTTCCAAGCAGCTGGACACTTAAGCCAAGTCCAGTGCATACAATCAATACTGCCTAACATGCCCGGAAACCCGCGTCTCGCATTTGTGTTTAATATTCTAGAAATATCCTGTTCGTTAGGCTCACGTAGGTACGTTCTGCTATAAACTCTAATTATAGTTTTGCAAAACTGAATGAGTGCCTCACGAGCAGTCGTCTCTGCAATTCCAACTGCGTCATCCAAAAAATCTCCAGGAACACCAGCTGCTAGCATTTTCACTGAAGCAACTACCTTTTGAAGAGCAGATAATCCAAGTTTCCCAGATGCATCACACCTCTGTTGGAAGTACGGATTATGAGCTTCTACGTCATGAAGAATACGTTCGAAAACATGTCGGCGCATGCGAAACCTATATATGATGTCACACTATTAGTTATGAGTACGAATAACTATAGTAATTGACTTAATTGAAACGTACCTTCTACGAAACATTTTGTCCGTATACACCGGATTTGGACCAAAGTAGTCTCGACGAATCTTTGCATCATAGTGGGCATGATCTCTTCTACACATTGTTTTAGCATCACTTGTACTCCTACGACGAGAGCTCTCACCCTCTAGCCGTGACATGTGCCACTGAGCAGCCATGTCGAAGTCTTCATCCATCTCCCTAATGTAGGCGTCGGCATCTTCATTTGCTTGTTGATGCCTCTGCCGATTTCTTTTGAAACTTTTGAAGAGTGAGGAACTAGAACCGAAGAAATTCATTGTGGAGATTGGTTTCGTGGAATAGAACCGTCGGCCATCTATATAGCCCGTCGGATCGAATTAGAATAAAACTTTATGTCTAAAAAAGCAAAAGGAATAAACTTTATGTCTCACAAAGCAAATGGAATAAACTTTATGTCTCATAAAGGAAATGGAATAAACTTTATGTCTCATAAAGCAAATGGAATAAACTTTATGTCTCACAAAGCAAATGGAATAATCTTTATGTCCTACACAGCATGATCAGCAAACCATAAAGCAAAGCTAATGGAATAACGATTAAATAATCTTCACTTGCTATTGTAGCGCTCTCGCATAATTGCGGCCTTCCGAAACCTGAGGTACTCTTGACTGCACTCATCAAGCTTGCTTGGGTCCATAAACATGATACGATCATCCTCCGCTAGCTTCCTTGCTTCAATGTCCTCCTTTTGGAGCCGCATCTGTTCCCTCTGCAATTCAGTATTGAGTACCATTGCCTTCTCTTCATTTTCCACACTTCTCTGTTGCCATTTGTTCCTTGCCTCTGTATCCTTCTCCCAGTGGTCCAGCCTCTTCAAATTCAGCTCATGAAATTGTCCTGCAAGACAGTGTTTAAAACCAAAGGTAACACATCATTCAAACATAGAAAAAAGCCTACCACCTCAGATTGTAATAACAAAAACATAAATGGTACTTTTTAGATTGTCCTGCAGTTCAAACATAAATGTATTAAGAAAATATTGCCCTGCAGTTCTGGAAGATCTCAGCTACGACATTCTTGTTGACGTGGGAAGCTAACGGGCAAGAACACTGAACATAGGACAAAAAATTTACAGTCACGCAGGAGTAGTATGTACAGCAGGTTCCCAATTTTCCATCAGGGCATTGTTGGGATTGGGAGGTGTGAACTAAATATTCCAGAACAACTGTCATGTGCTGGTGTCATGTGCAAAAGACAACATATCAAGTATTGGTTCGGTTGTTCAGATATTGTTAAGTTGTTAGCACTGATTAGCTTAGTTTGTTACAGATCGTGATCAGGCTAGCCCTATATAAGAGAAGCAACCACTATGGGCAGAAGCAGGTTCATTCTCCAATTCCTCTCATATTATCTGCTTATTGTTAGAATGAAATAATACTGAAAAGCAATATTCCTAAAAAAAATGAAATAATACTGAAAAGCCATGACCTAGAAGTTTACATACTAGCTGGATTCAATATTTGTAACTACTAACTATGAGCTGGTGTCATGTGCAGAAGACAACATATCAAGTATTACACAACTGTGAAGTAGTTGAGACAATTAAGTTGAACTTACCTGCAAATTGTGAAGATTCTGTTGCGTTGCTGCTGGATTTCTTCTTAGCAGCTGTCGGTACCCTAAAAACCATACACCCCCTGAGGTTACAAAGATCTCAAGGGAAGGACATCAACTCAAATTGAAGACCCTTGGGGGCCCACTCGCCAGACGTGACCGGACCCGCTTCTCCAACATGGTTAACCTCTAGGTTGCCACGTGTACTGTCAGCCCAGAGCTATTACCCGCAAGGGTGAAGCTCCGGGCCAAGTACTGAAACGGCACCTCCGGAGGTAGCCCCCGACCGAGAGAAGCTCCGGACATGACACGTGCCAGGTCACCCCGGAGCTTCCCGCTTCTCCCAAGCAAGCTCCGGAGCTGCCACGTGTCCATACGTCGGAGCTAAACCGCTTCAAATCCCCGGAGACGTTGTAACGGCTCCGGATCTCCAAAGGACAGCTGCAGACTTCAAGACCCGATTAATTATCATTAATTCCACATTAATGACACTTAATCGGATGATATTAACACCTGTAACGGCACTGTCGGAGCCGTTACAGGGTTATTAGCAACAATTAATCTCGCGTATCAATACTAGTAACCGCCAGGGCCACATGTCGGGCCAGGCTGACTTGTAACGGTTTGTCCTTGTGCTATAAAAGGACAAACCGACGATACACGGGAGAGAGAACTCTAGAACACTCTGAGGCTCACAAGTTAATACAACACACATACACACCCCCGTGGAGTAGGGTATTACGCTCAGGCGGCCCGAACCACGTAAACCACCGTGTCACTCGTGTCCAAATCGCATTTCACTTTCTTAGATCTCCGCGCGCCCAGACCGAACCACAAACTCCTTCAAACACTTTTCATAGTGTTAGGGGATCTGCCGACTCCAACAGTCGACAGTTGGCGCACCAGGTAGGGGCGCCTGAGATCTTCAAGAATGGTGAATTCAGCAGCTGGATCATCCAACGGGCAACCTGCTGCTCAGACTGTCGGAGGCAATCCCTCCAACATGCAACCACCGGCAGGAGCCTCAGTTCCAGCGGGAGTCACACTCCCACCACCACCATCTTCTCCGGCAAGACATGCCGAAAGACATGATGGTGCACCGGCGTCACATTCTGCGCCGGCAAGCCGTGACAACCCAGAACACGCGCTCCATGCAGCGCGTGCTCTCCTTCAGCGACCACCACCTCCGGATGCATCTCAAGGTGCCATGGAGCAATGGAGAGCTGATATTGAGCATTTGGTCGCAGCAGCGGCCGAACGCCTCAACAATCAGGGTCCACCTCCTTCAGGGCGGGCCCCGTCGCAGCGACGAACGTTGTCTGGAAGACTTGGTCCACATGTCTCCAACAACCGAAGAAGAGCTGCGTCACAGCAAGTGACGTCGTTGCCCTCTGGGGCACGACGTGCCCATACTGCATCTCGGCTTTCGACACACGACCTCCGAGCGGAGCTTGATCGCCGATACCGCCAACAGGATGGTCGTGTCCACATCGAGCGAGCTCGAGAAAGACGAGATGCTCAAGATCTTTCTACTCTGGAAGGAGTAGGAGGAGGTTGTTCCGCCCTAGCCATGCACCTGCGTATGGTTAGATGGCCACAGAAGTTCCGGCCACACTTGCCGGAAAAATTCGACGGGACTGTCAATCCCGTAGAATTTCTACAGATATACTCCACTGCGATCCTAGCAGCTGGAGGAAATGAGGCTGTAATGGCCAATTACTTTCCAGTGGCCTTAACTGGGACCGCTAGGTCCTGGTTTATGAGCCTTCCGCCCAACTCTATCGACAGTTGGGAGGAGCTATGCCGCCAGTTCACCGCCAATTTCGGGAGTTCATACACCCGTCCGGGCACCGAACTGGACCTTTTTGCGGTCGTGCAAAAAGGAGGAGAATCTTTGCGGTCATTCATCCAGAGATTCTCTCAGGTACGTAACACAATCCCTTCTATCTCAAGCGCTTCTGTCATTGTAGCATTCAGACAGGGTGTACGAGACAAGAAGATGTTGGAGAAACTGGCGATCAAAGAGATCACCAGTGTCACGGAGCTCTTCAGCCTGGCTGACAAATGTGCCAGAGCTGCGGAGGGCCGTGAAATGCACTCCAAACCAGCCTTGGAGGATCATAAAAAATCCTCCAAAGAAGAAGTCGCTACCTCCGGGAGTGGCAAGAAGAAAAAGAAGACCAACGGCAAGAAGAAGCCGTCGGCCGGCACATCCAACGTTGCAGCCACTGCAACTCCTGGTGGCCGGGGGCCACGCCCCGAGAAGCGACCTCGACCGTCTTCCGAAGACGGTGGCAAATCCAAGATGTGGTGCCCCATTCACAAAACGGGCAGCCACAGACTGGAAGATTGCCGGGAGGTCCAAAACCTTGCCGAGCGCTACCACAAGCGCCGGGAAGGGTCTCCCTTCCGCCAGAGGGAGGGAAAACAAAAGGTCGATGAAGCTCCGGCTGAAGAGGAGTTAGGGTTTCAAGACCCCAAAAAGGTCTTGAAAGCCGTCTACACCTCCGTCGACGATGATTCCGACGTCTCCGACAACGAACGTCGGAAAACCATGAACACCATCTTTGGTGGATCATGGGACATCACTTCTCGTCGCGTCATTAAGACCATGCGACGGGATATGGCTGCTGTAGCTCCTACAGCTAGACCGGAGCCACATCGAAAGTGGATGGACACACCCATCACTTTCGATGCTTCGGATTGTCCTCAAAGCATGGTCGGAGCTGGCCAGCTGCCCTTGATGGTATCCCCCACCATCAACAACATCCAGCTCCATCATGTCCTGGTAGATGGAGGTTCGGGGCTTAACCTCATCAGCTTCGAAGCTTTCACTAAGCTTCAGCTTCGACCTTCAGACCTCCAGCCCTCTCGACCTTTCTCCGGAGTAGGTCCGGGGGCCATAACCCCACTCGGAGCTATCACTCTCCCTGTTACCTTCGGGACCCGGGAGAAGTATCGCACCGAAAAGTTGGTCTTCGACGTTGCTCAGATCAACTTACCATTCAACGCCATTTTGGGTAGACCTGCCTTGTACAAATTCATGGCAGCTGCTCATTATGGATACCTGGTGTTGAAGATGCCGACACCAGTAGGCGTTCTCCGGATCCGTGGAGATCGCACTGCCGGAGTAACTGCTCTGGAAGAACTCCATGCACTCACCACAGCGCAAGAGGAGGATTCCAGACAGAAGCAAGCCCCACAACCTCCGAGCATTCGTCAACGAGGCTCGACCTCTGCACCCCGTGTGCAGCCAAGCGGCGACACCGACATTCCCGTCAAAGTCGTCCAAATTGGTTCCGATGTCACTCAAACTACCCGCATATCGGGTGGCTTGAACGACAAATAGGAACTCGCGCTCATCACTTTCCTCCGGGCTAATGTTGACGTGTTTGCCTGGCAACCGTCACAAATGCCTGGGATCCCCAGGGAAGTGATTGAGCACAATCTGAAGATTTACCCCGACGCTCGGCCTGTACACCAGAAACCTCGGAAGCAATCTGTAGAGCGACAGAACTTCATCCGACAAGAAGTGAAGAAGTTGCTCGAAGCCGGATTCATCCGAGAAGTCTACCATCCAAAATGGCTGGCAAACCCAGTCGTTGTGCCTAAGGCCGGCGGGAAACTTCGGATGTGCATCGACTACACCACACTGAATAAGGCATGTCCAAAAGATCCATTCCCACTACCTAGAATAGACCAGATAGTGGATTCCACCTCTGGGTGTGAGTTGCTGTGTTTTCTAGACGCATATTCGGGATATCATCAAATCCGGATGTCTAGGGAAGATGAAGAACATACTTCATTCATCACAGTGGATGGATTGTATTGTTACACAGCCATGCCTTTTGGTCTCAAGAATGCAGCTTCAACTTTTGTACGAGCAATGTACAAAACTTTCGAAGAACTCATCAGAGACATAGTGGAGGTGTACGTTGATGACATTGTGGTCAAAGTCAAAAACAAGGAGTCCCTCTTGGATACCTTGCAGGCTGTCTTCGACAAGCTGCGGGCCACCCGCACGAAGCTAAACCCAGACAAGTGCGTCTTCGGGGTTAGTTCCGGAAAGCTTCTTGGTTTCCTGGTAAGTCACCGGGGTATAGAGGCTAATCCGGCGAAGATAAAAGCCATCGAAGACATGCGGCCACCAACCCGCATCAAAGACGTCCAAAAATTAACTGGATGTCTAGCAGCCCTCAGTCGATTCATTTCAAGACTGGCGGAAAGGGCACTTCCCTTCTTCAAGTTACTGAGGAAGTCCGGACCATTCCAATGGTCTGAAGAGGCAGAGAAGGCATTCCAGGAGCTGAAACAGTTCCTCACCACTCTACCAGTCTTGGTAGCTCCGAACCCTGGTGAGCCTTTATTGCTTTATATTTCAGCAGCTGACGAAGTCGTCAGTATGGTTCTGGTTGCGGAGAGACCGGAACTGCCCAATACTCAGGAATCCAGATCCCTTCGGGAGGATCCGGAGGTTCCCGAAAGCAGGTCTGGGTCCCAGCTCCCAGACTTGAATCCTCAAGAAGTCACTTCAGAGGACCCAGATCCTTCCGATAGGATCCAGGTCATTCCTGAAGAAGCTCCGAGTTCCTCCACCCAGAACCCGGAGGTCCTCGAATATAGTTTGGACCCCTCCGACAGGGTCCGGATCAATGGAGAGGAAGCTCCGGACCCCTCCGGGAGGGTCCGGACCGTTCAACGCCCAGTATACTTCATCAGTGAAGTGTTACATGATGCCAAGACTCGATACCTAGAGGTACATAAGATGCTCTACGCAGTTCTTATTGCCTCAAGGAAGCTTCGACACTATTTCCAAGCTCACAAAGTCTCGGTGGTAACCTCATATCCACTTCGAGCGATTCTGCATAATCCCAATTCAACTGGGAATATTGCAAAGTGGGCAGCGGAACTGGCTGAATTCGACCTCGAATTCATTCCAAGACAAGCAATCAAGAGTCAAGCGTTGGCAGATTTCGTGGCAGAATGGACTCCCTCTCCATCAAACTCTGGGGGCCCCAGCGAGCAGAAGAAGGAACCACAAGTTCCGGCCTTCACTAAGCCTCACTGGACCCTTTACTTCGACGGCTCCATGCAAAAGCAGGGAGCCGGAGCTGGAGTCCTTCTCCTCACACCAACCGGGGAGAAGGTAAGATACATGGTGCACCTTGATTTCAAGGCAACCAACAACATGGCGGAGTACGAAGCACTCATATATGGATTAAAGGTGGCACTATCCTTTGGTGTCAAGCAGTTGCTGGTCAAAGGAGATTCACAACTTGTTATCAAACAGGTGAAGGGTGAATGCTCCTGCAATAATCTCCAGCTGGCTGCTTATCTCCTTGAAGTCCAGAGGCTTCAGAAGGACTTCGAAGTCCTAGACCTTCACCATGTTCAGCGTGCTCACAACGCTGAAGCTGACGAACTCTCGACCAAGGCGTCAACCGGAGCTCCGGCTCCTGACGGAACCTTTGTCCGGAGGATGTCAAAACCCACAGTTCAGCCTGCCGAGCTGAACGAAGGGGGCGAGATCAGCATCCCGAAGCTGACGGTCCCGATGGCCCTGTTACCATGGCAGCCATCAAGGGTCGTAGGTGCTGCCGGAAGCTCCGAGCAACCCAGCACGCAAGACTCAAATGCTCAAGTCAGTTCCGATGCATGGATCTCGGAGATCCGGAACTACTTGAAAGACAACATCCTTCCTGACGATGATGTATCCGCTGACCGGGTAGTCAGATTGGCTAAAAGATACACGTTGGTAGAAGGGGATCTCTACCGGCGCGGTGCCAACGGCATCCTAATGCGGTGCATCACAAGGGAAGAAGGCTGCGAGCTCCTCGCAGAAATCCATGGAGGCGAGTGTGGGAACCACGCGTCTTCCCGCACGCTGGTCGGAAAAGCCTTTCGGCACGGCTTCTACTGGCCAACAGCGCTCCAGGATGCTACTGAGCTAGTGAAGAAATGCAAAGCATGCCAATTTCATGCAAAGCAAATTCATACACCTGCTCAGCCCTTACAAATGATACCTCCTACGTGGCCTTTCGCCGTGTGGGGGATGGACATCTTGGGACCCTTCCCAAGAGCCGTCGGAGGTTACAAGTTCCTGTATGTCGCCATCGACAAGTTCACCAAGTGGCCGGAAGCTACTCCTGTTGTGACGATCAACAAACAATCTGCAATCAATTTTCTACAATCTATCGTAAGCAGATTCGGAGTCCCAAATAAGATCATCACTGATAATGGGACTCAGTTCACAAGCTCCTCATTTCAAGGATATTGCGAAGACCTCGGCATACAAGTTTGCTACGCCTCCGTAGCTCATCCTGCCAGCAATGGGCAAGCCGAGAGAGCAAACGCAGAAATCCTTAAAGGACTAAAAACGCGCACTTATGAGCGTTTGAAAAAGCACGGAGCTAATTGGATCGAGGAGCTTCCGCCCACTCTATGGGCTAACAGGACTTCTCCAAGTCGGGCAACCGGAGAAACACCCTTCTTCCTGGTGTACGGAGCAGAAGCGATCCTTCCTCCGGAGATCACCCTGGGTTCCCTCCGAGTCCGGACCTTCGACGAAGCCGCGCAGGACCAGCTCCGGCGTGAAGACCTAGACCTCCTCGAGGAGGGAAGGTGCCAAGCAGCTGTTCGGAATGCCCGATACCGCCAAGCTCTACGGCGCTATCATCAGCGGCATGTACATAACCGACAGCTCGAGGAAGGCGATCTGGTGCTACGGAGAATACTATCCAGAGAAGGGCAAAACAAACTCTCCCCCGGCTGGGAAGGACCCTTCCGAGTGATCAAAGTATCCCGTCCCGGAAGCGTTCGCTTGGCTACCGAGGATGGGACACCTCTCCCAAATCCTTGGAACATCGAGCACCTCCGTAAGTTCTACACTTAATTCCACGGAGGTGAGTCTTAAGTAACTTGAAGTGTATGTTATAGAGTCATTGTACAGAGTCGGGTAATTCCTCCGGGAGAGCAGCCGGACCTTTCCTGAAAGGTTTGAAAAGCTCATGCAACACTTGATACAGTCTCCGGACTAGAAGTGTAGCTAATTACCCTGGGTTAAACGAGAAACCAAACACACTTAGCCTGGTTCCGTACCCTAAGAGTGTACTCGTTTCCCATGTACCCCGGACCTATAATGAAAGACATCTTCATGTGAAATAGACTCCACGTGCATTCATTTTTGCATAGGCTCGACATTTTTATTTTTCTCTTTCTTGTCTATAACAGAAACGTGCAATTCTTAAGAAGTTCTAGTTTAACCGATTTATGTACGATTTGAGTTGAATTGTCGGATTTTTTAGATTTAAATGTCGTCTGTGGCCAACTCGCCTGAAAGCCGCCAAGCCATTCTAGGGCCGGAGTGCGCTATCGACTTAGCCTGGTCAAGCACCCTAAGTACGCCACTCTACCTACACCCCGGCAGGCCAAAGTAAGGTGGGTCCATGGACAATTAGATCTAAAAGAAAAGACAATTCACCCAATCATACTAAAAATCGTGTTCAACTTGAAATTCTCTTGAGAACCGTAAGCCGCAACGAAGTTATAGATAAGGAACGAATTTTACTGTTTTTCTTGGACTAAGTGTGCAGGAAGAATAAACCCAACATTGATGGAGAAAAATCGGAGTTAACCAAGCTCCGACTCCCACCGGCGTTAACTTGAAGATGGTGAGAAGACTCTATCACTAGAGTCTGTTGCCAGCAAGCCAGGCGTGGCAAGGGTCATTGCCGGAGCTACTAAGCTCCGACACCTTGAAGTATTAACTATCGACACTCAACGTGTTGGTAGAGGCTATTGCCGGAGCTACTAAGCTCCGACAATAGGCAACGCCGGAGCTTCTAAGCTCCGACGACTTCAAGGGACCTTCACTATCGAAAACTTCGGACCTAAACTATACGAGTTCGAAGCAAATCTGTCTTCAACAAAAATCAACATCCTTTTGGTACATGTCCACAATCAAATTGTGCACATCTACCAGGGGGCCAAGTGAAGACAAAGATGTTGAAGACAAAAAAATGAAATTCACGAAAAATTGGGGATTTCATTTCATCAGAAGACCGGAGATTACATCTGGAGACAAAGGATTACAAAATTGAGGAAGAAGAGAAGATACAAATAAAGGCTAAGAAAGATAGTCCTAGACCCTATGGAAGAACTCAGCGACCTTCTGGGCGACCTCCGACACGCTGGCTCGGGTAGCTTCGCCTTCTCCTTCAACTGGGCCTTCAAGCACCGGGTCCAGAGGGAATCGGGGGTTCCGGCTAGTGTAGCACGTCAACACATATTCTGTGACGTTCCTAGCCAGGGATTGCCCCTCGACCTCCAACTGGTCCGCGATGACGTCGCCCACCTTGGAGAGCTTGCTGCCCGCAGCGCCCAACGCTTGCAGCGCAAGGTCCGGCTCCGGCTCCGGATCATCCGGAAGCACGGGGCTGAAACCCATCGGCGCTAGCGCGTCGTCGGCCTTGCTCAGGAACTCCCAAATTTGCAGGGAGTCCGTCTTCCTCAGGCCCTTCATCTCTTCCAAGGACCTCCGGGCCGCCGCCAGCTCCGAATTCTCGCGGGAGAGGCGCTCAACTTCTTTGGCGTTTTGCTGAATCTTCGCAGCAACCCGCTTTTCGAGTCTTCCGAGCTCCTCCTCCCGGAGGTGGATCTTGTTCCGGCGGTCGACCAGGTCTTTCTCCCTAGCCTCTATTTTCTTCTCCCGGGCGATGAGGGCACACTCATACTCGTAGAGTTCCTGCCCTCGCACCCAGGTCTTCTCCTCCTCTTCGAGGCAGCGCTCTTCCAATTTTTTAGCGCGCTCCTCGAGGCCCTTGTCCGCCAGAGCTGTCTTCTCGGCGAGCTCTTCTTCACGTCGCAAGACGTCATCCCGTAGCTCCAGGAGTTTTTGCTCCTCATCCTCGAGCCGCTTTTCCCTTCCCTCAAGCGCCTCTCGGCGCTTGATGAGTGCGGTACTGATGGCTTCGAGTTGATCGTACCGGGCGTTGGCCGCATCATTGGCAGCTTTAGCTTGGTCGTGGTACTCCCGGGATTGGGCGTCGAGGTTGTGAGTCATGCTCTCCCTCTCGTCCAGCATCTCACCCCAGAGCTCCAAGCGGACCTTCTCCCGCTTGATCCATTCCTTGTCCGCAGCAATCCTCGACTGCGCCAGCTTGGTCTCGAATTGGAGTCTATTACGCCACCTCCTCAGGGTTTGGCGCTCCTCTTCAAGAACCTTGCTGTCGTGGAAGAAGGCTAGTTGGACTTGGCGCAGACTGGAGCAAGCGTTGTCGATGGACATCGACAGCGAGATGGGCTCCGGACCTTCTGGGGTCTCCTCCGCTGGTTCCAGCGGGTCTTCATTTACAAAAATTGGGTCCCACTCTGCGAGAGCGGAACCCCGAGCTTCCAAGGCACTAGGGCCCTCCTCCGGGATGGCCTCAGTCGCCACTGAAGAAGGTCCCGCCACCAAATCTTCATTCGCCCCCTCAGGCTGGGGGCCGGCGACTTCGTTCAGGCACTCTGGCTCCGCCACGGGTACCATCGACGTCGTCGCCTCCAATGGCTCCGGCCGGGACGCTTCTTCTGAGGGGAGCTCAAGCTCCCCTGCCTCCACCACCACCGGCTCTGCAGCCGGCGCTCCAATAACTACCGGCCTTGCGACCGGAGCTTCAGAAGTAACCGGCTCAATTGCCGGAACCACTTCAACTTCCGGCTCGCACGCCGGGGCTTCAGCTGCCTCCGGCTCGACCGCCGAAGCTCCAGCATTTTCCGGCTCTGAAGCCGGGAGCGCTACTTCCTCCGGCTCGACAGCCGGAGCATCTACTTCTGCAGCACCAGGGCCCGGAGCTTCAACCTCCGGAGCGGGCGCCGCTGGCGCATCTTCAATCCTGTGGTCCGGCGCTACCATGGGAACTTCTGGAGACGACTCGAGGTCCATGACCACGACAGCCGGCGCCGGAGCTGTCGCAGCCTCCGCCTGAGGCGGCACCGGGGCTGGAGCAGAAGCCCTCGCAGCCTCAGACACTGTGGCTGAGGGCGGAGCTTCACTCCCCTTCTTGGGAACGCTGCAGATGAGGAATGAAGAAATTGAGCAAACAGATGCTATAATTAAAAGTTAATTGAGGTAAGCAAGAAAAATTACCTTGGGAGGCTCACGCACCAGCTTGCGCGAAACCTCTTTCCCGGACGTTCCGGGCTGGCCACGGTCGGCGTAGGAGCTCCGGGAGGACTCCCAGGACTTGCCGTAGCCGCGGGCGTTTCCCGGGTCGGAGCTCTCCTTGACCGGGAGGAACTCCTAGACCTGGAGGCCCTCACCGCTTCTCGAATCGGAGTCGCCTGTCCGGAGCTGGCACCTCCGGAGGGACCCATCACGGGGACAGCCGTACTCCGGGAGGATCCCACCGCCGGAACAGTAGCGCTCCGAAAAGACCCCACCACGGGGACAGACGCTACAGCAGCGGAGGACCCTCCTTCCTGAGGACGGGGAACTGGCGGGGAAGTAGCAAGCCCCACGGACCTCCCGTCAGCATGACGCAACTTCCTCTTCCGGCTCTCTGGCTCCTCCGCCAGCTCCTTGCCCTTGCCGGTGACCTCAGCTCTTGGCTGAGAGACAGGGGCGGAGCCGCCTTCCGACAACCCGGGGATCGCCAACGAGGCGGTCGATCTTCTCTCAACGACGCCAAGGTCGTCAAGCGCGGGCATCTTCCGCCGGAGCTCCCTGCAGAACTCAACTTCCTCGTTCAGGGGGAGGAAAGCCGGTGGCGGAGTCAAGTACGCTCCGTCTACATCGATGCCGTGCTGGAATTTCTTGAGGTGAAACTCCAAGGACTTCCCCACCATGCTGGACTTCAACCCGGTTTCAACCCGGTCTTCGTCCATCACGCTGTTGAGGGCCCAGGCGAGCTTCTCCCTCCTCTTCAGCGGTGCCCACCTGTTGAACAGGAAGTTGCAGAACACCGCCTGGGGAGTCAATCCTCCCTCCACACATTGGCGGATCCTGGACAAGACGGGGTCGAAAGCTGCCGCCAGCACCGGAACTTCGCTCCACACCGACGTGTCAATGCCGGGCAGACCGTCTGGCAACTCCAACCGCTCGTGCTCCTCCACCCGGACAACTACCCAATCTTTCTTCCAGTCATCCCACTTCCCGGAAGGGAACGACCGGAGGTACTTGAACGGGCACTTCTTGCGCTTCACAAAGTAGTAGAAGCCAAGGTACTCGTCACTTCGGCCGGTGGTTTGGACGGTGAAGAAAGTGCGGAAGAGCTCGATGCAGGGAGGAATGCCCACCCACATCTCGCAGAAGTGGACAAAGATGGACACAAGGAGAAGGGAGTGAGGGCCAAGGTGGTATAGCTGCAGACCATAGAAGTCCAGCAGCATCAAAAAGAAGGAAGAAAATGGTGGGATCAGCCCCACCATGGCATACGATGAAAAGTATACCATTTCGCCGGAGTGCTCCTTTTTAAAGGGAAGCTCTCCTCCGGTGCGGATTGAACGGTTGAAGAAGTCCGACGACCACCCCATGAGAGTCCGGACCTTCTTCAGATCGCTCTCCGTCTTCAAACGACTCTCACGCAGACCCAACTCCATCGCAGCACAGCTAGGCGAGAGAAGAAAAGCAAAGCACGAGTTGGGAGTTTGAGCGCAAGAACAGATGGAAAGCGTAAAGAACTCCCGACGGTGCGCTTTCCTTCTTAAGTAAGCCCTCGCAACGCTTGGATGGAAACTGCAGGGGAGTTAAGCATACTACTCAAGAATTCGACCCAGCCGATGACAAGAGGGCCCGGGACCACCCCGACGACCAAGTCGAGGCTCTTACCCAGGCAAACAGTTGTCATCACGAGGCGGGAAACCCAAAGGCGGCGGACTGACAAGGCGCGCGGAACCGATACGGTTTTCGTATCGGGAACCGACGACCTTCAATTGCGAGAGATCCGCACGTCAAAGATCTTATCTGCCGCCTGAGGTGCGCCACGCGTCGGGACTCAACCATAAAGCCCCGCCAAAGGCACCTCCGAAGACTCTTGAAGACCCAGTTCAAGAGTCACAAGTATGGACCCACCTCCGGCGGAACGACTTCATCCCGTTGGCCTTCCCCGGAGGTAGGTCCAGGGGGCCACTGTCGGTACCCTAAAAACCATACACCCCCTGAGGTTACAAAGATCTCAAGGGAAGGACATCAACTCAAATTGAAGACCCTTGGGGGCCCACTCGCCAGACGTGACCGGACCCGCTTCTCCAACATGGTTAACCTCTAGGTTGCCACGTGTACTGTCAGCCCAGAGCTATTACCCGCAAGGGTGAAGCTCCGGGCCAAGTACTGAAACGGCACCTCCGGAGGTAGCCCCCGACCGAGAGAAGCTCCGGACATGACACGTGCCAGGTCACCCCGGAGCTTCCCGCTTCTCCCAAGCAAGCTCCGGAGCTGCCACGTGTCCATACGTCGGAGCTAAACCGCTTCAAATCCCCGGAGACGTTGTAACGGCTCCGGATCTCCAAAGGACAGCTGCAGACTTCAAGACCCGATTAATTATCATTAATTCCACATTAATGACACTTAATCGGATGATATTAACACCTGTAACGGCACTGTCGGAGCCGTTACAGGGTTATTAGCAACAATTAATCTCGCGTATCAATACTAGTAACCGCCAGGGCCACATGTCGGGCCAGGCTGACTTGTAACGGTTTGTCCTTGTGCTATAAAAGGACAAACCGACGATACACGGGAGAGAGAACTCTAGAACACTCTGAGGCTCACAAGTTAATACAACACACATACACACCCCCGTGGAGTAGGGTATTACGCTCAGGCGGCCCGAACCACGTAAACCACCGTGTCACTCGTGTCCAAATCGCATTTCACTTTCTTAGATCTCCGCGCGCCCAGACCGAACCACAAACTCCTTCAAACACTTTTCATAGTGTTAGGGGATCTGCCGACTCCAACAGTCGACAGCAGCAGCCTTCGAGGAATCCCTCCCAAGCGGCCGCTTCATCCCAGTTGATGGTGGACTCGGCTGTGTCACTCCATCAATTGTGTTAGAGTCAATGTTCACCTACAAAAAATGTGGTGTCATATTAACATAGAAAACAGTCACTTAAAACAAAAACAAAACAGTACATTTCTCACCTCTTCATCAAGGTCAATTGTCTTCGGATCTGCCCATTTTGGTTCGTCTTTCATTATCATCCAACAATGCATAAGTTGGAAAGCTGCAGCCTCATACTTTGCATATTCAGCTAGAGCTCGAGTTGCCTGCACCCAGTAGTGAACATAAGATATGGACAAACTATACAGGGTTGTGAAATGTTGAACACCAATTGTAAACTGTCTTACCGTGTCAACATCTGTGGTACCACTCCGTTTCTTCCTCACCTCCGCGCTGTAGTAGTCGCAGAACTTGGTTACATCTTGCCTAATGTGGTCCCAGCGACTTTGAAGAGATCGCACAGTCCGATCAGGGTATGCACCTCTTTCAGTCGTGTACCTCTGGTGCACTCGTGCCCACATGCTATCGAACCGTTGTCCCGTGTTTATAACAGCATCACAACTAACTTGGAGATATGAGTTAACAAGCAATATGTCCTCACAAGGGTGGAAGTTAGAGTTCTTCACCCGAGATGGCACAGCCTTGGCCTTGCCCTTTTTCTGTGCAGGAAGGTTAGAAGGGCCGCTGTTTGGTATAGGTTCATTGCCATGTTGGCCATACATAGGAACCTCTTCCATAGGGTGGGACTGGTAAAAAGCCCCCATGTATTCATGCACAGCAGGGTTGTAATTATAAGGGTTTGTAGGATCCATCCTATGAAAATTTTGGAACATAAGACTTTCATTAATAAGAGCAACTGCAGTACTTAGGACATACACACAAGGACACCTACAACAGCACTTAACATTCTTCACCCATAGCTACATCACAATCAAGTAACATGTTCAAGTAACAAGTAACAGAATAAGAAACATATTAACATACTAAGAATCATAGTAACATGACCAAGCATTTTCAGATTTTTCATATTTGCTCTGACTTATTAAGCACTGTCCGCAGACTGCAGTTGTGTTAAATGGGGACTTCAACATTCCTGGGAAATGGGGACTTCAACATTCCTCCACTTGTCCCAGTACTTCAACATTCCTCCACTCCCAGAACTTGAGATCTTCTTTGTATTTGAACAGGGGACTGCAACATTCCTGGGAACTCAACTCTTCTATACGACATTCTAACATACAATCTAAAAAGACCACATATCTAGTAAAGAAATATGCATCCACATATTAAATCATAGAACCATTTACAAATGAAGGGAGTGACACTTTATGTGTCGCTACTGAAATTTTAACCAAGATTGACGCTGAGATACTTATGCAGTTTCCCTAGAAACCCTAACCCATTTCACCGCCCTCCCCTCCCCTTCACCCTCCCGGCGGAGAGAAAAACCGAGAGGAAAAGGCGGCGCCACCGATGCGGCTTGGATCCGCCGACGGCAGGTGGTCCCCGGCGCTGCCACAGTCCGTCGCCGGTGTGCGCAGGTACACCGTACGGTGCTTGCGTCACTTGGCATGGGCTTGGAGGCCGGAAGCCGAGAGGGGAGCATCGTCACCCTAGCCGGACACTCAAACCCTAACCCTAACAGGAGAAGAAAATAGGGGACTGGAGTCGGAGATGGCCAGACCTGTTCCGAGATGACGCAGTGGAGTCGGAGATGGCCGGCGACGTCGACCGCACCTCCCGCTGTCGCTTTCTTCCTCGGGATCCAACCGGCGACAACCTCTTCGTCGGTGTCAATCCGCCAAGTCGCGCCGACCTCCGCACCCCTACGTCCGTCACCGCCCTCCGCCCCCGACTCCCGCGGCTCCCGTGCCCCGCCGTGATGCCGGCCGGAGGCTACCTCGCTGCAGACGACGAGAGTCGTCTTGCGAGAGAAGCGAACGAGAGAGGGCGAGAGCGAGAGTGTCGGCCGGGGGAAATGTTCCCGTGACTTCCCGATACTTCAGCGGTCGCGTATGGTTTCGCGTACAGCCGCTGCGGGACATTTGCTGGGACCCACCGCTACCGATGGTGTCGCGTATGCTTTCGCGTACACCGGTGCGGACGGTCTTAAGCCTGTGTGCGATGCTGACGTAGTCAACGGAACTTCACGGGAAACTGCGTTCATTCATCTTCGATACTACTCCCTCCTTCTCATATTATTTGTGTTTTAGGACAAGAATTCTAGTTTAAAATAAACTAAAATCTTTGTCCTAAACGACAATTAATATAGGAAGGAGAGAGTACTACCTCACGTTACAGCTACCGCTTCTGTCACGCGAACGTTTGTCGTATGTGCGGTTTGTTCGAACCAGACGTGTTGTCACGGCTACTACGCTCGCACCGGCCACGCACCGAACGAGTGCGCGTAGTAGATTTCAAACGGCGGCGCCGTCAACCGCAGCAAAGAAAAGGAACGCTCGCTATGATTCCGGTCCGCGTGGAACGCGTCGCCGGGACGCTGACCGCTGCTCGCCACTGTCCCCAATGCGATGCGTGAGCTGGACGCCCGGACGGTAGCCAAATCGCGTCGTCTTTTTACAAGTTTCATCAGCACTGGTGATGGTGGGGCTTGCGTCGGAAGGCGATCGGTGGTGCTGAGTGGACGGATTACAAGCGCTCTGTCCCCACCTGTCGGCGACACCGCTAATGATGGCCTGGTTGGCCAAAGTTAAGCCAAGAGGAGTATAGTTACGTAAGGTGGAGGAGAGTCAATCATTCTTTGACTCGGCTTGGTCCGACAGGTGTCTGGTCCAGAGAGACTTCGTTCCGTGTTCGAAAACGTCTCGCGGAACCGGCTCTCGCTTTGATCGACAGAGTCTGCGGAATGGAATATGATATTTGTTGGTCGTCGAGCTCGACTTTGCTCCGCGCTACATCACGATTGTTATTGGAGTGGAGACGGGGTCCTGCCTGCCTGCCTGATTGATTGCGCGAACACTTGTCCGGCATCTTGACGTGGAACGGGGCTTTCAATGTTCGTGTAGCGAGAAAGAAACATCATTCACTCATTCATTTCGAGAAAAAAGCGCGGACCGGATTAAAAAAAAATGCATGCTGGAGAGCACTAACATCTCGTCGTCATATATTTGAATTTGGTTTCTGTAGTAAACCAGCAGCAGCGCTATCATCATTCGATTCGATTTCGATTTCGATCGGAGCATCGTTACGAGTTTGGGACAGTTTCCCGGTTCTGCAGGTTTCTGACGACGGAAGTCTCGTCACAATGATATGCATGCGAATGCGATGCTGGGCATGATCAGTGTTAAAGAAAAAACATGGAACACAAAGAAAAACTTGTGCGGGTGCACCGAACCCTTGCATCATTGCGTTCATGCTTTGTGCCGATTTTAGAACCGCCGCAGCACGTATCTGCTCCCACATGGCGCGCACCGTTTTTCATACGCGGAGTACGCAATAATGGGTGGCGCACGACCTGCATGCCCGCACGGCGCGGCGCGGCGCGGGCGCGCCTGGCCATGTTTTCCGGTAGCCGCGCGCTGGATTCACCTCCCCTTCCCCAGCAGCAGAGGCAGAGCACACGAACCAACCACTGGTGGTCGGGCGCAAGCAACGTCGTCGCCTCACGCGCTGCCTGCTCCCCACGCCACGCCACTCCAAGCCAAGCCGACACGGAAATCACCTGCGCCGGATGCAAGCCCCCAGGATAAACACTCCCGTCCCGTCCCCGCCTGTTTAAAGATTAACTTAGTAAACCGTGGGGCGGATTCAATTCAACCAACACGTTGTCCACGACACCACACCAGCACGTGCGCAGGTGAGGTATACAACACTACAGTACCAGCGTGGCGCTGGCGGAGCATATATATGCGTTCACCAGCGCTGCCGTGGCCCCCATTCTACTTACTGTGTTATAGTAGTGCCGGCTTCAATTCCCATGCCTGATGCAGTCGTGCAGACTGCTGCTGGCACTGGCCTCGTCACCCTCACCCGGTGCCGCCACGCCCGACCGGACCTCTCAAGTCCAAAAACCGCTCCCTATTATTAGGTCCCATCTTTGTATAGTACTCCCTCTGTCTTTATGAAACTTGTCGCTTTATAGTTCAAAAATGAACTATAAAGCGACAAGTTTATAGGGACGGAGGGAGTATTCAAAGAACAACGCACATCGTTTTCATATCATTACGATTACTAGTACCAATCTTATCTCTGCCTCAACTGGATTATTAATGCTGCTAATGATCAGTGACGCAGACGTTTGTTAAGCTTGCCCTCGGTTTGAGGCCGGGGGAGGCTCTAGTATCTAATGATAAAGCTAACCCCCGGCGCCGAAATTCATCGCTATCCCGACAGATATGCAAAAGAAATGGTTGCAGCTCGCTGAAGGTTTAATGATTAGTCACGCAAAGCAGTGACCACTACGTCTGCCTAACCTAAAGCTACCTAGCTGTAGCTTATCTAAGTGCCTATATACTACTGTGTGCTACATAATCAGATAAGAATAGTATCCCTCGCTATAGCACTCCATAGTGACCATTGTTGATAGGAGTATATATATACGTGTCGCCTCCATGATAAGTGTACTCCTATCACACGCTACTCTCGTCATTCCACTCGAGAAACGAACCCAAAGTGCCTGGAAATTAAACCAAACCCCTCCGATAATCAGTACTCCCATTTGTTTATTCAGTCTGCGCTACGCTATTGCACGGTTTGGCTTATGATTTCTTTTCTGCTGGCGGGATAGTAGGATTGAACATCGATGCTAAGAATGCTGTCATCCTGCTCGTGTCGTATTCCGGACCTGTACATGTAAGATAAACATCTGACGCTCGGGTCGACGTTGAGAAAAGCAAAACGAAATAAGGTCGAACTGTAGAAGTATGTATCGAGGCCAGTGGTACGTCCTCGACATCGGAGTGTAGTACGTGCTGCAGCTTGTCCTGTTGATGTGTGTATCCACGCCTCGACGGTCGAAAACTGGCACAGTGGCTGTCCCGCACCCTCGGTACGGACCTGTGTAGGCGCCACATAGCAGCGCAAGCGCCCAAGATACGGACGTGCACTCCGTGGGAGGGAGGACACGACTTTGTAGCCAGTCGGTCGTTCTCCTTGGAGTCGATCGGTCAATCTGAGGCGGCTTAAAAGATGAACTCGATCAGGGCCAGAGGCCAAAGCGCATCATACAGACATATCGTCCCCTTGCAACAGCTAGCTCGCCATGATTGTGAAAACGATACATACATGCATGCACGCCGAGACGAGGACCGCGTACCCACCCAGGTATCCGTCACCCATTATTCGCATCAAAGCCTTCGACTCGAGGGGTGGGGAGCGGAGCAAGTCGGAACAAACTAATCATGGGGGAGCAGAGCAGCGGCCGAACGGCGCGGCGGCGTCGGAGATAAAAGTCTCGCAAGGTGACACGGGCGGACGGACGCCAGCCCGCTGCTGCTGCGTTCCGTGCGAGCGACACTCACGAGCAGATGGGATGAATCAGGCGGACGGAGGCAGCAGTAGCGGATATCATTGCGCTGACGGATGAGCCAGCCAGCCAGCGCGCATTGCTGATTCTCCGTCGGAAGCAAAAGCAATGCAAGCTGTCAGTTCATCCACCTTCCCCGTCACCCCCGTCAGGGCGAGCGCGACGTTTGCACGAGTGCCGCGCGCATCCACCCATCCATGATGCGTCCAGGGTAGCCTGGCTACAACACAAACGATACGAGCCGCTGCAGTACAACAGCTTGCACGCCCATCATCCTGTCCTGCAGCAGCCGTCGTCGGATCGGATGGAGACCCCACGTCCGTCCCCCACGGCCACGGGGATAAAAAGAACGACTACGAATCGTCCCACCACCCCGCGACGATAGGAATGCCAATGCATCTGCCCTGCCAACTGCCAGTTCCTTTCCTTGCATCTATCTGCTCATCTGCCTCTGGATAAGCAAGCCGGGCACACGGGGACAAAGGGAGAGCGGTCCAATTATTGTGACGAATCTTATTACGACCGTGCACGGCTCGTACTATAGCCACTAGAGGTAGAGGTAGAGGGAGGTATGTACCGTGCGTCGCGGGTTATGGTGTCGTCCTCAGGCAAAAGGAGCGTGGTACAGTACGCGGTAACTCGCGAGGAGTTACTTCTACACAAGTTTGAAAAATTGCCGCTGCGGGTTCAAGATCACGCCTGTGGTCGATGCAATGGGAAAAGAAGGAGAGCCGGTTCGGTTCATCGTGTCGATAAAACAAAGGCCGTGGATGACGAGGGAAACGCTTATATCCATGCGGATGTCGTATACTTTTGCCTCAAAAGCTGCGACCCAGGACTTTCAGTTTTCCAGCAGGACCCATAAAGCTCTCCCTAAAACAATTTGAAACCATTCCTGTAGTACTAGTAGTACCACTTTCTGTCCGAAAGACGCCATCGTCGTCGAGCAAGCTGCAACACTGCTGTCTGTCTGTCTGCGTTCGTCTTGTACCGAGAAAGATACAGCTCCATGCCGGTTCGGTTCTCCACAAGTGAGGCGAGGCGAGGCGAGGATGCATCAAATTAACGAGCGCCGGAAATTGCTTGCTCCAAGAGTCCTGAGAAAGGAGATCTGCTTGCTTGCTTGCTTGCTTCATCACAGCCCAACTGGGTTTGCCCATGCTTAATCGGACTGAATTGTGCTGCACCTGCACTCCGGCCTTGGGCTTCAAACAGTTAGTAGTACAACCCCGCAGTGACCCAACTCTACTTTCGGCCTTGTAGCTTACCACTTTTCGGGCATGTAGTATTGCGATATCAGTAGACAACCCGCGTTGTTTGGTCACGCCTCCACGGCGGTCGCGTGCTCGGTACACGTATTACACTTGTACGCGTCCAGGCTTTTAACTACGCGGAAGCAGGCTTCTACAAGCCGTGTTAATAAGCCTTCCTCGCCTTAAACCCTTCTCCACTTGACATGTTAGCGCAAGCGTCGCAACACGCAAGTTGCACATGACTTGACCCCAGCCGCAGCCAGATCGCACCCAAAACTCACACCACAACCGGGGCGGGCAAACTTCTCTGAGATCTGCCTCGTCCCCCTCGCACGTTTCCTTCCTTCGCCCCACCACTGCTCCTCCAATCCGCTCCCCGGCACAGAGCTCGAGCCCCACACACCTCCCGCCTCCGCGCGACCTGCATGCGAGTGGAACCCTAGCCCAGATCTCTCTCCCGCCAAGTTAATCGCAGCAGCTCGGAGGGCCGATCGAGGCTATGCCGAGCGTCCTCTGAGCGTGACCATCGACCGGGTGTGTCTAGATCGGAGGGGCTTCCGCGATGGCGAGGGCGGAGGCGAACTGGGAGCGCCTCGTGCGGGCGGCGCTGCGCGGGGAGCGGCTCGGCGGCGGCGGCGCGTACGGCCACCCGGCCACCGGCATCGCCGGGATCGTCCCGTCGTCGCTCGGCAACAACGCGCACATCGAGGAGGTGCTCCGCACCGCCGACGAGATCCAGGATGAGGACCCCACTGCCGCGAGAATTCGTAAGTTTCGCTGCCATTCCTGCCCCGCTGACCTGAACACATGGTTGGGCTTTTCTGAAAAGCTCAGCTACAAGTTCTCAAACTTACATTAAATCAATGCACACGCACACGAACGGAAAGAGTAATTCCAGAATTCTGCTACTAAGTCAGGTTACTATCTGTCCGTCGTCGTAACCCTGTAGTACCTGATAGGCTGATAAGTTGGAGAAATATTGGTCTATAGCATCAAGCCAGGTTCCTGTTGCATTTTCCCACTGTGTTGAACTAGTCTCGTAGAGTCCATGTTTATATGTGAACTGATGACGAGAGACGAGAAAACTCACCGAAATGTGGCCCGGTTCAGAGAAGGAATATTTCATCATTATAACCGGCAGCTGCTCTAGTTTTCTATTGTTTAGTTATTTACAAACAATTCAGTGTCATCTAACAACATCTTCTTATGTTTTCGACATGTGCAGTTTGTGAGCATGCATATGCACTGGCCCAGAATTTGGATCCAAACAGCGAAGGGAGAGGCGTGCTGCAGTTCAAAACAGGTTTAATGTCAGTCATTAGGGTATGTTAAATTGTTAATTCCAGCTACACGTACTGGTCGAAATGTTTCAATTTCTATGGTGTCGAATTCAAGACTTCCAATTTTGATTGTTTGGACAATCATGGCGAATATATAGACATCATTTTCATATGTTCAGGGTATACCTTTATTAATGTTCACAATTAGAAATCTCTAAAAGAACGTCTGCCTATCAACATATTGAGTATTTAGCAATCCAGTAATTTGTTATTTTCTTCGATTGTCCATGCCTGTAATACTAATAATCCTTTGAAAGTCATTCCCAGTCATTGCACATACCGTATCGCTTAAGCCATAAATGATGAATTGTACTAAATTTCATAGCATGATATTTTAAACATTCTTTCTAACATTTTATTTTTGGTTCCTATCACCTTCAGCAAAAACTAGCAAAGAGGGATGGTGGTGCCATAGACCGAAGTCAGGATATTGCTAAACTGCGAGAATTTTACAAGCTTTATAGAGAAAAGCATAGAGTGGACGAGTTGATTGCAGATGAAATGAAGCTGAGGGAGTCTGCTGTGTTCACTGGTAACCTTGGCGAGTAAGTGTTCACCCCCTTGTGGTTGTGGATTTTATCCTCAATTTGACCTTTTCTCTTGTAGAAACCTTGCAAAATATTATTTTTGTTGAGGCATGCGAAACCGGGGAAGTTTAACTAATCATACGGCGAGCAGGTTGGAACGCAAAACTCTGAAGCGCAAAAAAGTATTTGCGACTTTGAAGGTCTTATGGTCAGTAATTGAGGATATGACAAAGGAATTTTCACCTGAGGATGCAGACAAGTTGATACCTGAAGAGGTTTTTGTTCTTATCTTTGAGATTTAGTTGTTTGTACTTTGTGTACCTTCATTTTATTTCAAACATTGAAATAGAATTATACATATCTTCTTTCTTATCTGTTGTGTATTGTATTTGAATGGTTGTCAAGTACGGGTATGAATAACAGCGTGTTGAATTCTGCAAACCACCTTTTCTTTTTGGTTGAGTAGGCACAGCAAAGCATTTACTATTTATTTGCATGTGCTCGAGCTTGATTTACTGAGATTAAGTGTCAAACATGAAAGAATTGCATTAGTTTTTTCATCAGTACTTTCATGATGCATTTGTTTCTAAATATTTTTCATCCTAATTATATGGAAACCAAATTGTTGGTCAGAAGCTTCTGGGATGCTGAAGGTAAAAGGAACTGTGTGGAGTATTTTTTCCCCTTAATTGTTAATCCTGCATCCCTCCTATTATTAGGTGCCTACTAACGAAAAAGACAAACATGTTTCATAGTTTTAGCATGTCCATGATATTTTATTTCATACCTATAGTCCTATACTATTTCTCTGTTGATAAACTATATATTCTTCTGCTCAGTAAGCTTTATGCAGAATCGAAGTGTCAAAGTAAATTTAAATTCGGTATCTGCTTATACAAGCTTCATACCTTTGAATTTCAACTGCTTAATCTTAATCAAGACCAACAAAGGGTTCCCTTTCTGTTTGTATAATTTGTGTGTTCTGTTTTATTCAGGAAAAAAAGGTCATGCAGAAAGATGCAGCTAGGACAGAGGATGTCATCGCATATAATATTATTCCTCTTGATGCTCTGTCTACGACGACTAATGCGATTGCAAATTTTCCAGAGGTAATACTTTACAGTATGGCCTTTTCTTATTGCCTCTTCTCTAGACCTGGAAGTGCTTATACCTTTTCAATTTCAGGTAAGGGCAGCAATATTAGCTTTGCAGTACCATAGGGATCTGCCCAGGCTCCCTGTTACCTTTTCAGTCCCTGATGCTCGGAACTCAGATATGCTGGATTTTTTGCAATGTGTATTTGGTTTCCAGGTTAGTGTTATGGTGTACCTTTTGTATTATTCTGTATTAATTACATGCATTTTTTGAGACGATGACTCACTGTAATTATATACAACGGAATTGGTTTAATAATATCAATGACATATGAGAAATGTTAGCTGTCAACCATATGGATCACTTTCTGTAATAGTAGACCTGTAAATATACTGGTGCACACTTGAGCGAGCCTCATTAGAACTTGCGAGTCAGATATATCATTGGTTATGAAAGTATGAAGCTATATGAAAAGTGAAACATATACATTTGATATAGTGAAATTATAACAATTTCACCAATTTGTTTATCGTTGCTTCTAAATCATGCTTCTTGAGCTTGGTTAATATCTTCCATGATTCTTTTAAAATAAAAGAAAGGAGTCCGGACGGTGTAAAATATGACCCATGAGCTTGTAATTATATTATGATGGAAATATTTATTAGCCATAGCCGGATATCTAACGAACTCTATCTGGTGGGCATAAACATCTAGAAGATCCAAATGCATTGATTTGAAATGTGAGGAGGTAGAGAGCTCTGAGCTCTTGTCGTGATAAAATTATTTAAAAATAGATATTTTGTATTCATCATTTGTTTAATGATAGGTGAAATTAATCTTGTATGTATGATAATGCTAGGTTCTAATCTATAGTTTTTTTATTGTGATTTTGAGCTCTTCCATAGGAGCATGTGTTTGGAAAATTGTATTCTAGGGAAAGAATGCGATGAGATTTGGCTCTTATACATCATTCTTGTACTCATTATTATGATGTAACCAAATCTGTTGTTGATGAAAAAAATGAGGGAGAATAGTCATGCCATTATTTATGGGCTATACCTCCTGTCTCTGGTCGCAGCTAGAACTTTGTGGTGCATTCTTAATTCATGCTATAGTGATATATTGAAGTTTTTTGCTTTTGTGAAGAAATGTTTTTTAATCCCTTGTGATTGCAGGAAGGTAATGTAAAAAACCAACGAGAACATATTGTTCACCTATTAGCCAATGAACAGTCACGATTGGGCAAACTATCAGGGAATGAACCGGTACATGCACATTTTTTGTCTAGTTTTTCCTTTCTTTCTTTTTCGCGTATGACCTTTTATGCGAGCTCTTGCTGGTACTTGTGGGTTTCATCACTAGCCTAACCCAACTTGCTTGGGAAGTGCTTGTTGTTGTTTCATATTTCTGGGTCTTATTAATGTCCTCATTGTAACCCTCCACATAAGGGCTCTGGCGCTCTGCTTCAGTTCCCAGATGTTTTTTTTTTCAAAGTCTAACAATCTATGAGTTAGCACTTAATTTAATATTGTGATGATATACCATTTTTTGTTATGTAGTTAGCTCTGTACTTTGCAGACATATGCTTTTGTTTTTGTTTTGATTCAGGATGAATATATTTTTTTTTGTCGTTAGGCCATTCGTACATGATAGTGAACAAGTTGAGTTTCAGTCCTTTGATTTGTGCAATTATAATATGCCTTCATGTTTGTTAAAATGCTTTTCTGGAGTCATTTCTGAATTGATGAAGCTACTTTTTGCAGTCAAATAGAAACATTTTCTTACAGTGCTTTTGCACGCTTGAGATGTTTTCTGATGAATTATAAGTGATGACACACGCTTGTTCAGAAAATAACTAAAAAAAAATGATGTTGTACCCAACTGTTTATGCACCTTCTATCTGTTTGCTAGTCTTGGGTATGAATGGATGTTTGAACAAAACATTAGTAGAAACTTTCTCTTACTTTTATGCCAGCAATTCACACCTCTACTTTGGCAATGACACACTAGACTGTAAAGAGGGAAATAAGTGTATCTTGTGTTCATATCAAACATTCAATATCATTGGTCTTATGGTTTTCAGTTGAGAAGTTTCCTATCCTATGTCCTTACAACATTAGCAGGTTTCAGCCAATGGAATTTAAAATTTCTGATACATTGATTTTCAATTTATTAGATTTGCATGATCAGAGAACTGACCCTATAGGTATAGACATCATCCTAATACAGAGAAGTAAACAAAATTGCCAGGATCAGAGTTACTGGTCTTGTAGACATAGACATCCCTCTACTGCTAAGAAATATGTCCTGCACTTTATGTAATTCATCCGTGGCTGTTCCTTCCTACTCTAGTATATCATCTGCTTTTAGCTGTGCCCTTGTGGCCTTATTTTTCTATGGCATTTAACTTGGTCGACCAGATGTTGGTACATTATCTGACATTTGATTCAGAGAAGCATCCGTTTAACTTATACATGATAATATGTAAAAATTAAATGCGATTGGTTATTGGACCTTTCCCCATATTGCTTGAAGTTGTTCACACCTGTCCTTACTATTGAATTCATATCTTGACAGAAAATTGATGAAGGTGCTGTGCATGTTGTTTTCTCCAAATCACTTGATAACTATATCAAATGGTGCAACTATCTGCCAATTCGTCCTGTGTGGAATAAGTAAGTTTTTCTTAATATTATCTATAAAAATACCAAACTATTCATGCCTTATTTTTTTCTAAGATATTGTGTTATTTTCTGTTAGCACCGATTCTTTGACCAAAGAAAAGAAGTTGCTCTACGTATGTTTATTTTATTTGATGTGGGGAGAAGCTGCCAATGTACGATTTCTCCCAGAAGGTTTATGCTACATTTTTCATCATGTAAGTTGATTCAAGAGTCTAATGAAGTTCTCTATGTACATTCTTTATTGTACTATTTCTATCATGAAATTATATTGTTTATCACAATTCACAAGGCTAGGCTACACTAGCTGGACAGGGCAAATCTTTTCTTACAGATACACATATGACATGATGTGTCCATTTTCTATTTTTTCTTGTGTGTTGGTGCGAAAGCCCCCCCCCCCCCCCCCCCCCCCCCCCCCCCCCCAAACATGGCTGTCCCCTGGAATTCCATTATTTTCAGTTTCCACAACGAGTTTTTAGACGGAAATGATACAAGTAGCAAGAAAAAGGCCCTACAGGTTCAGAAGTAAAAACACTAGCTGATTACTAAAGACCAGCAAAACGTGCAGCACCCATAGCTGCTGAAACCTGATTTTCGAAATGCTAATAACCCGCTTAGATTCTGCAGTTCTATCTGATAGTTTTCTCCTGAGTAGAACAAAAGTAGAGTGCACTAGGCTTGTTTTTTCTCCAAATGGTTCTGTGGTGTTTTCCAGTTGTTGTCACTTCTCCATTGCTAGTTGGATGTGTCTACGTGGTGTATCCTTTCCGAACTGATTTGTGGGTGCTATTGGACAAAGAGGGGGGAGGGGGTGTTTAAAAATGCTTGCAAGTATCGAGGTTCTAGAGAAAGGAGGCTTAAAGTACGATGTGGTGAAAACCATTCCTTCATGGTTGCTCTGGGGGATGCATACGATGAACTGACTTGTGACCTGCTGCTATTGGGATCCTTTGCTTTGGCTTCTGTTTCTAGCTCTGCTTGAGCAGTATATTAGGATTTAGGAAAGGATCTCTGAGACACATTTTTAATAATTACATACATATCTTTACAAAACAATATTGGGGCTCAGGATGGATATTTGAAGTTTGTCACATTGGCATCCAATGTTTTTTTTTGATATTAGTCTGCATATCTGATCACTGGTACGACAAGATGCTGCAAAAAGTGGACAAAGTTTTTAAACACGCAAGCTGTGATGCCTGCCACAACTTATGTTGTCAAGATTCATCTTCTGTTTCAATTTTATAGTTGGCAAGGGAACTAGAAGAGGTGGTGCTGCGTAAGGACACAGCAGAGCCAGCCGAAAGCTGCAAATCTAATGATGGTGTTTCATTTCTTGACAAAGTCATTTCTCCTTTGTATGAAATCCTGGCAGCGGTAAGTGTGGCTGCTATATGACTACTAGGTTAGGTCCTGTAAGGTTTTCTGAATGTCAATTTTACTGCAGGAAACGAACAATAACAAAAATGGTCGTGCAGCTCATTCTGAATGGAGAAATTATGATGATTTCAACGAGTTTTTCTGGTAAGCTGATCAGTTGAGTTCTTGAGTTTGTTGATTTGAAACAGTACAATTAATTTTATAACCCTTTGCTCATTCTTTCTAGGTCTCTTAACTGCTTTAACCTAGGATGGCCATGGAATCTGAGCAACCCCATTTTTCTCAAAGCCTAGTAGAAAGGACAAGGTTTGTTTTATTGATCAGAGTCACAGTATTTTCATCTTGCAGTACTAGTAACCACATTATTAGTTTTTGCATGTATGTACATTTTTTGGGTTATTATCCAGTCCGGTACTAATCTTGGTTTACTTGTACTTTCGTTACTCTTCTCCCTCTTTCTTTTACTGCCATTTTTTTAAAAGAATTAATTGTTGGGTTTCATATCTAGCCTATCGCAACTCTGCTTGGGACAAATGCTTTGTTGTTGTTGTTGTATTATCCAGTCCGGTGCTGTGTTTTGCTCTTTGCCGATCATACCAACTGCAGGAGAGGTTTAGGCTTCAGTACATGTTTATCCTGGTATAAATATGAGTCCACACCATAATCATTCCATACCTTCTAGACCAAGATGCGCTGCAGCACCTTTCTTAATGAGCAACACAGAGCTGGCTTTCATTTGCTTGAATAGGAGGAGGTTCAAGGTTGCAATGGGATTTTGAGATTGGTTGTCACATAGATTTAAGACTATATGGAATAAGAGAGGAGTTCTGAAGTCGAAACTTCACTCCAGTTCCATTAGCTGTCATCTTAATCCTAATTTCTGCCCCCCCCCCCCCCCCCCCTCCCCCACGAACACACACACGTGCACACACACAAAAAAGATAACTGGCTCATTGGGTAGTTAAAGATGAAGAGGCTATTCTGTTTTCTCACCTTCTACAACAGTTCACGGTGTGAATACACTTCATAATCTATCATTTCAGCAGTCTACTGGATTCTTGCTATTTCATGTGATTTCTTTTACTGTTTTCATTACAGAATGCGGAATTTGTGTGCAGGGCTTGCTCGATAGAAACCATCATTATGGAAAGACATCATTTGTTGAGCACAGAACTTTTCTTCATCTTTACCACAGCTTTCATCGCCTTTGGATTTTCCTAATTATGATGTTTCAGGTAAACAAAATTTCCAATGACCTACTTATTATTTTGCTGAATTCTCGCATCGGTTTTATTTCCTGTGCAGATGCTGGATGCTAAGTAATGTGAAAAAGAAGATTTTTTGTACCTTCTTTCCGTTTGTAATATGTGTTATTTTACTATGTTGGTGATCCTTTGGCGGAACTCTTGCAAAGGTTTTACAGATCATCGACACAAAAAGTCCAAACCCAAAGCAAAATTTTATTCTGCATATTCAATTTTCACATTTAAATCGAGCTGATATCGACCGAAAGATTTCTTATGGGGAGGACAAAGACCCTAACTTCAGGGTAGTTTTGTGGGAATTCTCAATTAATAATGGCTTGTCTTTATTTTTATTAGAGGGGTAACATAGGAGCCTTCTCGAGACATTGAAAAGTATTTACTTTTTGTTTACCAGCACTTTAGCCTTTGTGAGTGATTTCATCTGTAACATTATGAATTCACTCACGTATGGGTTTTCTTACGAGTTTGAATTGCCTGCATGTGCAATTTTGTACATGCACGGTGCAAAGTCACCACCAATGATATCCTGAAAAAAATGTCGAGCATGGATCATGCAACTTCTTTTCTTATGAACATAATGGATTTTTCGTACTCTTATTCATCATAGCAGTATAGCACATCATTATGTAACTGTGGCATAATTGAAGTCTGATTGTATTTATTCAATGCAGGGACTAACAATCATTGCTTTTAACAATGATAGTATTGACAGAAGGACCGTGTTGCAACTTCTTAGCCTGGGCCCAACTTATGTTGTATTGAAATTTGTTGAGAGTTAGTACCAAAAATAATTTTGCCAATTATGATATGATTAGTTGTGTAAATTACCTTGCTGATGATTAGTTTCTTTTGCTACTTTTTTGTTTGGAGGAAGGTTTATTGGACATTCTGATGATGTATGGTGCTTATTCAACATCTCGTGGATCTGCAATTACCAGAGTGCTATGGCGATTCTGCTGGTTTACAGTAGCTTCATTGGCGATTTGTTACCTATATGTGTATGTTCTAGCCTTGTTCTAAAGTATGAAAATTTATTCATGCAAGGATTATTATTTGTTACATATATTAAAAAACTGAAATGGAGGATTACATCGATGGTCTTTTACCTTTGGGCAATGACATCACTGAATAATTGTGTTTACACAAAACTGTGGGGGAGTTTCCATTGTGTTTTCCTCATTAAAGAAAAGTTCAGTTCAAACACAAGGGTGAACAAACACCATATTGGCAAAATAATTGTACTCTTTGGCCTGAACTCCAAATTGGCATTTCATTTTTGAAAACTTTTTGCACAATTGTGTTACCTGAATTCGTTCAACCTAGGAATTAGGAGTTAATTCTTTTCTCTTTGTTATTTTGTCCATAGCATTTTGATGATAATTCTAATTGCTGATCATTTCTCAGCAAGGCACTTCAAGATGGGACACAATCACCAATATTCAAGATATATGTTTTTCTAATCGGTGCATATGCGGGTGTTAAGATGATTATCAGCCTACTTACGACAATTCCTTGTTGCCATGGTTTAACCGAGTCTTGTCACCGTTGGTCTGTTGTACGACTAGTCAAGTGGATGCATCAGGTTTTGGCCTTTTTTTTTAAAAAAAAATTTGTGTGTGTACATGCACATTCTTATTTCCTGAATATCTCATTTGTATACAACCTTTTCCACTAAGGATATCTGACACATGGTTTCTGTTAAAGGAGCAAAATTATGTTGGCAGAGGCATGCATGAAAGTGCCCTGGACTATATAAAGTAATGTCCTATAATCTTGAAGCCTAATGTTGTGATTCCGCTGACAAGTTGTAAATGTAACATTACTTCCTCTATTTATCGTGCAGATATGCCGCTTTCTGGATTGCAATTCTTGCTGCAAAATTTTCATTCACCTATTTTCTCCAGGAAAGATTTAGCTTTTGTTTTCCATTATTTTGTAAGCAGTTATTTGTGTTCTGATTTCTGAAGTAGCCTTTATTATGCAGATCAAACCTCTAGTGAAACCAACGAGAGCTGTAATCAGTTACAGAGGCTTGCAGTATGCCTGGCATAGCTTTGTATCAAAGGGTATGTACATCTGTTTTTTTTTTTCCGTCAGGACGTTCAGGACCCATAACATTTCATTTATTTGATTTACAGTAATTTTTTTGTCTTTTTGAATACATCTATCGCTTTCAAAATATTAATATCCTGATGAGATCATAAAGATGCACACTTAAATGTACAAAAAATGTTTTTACCCCGTAATGGATTGGAATTTCTCTGATTCAATCTTAATTGTGGTTCTTACATTGCTTGCAGATAACTATAATGCTTTTACAGTCATTTCTTTGTGGGCCCCGGTGCTTTCAGTAAGTAAACCATTCACTTTTAGCTTAAAGTTTGAACTGTAGTTATACTGTATTGGATGTGTTGGCACCATGCATCATCTTCTTAAACTAACTATTAGTTGATTATCTGCCTAGTTTCTCCTCTTGACCGTCTGTTGCCAAATTTCTCTATTCCATGCAGGCCTTACCATGGTAGTTTATGTTTGTAATAATTATTTACAAGACAATCTGTGGTATCCTGAGTATTTCCCATACACTGCCACCCTGAACTATGCTGACCAGGACTTAGAATTCTGAATTTTAAAGTAACCTTGGTTGGCACACTAATGAACGTAGTGCATGTATTATTATTATCCACTTTTACACCTTGGATCACCTCCATGATGGGTGGCAACCCATACACAATCCTTTAGCATAGTTGTCTCTTTGATTTTCACAGTAATCCCTGGGTATTTTGAGCGCATACCATGATATAAACTTTTGCTTCCAAAGACAGTCACCGCTTCGGCTTTCACCCTTCTGTCTCATATGGAGGTTATAAGGCTGTACAAATGATAGCACAAGTTTTATATGCAACTCTAATGCAACTTGAAGTAACCATGTTGGAGGGATCAAATAAGTACTGGGCCAAACATGGCCAATTGTGTGTTGGTTGTTACATTACCAGTGTGGTTTGTTGATATGACAATAGCAAGCTACTCCCTCCGTCCCCCAAAACATGTTGCTTTGTAGTTCATTTTTGAACTACAAAGCGACAAGTTCATGGGGACGGAGGGTGTATTCATTTTTCTCTTAGTTATCACTTATACAGTGTATGCCCCATTTTGCTTTATTCCATGGAGCCATATGACATATATGCAGTAAACTGTGAATTCATGTTGTCAATACATATATTGCATCATATCGTGGCTGACTTATGTGCGATGTGGATAGAGCGTCAGGATCTGGATGGAATTGTCCAAGCTATACTGTAGCTGACCTATTAGGAGCACATATTCATTTTTACATGTAGGTTGTCTTTGAAAATATTTTCCTTTATTGAGACAGCTACCCGGAAGGTCGCATACACTTATTTTACGGCAACTAACTATCCTGTGCTATTATGTACTTCAATCACTATCAGACCACCTTATGTTAGTTTAGATGTGTATTGGTTGTTTCCAATGATTTGCTTGTTCCTATTCTTTTTGTTGGGCTTATTGCAATTGCAGTTAGTTGCTTCTATGAACAGTGAATATTTGGAAATTAAATTATACTGAAATATTCTTTGATGCAGATATATCTTTTGGACATTCATGTATTTTACACTGTGTTGTCTGCTATATATGGATTTCTCCTTGGTGCACGCGATCGTTTGGGGGAGGTCTGCTCTTTAATCCTTTGTGTTATTGTGCTATTGTCATGCGACATATGGAGTTGGTTGTCGATTTGTTAAGCTTATTATTTTAGATTTTTGTTATGTATGCAATGCATTTCCTGTTTAATCAATTCATTCACGCTACAAGATGTTAGTCAATGTAAAGTTTATTTCATCATGCAAAATAAATGGAAAATAAATTACATAAGTTCTGTTGAATCTGTGTTAAGTCTGGCATTCCTCCAGTTCAATATACCCCATCTTTTCTTTTTTAGATGTCGTTTTATGCTCCCAACTCATACATCAATGTGACAATCCCTTTCCTCTTTTCTGTGATCTGTTTGCCACTCTCGATTGCATCCAGTTCATTATGCCTATTCAACTTTAAGTTGAGGTTAGTATACCTTCAAAACTACGAACATCTGTTTGGGATATGCAAAAAAGGTTCATGATACAATGTATAAATAAGAATGATTCAGTTTCTGCTTTGTCCTGGTCTTCTTTTCCCGCTCTTCCTCATCTATTTTACCAAACATACTGGTTATCAATTTTGATATTTTTTTGTATGGTTCTCAGATTAGGTCTATTGAAGCTGTTCACAGATTCTTTGAGAAGTTCCCAGAAGTATTCATGGACAAACTTCATGTTGCTATTCCCAAAAGGTTTTCAATGTTCTTTTAGTTACTTTCTTATTGCTATGTTGGAACTCGCTGAAGCTGATTTTAATCCTGATACAGGAAACAACTTCTATCATCTGGTCAGGTATGTGCCTTGAAGTTACCAATATTTACAATTACTTCAGTTATCAGTTAGGTTTCTGTTGGTAGAATCTTGGAAGCATGCTGTTATTCATATCTTTTTTGGCTATTGTGCATTTATTTTTTTTAAACAATATAGCGATGGTATGGTTCATACATTAACAAAATGCCATTGTTTAATGTTACTGACAAATTGACACTGGAAACACAAAATTACCAGCATACAGAGTTGAACAAATTCGATGCATCTAGATTTGCCCCTTTCTGGAATGAAATTGTGAGGAATTTGTGGGAAGAGGATTACATCAATATTGCGTAAGTAATCGTACTTGAAAAACAACGTCCTGTTTTCATGATTGACATATTTGGATATCATTTGACTGCTTTTGTTCAATGCAGTGAATTAGAATTGCTCTTGATGCCCAAGAATGATGGAATGTTACCTGTTGTGCAATGGCCACTTTTCTTGCTTGCGAGCAAGGTCATCAGTTAAAGCAATTTTAATAATATTTATTCTGTTTGCATGATTTGTGCATCTTGTCTCTGTTCTATCTCCTGAGTAATCACTTGCCCCTTCATCGCAGGTTTTCTTGGCCAAAGATATTGCAGATGACTGCAAGGACTCACAAGAAGAACTTTGGCTAAGGATATCCAAGGACGACTACATGAAATATGCTGTTGTAGAGTGCTTCCATAGCATCCAATATATTCTAACAACTATATTTGATAGTGAAGGACGTCTATGGTAATTATTTTTTTATATTTCATTTTCTATGTTTTTTATTTTAAGAATTCCACTTATAAGCTGAACATGTTTTTTCATGGCACATTGTACTTGAAAAATTTAGGGTGGAGATGATTTTTGGTGGTATTCGAGAAAGCATTTCAAGGAACAATATCCAGAATGATCTTCATTTCAAGAGATTGCCTAATGCTATTGCCAAGCTTGTTGCTGTATTAGGAATACTGGTATGTACAAAGTTGTTTTGTTTAGATTTGGAGTTCTATTTGGTTAATGCCTTTGTATATTTTCTTGGTGCAATCTTTTTGTATTTCTGAGTCAATAATCATAATTGCTATGAGATCAGCATGTTAACAATTCAGCTCTGTTTAGTTTCCCCTGTATAGAAAAGGTTATTTTCTTTAGAAACTGGGTATTGCATTTTTCATTGTGAAACTAGAATCCACTTAGGCCAGATAGAGGTGCTGTAAAATTTGTTTTGAAACGTACTAGCCCTCCCTCAGCCATTTTGACCTGCCCCTGGGAGACTTGAGTGGCAGATTCGTCTCTTCTTTAGATGGGTAAAGTATGCCTTTTTTTTCAGAGAGGTACAGAATCCAGTGATCTGCAAAAGGGAGCAATTAATGCTATCCAAGACCTATATGAAGTTGTTCATCATGACATGCTTTCTGTTGATATGAGGTATGTTATTTGCTTATATTTTCATTCATTCTAATATTTTTCTCAGCTATGTATGCCCTTCTATCATTGCTTTCCTAACCTCCTTTATTCATAAATGCTAGTGGTAACATTGAGGATTGGTCTAAGATAAATAGAGCGAGGGCTGAAGGCCGTCTCTTCAATAATCTCAAGTGGCCAAATGATCCTGGATCGGTATTGTTTGTGACCTCTGGATGCATTTTCTTGTTCATTCTTCATTGTTTATTTTCTCTTATCCCACATTTTGGTGGTCATTTTTTAATCGTTTGGTGCAACTGAATCCAGAAGGACATTATCAAGCGTCTATATTCACTTCTGACAATAAAGGAATCAGCTGCAAATGTTCCTAAAAATCTAGAAGCCAGACGGAGGCTTCAGTTCTTTACAAATTCTCTGTTCATGCGAATGCCTGTTGCAAGGCCTGTTTCGGAAATGTTTTCCTTTAGGTGAGGCCTCTTGTAGTTCCATTGTTGCTTGCAAATTTGGTTAAGTTTTTATTGGTAAACATTAGATCACTTGTTTCCATTAGATACAGTAGCAGCAGAGGATGCTGCTTTTGAACGTCAGAGCCAGGACTTTCCAGAATTGAATGTGCAGTTGCGGAAACATTTGTCTGTCTAAAACAAATAGTAACCAGTACAATAAATCAAGTAGGTAAAATAGGAAGTTGTTAAACATATTGACTTGGTGCGTTTTGTGCTCTGGAAGTAAGGTGTGCATCACCATGGGTACTGGGAAAAAGGTAAATTGGAAACAAAAAAAAATACTGAATAAAACATCAAATTTTCTGACTAAACAACTATGGAAAAGTTATCAACATGAGTCTTTATGCTTTTAAAGTGGGATATACAGCTTCATTGCTAATAAAAAACAAATGAACTTGAAACAAGACCAGAAGTAACAGATCCAGTTGGAAAGAGTGTCAATCCAATAATGAAGAGAAAAAAATTCTGACTTGAGGTAGCTGTGTGGCTGAGCCTTTAACGAGTTCAATTTGCATCTCTACGTTATATTTTTACAAGTATTTGAAATGTGTCTTCCTAGTAATAAAATTTTATTGGAAAGTGTTTGGCTTTTAGCTAGTTGTCTGACATTTTGAAATAGTGTGCCTTTTATTATATATATGTATACACATTATTTTAATATTGTAGTGGAAGTTCATTGTTCTCTGTTAACTTATTTTGCATGTCATCAACTGTGTTTTCCATTTGCAGTTCAGTGTTGCTCGCTTACGCGCCAATGATGTTCCTCATTTTATTTTGCAGTGTGTTTACTCCGTACTACTCGGAGATTGTTCTATATAGTCTGGCAGAACTTCAGAAAAAAAATGAGGATGGTATAACCACACTGTTTTATCTCCAAAAGATTTACCCAGGTCTGTTCTTCCCCTTTATTGTGATTTGTGAAGGATGAAAACAGTGCCTGGAATCTGGAGCAACTCTTTTGATGTGATTGTTTGAGATAGATCCTTCTTTTCATGCTCGATTCCTTATCCTTTAAATATGTCTGTTTGCATGTTATGATGTATATGTTTTTTTTAAAGAAATTTGAGATTCGTTTTATAAATGGTCATGTGTGTTTGCATTAAATATTAGTGCGTGCCTCCACCACTTAGGTTCCTTAGTAAAAAAAAAAAAAATCAAAATTGGTGTTTGCTTACTGGAACAGAAAATGCTACAAGTTATTGAGTGCGAGGGAGGTTCCAAGTTTTGAGACACATGAAGTTATTCTTATGTTCTCTTGAGATATTGTCTTATGTTTCTAATATACTTGACTCATGTAAACAGATGAATGGAAGAACTTCCTTACTCGTATCAACAGGGATGAAAATACTGCAGACTTTGAACTTTTTGGCAACCCAAGTGACATACTTGAGCTACGCCTGTGGGCTTCTTATCGTGGGCAGACTTTAGCACGAACTGGTTTGTTATCCTACAAAACATATACATAGTTCTCTTTTCCTTTTATTTACCCGACATTGTAAACAGCTGAAGTCTCAGCTAATTTTACTTCGTCTTGGCTGAGAGTGTACCCTGTCTATCTGGATATGAAATTGGGTTGAGTTAGCAGTTAGATGGCTGTATTTTTAGGTGTTTGTGGTGGCTGTTTTTTTTTGTGTCAGTAATACGTTGGTTCACTATTTATAACCATGCACCGTATGACTGCTGTTTGAAGCCATATGATTTTCCGATAGCATGAGAAAGATCTTCCGATGACATGAAAAATACAAATTTGTTGGTCCAATTCATATTTACTGAATCTCTTTGTAGAATCAATTGACATTAACCGTTTTTTTTAAACTGTGTTACTTGCAGTTCGTGGTATGATGTACTATAGGAAAGCCCTTATGCTACAGAGTTATTTGGAGATGATGCAATCTGAAGGTATTTGTACTTCTTAGTTCTTACCTTGGGGGATGCAAAACTGCCATCTATCTGCATGAATATCCCTCATGTGCTGTTTCCCGTTGCTAGACCATGAAGCTTCAGCTGGTTCAACAGATACACATTTTGAATTGTCTCCTGAGGCGCGTGGACAGGCTGATCTGAAGTTTACATATGTAGTTACTTGCCAAATTTACGGAAAACAGAAGGGAGAAGGAAAACCGGAAGCTGCAGATATAGCCCTACTAATGCAAAGGTGTTCATCATTTTATTATTTTTTCTTGAAGGGAATTCAGTAGGGGAAGCCCCCTGCTGTTCTTCATTTAATATGTTGAATCAAATTCTATTCGTTTCCACAAAAAATTGCACCTCTTCTCAAAATCACTTGTGGGACCTCATTAGCTATCTCCCCCGCACACACATGCACACACAACGGTCTATCTAGATTTTTTTGTTTCTACAGTAATTCACCACCATTAACAATTTAACCATGTTTTGTAGGAATGAAGCTCTCAGAATTGCTTACATTGACGAAGTCGAAAGTGTTAAGGATGGAAAGCCCAGCAAAGAGTATCACTCGAAGCTTGTTAAAGCTGACATTCATGGAAAAGACAAGGTCAGTCCTTTATGTTATTTTTTTAGCCTTTCAGATCTATCCTCCTTTTCAAATAAGCCATTTTTTGTTTAATACTTTAATCTCTATTGTCCTTATCTCATATATTGTAAGAATTATCTTTAATGGCAATATTCTTTTGTTCAGCTGTCGTTTTCTCTTTCTACACACAAGTGTTTTGGTCGTTAGCTCTTTGTAGACCCCCGGATAACAAGGAAAAGGGTTTTGTACTTGAGCAAACTCCTGCCTGGCATTTTGGTTGCCTTTCAAGTTATAGCTCTTACTTTTTTTTTCTGATCTGGATTTTCTATTAGGAGAATCTTTTTAGGATACATAACAGCAAAATCTTTTCAGAAAACAATGCAACACTGCTAGACACTGTGATCAGGAATTGTCATTCACTCATTCTAAGTGTTCACCTTTCTAAAACTAATATTGCAGGAGATTTATTCCATCAAATTGCCTGGCAATCCAAAACTTGGGGAGGGAAAACCAGAAAACCAAAACCATGCCATTGTATTCACCCGTGGAAATGCAGTGCAGACTATTGATATGAATCAGGTATACAACTTTGCTCAATTTTCCCAACTTCAATCCTTGGATTAACTACTATAGTTTTGCTTTAAACTTTTTGCATTTCAATATTCTATAAGTCTTATGTTATATATGTGATATATCAACATCCATTTATATAACACTGGTCTGTTTAGCCCTGTTTTTTTAATTGATTCCTTCTTTTCTTCTGGATTCCATAAATACTATTGTTTCTGTAGAAGGAAATCTAAGTCAGGATCACACTGTTAGGTGATCTCCCCCCCTGTGTTCTGGGCCAGCCGGGTGCGCCTAGGCCCAAACCTGGTCGGGTTGGACTAGGATTGCATGGACCAGGTAGGGAGTAGATCAGATCACGTCTGATCCGACTGATCTGATCTGATTAGATGAGTCTGTTTAAAAGTTGATCTGTTCAGTTAGGAAACTGATCAGATTTGGTTTTATTCGGTTCTGTTCAGATCAAAATGGAGTTGGAAAGTTTAGATAGGGTTGGTGTTAGTTTCCATCTAGTAGAGGTGTAATCCTTTTTAGATGGAGTTCAAATAAGGCCACATAAACAAGCTATAAATACCCTCGGTATTCGGAAAATAATGAATTCCCTCTAGTTATTCCTATTTTCGCGTCCGGAGTACCAAATTTTTGATATTTAGAGCCAAAGGTTGAAGATCCAATCCAATCTTTCCGGGGGCAGCCAATCCGGAAGCACAGTCAGCGCGCGACCGCGACGATCAGGAGGGGCGAGCTGTAGGGCAGACTCACGGTGAGTGTTGCCCGAAGTGCAGGCGCAGTCTGCACGTGTGAGTCCGGGCCATCGAAGCCAGGCGACGCTTGCCAAGGGACAGTGCCGACGCTATTCTTAGGCGTAGGAGACCTGAAGGCGCACGTGGTGGCACATTGGCAAGGACCACCACGGAGGCCATGCGGCATGGTTGAGATGAGCTGGAGCTCAATGTCTGAGGCATGTGATGCGCGGGAGCGTGGCCGGCAACCGACGAAGGTCGTGGCTGTGCGACTCAGAGTGGCGGCCATCGACGAAGTAGCAACTTGATCAGAGGAGACAAGACATCTATCTGCATGGTGTGGACTGAACTAGAGGAGACAGGACATCTTGCTGCATGGTGTGGACTGAACTAGAGGAGACCACGACGTTGGGCTGGGCTAGGGCTGTGTGGCCAGGGTGAGCAGCAGCTGGGCCATCGGTGTTGGTCAAGGATTGCGACTAACAGCTTGCTGTCCTCAGCAGAACCAGCGGAGTTCAGCGGCAGGCTGTGTCTCGAGGTGGCCACGTGCTGGCCGGAGTGGCGCGCAGAAGGCTGCGCGGGCTGCGCATGAGGCTGACGAGCACGTGATAATGGTTGATAGAAGGCGTGATGACAGCTAAGATCGAGGGGATCTGAAGCGGTGCGGCAGGATCCGACAACCTTCTCCCACAGCGGCTCGGTCGTGCAGGATGCTCGGTTTGAAGGTGTCTCGACACACGGGAGGTAACAGGTGCGCAACATATGGCACACAAGGACACGTGATGAGGACATGGCAGTGGACACTAGAACGTTGGGCGGCGGCTCAGATCGGGAGGATATGGAATGATGCACCTGGGCTTGACAAACTTCTCCCATAGTTGCTCGGGCGCGTGGGAGGCTCGTTGCGAGGGAGGTTCGACATGCGCATGAAGGTTCGACATGCACATGTGTGCAAGTGTCGAGGTCAGGGGCAGAATGTTGAGTGATCTCTCCCCTTGTGTCTTGGGGTAGTGGGGTGCGCACCAGGTAGGGAACAGATCGGATCACACCTGATCTGATCTGATTAGAGTAGTCTGTTTAGGAGTTGATCTGTTCAGTTGGTAAACTGATAAGATTTGGTTGGATTCAGTTTCAATCTAGTAGAGATATCATCCAATCTAGATGGACTTTAAATAAAGAAACATGTACCTGTAACAGGCTATAAATAGCCTAGGTATTTGGAGAAGTAAAGAATCCCCTCCGGTTATTCCTCTTCTCGCGTCCAAAATTTTAACACACACTTTTTCTGTTCTTAGTATCCTCTTTGTTTGGAGGCCAACTCTTTCTTTAGTGTGTGAAATGATAAAAATGTAGACATGGTCGATCATTTGCTGATATTGTCACTATTTGACTAGGATTAATGTAGCAATGGTTCAATGGGAATTGTTGTTGCATTTTTTATTCATTACTCATTAGAGCTGTGTTATTTTCTTTTGTAGGATAACTACTTCGAGGAGGCACTTAAAATGAGGAACCTGCTCGAGGAGTTCTCTCTGAAGCGTGGCAAGCATTTCCCTTCAATTCTTGGTGTGAGAGAGCATGTCTTCACTGGAAGGTATTATTTCGCTAAATTTTTACTGAAGTGGTTGCATTGGCTACTATACCTGACAGCAGTTTATTTTTATAGCGTTTCCTCGCTGGCCTCATTTATGTCAAACCAGGAAACTAGTTTTGTGACATTGGGACAGCGTATTCTTGCGAATCCTCTGAAGTAAGGGTTTTACACACTGTATTTTCTATTTCATGTGACTGTGGTCCACACATGTAACTTGTAACATTGTTTTTGGCAGGGTAAGAATGCACTATGGCCATCCTGATGTTTTTGATAGGATTTTTCATATAACAAGAGGTGGAATCAGTAAGGCCTCCCGCGTCATTAATATCAGCGAGGATATCTATGCAGGTTAGACTTGTAACCTTTTTCTGCCTTTCTTCATTCTCAGAGTTGTGTTCAGTCTCATTCATTAAGCTACCGTTTACTCATCGTTTTAGATTATGATGTATTCCTTATGCAATTCTTAGTATATTTTCTTAGAATATTAAGCAATCATGCCCCCCTTTTAAGAGTATGGTGCTGAGCTTACTGTTCATCTATGAACCACAGGATTCAACTCTACTTTGCGCCAAGGAAGCATAACTCATCATGAGTATATTCAGGTTTCATTTTTCTTCTTAATATTAAACCCTTTTGCTTAATTGTTTCCATTCACAATACATTATTGCTGACCAATAGCTGTAACAGTTAAGAGAATTTGACACCACATGGCCCAAAATAGGCTATAAGTGGCACACTCACGTAGGGCAGACACACATCTGCACTATGACACTAAGGGCATGTTCAATGGAAGATGCTTAGAATTAGAAGAGGTGTTTACAGAGAGAAAACTATTAAGTGTCTGTATAAGAACTCGGTTCTACAATGCAAATGGGTGCTTCAATAGATCTAATCGTCTTGCTATACACCTTAAGCACGAGGTGCAAAGTTAAGCAATCAGCACTCTTTCCTTCATATAAGCACCAACTGCTAAAAATAAACTGGTTTTCATATAAGCACTCTTTCCTTCATATAAGCACTCTTGTCGACCCCTCTGTCCACCTCGTCGACCCCTCTCTCCACCTCACCGACCCCTCTCCTCCTCGCCGACCCCTCTCTCCTCCCCGCCACCCTCGACCCCTCTCTCCACCTTGCCGCTGTTCGCCTTGGTGGTGCACTGGCGCGACGCCCTTCATCTCCGCGTTGCCCAACTTCGTTGTTTTGCAGCCTCGTCGAGCTCGGCTTGTCTCGCTTTGTGCGGAAAGTTTCCGCTTGGCGAGAAGCAACCATCGACGATTTCGAGGCTGCTTGGTTTGACGATGCCCTGTAGTAGTCTTGATTGTAGAGGGCGTGATAGTGTTCCATTGCGGGTGTCTACAGTTCTTCCAACCTATATTTTAGCGGTAGTAGGCTGGATAGAGGTGCCCAGTGCGACCGGTCTTAGAAAGTTGGTTGAATAACTAAAGTGTTTTTTTTTCTTCAACATCATCACATCACATCGCAATGAAAAAGACTATCTTTGTTATGGACAATAGCCGAGCTTTATGGGCTGGCGCGTCGGTTACAGTTAGGGTTTTAGGTTAGTCTCCTCTATATAAAGAGGGTCATTGTGTATTCTTGAGGTCAAGCAAGAAAATATATCCTAAAGACTACTCAGAGCCTCCAATGGATGGCGGGTTAGTGGATCTATCTTGCTTATTATCCCTCACATCATCCCAACCATAACATCTTGTTATTCAAAGCCAACCCATATGTGGTGCTAGGGATGAAAATGGTATGGTAAATCCCCATTCCGTCCGATGCTATTTTCGAAAATTTTCGACGCAATTACCATTTTCGACAATTTCCGAAATTTTCGATTCGATTACCGTTTTTATCGGACAATAAAATTTGGTAAACGGAACGAAAATGATTTGGGCTGATTTCCGACCGAATTGTCGGAATACCGTATTTTAATGGAAAATTTCCTTACAATAACCGAATAATTTCCGAATAGTAGATTGGATCTAATGGACTGACATGCAATAAGCTCAATTTTTTATTTTTTTATTCGGACACTGTTTTGTATAAGAAGTTAACTTTAATTACATACAAATATTTATTTACTTTAAAATGTGTTTCTAAAGTGGTTTTGTTTCATATTGAATTTTTTTAATAAAATGAAAGTAAAATTTGTTGTCTCATATTTTGTGCTTAAGTTGTTGATGTTATAGATGAATAATATTTTGGTGTGTTGATTCCGAATAAATTTGAAACCGTTCCGATATCGACATACTTTCGATCCGATGTATCAGTTTTTGATATTTCCGAAATTTCCGATACCGTAACCGTTTCCGATGATATCGTTTCCGATTCCGTTTCCAGAAATTTTATATGAAAATGAAAACGATTTCACTATTTTTCCGTCCGTTACCGACCGTTTTCATCCATATGTGGTGCCACTGCCATCAAACTCCAAATCTCACCCAACCCATCTACTGTTTCAATCTAAACCTACCATGACAGCCAAGGTTGTAAATGGGCGCCTAGGCGCCTGCGGGGCGCCTAGGCGTTCGACCTGGCGGCGGCTGCGGCAGAGATCTCCGGTGGTGGCGACGGCTACCTTTGGCGGGGGTGGCGGCGAGCGCTGCGGGCGGAGGTTAGCGCTGGGGGCGGATGCGGCATCGGGAGTAGGGCGGCGGGCATCGGGGGGAAGGATGAAGGCTGTGGCCACCGGTTGGGCTGAACGATTCGACCCAGCTAATCTGGATCGTTGGATCTCATTTGACGGTCTAGATTTTAGATGAGGGGTTATGTAAAACTAACCCTAACATTGTTTCCTATTCTCCCCCACTCTCTCTTACCTCAACAACCCGGCGGCGGCAGAAGAAAGTGGCAGCGGCGAGGAAAATGTTGGCGGTGCGCGGCCTCGTGGCGGCTTCGGGGACAACGGCGGCGGTGCGCAACGTCAAGGGTGGCGGCGGACAACGGCAGCAGGGGGACGAAGGCAGCAACGGCGGACGGCGACGACGGACGGCGGCGGCGCTCGTTCCAGGCGAGGCGACCATCCATGGCCTCCGTCTTGGAGCGACTGGACGCCTAATCGCCGCCTAGGCGATGCCTGGACAACACTGATAACAACACAAAAGATCGAGGAGATTACCGAACGGATCATGAAGATTTTTGCACAGGTCAAGGAGATTAGTGCCATGTCCTGATCACTCCGCGACACCATGCACGAGATACGTGCCGACATGAAAGAATTCACTGATACGGTGGAGATCATGGCATGCATTGGTTCCTCGGTGGCGGCGGCTGAAGTTGAGGCACCTGCGCCTGCAGCTGTTCTCCTTCTCCCCACAGACTCGCCGATGCTGGATAAGAACTTCTCCTTTGGCTCGACATCTCTGCGCTGTCGTTGGTGAATCTGCTGCCTATATGTGTGCGGCAGGAAGACCGTCTACTAGGGCCCTTGCCTCTGTGGAGGTTTCAGACAAATAGGGATCTCCGAGCTGCAGGTTCTGCCTCCTGTGGCATATATGTAAGCGCCACCGGTGGGTTCTAGTGTGCCTTTGGTTGTCAAATGGACCAATACAGAGAAATAAAGGCAGGCTAGGAAAGCACAAAGGGCAAAGTCGCAGTTATCAAATATGCCCAGTGCTGGTCCCATGCAACAATCGGCATTATTTAGAGCTTTACATTGAGGGATATATGCCTCAATGTAATGGATTTGGTTACCAGCTGGCAGGAACATACGGACTCATGCGGGTACCTCCTATCTCATTTGCAAAATCAAGCCACCTTCCATAATATGGTCCAACCTGTGAATCAAGGAAACTCTTTAAGAGGATTCAATCCTGAACTATCCCCCAGTTCAGTTCACAGATCATTTAATGCAATGCAGCTTGGCAACACTTATCCTACTGTCCCTGGTATGTAATATCCTGGTGGCCTTATGAACAATTGTCCTTTTGGAAAATTTCACAATTCAATGGAAGTTCCAAGTGCAAATGCCAATCCTACCATACTTTCCAGTCCCAGCAAGAATATCAATGGGCAGATCGATGCAGCAGTTGCTGAATTTCTTGGTATTTACATTCTCAGACCGAGATGTAAAAGGTCTGATTTTGAATCATTTCTTTAGTTGTGTAGTCGAGATGTGTAATTCATCCAACCATCAACTGTAGCTCGAGGGCGAGATACTCAAAATGGGGGATGTGTAATTCATATAGTTGTGTAGCCGGGCTTTATGGGCTGACTCGGCACTGTATCGGCGGCTAGAGTTAGGGCTTTAAGTTAGTCTCCTCTATATGAAGAGGGTCATTGTGTACTCTAGTAGTCAAGCAAGAAAATATATCCTATAGACTACTCAGAACCTCCAAGGAAGGACAAGTTAGTGGATCTATCTTGCTGATTATCTCTTCTCTAATCCCAGCCATAACAATCTATCGGTACATAATCCTGCTAGTTCCCAAAGGAGGCTAGTAGCACCCATCTTATGTTATGGGACAAATGAAGTGAGTTAGGGGGGTTTAGGGTTATCTATTTGACGAATATTTCATATTTTCTTAACCAAACTATATGTTGCCTTCAATCATTCTGAATTTGACCTGTCAATAAACTTAAGCATGTTTTTTTTATTCAGTTGCACAGGCAGTATGTTACTTGATCATTGATTTTGCATGTAACATTTTTTCGTTGCGGGATTGGCTGGGGTAGATGAGACAGTTGAAAGAAACCGGCTAGTAGCCCTACCTTTTGGAGGCTCCGAGTTCTGACTACTCTTTTAGATTTCTTCTTGCCTTACAATGAAGATAATGTGCTCTTTATATAAAGCAGCACATAACTGGTAACTGACAGATACTAACAAAGTAAATCTTAATATCATGCGTGATAACAAGGGACATACATGCGTTTGCCCAACTAACCAGGAAGCTATCGAAACTAACGAACCATTGGATTGACGTGACTAACTATGATCAAGGCTTGTATTTAGCCATGCAGCTGCAGCAAAGGCACTTTCTCCTTGACATGCGCTGCTTCTTCTTGGCTAAGCTTCATGCTGCTGCTGCTGCTGCCTGGACTTGGCCACCTAATAGGCCCAAGGCCCATAACAGTTAGCTGAGTGAAAGGGCCAGTCAGAAATTCCCTGCCCCACTGATCCAAGTTTGATTTTTTTACATGTAACCATTGCTTAACCTACACCAGCAGTCCAGTGAATATGACAGGCTCATTGAACATCTTGAGCAGTACTCCTTTACTGAGTAGATTAATTATTACTGGTGGTAGATTGCTTTGCTATTCTGCCACATAATGACCTCCATACCCATCCACTGTTCTAATTTATGTTGGGCAATACTGTGCTGTGTTGCAAACACTCTACTTATGTTCAATAACAATTGTGTAGGTTGGTAAAGGCAGAGATGTTGGGCTTAATCAAATAGCATTATTTGAAGGAAAAGTTGCTGGAGGCAATGGTGAACAAGTGCTTAGCCGAGACATATATAGACTTGGACAGCTTTTTGACTTTTTCAGGATGTTGTCCTTCTATGTGACAACTGTTGGGTTCTACTTCTGTACTATGGTAATCAGATCTGTGTTACTTGTTTCATTTAATGTACTGACTTCTGGACCCATTAGATCATGGTTACTTGATTCATATCTTTTATGTACTGACTTCCCTATAAACGATATGTTCCCTAAATCAGTCTTTGGGTAGATGTTATCGAAGGTGTTATTCTTGTTTTTCTCTTTTGCAGTGCCTTGTATCTTATCCTTTATTTTTTATACTTTTGATTCCTTGCTCAAACTTATAATATAGCAATTCATTTTTATCTATTTGAGGTGCAATGATAAAACTAAACGCATTCAAGAACATAAATGTCATTTATGCTTCTTATTGATCTTGAGTCGTCTGCTATTTCCCCCCTGCTAATCCTTAAAGCTTATGGTCTTAAACTGGTTCTTTTGCAGCTAACTGTACTGACCGTGTACATATTTCTCTATGGGAAAACCTATCTGGTAAGTTGGGATATCCAATGATTATCCATTCAAATTTACTGTTTTCAACTGTAGTATCTCCGTGTGAATATCTAATGCCAACTCATTTGATATATATACATGCATTTTTCCATCTGCTGTTGTTGATGTCGTCATGAGGTTTACAAAATCAGGGGATATGTCTGTTCCTCTAGTAAAACAAATGAAACCATGCCACTTTGCACCTTTTTCTTTTTTGATATTTTAGATGTTCGTTACTGCATTGATATTTTTGATATATATATATATATATATATATATATATATGGAGAACTTAGGATTATTTAGACCGTTAGCAGATGTTTATGGGAAAACGGCTAGGTACTAGGAAACATGCAGATGAGGATATTTAAGGTGTCTGCGTTGCATTCAATTCAACACAGATTGCTGTTACTAGTCCTAAGATGATATGAAACTATAATGATCAATGCAACAGAACACACTTTTTTTTAATAAATACAGTTATGGTCTTGATTATTATAAATACAGTGTATTTTTACTCTTATCTTACTTTCTATTACTTCTCTTCAAAAATTGTTGGGTTTCATTTCTACAAGTTACCTCTTTGTTGTTTTGTTTTTTTTCTCTTTGAAAAAGTCAGGTCGATATAATATATGTTTTACAAGGTTTTTAACTCTATGGCATTAAATAGGGACATTTTTTGCTCTAATATATGATTTTCTTAACCAATAGAAGCTGCAACATAAGTGGCTAGCATAAATAAGTATTTAAAAGGCTTGAAGGTTAGTGACCTTTGACCATTTTAAAGCAGCCATTGGTTATTAGAAATTTCAGCACAGTCCATGAAATGTTTTAAAGTACCAATTTATTAGTTTATATTAGTTGAGAAGTATAAAAATAGCGGTCAACATTTACTTCTCAATGACTAGAGTATATGTTTTTTCTAGGGATAGCGGAGATAATGTCAACATAAAAGAGATATTTTTTCTAGGGATATTTCCTTATATCCAGTTGGGATAAAATTTTATCCCGTTACTGCCACAGTTAAACTTATATCCCTTTAATGCCATGGAGTTAAATTTCATCCCTCTAATGCGCTTCCAGTAGCATCTACGGGAACAAAAACAAGGTTATTCCCTAACGGCATTGAGGGGATTGGAAATTTAATTGAATGCCATGACAGGATATCAGATTTTATATTGGCAGTGTTGGGATTCATGTTTATCACAAATTCACAATGGCATATAAGGAAATATTCTTTTTTTTTTCCAAATACGGTAAAAGCACACTGATGATAGCACTGCATAATTGACTTGCGTGGAATGTGGATGTAATCCTGTGTTGTCTCTTGAGTTCTTGGAACTTGCAAGCTTCCATATGTCACTTTGCACACGGATGGGCTTCCTCAACTATTAAACATTGTATTATTTTGAAATATAGTATGAAAAAACTTTTTGCAGCCACATGTTTGGCAGCATAACATAATTTACTGCATCTATAAATTATGTATGTTGCCTCTTTAGATTTTATACTCATCTTACCATCTTTGGGGATTGTTGTCCTGATGTGTTTTTTAGGCCTTATCTGGTGTTGGAGCATCAATTCAAAACAGAGCGGATATATTGCAGAACGCAGCCTTGAACGCTGCTCTCAACACTCAATTTCTTTTCCAGATTGGTATATTTACTGCAGTTCCCATGATTCTTGGTTTTATCCTGGAATATGGTGTCTTGACGGTATTCCCTTTTCACTGCATACTTCTGGTTTGGCCTTGTGAATTATGTGCAAGTACTATATTTTATGTTTGTTGCTTTTGTTTCTACAATAAATGTAGTCCTTTCATTGAATTATTGTTAGAAAGACATAAACATGTTTGAATTGAATCATATTCCTTCGATCTTCCATATTCCAATCTAGTTTGTAGCATGAGTAATGACTTTATGTTATATGAAGTCCATATTCCAATCTTCTTGATGAACTGAGTCTCCCTCAGTTGGTTAATGGTGTGGGTGTACACCCTGACCACCCAGGTTCGAATCCCCTTGAATGCGAATTTGGGTGCGTTTTTTCTTCTTAATATAATGTCACCTAGCTCCTCCTATGTTGGTTCAACATATTCCAATCTTCTTGTTATGCTAATGGAACCTACCTCTCCACTCTCGTGGAATCTTTGTACTCTTTGTATCTTATGTGTTAATGTGTGGGATGCAGGCTTTTGTCCAATTTATTACAATGCAGTTCCAACTATGCTCTGTATTTTTCACTTTCTCTCTTGGAACAAGGACCCACTATTTTGGGCGCACAATACTACATGGAGGTGCAAAGGTAGAGTTTTGAAGGTGTTGCTCATGAGTTTCCCGATTTCTTGATATTCTTATGACATTTTTCTTATGAATTCCCAGTATAAAGCTACTGGTAGGGGTTTTGTGGTACGTCACATCAAGTTTGCTGAGAACTACCGTCTTTACTCTCGAAGCCATTTTGTCAAAGGGTTTGTTATCACCTGATGTAACTTCTGAGTTACTTGTGCAGATGCGCTATTGCATTATTTTTCATGGTGTTCGTTCTTTGGTTTTGTAGGATGGAAGTTGCACTTTTGTTGGTGATCTTTCTAGTGTATGGTTTTAATAACGGTGGAACAATTGGCTATATTTTACTTTCAATAAGTAGTTGGTTTATGGCAATTTCATGGCTTTTTGCACCCTATATCTTCAATCCATCTGGATTCGAATGGCAGAAGTAAGAAGCTAAGCATTTATGTAATCTTTATTCTATAGTAAGTTATTTGAATGTGTCAGGTTGAAGATTAGAACCCCTTTTTGCCTCTCAGGATCGTTGAGGATTTCCGTGACTGGACCAATTGGCTGTTTTACCGTGGTGGTATTGGTGTTAAAGGAGAAGAAAGCTGGGAAGCCTGGTGGGAAGAAGAATTGGTAATGCAGAACAGCGTGTATTTGCTTCAACCTCCGATTCTTAATATATTTGTTGTTCATATGTGTAGTTCATCATTATGTCAACACCTCAATACTGTAGTTTTTGTTCATGAAACGTTACCTTTATCCTTTAGGGATCTTCTATTACACTTGATAATATCATGAGAACCTGTTCCCTTGCTTTGACATTTTATGACTTTGAATACTTACTTGCATGGAGGCAAAGTAGATTGTTTTGCTTTTCACAAACTCCTGCACAAAAAAGTACCCACTTCATCTCCAAAAGTTTGTCGTTTTCTAGTTCATTTTTGAACTAGAAAGCAACAATTTTGAGGACAGGGGAGTATTCCTTAATGCCATGGCTATGCTCCCATTTACTTTAATTTTCTTTTGATATAACATGGCTGAAAAAAAAAAGGAAAAATAAGTCTTCACCAGATCTATACATATATTTTTGGTATGAAGAGGTTTCAAAAATTGACTGCCGGATATAGTAGAAAGCCAACAGTGTTGAAGACAGTTCATTTTGATATGCATCCTTTTCAGGCACATATTTACACCACTCGAGGGAGGATACTAGAGACTATACTGAGCCTAAGATTTTTCATCTTCCAGTTTGGAGTTGTTTACCACATGAATGCAGCCAATTCAGATACATCTTTACTGGTATGTTAATGTTTAGCTGTCCTTTTTATTGACACTAAATTTTGTGCCATACCTACACTATGTTGGAAATCTAGGAATAAGAAACTCGCAATTTTCTTAATTTATTCCTTATATATATAGACTCTTACTGGTAAGAAAACATCCCTTAAACTGTTTAGGACTCTTAACCAATCTGGACTCAAACTCTAACTCTATCTCTAAAGTCTATCTCTAACTCTTTTGTAATCTTTTATTAATTTAGAATGTGTGATTAAGTCAACAATCATCTCCTTAATCACGTTTTCTAGGCACACACACTTTTAGGGTGGACACTACACCCCCATGATAGTCACTCCACCCTGCACAGCTTAAAAGATGGGTACTACATCCTTTGAGATCGGCACTACATCTCGGACACGAATTTTGGTTGGACACTACAACCCTTTGGGGTGGGCACTACACTCCTCAGGTGGGCACTATACCTCTCCTGCACGACTTTGGGACGAATACATCATCTCTGGAATGAATACATCATCCTGTACACTGACACTTTTGAGACGAACACATCATCTCTTGGACGAACACATCATCCCCTCGAAACGAACATATCATCCACTGAGATGAACACATCACCCCTAGCACTCTTCGCACGTGCACCTCTCTTGCCACGAACCATCTTCGGTCTTGACATGCACTTGATTCTAGCTATTTGCAGATCCAATCCGTCCCACGAAGCCCAACCAGCTTCTCTTTTCTGTTGCCGTCTTTTCTGTTGCCCACACCAGGCCCAATTAGCATCGTACTAGACCCAATTGTGGTCCTCTTCCACCTTCGGTCCTTTGTGCATGGGCCCAACCCAATAGCTTGTTTGGTCCTTCCGGTGTTGTCCAAGCGTCGCCTAGGCGTTTAGTCGCTCCAGGCCGAACACCATGGCTAGTCGACATGCCTGGAGGAGGTCGAACACGGTGCTGGGAGCAGGTCAGGCGCACGCTGGGAGACAAGAAGATCAGTCGCGACACTAGGAGGGTGGGAGGAGGTCGGAGATGTCGCTGGGACGCTGGATTAGGTCGAGGACGGCGCTGGGAGGTCGGAGCATAGTCGGGGGCGGCGCTGGGATCCGGAGGAGGCATAGTGTTGTGGGAAGACGACTAGGGTTAGGGAAAAAGAGGATGGGTCACACCTTTAATTTTTGGCCTAGCCCAATAAACCTACCAGTCTAGCCGTCACCTTCAAGCTGCCCACGATCCCGGCGGCGCCCTCCCTAATCCTGGCGGTGCAATCTTCGTTCGGCGCCCCCCTCTCCCCTCACCGTCTCCCCTCCTTGACTCGCAGTCGCCATGCCCCCCCTCGACCCGCCGCCGCCCCACCCTCAGCCCACCGTCGACCATCAGCTGGCCAGTCGCCTAGGCACCTAGGCGAGCGCTTGGGCGTCTAGGTGCTCGGCAGGCGCCTAGGCGTCCAAAGCTCTAGGCAGCAATTTACAACCTTGGGTCCTTTTGGGTACTCCTCACTCGACATTCCAATCTGGCCCAGTTGCATTCATTCCAGCCGTCCCAGGTGACCAAAAACATCCTGCACCAACCCAGTTCAATTCATTCCAGCCTGTCCAGGTGATTGAAACATTCTGCACGACAGGACCATGCGTCCCAGTGACGGCTCTTCCCCTCTCCATCGATCCTAATCTTCCTCCGATTTTGCCAAGGACGTTGAACGCCTCGAGCTCTTACTCCTTCCTCGCATGGCTAAGTCGTCGTCCTCTCTGCTCCTGTTGGTCCACGCCGCGAGCTCTCTGGCTGGAGCACGGGCGCACGTAAGCACGCCTCCACCGCTCGATGTCTTGCCCTGTCTTCCCCCGCGCCTGCACGTGCTCCACCTGTTTTTCTCTCCCAGTGTTGTTGCATGTCCATAGGCTCTACTTCACACGCGTGTCTCCTACCATGGGGATGACAGGTTCTCCGTTGTGCCTGTTTGCGAACCGCAAATCCACGCGGCCAATTCCGTCGAGTCGCCGATGGTCGATCCACTCTTTCCGTCGAAGAGACGAAGTGCACGCCCCCTAGTCCCCGATTCCCGACGCTTCCGCGCGTCTGGTTCCCTATGTGGATCCGCGGATCTCCGATGTGAACTCCACGATCCTACCAGAGTTGTAGGTGACCCGCTGAAAAACACTATGGAGCAGACCTACCTGCGGCCACCCTTCCCCGAGAGCATGTCCTCCCGGGGAAGGATATTGGATCTCAAAAAAAGAATGAATTTGATACCAATTGTTGGAAATCCGAGAATAATGAACTCAAATTTTGCTTAATTTATTCCTTGAGATCTTCCAGGTAAAACTCTTACAGATAAGAAAACACCCCTTAAACTTGAGAGTGACAAGTAATTGGGATGGAGGGAGTAATTCATTTGCATGATTGACTATGGAAAGGTGGGTAGATATGTACTCCCTCTTTTCTCGAAAGTTTGTCGCTTTGTTATTCTAAAATAAACTAGAAAGCGACAAACTTTCGAGAAAGGAGGGAGTTGTTCATTTGTGGCAGTTCTTGGGTCTACCCATGACCCAAGAAGTGGAGAACTTGCATCCCTGGTTAGCCTCTTGATGGTTCGTTTCTTGGCACTGCAGGTTTATTGGATTTCATGGGCTGTGCTTGGTGGCCTTTTGTTCCTCCTGTTGGTATGTGGATTCCATCGTATATTAATTTTTACTTGCTTGTACACATCCAAGTGTTAAATTGTGTTGCTTTTGTGTTCAGGTTTTTGGTCTGAACCCCAAGGCTATGGTGCATTTTCAATTGTTCCTGCGTCTGGTCAAAAGCATTGCACTGTTGATGGTTTTGGCGGGTTTGGTTGTGGCGATAGTGATCACAAAACTCAGTGTGACTGATGTATTTGCTTCCATTCTAGCATTTGTTCCAACTGGATGGGGAATTCTTTCGGTAAGTTTTGTGCTAAATGTTTCCTGTGTAGTCTATTTTGTTTATAGTTGCACCAAAACACCTGACGTTGAAAAGAATGTGTTTGCATTATTGCATAACACAGGCTAAATCGTTACTGTCAAATGCCAAAAGTTCTTTTCTTGACAGAGTCCTTGTTTCTTATCTGCTCTTTTACCTGTCTTTTTTACCAGTCAACTAAAAAGATACTCCCTCCTTTCTCAAAAGATTGACACCTTCTAGTTCATTTTTGTACTAGAAGATGACAATCTTTTAAGAAAGGAGGGAGTATATGTTTGATTAATCCTTATATCTCTCATCTCATTCTTTGGTTTCACAGATTGCTGTGGCATGGAAACCTATTGTGAAGAAGTTAGGTTTGTGGAAAACAGTGCGCTCCATAGGTCGCCTGTATGATGCTGCCATGGGGATGATTATTTTTATCCCGATAGCCATCTGTTCATGGTTTCCGTTCGTATCCACGTTCCAGACACGACTTCTGTACAACCAGGCTTTCAGCAGAGGTTTGGAGATTTCTCTCATCCTTGCTGGCAACAATCCAAATGCAGGGATGTGATGCTGGACTCCTTATAGTTTTAACCTTGACTCCTTGAGCTTACCATGTAGCCTCCTCAGTTCTTTGTTAGCAGTAGGATGTATATATCTCCATGTTGATCAACAATTATTTCTGTGTGTATGTCTTCAACTGCCATGTTTCAGAGTTGGTAGCTGCAAGTGTTTTTGACGTATTGATATATGGCCTAATTTGTATATGAACTGGCTGTAATGCTATCCATCGAGCTATTTTGATATTTTGTCGTATTGATATGTGGCATAATGTGATGATACGGTGCATCGGTCTTTGGGGGCAACTTTTTGTAGAGTTTGAATTGGACGTGTGGGTTCGTTATCAAACTCGCATCTGTCCACACAAAGCCAACTAATTCATAAATTCTCAATGGTGAAAGCTAGAGATCGGTTTTGGTTAGCTTTGCTGCTAAATGTTACTGCCTCCGTTTCGAGATAGTTTTGAGATACTTGTTATTTGTTAGTTAAAAAATGAACTAATGATAGAAGAATATTTATTACTATGTAAGTGAATTCAAAGTCGCGAGTTTTTTTCTAGTGTTATCAAAATTATCTTATTCAGCCATTACAAAGGACATGCTATGTTGCTCCTACCGCTTTATATGGTACTTCTTCTATTTCAAAATACTTGTCATTCTAATTCAAAAAATGAATTAGAGTGACATGACAAGCATATTGAGATGGAAGATGGTTTGGTGCAAAAGTTGGCGCATGAGCACATTCAAACTGTCATTTGTCGCTAGTGAAAAGAACTGTATGAAATGTTATTCGATTTCGTTGTACTAATGTTTACAACTATAGAAAATTGTTTGCAATTAGAAGTTGAAATCGAGAGCAATTATAAGAAAGCTAAAAATTGTACTTCAGTACAGACAATATTTCTACAAGCTGTCAACCGCTGAAGTAGGGTATTGGCGTTTTGCTGCTGGAAAAAAAAAATTTGTCTCAGCTTGCAATAGTCACTGATGCTGTGCCGCATATACGAGGAAATATAAGATTGTTAAATGCTATGGAAAATGAAAGAATGCACAATAATATTTTCTCTGTTTCTTTTTATTTGGTATGGGCTAGTTTATTTTAAACTAGCTGGTGATAAAAAAAAAAGAACAGAGGTAGTATTACGCTGCTGGACAAAATAATGTTGTCCGGGTGCGTGTGCGTGGCGTGTCGCTATTGAGAAACGGCTTGCCAAAAGAAAAAGGAGAGTGAAATACAGGAACGGCCTCCGCCGCTGCGGTCCGCCGTAGCCCGTTCTCGTGCCGCGCCAGCCAGCGCGCCCATGTCATGCTCCCCCTCCCCCGCCTCGTCCACGCTCTCTTCCGCACCGCCTCTTCCCGCGCGGCCTTCGTCGCCCGACCCCTAGGTCGCCGTAACAGCGACGCCGACGACGACGCCGCCGCTTCCGATGCGATCCTTCGTCTCGTCGCGGCGGGCGGCATTAACCCGGAGGCCGGCCTCGACCGCCTCAACCCCGCCCTTTCCCACCGACTCGTCACCACCACCCTCCGCGTTCTCACTGATCGCTGCGTCCCGGCTGCGAGCTTCTTCGCGTGGGCCTCTCTCCGCAGGGGCTTCAACCCGAGCGCCCATGCTCACAACCTGCTCGTCGATAATGCCGGGAAGCTGGCCGACTACCCTGCAATGTCGCGCGCTCTTGCGCTCATGTCAGAGCGGAGGCTTTCCCTGACCGATCGGGCATTCGCCTTCCTGGCGTCGCCGGTGTCGTCAAGTGGCGGGCGCGTGGAAAACGCTGCGAGAGCTGTCCTCAAGGCTTTGGACGACGTCGGGGGGCATTGCCGCCCGTCCGGCGTGTTCTCACTCGTCAAGGCGCTGGCTACCGCCGGCGAGTTCGGCGCAGCGGCGGCGGTGATAGAAGAGACGGCGAGGACGACGCGCTACTACAACGTCCTCGTCGCAGCCAAGTGCAAAACCGGCGACTTTATTGGCGCCCGCGAGATGTTCGACGAAATGAGGAAATCGGGGTGTGATCCAGACGTCAACACCTGGAACTACATCTTAGGCTGCCTTCTCAAGAATGGGAGGGTCGCAGAAGCGTGCGGGTTCGTTGAGGCCATGGAGAGGTCCGAAACCTGTGAAATCCCAAACTCACTAACGCACGAAATTCTCACATACCATGCCTGCAAGGCAGGGAAGATGGATTCAGCACTTCGGATTCTTGATCAGATGTTCCTGGCTAATCTGACGCCGAGGATTACCATGCACACCGCATTCATCAAGGGGTACTTCTATGCCGGGAGAATTGAAGATGCTTGGAATTATGTCAGAGACATGAGCGCCAGGGACAGGCATTCTGCGAACAGGAACTACAGCCTGCTTGCCAAACTGCTGCGGAATTCAGGGAGGGTCATTGATGCAGGAAGGGTTCTGTATGAGTTGATGGACAAGGGCCTGAGGCCCGATCATTCTGCTTATGTTAAAGTGGCCAAAGATCTGCACAAGATGGGCAGGGGAGATTTGGCTGCTGAACTGAAGTCCATTTTTCGAAGTTTTGATGTACATGCAGATGTGGGGCGATGATTTATATCTGAATAGCGAGAGTCTTGTAACATTTGCCTGTACATAGAAGACTCAAGTGGCGATTGATGTCCCTCACACCATGCTATACCATCTGTGAATCAAATGAATCCTGAACATAAAGTTCATCGTATTTGGGAGGTTATTTTTATCTTTTAAGCCATTGAGCCGAGTGGTACTTACTTGTCCATAGAAGACTCATCCGGCAATTGATGCCCTCTGCACCTTTCTGCGGTCAGTACCATGTCCATGTGTGGACCAATTGACTTATGATCAAATTGATGGAGGTAACATATATACTCTCTCCATTCCCAAAAGTTTGTCGCTTTGTAGTTCAAAAATGAACTACAAAGCGATAAACTTTTAAGGACGGAGGAGTAACTAGGAAGAAATGGTGCACGTCTCTTTGGCAATAAGACATAATCGTCACGGTGAAGAGGCCTGTACTGATCAGATAAAACCAGAATTTTTTGTCACTGTACCTTTCGGTGAGCATGATTTGAACAATCGTAAGAAATGTTGTTTTATCTACAGAAACTGATTGGTTGCAGTTGCTGCAGAAGTCGCTGTTTCAGTAGAATGTACAGGTTTTTTGTATTGTAGTTACACAAACAATAGAGGATTATTACCTTCTCAATTTTATTTGTGCCACAGAATGGATGAATTTGGCTTCCTAAATTTGTGGGAGTGCTTAGCAACTGTTGGATGTTTGCAAACAAAACCGTCACTCCAGGCCGCTGATGGTCAAGTGGACATAAATATTTCTTTGTGACCAGCCTAGGTGCATCATACTCCCTCCGTTTCGTTTTAATTGTCGTTAGGACAACCTTCATTAGTTCATTTCAAGTTCATTTGGTTGTCTGAAACGACAATTATTTCAGAACGGAGGGAGTATTTGTTTAATGGTGTCCATCGATTATTTTCTTGACGCTGTGGCTTTAGGTACCTCACGTTGTGGGAGCTTTAGGGACTAGGTACATTCCCTCTTTAAAAAAAATAAAGTACTCCGTACAATGAGCTTATCAATTTTATGCAGCAGAATGTATGTTTGTGGATTTTGTTTTTCGTCTTAGAGTTTAGGATCTTCCGGCAAAAGGCTCACCATTTCTTCACAGAAGGCCCAATGCACGACGAGCCTAGTACCTGCGTCAATATAGGCTGAACATTTCTTCAGGCGAGGCCAATGCACGACCCAACGACCTATGTCCGCCAGACCATCAAAAGCCCACCTCTCGCGAAGCACACATGCCACGTCACCGATCCGACCCTCATTCCCCTAGCCAATACAACACCGGCACCCATCATCACATGGATTCCTCCCGCCACGTCACCGATCCGTCCCTCCCACTCTAACGCATCTGCATCCATCCATTCTCGATCCAACTCGCCTTACTCAACCTCCGTGGATCGCTCCAGCTCCACCCCCGTGCCCTCTCAACCTTATAAATAGCATCCACACCCAGTCTGTTCAACTCACCAAAAGAGAAATCCTCCAATCAGCCACAGTCCCCAAATCACCACTCGCCTTCGAGAGCCATGTCCGGCCGCGGCAAGGGAGGCAAGGGTCTGGGTAAGGGCGGCGCCAAGCGCCACCGCAAGGTTCTCCGCGACAATATCCAGGGCATCACCAAGCCGGCGATCCGGAGGCTGGCGCGCAGGGGCGGAGTCAAGCGCATCTCCGGGCTCATCTACGAGGAGACCCGTGGTGTGCTTAAGATCTTCCTCGAGAACGTCATCCGCGACGCCGTCACCTACACCGAGCACGCCCGCCGCAAGACCGTCACCGCCATGGACGTCGTCTACGCGCTCAAGCGCCAGGGCCGCACCCTCTACGGCTTTGGCGGCTGATCCCCTGCTTACTCTACGGCGGCGGTCTGGTTCCCCGCTCCGATTTGGTCGATTGTGTCTGCGGCAGCTGTGTTGTTAGGGTTTCGTTCATCGTGATGTCGGAATTAGTCTGTGTTGTCTGTTCTGTGCAAAATTGTCTGTTCTGCCGCCGTAGCCCGTTCTCGTGCCGCGCCAGCCAGCGCGCCCATGTCATGCTCCCCCTCCCCCGCCTCGTCCCCGCTCTCTTCCGCACCGCCTCTTCCCGCGCGGCCTTCGTCGCCCGACCCCTAGGTCCCCGTAACAGCGACGCCGACGACGACGCCGCCGCTTCCGATGCGATCCTTCGTCTCGTCGCGGCGGGCGGCATTAACCCGGAGGCCGGCCTCGGCCGCCTCAACCCCGCCCTTTCCCACCGACTCGTCACCACCACCCTCCGCGTTCTCACTGATCGCTGCGTCCCGGCTGCGAGCTTCTTCGCGTGGGCCTCTCTCCGCAGGGGCTTCAACCCGAGCGCCCATGCTCACAACCTGCTCGTCGATAATGCCGGGAAGCTGGCCGACTACCCTGCAATGTCGCGCGCTCTTGCGCTCATGTCAGAGCGGAGGCTTTCCCTGACCGATCGGGCATTCGCCTTCCTGGCGTCGCCGGTGTCGTCAAGTGGCGGGCGCGTGGAAAACGCTGCGAGAGCTGTGCTGAAGGCTTTGGACGACGTCGGGGGGCATTGCCGCGCGTCCGGCGTGTTCTCACTCGTCAAGGCGCTGGCTACCGCCGGCGAGTTCGGCGCAGCGGCGGCGGTGATAGAAGAGACGGCGAGGACGACGCGCTACTACAACGTCCTCGTCGCAGCCAAGTGCAAAACCGGCGACTTTATTGGCGCCCGCGAGATGTTCGACGAAATGAGGAAATCGGGGTGTGATCCAGACGTCAACACCTGGAACTACATCTTAGGCTGCCTTCTCAAGAATGGGAGGGTCGCAGAAGCGTGCGGGTTCGTTGAGGCCATGGAGAGGTCCGAAACCTGTGAAATCCCAAACTCACTAACGCACGAAATTCTCACGTACCATGCCTGCAAGGCAGGGAAGATGGATTCAGCACTTCGGATTCTTGATCAGATGTTCCTGGCTAATCTGACGCCGAGGATTACCATGCACACCGCATTCATCAAGGGGTACTTCCATGCCGGGAGAATAGAAGATGCTTGCAAGTATGTCAGAGACATGAGCGCCAGGGAGTAACAGACATTCTGCGAACAGGAACTACAGCCTGCTTGCCAAACTGCTACGGAATTCAGGGAGGGTCATTGATGCAGGAAGGGTTCTGTACGAGTTGATGGACAAGGGCCTGAGGCCTGATCATTCTGCTTATGTTAAAGTGGCCAAAGATCTGCACAAGATGGGCAGGGGAGATTTGGCTGCTGAACTGAAGTCCATGTTTCAGAGTTTCGTTCCACATGCAGATGTGGGGCTATGAGTTAGGGCCCGTTTGGATACTAGAATCAGTTCTGATTCTCTTATGAAAATGGAGAATCCGTACCAAATGACCAACTTGGAAAATGATTCAGATCGAAATGGAATCGTAAAATGTACTGCGGACCTGAAACACAAGGTGTTCCGCAGACTGAGGGAGTATTTCTGAATAGCCAGAGTCACGTAACATTTGCCTGTACATAGAAGACTCAAGTGACTATTGATGTCCCGCACATCGTGCTATAACATATGTGAATCAAATGAATCTTGAATACATAGGTCCTCATATTTGGGAGGTTATTTCTCTTTTAAGCCATTGAGCCGAGTGATACTTGCTTGCTCATAGAAGGCTCATCTGGCAAAAAAAAAATTGAAATCTACTCCCTCCTTTCTCGAAAGTTTGTCGCTTTCTAGTTCAAAATTGAACTAGAAAGCGACAAACTTTCGAGAAAGGAGGGAGTACAACTTTAGTATCTATCCATGCGTGAACATACTTACTCACACTATTACACACATCGACCCACACAATCAGTTATACAACTACACACGACTTGTAAAAACGTCTTCTAAAAAATTACTAAAATTTACCGGAGTTTGATGCACGATGAGGATGTTGCACGATCATTATGTCTTCACGCTTTGAAAGTACCTGACATTATTTGAAAATAAACCTCGGTAGGACACTCGATCGATTCATAGAATGGAACCCGAGCGGACGTAGCGCGGCAGTCTCTCGGCACTCGGGCTGAAGCCCGCTCCTCTCATCTGGCAATTCATGCTCTCTGCACCTTACTCCTGTCAGTACCATATGCAGACCAATTGATTCCGACACTAGGTAAGTCCCTCTTTTTTATAAAAAAAAAGAAGAAAAATACAACGAGCTTATCAATTTTTGTGCAGAACGTATGTTTGCGAATTCTGTTTTTCGTCTTGGAGTTTAGGATCAGCCAGCAAATGTTATTACTGGTATATAGCAAGTCAGCAATTTCACAAAAAGCAGACCATTTCTTCACAGAAGGCCCAATACACGACGAGCCTAGTAGGTACTCCGTACGTCAATATGGGTTTAACATCTCTTCACGCAAGGCCCAATGCACAACCCAACAATCAATGTCCGCCAGTCCATCAAAAGCCCACCTCTCGCGAAGCACACATGCCACGTCACCGATCCGCCCCTCATCGGCAGAGCCAATCCAGCACCGGGCACACATCGTCACATGGATTCCGCCCGCACCCCGCCACGGCATCGATCCGTCCCTCCCACTCCAACGCAACCGTATCCATCCATTATGGATCCAACGCGCCTTACTCCACCTCCCTTGGATCGCTCCGTCTTCACCCCCGTACCCTCTCAACCTTATAAATAGCCTCCACACCCATTCTGCTCAATTCATTAAAAGAAAAGTCCACCAATCCACTCCAAAACTCCCCAAATCACCACTCGCAGTCGAGAGCCATGTCCGGCCGCGGCAAGGGAGGCAAGGGTCTGGGCAAGGGCGGCGCCAAGCGCCACCGCAAGGTCCTCCGCGACAACATCCAGGGCATCACCAAGCCGGCGATCCGGAGGCTGGCGCGCAGGGGCGGAGTCAAGCGCATCTCCGGGCTCATCTACGAGGAGACCCGCGGTGTGCTTAAGATCTTCCTCGAGAACATCATCCGCGACGCCGTCACCTACACCGAGCACGCCCGCCGCAAGACCGTCACCGCCATGGACGTCGTCTACGCGCTCAAGCGCCAGGGCCGCACCCTCTACGGCTTCGGCGGCTGATCCCCTGCTTACTCTACGGCGGCGGTCTGGTTCCCCGCTCCGATTTGGTCGATTGTGTCTGCGGCAGCTGTGTTGTTAAGGTTTCGTTCATCGTGATGTCGGAATTAGTCTGTGTTGTCTGTTCTGTGCAAAATTGTATGTTCTGCACTCTGAAATGGAGCAGTTGCATTATTATTATGTTTAGAGTTTTCCCGGCTTTTGAATCCCGCAGGCTAAACGTGTCCCCGATTCGCTGGGATGGCACAGGCACTCTCGAATCTTCTAAATTATGTCGCCCGGCGCACTCTATATCTCGTCCTCCGCCTCCGTGTATACTTCTCCCGCTCCCGGATTCGACTCCTGCGGCCTGCCTCTCCGACCGCGCAGCCGCTGTGTCCTCGTTGTCGCCTATGCGAGTACAACCTCCGCCTGGACGACGATGACTGCCCTCAAGGCGTAGCTCGTTTACTCCCTCCCAACGCGCCGTCGTCTCCCTGCTGCTGCTCGTCGCCGTCTTCCTTGCGGGCCACGCCCGTCCGGGCGTCGGATGCCCGCCTCGACGCTCCGACCTCTGTAAGCGCTCGCGCATCTTTTGTTTTCGTCCTAGATTATAGAGTTGGTTCCGTGCATTGGCCAAGTAATAATATGTATGTTTGATTGCTTCCTCATTGTTATACTGCTCTAAGCCTGTCCAATGCCTTATATGTTTGGATTGTAAATAGTTGCCCGATAGGTTATACAAATTACTGCTAGAAATTCCTGCTGCTGTTGGTCTCAAATTTGTTCTTAGATTAGTTGTGGTGCCTCAAATTTATATTGCTGTGAGCTGCTAACTGGTCTCCTAGGCTGACGCCTTGGCGTTTAGACGCCCATTTAAAACCTTAGCCTCAACTTCAAGGGCTGCAATTGTTTAGACGCCTTGGAGTGTCTTTTTTAGTAGGCAAATGGAGCAACGGACATGGTTCTAAATTTAAACACGTTCTTTAATTTACTTGAATTCTGTTTAGAAGCATTTGCTGCAAATATATTTAATAAATAACCAATAGCTACTAACCTCCTGGCCTTGCTTGCTTACACCTTTTAAGAATTTTAGGAGAATATCCTGGAGTCAGTTAAAGCAATGCTTCGTTTGCTGGAGTTCTGTTTCTTCTCTAGGATCAGGAATCAGGCTGATATATGTGCAAAATCTCTGCTGACGGCATCTATTTCAAAATATCACTAGTTAATACAATGGATCTTTTTAGCACTACTGCATGATTGATTTGGAAACTTAATTTGGTGATTCTGAAACTAGTTCAGGGGGCTTATATATTGGACATGTTCACAAGTTAAATAAAAGGCATCAACATGTTATTGGCATCCATATCATACAAGATAATTTGAAAATTATAACCACAGCTCTTGTGCGTCAGAGTTCTATCTTAGCCACAGTATGAGTTCGCCATGGTGCCACTCAGTTTTGTTGCACAAATAAACTTTTTTAGAAAAATGATCAGGAGCACTGCTCTTTCATTTATGGAGGGAACAATTACATGGCACAACTGAAAATGACACCTCCTTTTTATCTCTTATCATCTTTTCCTTTCCATGGAGCTTGATACTGTGATACCCATATCATGATGTTGCTTCTGTCGAGGAACGTAACATGTTAATAGTCGATTTTTCTAACAAGAAATTTGCATAATTTAATTTTTAAATACTGTTATTTTAAAGATAGTATATTCTACGTCATTTGATAAAATAAATACTTGCTATTTCACTTTGAACTGCATAGTATATGAAAATTGTTTAGTTATTGGTTTAACAACTACATAGCCGGTTTTGATGATATCTATGCTAACAAGATCTATTGATTTCTGAATTTGTCATTAGGAAAGTATGCATGTTAAACATGTGCAAGTTCAATCATTGTATCTAGAAATCTGCTTGCAGAAATCCAATGATTAAAGAGGGTTCACTTTTGGTTCGATGTTGACCTTGTTTCATAATTGCTTTTTTCCTGTTGAAGATTGCCATTTTGTCATGTTTTCCTTATGGTTTGTTCCGTGTTCTGCTATAACTCTACGTCATACATCTTCAGTGAAGCTATTTGCTCACCCAAGTTATTCCTCCTCGGCTCCTCCTAAAGGACACACTAAGAATATTGAGAGCAAGTTTTTCGTTCCCTTCTATATTTTGTTGCATTACTGTTTACATCTGTTAGTTTCAGAAGTATAGATTTTTCCTCTGTAAATGGTTACTAGTGTCCCCTAACTGTTGCAATTGCTAAATTTATTTACCAAGATGCAAAACATTAACTCAGCAGATGGTTCTAAAATTTTAAGATAAGCATAAAAACAACAATAACTTTTTGACTGCGAAGATATGTTTTGTGGTAATGCATTCATCAGAACTGGACCTATTTCAAGTAACTACTGCAGGTGTCCTGGCATACTGTTTATTTTTATGCTGCTACTGTTGAACGTAACTTGTTACTAGACACTAGTATGACAGCATGAGTACATGACTATTATCTACCTAGCCACACTTGTTATGAGTCATGTAGTAGTTCATGCCTGAACCCTGAAGTTAGCAACATGCAGTTACTTCTATCTTTTCCTATTGGAACAAACTTATCGTTAATCATGGATTGATCCAAGCAATTCACTAATCATAGGCCGTTTTTTCCTTTTAAAAATCTGGCCATTCTTTATAATGTATGAAGGATTTTAGGCTGCTACAGGAGAAATCGCAACTTTATGTTTTCCCAATTGAATGTATCAGGGATTGTTTAGCACCAGAGTTGATAAAATGATACTAGTGGGGATCAAATTTGGATTTTAGACTGCTAAAGGAGAAATTGTAAGTTTATGCCTACCCAATTGAACACCAAGAATTGTCTACACGGGAAGATTTAAAGTTCTGTTTCCAGTTACATTATCCGTATCTTGCTTCAGCATTTCGTATTCAGATATCTTTACTTGTTCGTGTAGTAACATATTCATATGGATGCCAAAGATACTTGAACAGTGGCCTGCTTTTGGGCTTGCAAAAGTAGCGAGGCTCGGAATGGCCTATCCTTTCGGCTGCACTGTTGCGTCTTCTTTTCTTTTGATTCTTCTTCTCTGATAATCTGAACACCGACACCGCATTCAGCTCTGCAACCTTTATGATTAAATAATTTTCCAGAAATGGTCTTGAACGGAATATATCTCAGCGCATCTTGATTGTAATTAGTTTTGTGTCTATAGGTTGAATTACTTTGCTTGCCGCTTGCAGAGGACACCCATCTCGCGAAGGATGACAATGTGGGCACTCAAGGTCTGATCCCAATATCACCTCCAAAGTTGTAGGAATTATTCTTTAACGCAATTAGTTTAATGCTAACCATTCATCTTTTAGAAAAACCTGTACTGTCAAACAGCTGTTGCCCTGAACTTTGAAAATTTACAGAAAGAAAAATAGAAGAAAACTCTGGTATACGTTCCCTTGTTTGAGTTAGAACTCAATGTTCACGACATAACAGCAAAGTAATGATTTCCTTTGGGTGAGCTAAGGTAAAAAAAAATTAAATTGGAATTGAACACATGCCAATTAGACCTTAATCATTAGTTTCATCAGAATGCAATTTTGGTCTCTGTCATAATGATGAAGATACTTTAGCAGATTTGCTGGGTCCAGATGGTTTAAGTTGTCCCTTTCTTCTGCCGGCTTCCTTAAAAGCCATGCGAAGTTATGGAGATCTGGTCCTTATGAATCAAGCTGGCTAATGGTACTTTATCCTTATATTATGTTCATCATTGCTAGTTAAGACACTGTGCTTTTAGATATGAAGGAATTGTGTCATGTGTGCTCTTTCTGTTCACTGTAAGATGTCGAATCGGCTCACGTGTTTTTCATGTCTGTCACATTGCATACCTCCATCTAACTTTACCAGTGGAGCAGTCACGAATCATAAGCACTGTTAGTAATAAACTCTAGCACAATGCCATCTGAATCTAATAGCACCTGAGACTCCGTTATGATGGTAAAATTTCATTTACTACCTCCCGATTTTAATGTATGTGGTTCGGACAGATCAAAGCTACTAAAAACAACTAGAGAAGATGTCTGAATGTCAATTAAAACAATCCAGAAGGAGTATTTTGGTTAATTACAGGCGGGCAGCATTATATGCAGGTTATGTATGGTGTTTATTATGTGTAGCTGATACTTTCTCTGTCCTCATGAACTTGTCGTTTTGTAGTTCAAAATTGAACTACAAAGCGATAAGTTTTTTGGAATGGAGAGAGTACGTGAGAGGTCGGAGAGAGTAACTTGGAACGGCTGAACAGGGGGTTGGTTTTGGAGATACCCGCGGGTGTGGTTGTGCTGTGTTTTGTGGGGTGGGGAGATGCATAAACTCGAAAAGGGGAAAGGAACCCAAAGTTGGGGGCGGATGGATTGATAAAAAGGAAAAGTGGCCCACAAGCTATGCATCAGCAGCCGCAAGTTGGGGGGACCTCCAAAGTGGCCGGGTCCCAGCTGCTCTCGCACTTGCCATGCATGGAGGCCTAGCTCGGGAACGTGTCCATAACGTTCCATCGGTGGCTGACTGCTGAGAGATCATCGACCAATCGGTTGTGTTCTCGATCGTCAGCAGCACGTCCCATTCAGCTCAGATGCTATAATTTTCAGAAGAAAAAAAAAACAAATGGCTCTTGGTTTTGCATCGGTTCTAACGGCGCTAGTTTCCTTGTTTGAAGCACAAATGGCTCTTAGTTTGCAGGGCGTGTCGAATATCAAACTAGTAATTATGCATTGGGTTTTAAATTAAGGGTAAGATATATCTAAAACAGTAATTATACATTTCCGTTGCTTTATCTATTTGTGTAAAAACTCAAGTATCTGGCGAGATGCAGCGGCAGCACTGACTTCCCTTCAAATCGTTTTTGGCAGGTGACTAGAACTGCTGTCGGCATGCATGCAGCCATGCATCACTGCCCTGCAGCGAGCATTGGCAATCAGCGTTCGCCCTTCATCGATCGAAACGAATCCCAGAACAGAAGAGCCGGCGGGTAGACTTTATCCAAGGGTCGCCAATCGGTTGAGAGACAGCTAATCACGGTTGCAAAGTTTAAGTACTCCCTCCATCCCACATTAGATGTCGTTTTGGACAAAAGAAACAACTACTCCCTCCTTATCACTTTAATTGACGTTTCAGACAACAATATGAACTAGAAGTGAGCTAGCAACTGCTGTCTGAACGTCAAATAAAAAAATAAAGAGGGAGTAAAAAAGAACTGCAGATTGATGCATGTCTTAACGACATCTATTATGGGAAGGAGGGAGTAACATGATACTCCCTCCGTCCCCATGAACTTGTCGTTTTGTAGTTCATTTTTGAACTACAAGGCGACAAGTTCATGGAGACGGAGGGAGTACATGTATTACCTGCTAATCATGCAGGCACAAGGATCAAGGCCCAGCAAAATCTACATGGGGGCGCGTGTGTGAACGTGACGTAAACCGTCAAAGGGAAGGAGAAGTCTCGCGGGAGAAAAAGCGCGGGAATCGAGTACCAACCTTGGGGCCCTCACCCTTTCCAACGGGAGCTGACTAGGCACTGGCATGATGGCCCACAAAGCAGCCAATAGCAACCCTCTGGAGTTTGATCGCTTTGGCTGCCAAAGACAAGAAGAGAAGATTGGGGTATTTCTATTCACAGATATAAAGCCAACTGACCCACAAGACACACCAAAAAGCAAAAGCCAAAGGGACAGGGAAGAGAGACAGAGCTATATAGCTTCATGTGAAAGATGAGAAGAATCCAAGCATAAAATAGTCCCTCAAACTTTGCTATAAAGCCACAGTCCCTCCCCTCCCCGTTTCCCTCCCCCTCTTCTTCCTCCTGCATCTGCATGCAGGGACCAAGGTCTGCTCATCCTCTTTCCCCTCGATACTGCAACTTACATCTTCTTGTTATCTCATCATCAGGTTTTGTACATTGTAGCTGCTGATCATTCATTCATATAGCTAATTGAGGAGGTTGGTGTGGCTGTCCACATTTTTGCTCGGATAGTCTTGTCAGCTGCCTGCCGAGGTCTAAGCATACTTTGTTGTGAGAGATTCGACAGGGGGGGCAGATAAAGCAATGGCACCCGTCAGTTTGCCTCCTGGTTTCAGGTTTCACCCCACCGATGAGGAACTCATCATCTACTACCTCAAGAGAAAGATCAACGGGCGTGAAATCGAGCTTGAAATCATTCCGGAAGTTGATCTCTACAAGTGTGAGCCCTGGGATTTGCCAGGTATATGTATATAATTTTCATGTTCATACTGACTCCTGATGAACGAAGGTATTAGCTTTATGCAGTTCATATCATGGCTTGCTTGCAATAATATTGTTTACTTCATTATAAGCTTTGAATATGGAGACATAGCATTCCTAATTAGAAGCTAGTAATTGAAGACGGACTGGTTAGACATAGTACTATTGTTAATAACTCTATTCACATGAAACTTTAGCATACACTTGTTTTTCTCCCTCAACAGAAAGCTCACGCACAACAGTGCTCTGGTTTTTGAATTAGATGCCGTGTTGTGCAGAAGCAATCTTATTCAATTCTTGATTCTTGTGCTATTATGCTCTTCCGAGTAATAGCAATCCCTGCTCTTGAGGAAAGAATAACCTCATGTTCCCTTCTTGGTGGGCAGTTCACCGACCTACTAAATTGCCATATATATGTACCATCTGCCCAGAGCCAATCGCAGCCCCATATGTACTATTTTTCGTGTTTTTTTTAAAGAAGGTATGCAAATATTTTATTTTGTTCAGTATTTCGATATAACTCTGATTGCTAGTTCTTTGGGAACGTAATGAGAAACTGAGCTTGTTTATAAAAAGCCATGTTACACTATATATCCTAGCTTTTTGTTAAAACAAGAGAGTTACTCCTTTTTTGCATTCAAATGTCTTATGTGCACCGAAAGGAGGAATATAGATAGATATTACCCTTTCTAGTCGAAAGAAATTAACCTTCTACAAGGCAAGGCAAAATTCTACCAAGTGTAAAGGTCATCACATAGCTAGATACGTATATATGTCCACGCATTGAGCTACTTGAAAGGGGAAGGAGATCCTTTATCCCAGTAACAACAAAGCAAAAGCATGTATATTTTGGACCATGTCACAATGATACAGATTTGAAGATATATCATTTATGTTTTTTATCCATACGTTGTTTGCTTTCACGCTTGCCAGTTTACTAAAAGCTAACCCTGTTCCATTGTTTGAAATTAGTTCTGCTAAAAATTGAATGAGATATGGTTCGTTAGAGTGGAAAATAAAGCAAGAAAGAGACTTGAGAACTGGCTATATACAAGTCAAGATGACGAACAAAAGTTCACAACTAGCCTCCAATATACAAAGCGATCGCGGTCTAAGTTTCAGTACATGGTAGTCTGTCAGTTTCATACAAAAAAACATGGCAGTCTTCCGTGGTTATCTTACTTGATTTCTTCAGTTAGCTCTAATAATGATTATCGCATACCTATGCATATAAATTTGTAGCAATTAAGCTGTATATTTTTGTATTCCTGACTTCTCTGTTAACTGATGTTCAGAAAAATCCTTCCTTCCGAGCAAAGACCTTGAATGGTACTTCTTCAGCCCTCGAGACCGCAAGTACCCAAATGGTTCAAGGACAAACCGTGCCACAAAATCGGGATACTGGAAGGCAACTGGGAAGGACAGAAAAGTGAACTCACACAGGCGCGCAGTTGGCATGAAGAAGACGTTGGTGTACTACCGTGGAAGGGCTCCACACGGTTCTCGAACTGACTGGGTTATGCACGAGTACCGCCTTGACGAGAGGGAATGCGAGATTGACAACGGCTTACAGGTGCAGCGTAAATCCATTTACTTGCGCAGCGCATCTATGACCTACTCATATGTTCACCCTTTATTTTACTGAAACCGTAATCCTAGCTATTATGACACCATTCCAGAATGATATAGCTTTAGGCCCGTCTCACATATATGAATTATTTGCATTTTTGTTCACAGGACGCATACGCATTGTGCCGAGTGTTCAAGAAGACAGCTCCTGGGCCAAAGATCATAGAGCATTACGGTGCAGTGCAGCACCACATCGAGCAACCTCAGTGGACCGCAAGCAGCGTCGAACACCGCTCCCGCACGCTGGACTTGTCCTGTGATGTCAGAGGTGATGACTTTGAGATCAGCAGCTTCTCGTTCCCAGCGGAGGCAGCACCAATGGACTCCATGCATGGTGGGTTCGGAATGCAGATGAGTGCATCTCACGAGGATGGGAAGTGGGTGCAATTCCTGAGTGAAGACGCCTTTAACGCAACCAATCCATTTTCCATGAATTCAGCTTCGTCCAGCTTCTCATGCATCCCGTCCAAGGTATGTAAGCAGGCATCAATGCCAGTTTCACAATACGGGCAATGAATACTTAGCTTCAGTGCTGACTGGTAAGCCGTATATACGAGATGCAGGTGGATGTTGCACTGGAATGTGCAAGGCTGCAGCACAGGCTCTCCTTGCCGCCTCTGGACGTGGAGGACTTCCCTCACGACGTAAGCCTCAACGCGAAGAGGAGTGTACTCCACAGCAATCCTAACGAGGTTGACATCCTTCAAGAGTCCCTCTCTGTCGCGTCGGCCTCACAAGAGCTAATTCACGGCTCCAGCAGCAGCTACGCTGCAGAAATGTGGCCAGTCGCCGGCGCAAGTAGCGTCAGCACCCACTACAGCAACGAATTGTCCTCTCTCGTTGAGCTTGGGGTGAAGACAAAAGTGGAGGCGGAAAATTTCTACCACATTGGCTGCGCTGGAACGTCTTCAGGCTTCGCGCTGAAGTCAGGCCATGTCGATGAACCGGTTAGGTTGATTGAGATATCTGGCATGGAGGAGGAGCACAAGGAAGAGAAGAAGCAAGTTGAAAACCTTAGAGGAGTGGAGTTGCACAACAATGACCTGGGGGAGGTAATTGATCGACGTCATGGGAATCATATATGATGCACGTTCTCTAAAAGAATACCCCCTCTATTCTACAATAATGACATTTAGGACAGTTAATTTAGTTCAAATAACATAAACATTTTGTCCTAAATGTCATATATTTCAGAACGGTGGGAGTATTAGTTAATGATGATACTGATATTTACATGTTTCAACTTTGTCTTGCAGATTATCGTAGAAGGACATGGAAGCAATCCATCAGAATGCATCACACAACATCCCATTACTAACACTGCAGATAATTCAGGTATGCAAGTCTTTTTGCTGCAGCATGGCGCGTTTTAGGTTGTTCAGCTCTTTAGCCGGACCACTGTAAATCTCTATCGCAGACTTTTATGCATGAACTGACTCGAAGGTAGATTGCAGGAGAAGCCGGTCACCTGGCCGGTCCCACTGACGCAGGCGGCCTCGACACTGCCCCCATCTTCTCGCAATCTCAACCTGACGACTTTGCTATTGGCCACGATGACGTCAACTCTAGCGTAGCATTCAATCTTTATGAGAAGGTTGACGTCAAGCATGGGCTCTTTGTCTCCAGGGTTGGCGCGGCGAAGACATTCTTCCATCGTGTTGAGCCATCGACGAAGGTCCGGTTCCACTTGAATCCCGTAGCAAGCGATGTCAGCAAGGCGATCGAGAAGTTCCATTTCCCCATTAGTGTTACGACCAAAGTTAGTGGCATTTTTAGCAAGTTCAAGGCACTCATCAGGGACAAATTCCTGATGAAGCCGTCGTACCAAAGGTCCTTAGGCAGCAAAGAGACGGGAGCTGGCAGTGAGCTGCTGATGCTGGAGATCGTGGACTCCTCACTCCTCTCTCTCAAAGGGAGTCATTGGCCCAACTGCTGAGCGAGAGTTGATCAAGAATAAGGCAATGAAGGTAATGAAGTGGGATGTTGTTGTGATGGAAACAATGTGTGTCTTCCGGTCTCCAATGGGGATAAGGGCATTTCCAGCATGTTTTTGAGTGGAAATGGGCATTTCTGACATCTGCATTGGCCATCCGCACGCCTGAGTACAATCACTGAAAGGCCTTTCTCATGATTTACGTGTAAAAAATTAACTGGTGTCTGGTGCATGGCATGGAGGTGCATAATTTTCATGCATCATACTAACTGGTGTATAACTGGAGAACTTGATCATTATTTATCAGTTGGTCCGTGTATTTGACGTGTCTGGAGTATATTCCCGTTGTATATCAAAATATTGTTACTGAACTGTAAGTGAAACCATACATATTATATGATGTTAGCTTCATTCTTTATGGCCAGTGTTTATTCCATGGTCACCTATATTTCCCGTGTTCTCTATCATCCAATTGATCATTTTTGTGTTAGTGTGTTGTACAAATAAAAAAACTCAATCCAGGTGTTTATCTACAACTGACTAAAAAATAAATAAACTGATAATAATCCAACATTTCTTAGGAGACAAAAAATTGAACGGTGTTCTTTTGGTCTAGCTACAGATGCAAAAAATTCGTGCAGTATATGGACGACAGCACCAGACTTCGGATAGCATATAGCTTAATGCTCAGATGCCCGAGAGATTGACTGTTCTATTCTACTAGAACCAAAATGACAGTGTAATGCTTAATCGCTGCACCAAACACTGGAAAGCAAAACAGAGAATGCATTTGTTACACAGCCATGTACTCCCTCCGTTCCGGAAAGTTTGTCACTTTGTAGTTCAAACTTTTCGGGACGGAGAGAGTATACTTTATCTTCTAAGTACACAGACAGTCAATTAGAGGCAGCACACAACTGAATTTACAGGAGGAACAAAAACATGACAAAAGTCATCTACAAACCTCAGGATTCAATATGGCTCGATTGTGCTTGTGCAAGCAGATTTGCAGCGCATGTGCATGGATCTTTGATCAGTCTAGAGCCATGGCATCCGAAGCATCACCGCTGCCTTCATCTATGCTAATCTTCTGCTCTTCAGCAACAGCTCTCAGCTCATCTGCTATATTCCTTTGCTCATCTTTGATTGAGGTTTGCAATTCCTCAACCTGTACAACAAACAGACATATAAACAGAGTTCCGCAGATAAATCTACTAAGAAATCTGCATTAGATACTGGTATATTAATATGTAGATAGCATCTAGCAGAAGCAGAAACATTTCAATCAACATATCTGACACAATTAAATATATATGGAAAGAGGAAAGAGAAAGATCATCAAGGGTAGACTCACCACGTGCAGAAGAAGAGCAAACTGCTTCTTCCTTAGATCCAAAGTTCTTACGCATGCTACATTCTCAGCCTCCAAATCAGCAATCTCCTTCTTAAGATCCGCAATGACCTTTTCAGTTTCTGACCGTGGAGGCTGCAACGAAATCATCTTTCGAATCGCTTCACACTCTTCTTTGTGCTGCCTCTCGATCTTGCTCTTCTCAAGTTGCTTCTTAAGATCCTCAATATCAGTCTGAGCTTGCAAGATCTGTCGCCGGATCTCAACCTGAAGCTCATTGAAACTCTCCTTCTCCCTAACGTTTGCATCAACAACAGCCTTACTTTTCATAAGTGGCAACTCAAAAGTGTTAATTTCTTGTAGGAAGGCCCTGTACAGTCTCTCGCAGTCATTTAGGTTGTCTGTGCCGTTCTCGACCTCAGTGGCAAAGGATATGAACTTTTTCTGAAGCTTCTTTAGAGGTGGTTCACCTCTGGTAGTTGTCGTCCTGGTCAGAAGCCTGTGCTTAATTATCGCATCATCCTCCTGCGGGCCAAATGCATAATGTGCAGACATGTCTTCACCCTTTTCAGAGACTTTCCTCCCTTTGGTAAGCATTTCACATTTTCAGGAATACAATAACTGAAATTAATTCCCCGATTTATTTCGATGGCACACCAAGTGTGCATCTATTCCGCCGAGTGAACTCCAGCCATTCAAACAGATGCCAAATCACAAGACAGAGGAACCGAGGAAGAGTCAGAGTACCTTGTCCTCGGTCCTGGCCTCCGAGGAACCGAGGAAGGGTCTTGAGATCCGCACCAGCAGCCTCCGAGCCGCCACTAGCCGGTTGCTCGCCGCAACTCCCTCACGCCGCTGCGCCTCCACCTTGCTTAGGGTTCCGGTGCGGCGGTCGTGGATGAGATGAGACGAGACGGTGCAGCGAGCGTGAGCATGGGCCGGGCCGCTGGAAGCTGACTTCCCATTAGCCTATTATGGACCGGGCTCCTGGAAGCTCACATCCTACTAGTCTGGAATGGACCGGACTGAGTTAAATTATGGGCCCTACCTGATGAAGGCTAGATCGCAGCCCACGCGGACGCTTGGTGCTGCTGGCTGGAAATGCTCACCGGCGACAGGGTTGCCCGCCATCCTGCCGATTCCGCGGCCGTGACGAAGAGAGCGTTCCCCGCTAGCACGGCTGCAAGCTCATCATTTCACTCCTTGCTGCTATCGCCAGTCACCGAAGGCCAATGGCCGCTGCGGCGCTGCTCTGGTCGACGCTGTGGGCTGTGCCAGGTACTCTACTTACTCTCTTTGTGCGGCTGCGACCGCGCCGGTGGTGGACGGGCGAGTTTCCGGGGTGGACGCCAGGATGTTTCAAAAACAACCTTTTCGGGATAAAAACAACCTTTTCGGGATGAAGGGAGTACTACTAACGGACCTTCAGGAACGCCGGTTATGGCAAGAGCTATCTTCTAATGCAGGTACAAAGCCGGTTATGGCAATAGCTGCTGTTGGATACGAGCGGTCGAGTCGTGGCTAGCTCCAGCACTCACGAATTGTTTTTGTTTCACGCTATTTAGTTCAAAACTGAACTAATCAACATTAAATAAAAAAGGAACGGAGTAGTTTCTTTGCGTAGTAATATACAGTAACTGAAACTGGGAAAAGTGCTCAGAACACGAGAGTATAATAAAGTTTTGGTCTAGAATTATTTCTATTGCTCCATTCACGTCACACATATGAGCTTATAACAAACTGAATGGGATCAAGAACAAACATCCAGAGATTCAAGTACAGGATATTTACATATTAAAATGCCATTCTGATCTCATAAACAGGATATTCCAGAGTAGTATTAGTCTTGTTAGTCCAGGCTTTCCCTATTCCAAGACAAATATGAGGGGTCTCCAAGAGTCCTGGACAGAACAAAATGAAAATTACCAGCTGCAACGACTAGCAGATGGAAACAAAATGACCATTAGAACTTACAGTCATTTACTTAACATAACATGCTCTTGGTGTCAATTAATTTTTATGAAGTCATCAAATGGTGCATATGCACAAAAAAAAAAAACTCGCTTACACTCTCAAGAGCTGAGGATGAAACATATTTCTATACATGGACACGAAGCGAACTGTGTGCCAGTGTATTAAGATTACCAATTCTGGCTGAGTACTGCTAGAGGCAAAGAAAGAAAGAAAAAACTCCACCATGCTACAGAAAGGAAAGCTATTTGGCTCCTAGTATTTGCATATCAACGTTAAAATAATCGAGAACTGATTTGGCTTAATCTAATAAGATAAACTGCATTCATGTGACAGAATAATAACAGAAGCTCTTATGATGCAACTATTACACCAGAAGGAACATAATATACCTTGGCTTAATCATGTACAGAACTATGAAGACCGCTGCAAGGAAGATGCACAAGCCTCCAATTGTCAGGTATGCAATGCCAATGAAGTCGTTTTTTCCTCCAATCCAAGATGTAGTTGAAAGGACCAATGCTTTTGACCCTCCAAAACTATAAGTGTTATAGTTGTTCTGTATAACCACTGTAAGCTGATCGTTCTCCATAATATCCGTCTCAATTCTGCCGTAAAGCTTTCTGAATGTTGGGAGGGCAGCAGTTCTCATCCAAACAATGAGATCTTCTTGCTCACTTAACTGGAAACGAAATATTACAATTCAGAACTAAATCTAGAAGAAAATTCATGAAATGGAGGTGGTGAAACATTTAATGTTGAAGATAGAGGAACTATCTCACATACCGGTATGCTCTCGTTTAGTTTAGCTCCACCTATTAGATTTCCCTTCTGAAAATTACTGGGATAAACATCACTGCCGAATTTATTGTTCTTGTCACTCTGCCAAGCTATATCCTTTTTGTTTACTTCAACAGCCTTCTTGTTGACCGAAACTGTGTATGTATCATTGAACAAACTCCAAGCAATAAGGCCACATGGAACAATCGGAGCACCATCAGCACTATTACCTTCAGGCTCACAATCTTTGGTCAAGTGTGCAGCCCCTTTATATCGCAATTGTTTATCACTGCGACTTTTCACATACCTAGGGAAGATGAAGCCAAAAAGGGTATCATTGTCAGAATATTTTACAGTGACATGACAAGAAGAAAGTTAATACATCTCACGTAATGTGGTGAATAACTGAATATATGAATACATGGTATTGAACTTAACATATCACATGAGAAATATATCTTGGGAACATCTGAAGTTGGGGAGAAAAAAAAAAAGATGTTTCGAAATTCTTGTAGAAATAACTTATACAAGCACCAAGTTTTTGAGACAAATATGATTCAGAACTATACCGTCGATGGTTCTGATAGAAGTCACCAATCTGGTAATATATGTGGATTGGGCTCTTCATATGCTTAGGCACCTAAAAGGCATTCAATGATCAGTTAGGTCATTAAAAAATTCTGGTGTGATGAAAAGATTAACGACAGCATCTAACAACAAGAGCAATGGATAAAGACATCCATCACACCTACTAACTCAATTAAATTCAACTCGTTTTGTCATACTCACAGTTAGTGTTCTTGTGCATGTTTTGTCGGTATTGGAATCCTGGATGAACCCAACCTTGTCAGCCACGGGCACACAACTTGTATCATATCTGTCTACAAGCTCGATAATCTATATTGCCATCAAGTAATGAATAATTAAATGTACCATATAAAATCAAAAATACACAGAATGTAATCGAAACATATTTTGGTTGACCTCTTTTGATGCAGAAAGCGACGCGAGACCGATTGGGACAAAAAGGACGCCGATTAGCAAGAAGGCAGAAATCACCTGTGCATGACAATATATCATCACATGAAAAGTACCCATAGATCTGACAGAACTCATATCAAGCATGTATTTAGAAACAAATAAAAAATGAGTAGGTAGGTAGATACGATTCCGGGAGTTAGAAGTGGTTTGCATGCTGGAAGCTCCTGTTGTGTAAACTTAGAATCTGCACACAAAAGGGAGCTTTGCGTCCACATTATGTTGCACTTGGACGATTTTTTTTTCAAATAATGTCTTATGAAAAAAAAACTAATATAAAAAGAATGCATTTGTATGGCTACAAGGGGGGAAGGGAGAAGAGACTAATACATTTGGGCTTATTGGATTTTCTTGAGTCGCCTCCTGAGTCAAAAGGATCCATCTGCGTGGGCAATCAAGTAGAAGGGAGGAAGTTAAGAAATTTACTCTAAGACGAGATAAAATTAATCAACTGGAAATTGTTGGGACACGGGAAGTGATTGAAACCATCAAACCCGACACCTAAAACTACAGTCATCATTTACCAAATGCTAATAGCGTATTGCAGTTGAGTTAGTTGGAAGGGGAAATCAGAGAAATTGGGACCCACCACCAGGTCCTAAACAATTGATTGACAGAAAAAGACCGCACCGTACACATGACTGTTTCTTTTCGCGCTATGTATTTGTCTCAGTCTAAACCGCGATTACGTGGTGATAATGACATCGACAACCCTAGCAATTAAGATCACGGGCATGTACGGCGATCGCATGCGGATTACGGCATTCAACCTAATCGCGACAAGGAACGGAACTCTGCTGTCACATGCGCCGACTAACTCCTAGGGAGACACCAAACATGCGATTGATCACGTCATGGAAACAACGAAGCAGCGATTAATGTAGACATGGAGACAGGACAGGAGAGGAACGGGCGGAATCAGAGAGGAACTGATCGTGGATTTGAGGCAACGAGGTTGGTCGGATCATTAGAAGCTTACCAGGGAGGCCTCCGACTTCCTGTTGGAGGAGGATGGAGGAGGAGCGGCGTGAGGTCCGGGTGGCTGGTTCCGACGGGAGGTGGAGGAGGGCAGATAGTTACGGTGAGACTGAGAGCGATGGGTGGGTCCTGCTACTGCGAGATGCGAGATGGATGGAGGAAGAACAACTGAGGTGCCACGCGACGTTGGGCTTCGGCCCGTCTTTGTTTACGAAGGACGGCCTGTCTTATATGTGGGCCGGACTTGAGCTTAATACATTGTAGGGAGCCCAACTTTACCACTGGATCAGGTTAGGAGGAATGCAGGCCCACAAAGAATCAAAGGAATCCTCACCGGAAAGTCTTACGCGTGCGGCCTGGCCCAGCTTGAATCAATAAGAGAGAGGTGTCCTGGATTGTCGGGGGCGGTTAGGGTTTCGATGAGCTTCACATCCACCGGCCACGGCCATCCGCCATAGAGAGAGGGTTCCGGGGGCGGCGGGCGCGACACGGCGGCAGGCCGGCTTGGTGGCGCTGCGGCATGAGCGTCACGTTGAAGAATTTAGCGGCGGCGATGGCGGCAGGCCGGCAGCGGGCGCGAGCGGTAGGGAGACAGATTATTGTCAGTGAATCTACTATAGTACTAGTAGCAAACTAGCAACGTATTACTGAACTCACAACTGCATATTATTTGTTGCTAAATAATTTTCGTAAACACGGTCGTTAAACAGAAGAAAGGAAAACAACTACAAAAAAAATAGGAGTACGATTTGACGCATGGATGCATGCTAGACACCTCTGGTGCATTGCGTTCTCGTCGCCGATCTATACTACGCCCACACGCAATGCACGATCGGGACGTCTTTATTTACAACGACGGGTTAGGAATTTGCGGCGCCTTATTTTTTCCAGCTCCGAGCGGATCATGCAGGAGCGCTGGATGTTCTTCACTCGGAGGTAGTAGGGGTGGTACGGGTGGTCGGGCGAGAGGAAACCCCACCGCGCCCTGTCGCCCGTCATGCTGAGCAGCCGCAGCAGCAGCTTCTCGGTCAGGTGCCCGTCCTCGTCCTGCACCACGCGCTGCGCCACCTCCTTGATCCGCAGCCACTCCTTCAAAGGCAGTGGTGGCGTGACGATCCGCTGGTTGACCCGCCGTGGCGTCTCCTCCTCGGACGGCGGCGATGGCGGCGCCACCGTCTCTTCGACGACCCGCTCGTTGATCATCTCTTCCTCCTTATCCTCCTCGGACGGCGGCGGCGGCGGCGGCGACGACGGTGCGGCGCGGTGATCCGCGGTCGTCAGGTCGACCACGAGCTTCCGTTTCCGTGCCACCCGCTTGATCATCATCCGCAGCTTAATGACCTCTGAGGGCTGCGATGGCGTCCCGCGGTGGTCCATGACGACGGGCTCCCACTTCTTCACCGGCCGTCGTTCTCGTTCGGTTCGCGTCTGCATATCTTTTGTGTACGGAGTAGTACTCCGTAATATAAACGCGAGAGGCTTTAGATTCGACGACGTTCGTTCGGATTGTGTCTCTCGTTTCAAATCTGAATCCTACAGATATAGTAGTTTGGATAAGTTTTATAATAGCAGCAAACATGCGCAGAATCGTTTTCCGGGCCGGAATCCGTTTCTGACTTCTCCGTGCCGGACTCTTCTTTTTCTGCATGCAGCAATACATACTCCCTCCATCCCTAAAAGGTTGTCGCTTTGTAGTTCATTTTTGAACTACAAAGCGACAACCTTTTGAAGATAGAGGGAGTATATGCCAATCAAAATTTACTCGGTTAAGGCCTGGCCCGTCCAGACATCTAAACTGATTCACGTTTGCCTCTGAATCCACAGTTACCAAAGTTCTGAATCTATATATATGAGCTGCTGTCATTATTGGTGCAGTTAAGAACAGTAATGTCTTTCTGAATGCACAGCCGCATGTTTCTTCCAAAACCATAATCCAACATAAAACACAGAAAGACGAACGAGAAACGATCGAGACGCATTTGTCCCGGCTGGCTGGGGCTCCGTACGTCGATCAGCAGAGGAGCATGCATGAGAGGTACGGTAGCCTGCCAGGGAGGAGCTGGAGAGGAGGAGGGATCACCGATCTGCGGCGGCGGCGGCGGCGTGCCGCGGGCGGAGGATCCGGCAGCCCTCGGAGACCTTCTGCTGGAGGTAGTAGGGGTGCAGCGGGTGGTCCGGCGAGAGGAACCCCCACCGGCGCCCGTTGCGCGTGATGCTCAGCAGCCGCAGCAGCAGCTTCTCCGTCAGGTCCCCGTCCCGGTCCCTCGCCACGCACCGCGCCACCCGCTCGATCCGCCGCTTCTCCTCCCCCGACAGCGACGGCGCCGCCCGGTGATCCATCGCCGCCGCCGACTTCTCCATCATCGATCGACTGGTTGGTTGCACTTGTTGCACGAAAGGAAATGGGAACGTGGGACGATGGGAGGAGCGCGTCGTCAGGGTTCGGAGATTTTGTAGCCATTTATAGCGCGCCGGGGGGAGAGCGCAGGACAAGTGGCTCGCAGCCAATGCATGGATGGATAGAGACAGATCACACACAGTGACACAGTTTGCCGATTCAGGAAACGCGTCAAGCTAGCCGTCAATGTCAATGCAATGGTAGGGTTCCATCATCTGTGGAGTGGTCGGGATGGGCCAAAGGCTCCCCGTTCGAGCTACTGGGCCGAGTTGACGAGCACGTTATCCGAAGTGGCCCATGTCAAAATATTACGGCCTATCCAATGCAAATGTTAGCCCACGTCAGATGTCAATCGAACGGCGGATGAGCATAATAATAGACGGTTTGGTTGTCAAAAATGTTGTGAACAAATTATACTCCGTATTTTTATAAACTTCATTAAAGATACTCCGTCCGTCCCGAATAACTTGTCGCTTTGTAGTTCATTTTTGAACTATAAAGCGACAAGATTTTTGAGATGGAGTACTAGTTTATATCGTATGAGGTACAGTTCTTATGTGCCTAACAATACTTATGATACGCAACCAAACGCTCAAACGCCAGGAAAAAAAATGATATGACAATGCTCGCAATGGACCAAACACACATACTGAGACCAGGTCCGGGGTCTGCCGTCCGCCGCCGCCGCCTCACGCCAGAGCTAGGCTGAGATCCCGAGCAGAAGGATCGAAGTCTTATTGGCCCAAACATTTTCGAGCATGGCGCGACGAGGTCAGAGCCAGGGAGACAGAGAACTGTAGTACTGAGGAATCGAAACGGCAAAAATGGCGATAGAGACTGCATCTTTTGCTGGAATAGTGAGCCAATGGCGTTACATTACAAACACGTCTACTGAAAAACTGTTCCTGCCTTCCACGCCCAAAGATGATGGATCATTGCAGACAGGTTACTCAGGGGCACCAGCACCAGCAGGAGAAGGAGGAGGTCGTGTGCCCGGTTTTTCGGATCTGCGTCGCCTGCTCTTCCGTTCGTGCTGCTTCTTGGTTCCTCCTTACCTCGGCTGCCTCCCTCTTCGCCTCTGCTCTGTGGCTTACTTCTGCCAACTTGTTTGCGAGCCTGTCCTGCTTGCGCGCCTTTTTTCTTTCTATCTTGGCCTGAATTCAGAGTAAGGTCGGTAAGATACTAAGTTTATCTTGAATACTCTTGAACTTGTGTAGTGAATTCATGTCATAACATGTTCGTTCCCATCCAGACGACAGTGAAAGAGCATGGCACTATACATCAAACATCACTGGTAACTGGATCTGGAAGAATTAGGGTGTTTCAATTGCTTACAATTCAACCTGAATTTCTTTAAGTGATAGTGCGTTCATGGGTTTTAAGAAACTGTATTAAACTAGAAAACCATATATATAGGCCTCAAGTAAAAGGTATTGCATCGTGAAATACGAAGCAGATAATAAGAACCTCTACCTCTATTCTCTTCATTTCAGCATCGATTTTCACTTTCTGGTGATTTTCCCAAGCTTGGATCTTTGCTTCCTCCCTCTGAAACCTACATAAGTTTGAGATTGGATAAACCATGAATTGTGAAGCTACATAGATTCACAATCTTCAAATTCACCTATAGTTTGCAATCCAAACAATAATAAGTTATAAACCACCACTGATCAGAAGACTAGTTTTGCTAATTGCTATCATTGTGTTAGCGTACCTTCTTATGCCCTTCATGGTCAGCATTTCCAGAAAAAAATGATCCTACGAAGCTGAGCAGATCATGAAAATATTTACCTGGCAAGATACTTTGCCTTCTCCGACTCCTGCCAATCTGCAGCTCGGGTCTCCTTGTCATTATCATCATCATTATTCTCTGTAGTATTCATCAAACTTGCAGCAGCCTTCTCTTCCTTGCTTGCCCATGCTGCTATAGTAGTCTTTCCTAGTCTTTGGCCAAGATCCATAATTTCCTGCCTGGTACTCATTTGTAGCTCTTCCTCAGGCATCTCCTTGTTAGAATCAGTTTTATTGATACTGAATTCTACCATACGTTGTGGAGTTGGTGTCCGAGAGGATGTTGGACTAGATGCAATTACAGGAGTGCCTATCCGAGAAGGTTCCTGGCTGGCAATTGGGGTCATTTCAGTTCCCATATCTCTCATGGAGACAGACCTAATGGCGGATGCTGGTTCATCGATGATGGAAGCACTTTGTGCAGGTCTATGTAGATCAGACAGAGTGAGGCCTGAAAATACGGTACATCCAGATTTTTCATTGAAGAGTAGACTGAGATTTACCATCATTCAAATAATAATGGAACAGGTTGATGACCTCTATTCTGTAGTGATATTTAAATTAGCATATCCAAATTCTAGGAGTTAGCAAGTAGCAACTAATAGATGAATATATATCTCCTCTGAAAGAGCGTTCAACTTGCATCCCGGTAGTCATGTTTATCTTAAGGAAATAGATTGTGTAAGCATTTAGTAAGCGGGCTGAGTTAGCTAAATTAAGCCGTCAAGTTTTGTGTATTGTAAAAACTAAGGGGTAGCAATGAATTACAGGGTGTTTTTTATGAGCCGAAGAACTGCCTATGGTGAAAAGAACAGCTGAGCATCAAAAGGGTCAGACTTTTCTACACCAACAACTTATGATGCTACCCTATAGTTGAACGAATGCATTCACCCGGCCCGGCGCGACCGCTTTAAATTGCCAACAAACATTCTAAATAAACAATTTGTTAAAATATTCTAAATGATCCTTAGCTTACCAAATCATACTGTCTTATAAAGAGCTACTGCTAGTTCAACCTTCAAAGTGAGAAAAAATAAAATAGGCAGAAATTCTAATCACCACCAAGGCGTATACATTACAGAAACATTTGTAACAACATCCTGAGCCCTGAGGCATATATTTTGCCACAAGAATGTGTAGAATATAAAAAATAGCAAACATGAAGAATTGCTTACCATCTGAAATCTTAGCAATGGCTGCAGTATTGGTGGGCACCTCAGCAACCACCTTAACAACGGCTGGGCGGCCTCCATGTTCAGGAAATGCCAATGCCGACTTCTTCGGCACAGTTCCAGTGGCAGCCCCCAAACGGCCAGTACGGTTTGATGTCGGGCTGGAAATCCACTTCTCGGCGTCGTCCCACTTCGACGGAGTTGGCCGAGAGAAGGGCGGCAGCAACGCAGCCACACCCGACCTCTTCACCGTTAGCGGCCCCGATGAGCTGCTCTCGGAGTCGAAGCTGTCATCTTCAGGAGCTCGGTTTCTTGATCTTTTGCCGCTGTTGCTCGACATCTCTGTTGAGGTGGAGCATTCCAAGCTCCCTGTTGACGCAATGGATATCCAAGGATTAGTGTTCGGCAAATTGTGACGACTGAAAGCTGCACGAGTTTGATGATTGGTAAGGTTGTCATGACTTACTCCGGTCGTCAAGCTCGCCGGAGTCGTTAGCGTCAGGTGACGTGTCGTTGCTGTTGCGCTGTTGCTTCTCTAGCCCTCGAAGCATTGCTCGAAGCTTAGCTGGGGAGAATCCAGCCGACTGGAGCAGAGAACAGAATAAACAGTGAAGCTGATAGAAAGGGTGAAATGCGGTCGAAGAAGAATTAAAATGGCCATAAAAAAGAAGAATGAATTGAAGCGGTGAAATGAAGCGGATGAGGTAAAATTCAACAAAAAAGATTGCCAAATTTGAACTGAATAAAGTCGAATCACATCGGAACGGACAAATAGGATCCCAGCTTTGTAGTGAAGTGTGCAATGAAATGTCCGACCCGTCCCAATCCCATCATTACAAGCGCCGGCAATTGAAAGCTACGCCACAGAAAGCAACATCAAGAAGAACAGTGACCGAGTAGCACCAAATTGTAGGCAGGACTAAAGATGCAACTTTTCGGCGAAATGCCCGTCGAATTTAGCCGCACAAGTACCGAAGCACCATGCTAATTCGAAGGAAGGACTGTGAAGAAGAGGAGAAAAGCACTATAAGAACATATGTCCAATGGCAAAAGCTTGACATATCATCGAGTTCAGCGCCGACAGGCGTGCCTTCCTTCCAAGAACTAAACATTCATATTTACGAAGTGACACCTGAAGAAGCACAAACAAACCGGAAAGCCCTGGCCCCGAACTTTTGTCCCAGAACCCCACGAATCCGAGACGGGACAGCAGGCGCGGAGAGTAACAAATCCGCGCGAGATCACCGGTGTCAATGCAGGGGTCCAATCGATCTCGCAAGGACCAAACACGAAATCAAGACGAGCACGCAAGCAAGATCCAACAATGGAGCACTCGGAAAGCAAATTCAGATGGGGATCGCGTGCGAGATGCGGACCTGACGCGGAAGCGACTCCTGGATGCGCTCGTAGTCCATCGACGGCGGGGGTCTGAATCGGTGTTGAGGCCAGGTGGAGCGGAAGCGGTTGGACAATGAGGGAGAGGAGAAGGCCGCAGAGACAGGGAGCTTTAAGAAGTGGGGATTCGTAGTCCGTGGACTTTGAGATTTCGTGATGTCTAATTATATTTACTATGTACTGTACTCCGTATGTCCTCTATCCAATAATATAAGTGTTCTTTATATTTGATCAAAGTTAAACAAATTTCATTTTGATTAAACTGAAAAATATTTATATTGTTAGACCCAGAGAGTACTAGTATTGGTGTTAGTGCGCTTAGTGGTGGTGGAATTAATGTTCCAGATTAGCGACAGGAGTTTGTGCGTTAGCAATTGCAAGAGAGATTTGGTTGGACACTTCCCCTCGTCTTGTGACGCAAAATAATTATTTGTTTGTTCTAATGTGTTTGGAACTTTGGATGGTGCAAAAAATCAATTCTTTTACCTCAAGAAAAGGAAATCTGGATTGTAAAATAGGTTGAAATACACCATAAAAGGTCGAAATTCTGCCGTATAACACGCCGTCATCCTGCACCATTATTTATTAGAAATAAATAGGTCGAAATACGTGCTGAAAATCTTGTTCATTTGCAATCAAAACACATATGGTTTGGTACTCAGTTGGAGCTGCATCTTTCACCCTTTGTAGGAAGAGCGTCTGTGATCACCTGCTCGATGCACTGTCTGGATGCAGGAAAGCAGAGCAAAGAAGTTTAAATTCACATCTCGAGCTGTTCACCTTTGCCACTGCAGCAAGCAAACGCAGCAGATTACGTGCGCCGCGGTCTGCACGCAGCAGATGATCTGAACTTGTCAACCGCAGCAAGTCAGCCGTTTCCGGGTTCGCCAGACGAATCAAATTCAAAAATTACCTTTCTTAAATTTTACCGAACCCATCTGCAGTTAGTACGTGTAAAATAACCGTCGTGTACATGGAACCAGTTGAGAAAGGTGAGTACGATCTGAATCTGAGCAACGGGTGAATCAGTCGCACTTTTCCAACGGAGGAAAAACATATGACAGGTGAATAAAATATCTGTGTCCGGCAAGCAAGTGGTGAATTGACGAGACATGACAACAGGAGAACCAAATGTTTAAGTGATCAGAAGGGGGGCAATAGTCTGGAGATGTACATATCAGAATTCATAAGTAAACCAAGCTGCAAGCAATGCACATCTTCTCCCTCCTTTTGCTCCTGTCAGACAGTAACCGGGAAGCAGCGATGGACGATGGAGATGCATGCATACCTGTTCATCTATAAATTAGCTTCGAAACCTCTTTCGAAAAAAAAATAGCTTCGAAAAGCATTTCCGACAATTATGAGTTGTATAAACAAAACACTGTATTAGTGTTACTTTCTGTGCGAAAGTAAAGGGAACAAGAGTTCAGGTTCAGGGAGCACAGGGCACTATCCTGGTCGGCTGGCCATTTCCAGGCGAGTTGCTCTCTTCTTTGGACAGCAAGAAGGATGCAGCGCTAACCTAAACAAACACAAGTCTCGCTCCGACAAAAATGCCCAACAATCCGTGTCTGCAGAGGATTTTTCTCAGTGCCCAGCTTGCGTTTCTTCTCATCATTCAAAGCTCGATTATGCCCATCATTAGTGGGTTAGGTTTACGCACGTAATTATGCAATCACGCAATGATATGCGGTTGTATACATGCGACTTTGACCAACACACCGTGGCCTTACGTGCTTGTCACACCCCATTTTACATACAGTAAAACAGGGTAAACCTGCATGTATGCCAGGATCAGTTTGATCATACATGCACGACAAAATATGGTAAACAGTTCTATATCGAATAAAACAACAATTATTACCTTAAAACAATTACGAACAACAGCGGAAGAGATAAACAAGCAGGGCACGCCACAGGCAAATCGACTGGCAGCAACGCGACCTTCTAGACTCCATCTTCGCTTGAATCATCTTTTACCTGAGCAGCATAACATGTACAAAAAGAAAAGGAGAGAAGCAAGGATGAGTACCTAATGTACTCCGCAAGTGTGGAAATTATGACATGCGGGTTATTTCAATAAGGAAAGGCTGACACGGGTTAAGCCTCTATGCATCCTTAATTTCCTATGTTGACCTTAGCATCCTATTTACTAGGTGAAAGACATATATATAGCAATAATATAAACTGTCAGGTTACACCCACCTGACTCACCACCATCCAGGTTACCCACCTGGATGCCAACTCACCGGGTTACCCCACCCGGGACCAAACTCATCGGGTTACCCACCCGACTACCAACTCACCGGGTTACACCACCCGGCTACCAACCGACCATCCAGTCCCAACTAATCAAGGCAGTACTACCAGGCGCGCTCGTGACCGTGAGCCCGGCTATCTAGATAGATTTACACTCTGCAGAGTTTGTACCACTTTACCCACATGTTGTGATTTCATCCCCTGTCTCCAGGTGGACTAAGAACCTTCTTTATGCCCGTGAGGATCAGTCACACTTCACACTGCCTAAGGTGTGTGGCCAGAAGGTCACAACAGAGCCTTTACAAAGGGTCTCCCGACAAGTACGAGCGCTCTAAGGTTTCGCCTACCACGACATAATGGAGTACACCCTCCGACGTGGCAGCCCCCTCGTGAGCCATGCGGATCCCAGAGCAGTACACCCTGAACTCGTTCCCCGCACCGACCAATGCTCATACTCATTGAAAGATCTCCTAGATAAATGGCTAAGCCGTTCCATACCGTCATGTGGTGGTACGGTAATACCTGGTTGCAATGTCACCAAGAACCGGTCCTTAGAATCTAGAACAGGCGCCAACACAGTGAACCCGAGTCTCGTGCGTACTGCACCCACCACTCAATCCTGCCTGTCTAGATTCCTATCAACTACATCCCACCATCAGAACCACAGTAATGCAGATAATAGTAGAGTAGACAGATTAGCAATTGTAATTAAAGTTACTCCCCCCAACTATGACAGCATGACTAAGCAGTTGTAACCACCCACAGAATACCCTAACATCTACCCGACAGAGCAACAAGGAATATTATGGAAATCTAGGGAAACATTCCTAACATAGGATTCAATTTAAGACTTGCATGCAGCTAATTCTATCTATGTCCTTAATAATTCCTAACCGGTGCAAAGTGGTCAAGGACACTTGCCTTTTCTTTATTTCATGTAGCTGCTCAGCCTTCTAGTAGAACGCCCGATTCTTCAAGTCTTCACGTCGCATCACGATCAAGGCCCGAGAACGAATAAACTACCGAAAAAGAGATAAACACGCACATTCAATAACAGTACACTATACAAATAAAACAAGTAATAAAGAGTACAACGCGCATATCCTACGGTGCAACGAGAGCCTACGCACGGTTACGGCTTATCACGGTGTTACAGGCATTTTATCACGTATCTATGGTTATAGCTTATCTAGCATAATTAAATAATGATTAAGATGGCAATTCATTAACCTTAATGGTAGACTACACTTAAACCTGCATGCAGCATTAAATTAAACCCATGTTATAAATCGTTTAAAGTGGGCAAGAGTATGTTTCTCTATTATCACATGCAATGATACATCTATTCTATATGCCAAGAATCATTTAAAAGGTGAAGAACATGTTTTATTAGGTACTCATAGTATTATTATGCATGAACAAATATTTACAAGGACATTTAATACAAATATAACATTTACTAGGGTTCTATATATGAATTCAGCATGCCACAACTCCATTTTAATTAAAACAGCACTAAACATGAGGTACTATGTGAATAGTTAATTACTGCAGGGGCTAAATCACTATTATTATTTAAACCATGGGCTAATCTGCTTAAATAAATCACTGCAGAAACTAAGACAGCAAAGTGCAAGGGTCCAAATGCCAAATACAATTGGAAAGCAGTATTTTAAGACATGCCAGGGGCTAAACAGGAAAACCGAGGGCCTATTTGCATTAAAATCAAAACTACCAGGGTGTGGGTGCAAAACAGTCAAGGAGTTACACGCGGTATAACATGGACCGCAGGATTCTAGATGGACGGTTGTGATTTTATTAAGTGAACACGTTCTCTTGATCTAATCTTGGCCATTGGATGTGGATCTAACGGCTAGGGAGAGAAAAGGAGGGGCGAGCGTCTTCTTCCAGAGGGCCACCGGCGGAGGCGCCATGGGCGCGGCCCAGAGCTCGCCGGGAAACGCCGTTTACCGGCTAGGTCCGCTGCTACTCGACGGGTACAAAAGAAAACGAGGGAGGAGGGTCTGCATAACTCACCAACGGGATTCACGCAGGCTGGAACGACGCGCGAGGTTGGTTTCGATGGCAAAGGGCGGCGGACGACGGCATCGGTCTTCGATGGATCGGCGTTACGGTGGCGATCTCTCGGCGTCACCTTGCCCGAGAGGTGTTCCGGAACACAAGAAACAAGATAGGGGGGTTAGACCGAGGGGGAATCACGTGCAGACGTAGGAACGACGACGAGGGCGGTGGACCTCACCTGACCTCGACGGGAAACACGTCGACGGCGTCAATCCACAGTGGGGTCGGATCGGCAAGCAAGCGCGTGTCTTAGAGAAGCAGGAGGGCAAGAGGGTGAGGCTGCTTAAGGCGTGGTTAGAGAGTACCGCGATGCAGTGCGGCGGCCGCGGTGCTCACCGAAAATGGCGGCGGCGCGACTAGGGATTCGGGACAGGGGCTAGGGTTGGGGGTGGTTTTATAGGGCGGGGGCTCCTTGCGGCGCACGAGGAGGGGGCTCGGATATTTTCGGGGCTGGGGGGGGGGAAAGCTGGCGCGTGGGCCCCAGGGGCAGAGGGGGAGGGCGGGAGCTGACGGGGCCCGGCGTTGGTGAGAGGGAGTAGCGCGGCCCGCGGCGCAGAGGGTGTGGGAAAAGGACAAAGGGAGAGGAGGGATCCTATGCCCAGGTGGGCCGGCGGGGAAGTGAAGGGCTCGGTTTGGGCTGGGGGAGGAGTGGGGTTTCGGCCCAGAAGGGAAATTTGCACAGGAAATAGATTCTCCGATTTCTAATCTCGTATTCAATTCAAATTTAAGTTTTTGAATTCAAACAAAGTTTTGACATGTTTTCTAGATTAATATTATTTTATTCAACACACACACATATGCAAACACTCACAAGAAATCATCACAAAATTCCACACATTCCCTTAATTTAATTTATTTCTTACCTAAAATTTAATGTTTAAATTACTATAAATACAAAATTTGACTATATTAAAATTTGGGGTGTTACAAATCTACCCCCCTTAAACGGAATCTCGCCCCGAGATTCAAAAGCGCTGGGTAGAAACAGAGCTAGGTCTTACGTCATTTCCTAAATAATTTAATTTTCATTTTACTTCGAATTTTAATAATCAAACAAATATTGAAACACTCAAAACAACATCATAGATCCTACAGTCAGAGCAATACAACATGGCAAATTGGTTTAAGATAGGTCTTATGAAAACATTTTATTAAAGCATACATTTTTTTTTTATAACAATTAGAGACTTCATTTCTAATATGAAAACACTATGATTTAAATGTTGATTAATTAAATTCATTTTTTTTATTAACACACATTAAATAACATTAGATTAAAATATTATTCTTTCTTCTTTTTTTTTTTTCAAGTTGGCCAAAGTTTTTGGTGTGGTTTCCAAAACAAAGCATGTCAATCAAATGTATTCTTTTTTTTTTTGCACATTTTATTTTATTAACTTTTTGAAAATATAAGTGTTACAATTCAAAGTTTTAATATTAGATCAAATGTTTAATACTTTCAAAAATAATATATAAAGGACAACACAGCATTACAACATGGCGTATATTAAAAATAACTTTTGGAAAATATTTTATCACTACACATGTTTTATTTAAAATTAATTAGAAATTATATATTTTATATTAAAATCACTACAAATGAAATGTTAGTTGTTTTTAATTTATAAATAACATCACACGTTACTCAACATTATGATAGCAATTTTATCTATCCTTAGCTGGTTTAAAGTTTGTAAAATTTGAGTGCGTGGTGTTCAAAATAAATCATATTAATCAAGTGCATTTTAAAAATATTGATTACACGTTTTATTTTATTATTTTTGTAAAAGTACTAGTGTTACAACAAAAACGCGGCAGTACAACATGTCAAATGTTAAAATTAACTTTTTTATAAGACAGTTCATCGCTACTCAAGTTTTAACTCTAAGCGATTACGCATTTCAGTTTCATTGCTACTCAAGTTTTAATTATAAATGATTAGAAATTTCAATTTTCATCACTATAAATGAAATTTAATTGCTTTTAATAAATCACACATTTTAGAATCATTAGTTTGAACATTAATCCATTTTCTCTAGTTTAGATTTTGGGTGAGGTCAAGATTTTTACTATAGTTTTCAAAATAGAATGTGTTTATTCAAATGCATTTTAAAATATGAACTACAAAATTTTATTTTTATTTTCTATTAAATTATACTAGTGTTACTAAAGTTAAGATTTGATGAAAGATGGGCTACCCCCCTTAAACAAGAGAAAGCCATATTTTATGTGTGCGTTTATTATTAATTTGCAATACATCAATCAACGTCTACTAATGTCGTTGTGGCAAGGTATAGACTCACTCGCTGAACAAAAAGTGGATCTAAACGAGTGAATATAACGAATCTTCGAGCAGTCTTCTTATTGCTTCCGGCTATCTTCACTTGTAGGTCTTGAAACAGCGCTGCTTGAGTCGAATCTTCGTTTTCACAAGCTGAGACAAAGGGAAAACTTAAAAGTCCATTCTAACTAAGGTCACGTGCCTAGAGTCGATATATAGCTCTGATACCACCTTTGTCACACCCCATTTTACATACAGTAAAACAGGGTAAACCTGCATGTATGCCAGGATCAGTTTGATCATACATGCACGACAAAATATGGTAAACAGTTCTATATCGAATAAAACAACAATTATTACCTTAAAACAATTACGAACAACAGCGGAAGAGATAAACAAGCAGGGCACGCCACAGGCAAATCGACTGGCAGCAACGCGACCTTCTAGACTCCATCTTCGCTTGAATCATCTTTTACCTGAGCAGCATAACATGTACAAAAAGAAAAGGAGAGAAGCAAGGATGAGTACCTAATGTACTCCGCAAGTGTGGAAATTATGACATGCGGGTTATTTCAATAAGGAAAGGTGAAAGCATCTAGGCCCCATGAGGTACGGTTTCGGTGATTAATGACAACCATTCAATATTACTAATGAATTTGTGAATGCAAGGTCTCAATAGCACTCAATCAAATAAAATCAAAATTACATTGGAGACCCATCTGAAATCAACAAATGAGATCAAAACGAATCATGTGAAGAACAAGAAGTGAAAGCTCTAACTTGACATCAATCAATGCTTGAAGACAATCAGAACAACACTTCGAACAAATGTCAAAGAGGTCACAAGTTCAAAATTCCAAAAAGAACAACTCAAAACAACTTGAAGTCAACAAGTTGAACACACCGGATCATCCGATGTACTTGGAGTTGACTGCATCGGTCAAATTGGTTCAACTGAAGAAGAAGACCTCAGACAATTACACTCACCGGATCATCCGATGTAAGTGGCTTAGTGCATCGGTCCATCATCACAGATTGCAACACCATTGGACCAAGTGAAGCACCGGATCATCCGATGTGCAGGTTTGTACACATCGGTCGATCACTCCAGGAAGCTTCAAGATCAAGCAGAATTCTGGAGGAAGAGCCACCGGATCATCCGATGAGAAGACAGTTCAACATCGGTCTAACAACGGTCATATCTGACATAGTGACATCAGCTAATTTGGCTTTGACCGATGATAACTGAAGGGGAGACATCGGATCATCCGGTGTTCGCAGACAAGTGATGTCAGCCTACTTTTCCAACGGCTATCTCGTGGAGGCTGGCTATTTATACCCCTTCAACCTGTCAAATCGACAAGACTTGAAGCCCAGACATACTCTACACATCCTAGAGCATTCAAGCAAGAGAGCTACCACTTTCACATCAATTTCACATCAATTGTACACCAAGAGATAGGCTAGAACTAGCTAGAGATAGTGCTTGGGTGCCTCCACTCTAGGTGATTGGAGTCTCTAGCATAGTGAGAGCCACAAGGGAGTGTCCCTTGGTGTGTGTAACTTCCGGAGCTTGCCAAGTGGTTTGTGGAAGCCCGGAGGATCCCAAAAGTGTACAAGGCTTGAGCTCCACCTTGCCGAGGTTGGCGAACGGAGAAGAATAGTGAAGAAGCCCCTAGTCTCGGTGACTTGGGAGTGGCAAAACCCATCGGAGGGTGCCACAACGTGGACGTAGGAAGATCCTTGTGATCTTACCGAACCACGGGATAAACTCCGTGTCCTTTGAGCGTTTGCATCCCTCTTCCTTTACTCTTATGCAATCTCCATTCCGCAACTCTAGTTTATATTGATTGCATAGTTTAAATTGCATAGGGAATTGGGCTTTAGGTTGTTAATCTTAAATTGCTTTAAAATTTGAAAGAAAGCCCAATTCACCCCCCCCCCCCTCTTGGGCATTTCGATCCTTACAATTGGTATCAGAGCAAGGTTGCTCATTGGATCATTCTAGCTTCACCGCTAGAGAGCAAAAATGGCCAAGAATGGGGGTTCGGTTCCTACCTTCGAGGGCAAGAATTTTGCTTATTGGAAAGCACGCATGCGCGCTTACCTTGAGGCAATTTCTCCCGAAGTGTGGGAAGCGACCCATGCGGGGTTTGGCAACCATGAATATATTGGTGATCAACTAAAATGGGATGCTAAGGCTAGGAATGCTATTTATGAGTGCATTAGTCAAGATGTATTTGCTAGAATTGCAAGTAAGGAAAAAGCTTGTGAAATTTGGGCTTGCTTGATTGAGATCCATGAGGGTTCCTCTCGTGTCAAAGAGCTCAAATATCACTTGCTTAAATCCAAGTATGATGATTTTAAAATGCTTCCTCATGAAAATGTTAATCAAATGTTTTCTCGCTTAAATGTACTCATTGAGGAAATTAATGCTCTTGACATTGCTTCTCTTGGCAAGGGACTCATCAACCGCAAGATCCTCATGCTACTTCCCAAGCCCAAGTACAACATCATAAACTCAATGCTCCAAAAGGAGTCACTTGACAACATTGAGGTTTCGGAACTCATTGGAGAGATACATGCTCATGAGATGAGTGTGCTTGGAATGATGGAGGAGTCATCATCATCAAAGACCATTGCTCTCAAGGCCTCAACCAAGAAGACACATATCAAGAAAAAGAAAGTGATTGAGCCTAGCTCAAGTGAGGAAGAACAAGCTACAAGTGAAGATGATGATGACAATGAGCTTGCATTGATGATGAGGAAGTTTTCACGTCTCAACTCAAAGATTGCCAAGAAGGGATACTCGTTTGATCCCAAGAAGAAAGCCTTCTTGCCAAAGAGAGATGAAAACAAGACGTGCTACAATTGTGGCGATCAAGGCCACATATCATATGATTGTCCAAAACCGGACAAGAGGAAGGACAAGGGCAAGCATCGCAAACTAGAAGAGAGTGAGGATGATGAAGATGCAAAGCCCAAGCGCACCTTTGGAAAGAAGAAACTTGACAAAGGCAAGAAGACCAAGCTCTTTCCAAAGAAGAGAAGAGGACCTCAAAAGGTCTTCATGTGCGAAGCAAATGAGTGGGTCACCGATGAAGAAACAAGTGATGATAGTGAAGATGAGGAAGAAAACTTGGCAAACCTCGCTATCGTCAACAAGAATGACTCACCCCTTCCTCCACCGCCTATGTGCCTCATGGCGAAAGGTAACACAAAGGTATGTGATGACTCAAGTGATGATGAACTTTCTCCCGATGAACTAGCATCTATGATCAATGAATATCATGCCATTATCAAAAGGGAAAAGGCTAAGGTTAAGGCACTTGAGCTAACTCGCGCTAAGCTAGAGGGTGCCAACCTCGATTTGCAAGACAAGTATGTCACCATACTTAATGAGCATGAAACGCTCAAGTCACATGTCAAGCAAATCGAGGAGGAGAAAGCTCAAATCAAGCTTGAATTCCATGAGCTTGACTTAGCTAACTTGGCACTATTGGCTAAGCATAACGAGTTAGTTCAAGAGCATGAGACACTTAGTCTTTCCTATGAAGCAATGGAACTAAAATTGAATAACTTGAAGAAAGAAACTCTTGATGGCAAAACACCCGCTAGTTCACATGCCACTAACAATTTGCATGAGTCTTTGCCATTGAAAGCTAATAGGGAGAAGGAGCTAATGGACGAGATCGAAAGTCTCCGCACTAGTGTGGCTAGACTTTCCAAGGGAGAGGACAAGCACAAGGAGATCCTCTTCCAACAAGCTAAAGGCTTCAACAAGAGGGGACTTGGGACCTTCCCTACGCCCAACAAATGGAAGGTGCCCTCACCGGAGCTTAGGACAAGCTTCATCAAGGAAGTGGGATCCTATTGCCAACATTGTGAGGTCACCGGACATCACACTAGGGAGTGCCCTCTTCCCACTCGTCCTTCTCCAAAATTACCTCCTAACTATTCATCTACTTTCAATGATTGTCACTATCTATTGAGCAAAGTAGGTGGAAAGGTGAAGGCGAAGTTCATTGGCAAAAACATCAAGGGCATGAAGGGGAAGCTCCCCAAGCAACTTTGGGTCCCAAAATCACTTGTATCACACATACAAGGACCTAAGTTGGCTTGGGTTCCTAAACTCAAAAACTAACTTCATGTGTGTAGGTGAACTACAAAGCCGGAGGAAAACATTGGGTACTCGATAGTGGGTGCACTCAACACATGACCGGCAATGATGGTATGTTCACCTCCATAGAAGACCCCGGCAATCATGAACAAGTCACCTTTGGTGATAACTCAAAGGGGAAGGTAATTGGTTTAGGTAAAATTGCAATTTCTAATGATTTGTCCATTTCGAATGTGCTTTACGTTAAGTCTCTTAGCTTTAATTTGCTCTCTATTGCTCAACTTTGTGATCTTGGACTAACGTGCACATTTGACAAAGATGGTGTTGTGGTGTCTAGTGTAGCTAGCAAAGAGCTAATATTCAAGGGCTTTAGGCATGGTCATCTATATTTGGTGGACTTCTCCAACAAGAGCGCAAGCCTAACCACTTGTCTTTTCACCAAGACAAGTTTGGGGTGGCTATGGCATCGGAGGATTGCTCACATAGGAATGAGCAAGCTCAAGAAGTCCTTCAAGCTAGGGATGGTGACCGGCGTAAAGGACGTGTCGTTTGAAAAGAACAAGCTATGTAGCGCATGTCAAGCCGGGAAGCAAGTGGCTTCGCACCATCCGATGAAGACAATGGTGTCTACCTCCAAGCCGCTCGAACTACTTCACATGGACCTCTTCGGACCGTCCACCTACCAAAGCCTTGGCGGTAATCTCTATTGTCTCGTTATTGTTGATGACTACTCTCGCTATGCTTGGACCTTGTTTTTAGGTGACAAGGGTGAAACCCCGGAAGTCTTCAAGACCTTTGCAAAAAGAGCTCAACGGGAATTCCAACTTCCCATCATCAAGGTCCGGAGTGACAACGGCACCGAGTTCAAGAACTACAATATTGGGGAGTGGTGTGACCGTGAAGGAGTCAAGCACGAATTTTCGGCTACATACACCCCTCAACAAAACGGTGTTGTTGAGAGAAAGAACAAGACACTAATCACCCTCGCGAGAGCCATGCTTGATGATTATGGGACGTCGGAGAAGTTTTGGGCGGAAGCGATCAACACGGCATGCCATGCCGCAAATAGAGTCTACCTTCATCGACTTCTCCAAAAGACTCCCTACGAGCTCCTCATTGGGAGAAAGCCCAACATCTCCTACTTCCGGGTCTTCGGATGCAAGTGCTACATCTACCGCAAGAAAAGACTTGGTAAGTTTGAAAGAAGGTGCGATGTTGGTATTTTCCTTGGTTATGCGTCGAACTCAAAGGCATATCGAGTATTCAACCAAACCTCCGGGTTAGTTGAAGAAAGTTGTGACGTTGAGTTTGATGAGACTAATGGCTCCCAAGAGGAGAGTTTTGGTCATGATGATATAGATGATGAGCCTCTACGAGAAGCTATGAAGAACATGACCATAGGAGACATCAAGCCCGAAGTTGAGGAGAGCCATGATCAAGGGGGAGCTTCAAGTCCGAACATCAACACCTCCATGGCGCCTCAAGTGGATGAAGAAGAAGACAAAGATGATCCATTGCCTATGCAAGACCAACAAGCCACACAACACCAAGAAGAAGATGAAGTCCAAGATGAAGTCCAACCACAAGACGAGCAAGATGCTTCACCACCACCAAGTGACTCACAACCGTTGATGAGACATGGGCGCATCTCCAAGGCACATCCAATGGATCAAATCATTGGAAGTCCTTCACGGGGAGTAAGTACTCGTTCACGTCATGTTGCATCTTTTTGTGAGCACTACTCTTTTGTGTCGTGTGTAGAACCCAAAAGCATTGAGGAAGCTCTCCAAGACTCCAATTGGGTGATGGCTATGCAAGAGGAACTCAACAACTTCACCCGCAATGAAGTTTGGGTATTGGAGGAGAGACCCAAGGACAAGAATGTGATTGGAACCAAGTGGGTCTACCGCAACAAGCAAGATGAGAATGGCGTGGTGGTCCGCAACAAAGCTAGGCTTGTGGCGAAGGGATTTGCTCAAGTTGAAGGTTTGGATTTTGGGGAGACATTCGCCCCGGTAGCACGGTTAGAAGCTATCCGCATACTCCTTGCTTTTGCTTCTCATCATAATATCATGCTTTATCAAATGGATGTTAAAAGTGCATTTCTCAATGGCTATATTAATGAACTTGTGTTTGTTGAGCAACCTCCCGGGTTTGAGGACCCAAGAAACCCTAACCATGTCTATAGGCTAAACAAAGCACTCTATGGACTCAAGCAAGCTCCAAGGGCATGGTACGAGCGCTTAAGGGACTTCCTCGTCATGCAAGGTTTCAAGATTGGGAGGGTGGACACTACACTCTTCACCAAGGACATCGACGGAGACTTATTTCTTTGTCAAATTTATGTCGATGATATTATTTTTGGCTCAACTAACAAAGCTCTTAGCCATGAGTTTGGCAAAATGATGTCTAGGGAATTCGAGATGTCGATGATTGGAGAGCTCAACTTCTTCCTAGGATTTCAAATCAAGCAACTTCAAGAGGGGACCTTCATCCATCAAGAGAAGTACACTAAGGACCTCTTGAAGAAATTTGAGATGGGAGATTGTAGCTCAAGAAGCACTCCAATGGCGACAAATTGTCATCTCGACGCGGACATGGACGGTAAATCTATTGATCAATCTCATTACCGTTCCATGATTGGTTCATTGCTATATCTTACCGCATCTAGGCCCGATATTATGTTTAGTGTGTGCTTGTGTGCTCGCTTTCAAGCGGCACCTAAAGAATCGCACAAGAAGGCGGTCTTTAGGATACTTCGGTATCTCAAGCATACCCCAAGTGTAGGTTTGTGGTACCCCAAGAACGCTAGTTTTCATCTCTTAGGTTACTCGGATTCGGACTTTGCCGGATGCCGTGTTGACCGCAAGAGTACCTCCGGGGGTTGCCACTTACTTGGGCGTTCCCTAGTTTCTTGGTCGAGCAAGAAGCAAAATTCCGTGGCTTTGTCCACCGCGGAGGCGGAGTATATAGCGGCTGGTGCATGTTGTGCCCAAATCCTATATATGAAGCAAACCCTCTTGGACTTTGGAATTAAGTTTGGTTGTGTGCCTCTCCTTTGTGACAATGAAAGTGCGGTTAAGATAGCTAGAAACCCCGTTCAACACTCCCGCACTAAGCACATTGATATTCGCCATCACTTCTTGCGTGATCATGAGGCTAAAGGAGACATCTCCTTGCAAGGTGTTAGATCCGAAGAACAATTGGCAGATATCTTCACGAAACCACTTGATGAGAAAACCTTTTCTAGACTTAGAAGTGAATTAAATGTGCTAGATGCATCTAACGTCATGTAAATTGCCATGTTCATGTAAGGTTGCATGTCATATAGGTCTTGCCTAACTCCCAAAGGATAGGGGTGAGCTAGAAATAGTTTTTCCCTGAGGAAGCCTTTGGAAGGTTTAAACTTGGCAAGATAGATTTATTTTATGCCTTGCATGATCCCTGCCATATAAACTTGCACTCATTTAATCTCTTGCACTATAATTTGTTTGGCATTGCATACGGTAGAGTTGTCACAAAGGGGAACCCACATCATGAGAAGGAGACTTGTTTGAAATGCAATATCTCAACTCATATGATGTGGAAAGAGCAAAATTCTAAAGGAACACGCTTTAATGAGATAGAAGTTTTCATACTCTACCTCACAAAGCATGGGCCTTACATTTTATTTGGATATTTTTCCTCTATTTTTCTCGGTGTTCCATTTGCATTAAGGCCTAGCCAAGCTATTGGCATATTAGCTTTTTGAGGGGTAAGGGGTTGCCCAAAAAAGTCCTAAGACATGTGTTTTCTTCTCAATTGTTTGTTCGGTCAAAGGACATATATGGGATGTTTTAGTTCTGTTGTCATCGGATTATCCGATGCCTTTGTCTAACCCTCATCGGTCCAATAAGTGTTCATTCTTCAAAGCCAATTTCAGTCAGAACCTCAAAATGATCCGACGAGTTCATCCTGAAAAACATCGGTCCATCCGATGTTCACTCTTCTGGAGCTGTGATCAATTCCACCGATGTTTACCTCTCCCCTACGTCGGATCATCCAGTGTCAACTTCACTCGGCTGAACACCCTTACTGTGCCTTTCGACCGATGTCCCAAACCCTAAACGTCGGTCCATCCGATGTCAACAGCAATTCTTGAATATCCTTACTGTGGCATTTGACCGACGTGCAACGTACTTATCATCGGACCATCCGGTGTTTTAAAAACGGTTAGGGTTTGGGCCCCACTATTTAATCGCCCGCGCCGCCGCCACCTTCTCTCTCCCCGACCCTTCGCGCCCCCGTGCTCACGTCGCCGCCTCTCCGTCGCCTACAGCGCCGCCGCCGGCCGCCGCCGCCGCCCGCAGCGCTGCCGCCCAGCGCCGCCGCCCGCAGCGCCGCCGCCCAGCGCCACCTCCACCCGCAGCACCGCCGCCGCTGCCTCCCCACGCGCCATCGCCGCCCGTGCTCGCGCACCTCCATCGCCAGCCGCCGCCGCCGCCGCCCTAGGCGCCGCCGCCGCCGTGCTCCACCAGCACCCAAGCACTCCACGCTTCTCTCCCTCCGTCGAAGCACCTCCACCCAAGCAACGCCATCTCCGGTCACCTCCTCGCTAGGGTTTTTCGGCCCGGTTGATCATCGTCGCTAAGGTGAGCCCCGTGCCATGCGACATATCTCATTTGCTTCTCTCGTCGTTCTTTCGTCATCGTCGCCTAACCCTAGCTCTCCGTCGACTAGATGGGTCGCGACAGGAAGAACAAAGGAAAGGCCATTGTGGAGCCCGCCGCGAAGAAGAAGAAGCTATCCAAGGACGAGAAGAAGGCCTTGATGGCCGCTCGCGCCGCCGAGGAGCGTGAGCGCGACCGTGGGGGTTCCTTGAGGATCCGCGAGGCCCGACCGAGGCCGCCTCCCGTGGTCGACGACTCCGACGTCGAAGAGGAGCCGGTCGCGCCCCTCGTCCGCCGGCGCTCAGCCCGGACACGTGGGGGTCACGCCGAGGCTCCTCCTCGTCCAAGACCGACGGCTGCCGACCGTCGTGAGGACAGGGAGGCTGAGAGGGACATCCATGAGATGGACACGGCCGTCCTGGTCCGTGAAGGAGTCCGTCTTGTGGATTACAGAATGATGAAGGCGAAGCAACTACGGAAGCTCAGATGGAGTGTACTGCTTGAGGAATGGTACCCACAGCCCCGAGAGCCTCTTGTGGATAGTCGGTTCTGGACGGTCACGCAGGCGTCTCTCTACGAGACTTACAGACGCCGTGGCCACAAGCTCTTTCAGCACAACCACTTGGACTGGAGGCAGCTTGCAGTGGCCGCGGAGACTGATGTCCGCCCCTTCTTTGAGAGATACAGAGGGTTGGTGGATCTACTGGACTATGAGAGGAGTGCCTATGTGGAAGAATGGGTCCGTGTCTTCTACGCGACCCTGTACATCTCGGAAGGCAGGCGGTCCATTGCTTTCATGTTCAATGGCCAGTACTACCACCTCACGAGGCAGACCTTGGGGCACATTCTTGGTTTGGAGCTGCACGACACCAGCATACATGAGAAGGTCTATGGGCAGGCAGATCCACCGAGGAGGCCACTTACTGGAGGGGTAGCTCCACAGCTAGACGAGATCCGCTCCCTGTTTGGCTCCTCCTTCTCTCCGGACCAGCCGAGAGTCCCAGCCCTCCTGACTCCAGCTGCGCGCATTGTGCACCTCGCCTTGCGCCGCACGCTCCTGCCGAGGTCAGGGTACTTGGAAGGGTTCACGAGTCTCCAGCAGACCCTCTTGTTCTACATAATGAACGGGATGGATTTCGATATCATAGACATACTTCTCTGCGAGATGGAGGACGTAATCACTGATGGGGTTGGGATGATGAGACAGATGGTCTATGGGCACTGGATCAGTTTTATTTGCTCTATGGTAGTGCCAGAGGAGCACTCAGCACAGGCCCGGCTTGCAGACGAGAGCGTGACCCGCTTCGGTCACTACCGTGCGTCCGCTCCTGGAGACCGCCGTCTTGGCCGTCCAGTTGAGCGCCAGGTCCGGGCCCGCTTGACTGAGGAAGACTGGTCCGACCTAGAGCGGGAGGACGAGAGACTTGCTGAGGCTGAGGCTCAGGGGGAGGACCTGCAGCATATCTGGTCTGAGAGCGACACCGACGACAGTGTCGAGGAGTACTTCCCTCCCCCTCCACCTTCACCGAGGCCGCACGACGCCGAGGCAGGAGGATCAGCTGCTCCGCCACCGACACCACCTCCTGTGTCCGAGGCGCAGGTGACGCAGCCGTCTGAGCTGACGTCGCTTCTCCAGCAGATGATCGAGCAGCAGCGCCAGGACAGGCTCGCTGCTGAGCAGGCCAGGGCAGAGCAGGCTGCTCACTTGGCACAGCTGCAGAGGCAGCAGCAGGAGCTCCAGCTTGAGATCGCCCGTCAGAGGCGAGAGGATACGGACAGGTTCACCAACCTGGTAGATCAGATGCACCGCCGTACCCTCGACCAGCAGCAGCAGACCCAGCAGGCCATGATGGGGATCCTAGGGTTGATCACCAACCTATACACTCAGACCGGGATCGCCCTTCCTTCACAGCAGCCTGGACTGGGGCTGGCTCCAGGTGTCGCTCAGGTGCCTACTACTCCTATCCCTTCGATCAGTATGTCACCTCTTCTGGCACCTAGCGCACCGATTCACTCACCACTGCCGGCGACGACCTTGTTCCAGCAGACACCGGCGTCCGTGGTGAGCGCTCCACTTCCTCCAGCTCCTCCAGCACCTTCGGTCCCTGCTTCCTCTCCTCCAGCACCGGCAGCGGACCCTCCAGTTTCCACCGCTCCGGCAGCCCCTTCGACCGGCGACTCCAGCTCCGACGACTGCGACGGTGCCCAGTTCGTCCTCGCGCCTAGCTCTCAGGGTCAGTAGGCGTTCTGATCCCTTTTTGGTGTCTTGATGCCAAAGGGGGAGAAGGTGTAGGAGAGTCAGGGGGAGTAGTAGTTTCAGGGGGAGTGTGAGTGCGTGATTGCGTGGTTATCCTTTGTATCTTTGTTTTCATGCTTTGTATTCATACTCTTTTGTAATTTTAAATAAGCACTCCTTCACTTGTCTCATTTGCTTATGATTTTAATCGATTGAGCTTTTCGCACCATAATTTTCATTTGCGTTTTACAAGCTTAATGTGTCTTATCTTGTATTCATTGCATATCTACTTGAACACTATCATCAAATTCATTATTATTGTGCTTTAAATTTTTGTGTTGTCATCAATCACCAAAAAGGGGGAGATTGAAAGCATCTAGGCCCCATGAGGTACGGTTTCGGTGATTAATGACAACCATTCAATATTACTAATGAATTTGTGAATGCAAGGTCTCAATAGCACTCAATCAAATAAAATCAAAATTACATTGGAGACCCATCTGAAATCAACAAATGAGATCAAAACGAATCATGTGAAGAACAAGAAGTGAAAGCTCTAACTTGACATCAATCAATGCTTGAAGACAATCAGAACAACACTTCGAACAAATGTCAAAGAGGTCACAAGTTCAAAATTCCAAAAAGAACAACTCAAAACAACTTGAAGTCAACAAGTTGAACACACCGGATCATCCGATGTACTTGGAGTTGACTGCATCGGTCAAATTGGTTCAACTGAAGAAGAAGACCTCAGACAATTACACTCACCGGATCATCCGATGTAAGTGGCTTAGTGCATCGGTCCATCATCACAGATTGCAACACCATTGGACCAAGTGAAGCACCGGATCATCCGATGTGCAGGTTTGTACACATCGGTCGATCACTCCAGGAAGCTTCAAGATCAAGCAGAATTCTGGAGGAAGAGCCACCGGATCATCCGATGAGAAGACAGTTCAACATCGGTCTAACAACGGTCATATCTGACATAGTGACATCAGCTAATTTGGCTTTGACCGATGATAACTGAAGGGGAGACATCGGATCATCCGGTGTTCGCAGACAAGTGATGTCAGCCTACTTTTCCAACGGCTATCTCGTGGAGGCTGGCTATTTATACCCCTTCAACCTGTCAAATCGACAAGACTTGAAGCCCAGACATACTCTACACATCCTAGAGCATTCAAGCAAGAGAGCTACCACTTTCACATCAATTTCACATCAATTGTACACCAAGAGATAGGCTAGAACTAGCTAGAGATAGTGCTTGGGTGCCTCCACTCTAGGTGATTGGAGTCTCTAGCATAGTGAGAGCCACAAGGGAGTGTCCCTTGGTGTGTGTAACTTCCGGAGCTTGCCAAGTGGTTTGTGGAAGCCCGGAGGATCCCAAAAGTGTACAAGGCTTGAGCTCCACCTTGCCGAGGTTGGCGAACGGAGAAGAATAGTGAAGAAGCCCCTAGTCTCGGTGACTTGGGAGTGGCAAAACCCATCGGAGGGTGCCACAACGTGGACGTAGGAAGATCCTTGTGATCTTACCGAACCACGGGATAAACTCCGTGTCCTTTGAGCGTTTGCATCCCTCTTCCTTTACTCTTATGCAATCTCCATTCCGCAACTCTAGTTTATATTGATTGCATAGTTTAAATTGCATAGGGAATTGGGCTTTAGGTTGTTAATCTTAAATTGCTTTAAAATTTGAAAGAAAGCCCAATTCACCCCCCCCTCTTGGGCATTTCGATCCTTACAAAAGGCTGACACGGGTTAAGCCTCTATGCATCCTTAATTTCCTATGTTGACCTTAGCATCCTATTTACTAGGTGAAAGACATATATATAGCAATAATATAAACTGTCAGGTTACACCCACCTGACTCACCACCATCCAGGTTACCCACCTGGATGCCAACTCACCGGGTTACCCCACCCGGGACCAAACTCATCGGGTTACCCACCCGACTACCAACTCACCGGGTTACACCACTCGGCTACCAACCGACCATCCAGTCCCAACTAATCAAGGCAGTACTACCAGGCGCGCTCGTGACCGTGAGCCCGGCTATCTAGATAGATTTACACTCTGCAGAGTTTGTACCACTTTACCCACATGTTGTGATTTCATCCCCTGTCTCCAGGTGGACTAAGAACCTTCTTTATGCCCGTGAGGATCAGTCACACTTCACACTGCCTAAGGTGTGTGGCCAGAAGGTCACAACAGAGCCTTTACAAAGGGTCTCCCGACAAGTACGAGCGCTCTAAGGTTTCGCCTACCACGACATAATGGAGTACACCCTCCGACGTGGCAGCCCCCTCGTGAGCCATGCGGATCCCAGAGCAGTACACCCTGAACTCGTTCCCCGCACCGACCAATGCTCATACTCATTGAAAGATCTCCTAGATAAATGGCTAAGCCGTTCCATACCGTCATGTGGTGGTACGGTAATACCTGGTTGCAATGTCACCAAGAACCGGTCCTTAGAATCTAGAACAGGCGCCAACACAGTGAACCCGAGTCTCGTGCGTACTGCACCCACCACTCAATCCTGCCTGTCTAGATTCCTATCAACTACATCCCACCATCAGAACCACAGTAATGCAGATAATAGTAGAGTAGACAGATTAGCAATTGTAATTAAAGTTACTCCCCCCAACTATGACAGCATGGCTAAGCAGTTGTAACCACCCACAGAATACCCTAACATCTACCCGACAGAGCAACAAGGAATATTATGGAAATCTAGGGAAACATTCCTAACATAGGATTCAATTTAAGACTTGCATGCAGCTAATTCTATCTATGTTCTTAATAATTCCTAACCGGTGCAAAGTGGTCAAGGACACTTGCCTTTTCTTTATTTCATGTAGCTGCTCAGCCTTCTAGTAGAACGCCCGATTCTTCAAGTCTTCACGTCGCATCACGATCAAGGCCCGAGAACGAATAAACTACCGAAAAAGAGATAAACACGCACATTCAATAACAGTACACTATACAAATAAAACAAGTAATAAAGAGTACAACGCGCATATCCTACGGTGCAACGAGAGCCTACGCACGGTTACGGCTTATCACGGTGTTACAGGCATTTTATCACGTATCTACGGTTATAGCTTATCTAGCATAATTAAATAATGATTAAGATGGCAATTCATTAACCTTAATGGTAGACTACACTTAAACCTGCATGCAGCATTAAATTAAACCCATGTTATAAATCGTTTAAAGTGGGCAAGAGTATGTTTCTCTATTATCACATGCAATGATACATCTATTCTATATGCCAAGAATCATTTAAAAGGTGAAGAACATGTTTTATTAGGTACTCATAGTATTATTATGCATGAACAAATATTTACAAGGACATTTAATACAAATATAACATTTACTAGGGTTCTATATATGAATTCAGCATGCCACAACTCCATTTTAATTAAAACAGCACTAAACATGAGGTACTATGTGAATAGTTAATTACTGCAGGGGCTAAATCACTATTATTATTTAAACCATGGGCTAATCTGCTTAAATAAATCACTGCAGAAACTAAGACAGCAAAGTGCAAGGGTCCAAATGCCAAATACAATTGGAAAGCAGTATTTTAAGACATGCCAGGGGCTAAACAGGAAAACCGAGGGCCTATTTGCATTAAAATCAAAACTACCAGGGTGTGGGTGCAAAACAGTCAAGGAGTTACACGCGGTATAACATGGACCGCAGGATTCTAGATGGACGGTTGTGATTTTATTAAGTGAACACGTTCTCTTGATCTAATCTTGGCCATTGGATGTGGATCTAACGGCTAGGGAGAGAAAAGGAGGGGCGAGCGTCTTCTTCCAGAGGGCCACCGGCGGAGGCGCCATGGGCGCGGCCCAGAGCTCGCCGGGAAACGCCGTTTACCGGCTAGGTCCGCTGCTACTCGACGGGTACAAAAGAAAACGAGGGAGGAGGGTCTGCATAACTCACCAACGGGATTCACGCAGGCTGGAACGACGCGCGAGGTTGGTTTCGATGGCAAAGGGCGGCGGACGACGGCATCGGTCTTCGATGGATCGGCGTTACGGTGGCGATCTCTCGGCGTCACCTTGCCCGAGAGGTGTTCCGGAACACAAGAAACAAGATAGGGGGGTTAGACCGAGGGGGAATCACGTGCAGACGTAGGAACGACGACGAGGGCGGTGGACCTCACCTGACCTCGACGGGAAACACGTCGACGGCGTCAATCCACAGTGGGGTCGGATCGGCAAGCAAGCGCGTGTCTTAGAGAAGCAGGAGGGCAAGAGGGTGAGGCTGCTTAAGGCGTGGTTAGAGAGTACCGCGATGCAGTGCGGCGGCCGCGGTGCTCACCGAAAATGGCGGCGGCGCGACTAGGGATTCGGGACAGGGGCTAGGGTTGGGGGTGGTTTTATAGGGCGGGGGCTCCTTGCGGCGCACGAGGAGGGGGCTCGGATATTTTCGGGGCTGGGGGGGGGGGGGGAAAGCTGGCGCGTGGGCCCCAGGGGCAGAGGGGGAGGGCGGGAGCTGACGGGGCCCGGCGTTGGTGAGAGGGAGTAGCGCGGCCCGCGGCGCAGAGGGTGTGGGAAAAGGACAAAGGGAGAGGAGGGATCCTATGCCCAGGTGGGCCGGCGGGGAAGTGAAGGGCTCGGTTTGGGCTGGGGGAGGAGTGGGGTTTCGGCCCAGAAGGGAAATTTGCACAGGAAATAGATTCTCCGATTTCTAATCTCGTATTCAATTCAAATTTAAGTTTTTGAATTCAAACAAAGTTTTGACATGTTTTCTAGATTAATATTATTTTATTCAACACACACACATATGCAAACACTCACAAGAAATCATCACAAAATTCCACACATTCCCTTAATTTAATTTATTTCTTACCTAAAATTTAATGTTTAAATTACTATAAATACAAAATTTGACTATATTAAAATTTGGGGTGTTACAGTGCTCCTGCTACTCTAGCGAATTTGTGGACGGTAGTAGCAGCTAGACATTGGTTAATTCGATTCGATTGCACCTAACTTATTCTTTTGTCGGCAGCTAATTGGATAATGATTAGATCTTTCCACTGTTCTGTTGATGCACCCACGAAGCATCCACGAACCTGTCCGCGCACGGGTGCGCTTGGCTGGCTGGCCGCGGACACCGACTCTATCGTCCTTTCGGTCGGGGCGCCCCGTCGAGGCAATCATTTCGCCGGTTGCCCTCTCGGGCGCCTACCATGAATGATTTCTGCCAGCACCCGTGAACGCATTGGATACGTTTCTGTTTGTGAATGCTTGCCACTTCCGTTTCTCATTGAGGCTTTTACACTCCGCTTCGTGTATGTACAGATCATGGACACCGACGGCACCAGAAGTCAGGAGTCCATCGATGCATCGTCCTTCCCTCTGGAGGCAGGTGAAAACGCCGGCGAGTACTGCTCTAGGCAACCAAGCGTCTGCAGCAGCAGCTCAGAGGGGCATGTCGTGGTGGGCACGACGAGCGAGCACAACGAGCGAACGCGGCGCCTCGGCTGGTTAGGGCGGTTCATCCACACATCCGGCGCGCGGACGGCGGCTGCCGCTGCCGCTGCTAGACGTATCCAGGCGAATGGTGGGCTTCGGCCGTAGCAGAGCTGCAGAGGTGAAACAAAGGAGCTTCGTCGTCGAGTGTGAGTGAGGAGGAACAGAGGAGTTTCTTTTATCTACGTACTATTCTCGGACCTGTATATGGGCCGGGCCTGTTTACGAGTTCAGGGTGGCCGCCCTTTTATATATTTTTTTCTGGCTGGGCTGGGTTTTTTCATGCTAGCCGTAAATCTCTTTTTTTTTTCTCTACCGGGGGGCGGGGGGGCAAGAATAAGACAGATATCCTTATGCTTTACGTTGACAAAGTTAATACTCTTGACGTGGACTCGTATTATGCGGCCGGATCAGCAACTCTTATTATTTTATTTTGGATCTTAGTGCACTGATTTGAGTGACATGTATACTGTAGTTGCTTGTCCTTTGGAGAAGAACTGTAATCAATCAAGAGACCTCCTGATTTATGTTTTGGATCAGAATAGAGTAATCTAGGCTACTATTGCTGGCGGCTGCACTACGGCGCAGTAGGGGTGCAATTATCCCAGACTTCAAGAACGCTAGCCATCCCACAAGGCAAGGCTTTTCGCAGCAGCAGCCAGCTACTTACTCCACCAACCGTGTTCCATTGCAGGCAATCGTCGAATATTTAACCGCTGGTGCCCACAATTGCCAACGTCCAAACCGAGCTAGTCGCTACTCCTACCACTCACTTCTCTCTGCTCCCCGTCCCCGGCCCCTTCTCCATCGCGCGCCAAAACTCTAGTGTACTGTGCAATGGTAAAGAGCTAGCGCACGCCTTTCGCTGTAGCAGCTATGGCTAGCAGGATGCCTCGGCACCCCATTGGCTGGTCTGAACAGTCGAGGAACACCGAAGGGCACGCATGGCTTTTTTTCTTCTCGTTCTTGACGGGAGCACGCATGGGCCGGCCATGGAGTGGATAGAGAGACACGCTTGTTTCGTGTAACCCGCAAAGGCATCTTTCGCTACTCATTTCGCATTGCAACTTTAAAATCCATAGATCCATCCTTACATGCACGCATTGACCTGCTACTACTACCACACCACGCATGCACGCCGGGCCGGGTCGAGAGCCGGCAGGCACCGAGCACTAGAGGGAAGGGAACACACAATGATCACGCTACTGGTCGCCTGCCAGCTCGGCACCACCGTGGCATGGTCCATCATCCATGGATCGATTCTTTAGGAGACATGCGTGCCAGTGCCAGTTGCTGCCATGGTAGCATCCAGACCATCGATGCGACATGGACATGGGTTGATCAATCGATATATGGGGTCACAGCAAAGATCAGCACATCACATGATGGTGCATGCGTTGACGTCGTCGTCGTTGAACATGTTGCTGACGGGGTCGGCGCCGCGGCACGGCTCCGGGAGCTGGCCGTGCTTGTCGCCGTTGTACCCGTGGCGGTAGTAGTTGTAGGTGCGGCGGTAGGACTCCTCGTCGTGGAAGTAGTCCTTGGCCGTGGTGAAGTGCGTCGGCATGTCGGGGTTGGGCCAGAACTCCGCCTTCTTCCCCGCGCGCCGGACCTCCTTCAGCACCCGGTGCCGCTCCACGTACCCCGTCACCGTCACCTTCTCCATCTCCACGTCCACCTCCACCGAGTCCACGCCGCGCAGCTTCGTCACCGCGTGCTTCACCACACGCTCGCAACCAGAGCAGCACATCCGCACCTTCAGCTCCACCGTCTTTTTTTTATTTTTTGCATGCATGCGGCAGATGGTAAAATAACTACTGGTCAGTTCATGTTCATGTCTTATTGGAAAGAACGAAGATAAAGATGCCATTCATATAAATTCTATAAAAGTCCATTCGTTTTTACAGCACAGCGAGCTGGGTGAAGAATTCGTATATTTTACTGGTTTCGATACCAGCGCTGGCTCGCAGCAACCAAGAAAATAATCCTACTAGGTGGTACAAAAAGTTCCTTCCTTTCTGGCCTCCTCGCTTTCTTTTCAGGACGCACGCCTGCATGAGGTTGCTGCTGTGTTTTAACAGCAATGTTTTTGCAAGCCCAGGGAATAAGGAGTAATGCTCCTATCCTACTTACAACAACCTTGTTATTCGCATGCAGTGCAGTGCAGTGCAGCATATTAAGATTACTCCTATCCTATGCAAATCAGCGTATGTACGTCGATTACAGAAAAAATCTGCGAAAACTATAGTGGCTGACAGAAAGTTCATCTCAACATGTCAAGTCACAATCGCATAACACAGTTGTTGTACTTGCATATATACTCATATTCTTCCCTGGCTGTATCCGTCGACGAGAGAATGAACAGAGCAAGCTAAAGAAACAGAGCAGGTGTCCGGCGCGTACGTACCTGCAGCGACAGCGGCTTGCTGCGACCCATCCTGCGTCCGGCTCCGGCCAGGCCCCCGTCGTGGTAGTGCAAGGTGTTGCTGCTCGTCGGGTGGCTACTGTAGTAGTACGCGCCGGTGCGGTGGCTGTGGCGGCGGCCGCCGGTGGGGTAGAAGCAGCAGAACAGGAACGACGAAACGGTAGAGGACACCGACATGACTCACCGCGCGCGGCAGCAGCTTATACAAGCCTCTCACGAGAACGAAGATGAGTGTGTCACAAGCTTGGCCGCGGGGGAAACCCAGCTAGCTGCCCTCTTTCGGCAGGTTAACTAGCCAAGGAGGTGAACCAAGGTGGTCGCCGGAGATGTTCCGGCCACGGCGTGCACGCCTCTGCCTAGCTTATGCTGCTGCGGCAAGGAAAAATGCTTGGCTTTTGCTTGCTCACTGAGGTTGGATACTCGAGTGTCTCTTGCCTCTCTGCCCCTGCTACTGCTTTTATTCTCGCGCTGCCGTAGCCGCTTGCCAACCGGGGTGCAGTAGTTTATGGCCTTTCTGGAAGGGAATGGTATCTGGGAGGAGGAGAGGAGCTCATGCCTTTGCCCCTCGTATCAATGCTTGAATTGTGGGAGACTGTGAGGAAAGGGGGGCCCGTGCACCCGTGAGAGGAGGAGAGACAATGCTGGCTGGTCAAAGTACATCTGTTCTGCCACATCAGCTGTGTGTTAGTATTTCTGCTTAATGAATGATTTGGATGCTGATAAAACCAGAAATGACACTCTTCCCTCGGTTTCAAATTAAACTATCAAAAACCCTTTATTTCGAAACGGAGAGAATACTCACTCCGTCCACATAAACTTGTCGCTTTATAGTTCATTTTTGAACTACAAAGCGACAAGTTTATGGAGACGGAGGGAGTAATATTTATGCTAAAAAGAGATGTTAGAGGTGATGTTCGGTTGGACGCGGATGAGCTGCACAATGATGTTCATATCGAGCTTTTTAGTGCATCATGACAGACATGAATGCCAGCAATAGTGAATAATCTGTGGAGAAAATCATCTTTATTTTTACAAAGAGTCAGTGACCCCATTTCTACATGTTTTTACCAGCCTGCACAGGAGAAACGAACAAAGGGCTGAATCAGACTGATCACTCACTGACACTGCCTCTGCATGCGTAAACTGCAGGAGAGTAGGGAATATTTAAGTGCACGCTTTATTTAGTGGAGTTGCTGGTTTCCCCTTAATAAAACTCTGCCCGCTTAGCTGAACACTGGGCAGCAGTGTCTGAAGGAGGAATATATGTCAGGTTGAGGAAAGGATAGTTTCTGAAATATCTTCTCCTCTGGCTCGCCTCGAAACGAGTTCCAATGCTCATGCCTTCCTGGCTTCCTCTATGATATTATGCCTTGTTCTTATTCTGCCCGAGCTTTTGCACACACAGCACAGCATGCACTACTGTTGCATCTTGCATGTGCTCTTAACCTACCTAGTCTGTAGCTTTCAAAGGAATTCTCAATCTCGCTTTCAGTGTGTTGCATGTAATTCGATTTCTTCTATCTGTTTTCGTAATACTGCAGACATGCTTATTTCAGCTTTGGAACAAAGAACACAGCATCCATACACCAATAATGTTCTGCTGAGGGTATCTTACTAAGTCTTTTATTGTTGCATAATTGGGTTGAGAAGTCGTTGTTAGATTAGTTCATCATAGTAGTGGCCAAACTGGTATGAAATGGATAACAATTCACGCCTCGGTGTCCAAAATACTGTTACCATTGTGACAAGTTGGCATGCACGTACGTAACCGTGAGCTATTATTGCTTAGACCAGGAAATGCGCTGCACGTAATCTTTGTGACAAGTTGGAATGCGGCGCCGATAATTAATGCGGCGAAAATGTTCGTGCTTTGAACTGGCAAGCAGTCCACTCTTGTCTCACATCGACTGAGATTAGTGGTCAAACTGTTAGAGAACAGTGCCTGCTGCTGCCATGACTAATTATCAGTTTATAATAGGCCCAGCTGAATATACTTTCGGCTATGGACTTGTCCTCATTATGCCCACTAATGCGGCGATTTATATCCAAAGCTGCACTTTCGACCAGTGTCGTCCTGTCTCGGTTTGATTTAATCAGGAACACTGTCCCATGGCCCCCGTTTCATGTTTCTTCAGTCAGAAGATAGTTATCCAGATAACTCGCAGTAGAGTGAAGAGCCCCCCGTTTTCGACGATCTTTTTAATGAAAGATTATGCTTTTGTCAACTTTAAGTAACAGCCGCTGATGCCTAATTGCAAATTGTGGACACCATAATCATTCTGCACCACTCACTTAAAACTTCCCTTTGAAGTAGAGTGATTCAGCTTAGCCTGTAATGGAATATGGGTCGTGGTCGATGGCCCATGAATTTGAATCGAAATGATGAGTTTTGGGTTGTTTATGGATGTACGGATGGTTCTGTCAAGAGGACAGCTGTGGAAAAGACTGATAAGTATACTGTCTTTGCAGCAGGGCCGGTGATTGTGTGCTTGTAGAGGACCTTTTGTTTAAGCTCCTCTTTACGTAAAGGAAAAGAGAGAATAAATTTTAGTTTTGGTGCTATCCATTTACAAACCAACAGCACTAGTACAATGATTGGAAAGGATTTACAGAACTTCCATCGTGAGGTAACGGTGAAGGTTTACCCTTGTTAAAAAGGATACTATTAACTTGTTAGCTGCAAAGAAATTGATTCTGATATTAATTTTCGAATTCAAAATTAATTATTTGATGAGAAATGCATAGTATATATACATGGGCTCTTGGTCCCTTTATACACAGCCCAACAAAAACTATCGTACTTTGTGCTTTGGAATCGATCTGATCTGACCGCAAAGGGAGAAAAGGTTATGCTTTTGAAGGAACACAAGTACTGCTAGCTGTGTCAGAACTTCAGAAGCACCGAAACCCTGCACGGCCTGCATCTCCTCCTCGGAGACAAGTACTAGCCACAGGTTTATATACAGTACTGTTGGTTCTGTTTACCCTTAGGATCTATGCTATGAACATCTAACTGAACATTATTAGCCTTAATCAACAATGAACAAGGGTTCTAACTGACTAAGCAATCAATCAACATGGGAAATAGATCTACTAGCTAAGATTAGGGGATCAAGTGAGAGGCGGGGTTTACCTTCAGAGGGTGCACTTGACGCCATTGGGCTCAAGTGCAGTAGTCGGTGAAGACAGGCGGTGACGGCTTACCAAGCACAGCCGGCGATCAAGAATTGCTTTAGAATAGGCGGGGGCCTCGGGAACTTGTGCACTCTCGTGTCCAATCCTGAGGGCCCCCTGGTGCTTATATGGCGCACAGGAGAGAGGGGAAGCAACAGACCGATTCTGTTGCGCCCCCGGTACCCACGCGCCTCTGAGGAGGACTCGGCGTGGGGTTGTTACCCCACGTCCGAGTCTGTTGGGATGAGGGAGACTAAATCCCTCTCCCGTTGGTTGTTGCCCAACGGGTGGGACCGGGATCACAACTAACATTCTCCCCCTTGATCTCGGGACAACTTATTTCTCATTTACTTATTCTTACTCTTAACTACTAAACTTATATATATTTCTTCTTGCTTCGACACAAGGAGCACGACGCATCAGAAACAGCCATTTACGTACTGTTCGACTCGAAGACCACAATATGTCTCACAATTAGAAATAACCTTATACTTAGGTGTCCCCTTAGTATCCAGGATTTGTTTCACAGGCTCTCCCCTAATCCCATGCCGGCTACGTGTTCTCTGAACACATTGGGAGGGAGACCCTTGGTTAGCGGATCCGCAAGCATTTTGTTAGTTCTTATATGCTCGAGACTAATTGAATTATCCTGGATTCTCTCCTTTACAACATAATACTTAATGTCGATGTGTTTGGCAGCACCACTCGACTTGTTGTTGTGAGAGTATGTCACTGCTGGCTCATTATCGCAGTACAACTTAAGTGGTTTATGAATGCTGTCTACCACTCTTAGACCGGGAACAAATTTCTTAAGCCAAGATGCCTGTCCAGTGGCCTCATAACAAGCTATAAACTCAGCGTACATTGTGGACGATGCAGTTATGACTTGCTTGGAGCTTCTCCACGATATAGCTCCATTCGCGAGGGTGAATATATAGCCTGATGTGGATTTCTTAGTATCCACACAACCCGCGTAATCTGAATCTGAGTAACCCACTATTTCTAATGGGTCTGACTTACTATACTTTAACATGAGGTTCTTAGTACCCTGAATGTATCTTAGAGCCTTCTTAAGTGCTTTCCAGTGGTCTAAGCCTGGATTACTTTGATATCTGCCAAGCATCCCAGTCACAAAAGCTAAGTCAGGGCGCGTGCATGTTTGAGCATACATTAAGCTTCCGACAGCAGAAGCATACGGAATTCCTCTCATCTGATCAACCTCATACTGATTCTTAGGTGATTGTGATTGTGAGAACTTGTCACCCTTAACTATTGGGACAGGCGAGGGCTTACACCCTTGCATACCGTACTTTCTCAGTACGCTTTCTAAGTATGCCTTCTGAGATAATCCCAATACCCCCTTTCTTCGATCTCGGTGAATTTCAATTCCTAGGACATAGGAAGCTTCACCTAAATCCTTCATCTCAAAGTTTGAGGACAAACACTTCTTAGTTTCTAAGAGTAGATTGACATCACTACTTGCCAGTAGTATGTCATCTACGTACAGTACAAGGAAAATAAATTTCCCATTCTTAAACTTAGCATAAATGCAGTTATCCTCCTCATTTTCCTTAAACCCAAACTTTCTTATCGTCTCATCGAACTTTAGGTACCATTGCCTTGAAGCTTGCTTAAGTCCATAAATAGACTTCTTCAAGTGGCATCCCATATGTTCCTTACTCTCAACGACGAAACCCTTTGGTTGAGCCATGTAGACGTCCTCATAAAGATTCCCATTGAGGAACGCCGTCTTTACATCCATTTGATGCAATTCTAAGTCATAATGTGCTACTAATGCCATGATGATTCGAAACGAATCCTTAGACGACACGGGAGAGAAGGTCTCGTTATAATCAATACCTTCCCGTTGCGTGAATCCCTTAGCCACAAGCCTGGCCTTATACTTTTCGATCTTCCCTTTGGAGTCACGCTTAATCTTGTAGACCCATTTACAGCCTACTGTTTTGGCTCCTTTAGGAATCTCTACTAAGTCCCAGACTTTGTTGGCACTCATAGATCTTATTTCATCTTCCATGGCTTTACGCCATTCGGATGACTGAGGTCTACTCATGGCATCTTCAAAAGAAGTGGGATCATCCTCAACATGAATTTCTTCACTTAAGTATAACTGATAATCACTTGGAATTGCCGATCGTCTTACTCTTTGTGATCTTCTTATTTGTGCATCATCTGAGGGTTGAGGCTGTTGTTGCACCTCATCTTGTTCGACCACATCTTCAACAGGCTGAGGAGGTGGAACCTCACTTATTTCTGTTGTGGCCGACGGAGGTGCAACGACAGGCGTTGTGTCACTAGCACCAGGTGCGGGTGGCACGACGACAGCAGGTAAGGTGAAATAAGGCTCTTGAGTCATCGGAACGGGTAGACTAATCCGTTCCTCCTCAAGGTCTATTTCCCGCCGTACCGTACTCCCCCTGATCATAGTGTCTTCTAGAAACACAGCATGTCTAGTCTCAATAAACTTAGTGTGTCTACCTGGACAATAGAACCTAAACCCTTTACTTCTTTCAGGATAGCCAATAAAATGGCAACTAATTGTTCTAGAATCCAGTTTGCTTAAGTTCGGGTTGAACATCTTAGCCTCAGCTGGACATCCCCACACATGTAGATAGTTTAGTGAGGGCTTACGTCCCGTCCACATCTCATACGGTGTCTTAGGTACTGACTTAGATGGAACACGGTTAAGTACGTGAATGGCGGTCTTTAAGGCCTCCATCCATAAACTAACTGGTAGTGTAGAGTAGCTTAGCATGCTTCTCACCATGTCCATAAGCGTGCGGTTTCGCCGTTCCGCTACACCGTTCTGCTGAGGTTCGCCCGGTGTAGAATATTGGGCTACTATGCCATTTTCCTGTAAAAACCTCGCAAAAGGTCCAGGGACTTGGCCATAAGGGGTGTGTCGACCGTAGTACTCACCTCCACGGTCAGACCTTACTACTTTAATCTTAATGTCGTGCTGATTTTCTACTTCAGCCTTAAATATCTTAAACTTGTCCAATGCTTCGGATCGCTCCCTGATTGGATAAATATAGCCATAACGACTAAAGTCATCTGTAAATGTTATGAAGGAATCATAACCATCTACCGATGTCACGGGAAAAGGTCCACAAATATCTGTGTGGATTATTTCTAAGACTCCCGAGCTACGTTTGGCGTTTTTCTTGATATTTTTGGAGAATTTTCCTTTAATGCAGTCAATGCATTCCTCAGAATCTGAAAAGTTTAAGTGTGGAAGAATCGATTGAGATACTAATTGTTCGATCCTCCCCCTCGAAATATGGCATAAACGACAATGCCATAATTTCGACGAAGTATCTAAATCGCTTCTTTTGCGCTTATTACGTCCTAAGTCGTTCTTAAATGAAACTTGATCATCACATATAGCAAACACATTCTCATGAGTGGACAATAAGTAGAGCATGTCTTGTCGGAAGGCAAGACCAATAATCTCATTATTATAACTAATAGAACACTTATCATTACCAAAATGACAAATGTATCCTGAATCATCCAAACACGAAACTGAAATCAAGTTCCTTTCTAATGAAGGGACATAAAGAACATTATTTAGCCTAAGTACAAAGCCACTAAGTAATCTAAGAGATAAGTCTCCAATGGCTTCGACTTCGGCTTCACGCCCATCTGCCACCTTAATCACTCTTTCCCTTCTTCTTATAGTTCTCATCGTACTTAATGCCTGCATTGAATTACAAATGTGCACAGTGGCACCTGAGTCAATCCACCAAGTGGACCGTGAATAATTCGCATATAAGGCCTCATTTACAAAAGTAATTATGTCATTACCTTTCTTAGCACACCACTTAATGAATCCAACGCAGTCCTTCTGGAAATGTTCATCTGAGCCACAGAAGTGACACTTATCCTTGTCCTTCTTTTGAGAGGATTTGCCTTTGAACTTGTTTGATGAAGAACTAGAGCCTGAAACCTTGAAGGAAGGTGGTTTGGGAGAGGAAAAGTACCTCTTTGCCTTTCCCTTACCCTTAATGTCAGCCAGATTGATGTAATCACCATTCTTAGAGCTCTTTATGCGTTCCTCTTCCTGAACGCACATAGCAACAATCTTATCAATATTCCAAGTCTCAGGAAGTGAGTTATAATTGACCACAAAGGCCTCAAACTCCTTAGGAAGAGAACTTAAGATGAAGTAAATGAGCATCTCATCTGGCATCACAATGTTTAACTCCCTAAGCTTAGAGTTATAGTGACTCATCTTATTGATGTGCTCACGCACACCACCTCCAGAGTACTTCTCAGTGACAATCTTTCTCATGAGAGTGCTAGCACTCGCCTTAGTGGAGCCAGTGAACTGACCTCTGACTCTCTCTAAGTACTCTGAAGCAGTATCACAATCAGGGATACTTCCCTTAATTGAGTCTGCTATGGTGCTCTTAATGATCACGAGACACTTCCTGTTGGAAGTGTCCCACTTAGGGAGATCCTTCTCATACTGATCCTTCAAGCTTAGGTACTTAGCCTTCCGCGTAGCGAAAGACTCCTCAGATTCCCCAGTCTCAGCAACGGGGACAGGTGGCTCAGTGGGACGAGGCGACGTAATCGCAAAGTCGAGGTCAGAGACTACTAGAGCCATCTGGAGCCTCTCTTTCCATACCCCGTAATTTTGACCGTTTAGGGTCTCAATTGCGGAGATATAGCTAAGTGCTGAGGACAAGCCTGATCCTTCAAAAAATAAACATTTGAGGATTAATGACAAAACTTATGATAAAAACAATGACTTAAGAATGGCATTTTTGCTTTTTCACGTTGGTTACTTAGCAAAATGCCCTTAAAACTTAACATGATAACAAGACTTAATATGATAATCTCAAAAACAAACTTAAATTAATCATGGCAATTCAATTTCACGTTGGTTACTTTCAAATTCCATGCATAATTAACTTAACAGATCATTTTTCACGTTGGTTACTCAATGAATCATAAATATAAACTTAAACATAAGCTCAAAATAAATATACTTAAAATTAATAGGCAATTTCAAACTTTCACGTTGGTTACTCATTTAAAATTACCTCTCATAAACATAACATAACTTAATTTAAACTTAAAACTTGATAAATTAAAATTTCACTTTGGTTACTCAATTAATTTATCACTTAATTACAGCGGAAGCTAAAACTCAATTTCTTAATTGATGAAATTGCTTCAGAGTGGGCACTCAATAGCATTAAATAACTGAGAAAATGCTCTTATTGACAATTAATAATACAAAATGAATAAATAATGCAATCAAAATATTTCAGAACATCACACAAATTTTTCTGAATTTTCCCAGCTATTTAACTAAATTTTCTAATCATTTCTCAATTTTCTGGGATTTATTTCCACCTTAAACCCTTTTCTGAAAAAAAACAGAAAAGCCCAAAAAGCAACTGGGCTTAAAAACCTAAAACCAGCCTACTTAGAGTGAGTTGGCCCAGCCCACTACAAAAAAAAAAAAAACACCTTAAAAAGGAAAAACTCAGAGTAGCCCAAAAGGCCCAAAAGTTGTTAAGGCCTACTAACAAAACCCCTGGGAAAAGGGAAAAAACACACCTGCGGCCCCTTTAGGCAATCAGCCCAAGACTCAACCCCGCATGGGCTCTCAGCCCATTTGCTTAAGCGGTGAGCGGCGCAGACTGAGGACCGTCGGATTTCGATCCGACGGTTCTGATTCATCGAAACTTATAACTCGGGCTGATCTGAACCGTCTGACGATGATCCAACGGCCATTCGCGGATTTCGGACGATACTTAAGGCTTCGCCGCCGCGGGTTTGAGGAAACCCTAAAACATTTCTCCCCTTCCACTCTCTCTCCTACCCGAGCGAGCGGGCGAGCGGCGCGAGGCAGAGCGGCGGAGGGGAGGCGAGGCTGAGCGGCGGCGAGCCCGAGCGAAGGAGAGGGGCAGCGGTGAGGCCGTACCGGCCGCGCGGGACCTCCGGCGCCGCCGCGCCGTTGAGGAAAACCGTCGCGCGCCGGTTCCTGAGAGGAGTGAGGTCGTCGCGTCGGGGACTTCCGGCACGGCCGAGTCTTCGCCGGCGGCGAGCGACCGTGAGGTTGCTCGTCGTCGGTTGAAGTTTTGTCGGTCGGTCGCCGTAGAAGAAAACCCGACCACTAGGGTTAGGGTCCGAGCCCAAAACCCTAGCGCGACCACTTAGGGTTTCTGAGTGTTTGTTTGCAGGTTCCCGACGCCTTCAGGAGCTCCACCATGGCGAGCACTTCGTGCCGCCGGTGGAGAAGCTCGCCTAGGGTTAGGAAACCCTAACCCTGGGTTCTGAGTTGTCGACGGTCGGCTAAGATGCGCAACTTGGGCCCGAAGCCTTAGCGCTGCGCCTAAGGATCACAGCGCCGCCATTGTCTCTTCGTTGGGAGAGACCAAATGGCCGGACGCCGATGAGGGAAGAAGGGCGCTAGGGTTAGGGTTTCCCCTAACCCTGCACTGAGAGGATTCGGTGGTCCAAGACCACTTTCACCGAGATAAGTCTTCTTCTTCCCTTTCTAATTTTTCTTAATTGATCTGTTTATGAGTTCTAAGTCTTAATTGATAACTAAAGACTGATTCCTCTCCTTCTAATTGCTGCGTTAAACAAACTTAACTAAACTGATCTTAGTTAATAAGGATTAGGTCTTAATGAAATGATTAGAATCTAACTAATTTGATTAATTATCCAATTAGAAGTTCAATAGCGAGGCTCTGATACCATTGTTGGTTCTGTTTACCCTTAGGATCTATGCTATGAACATCTAACTGAACATTATTAGCCTTAATCAACAATGAACAAGGGTTCTAACTGACTAAGCAATCAATCAACATGGGAAATAGATCTACTAGCTAAGATTAGGGGATCAAGTGAGAGGCGGGGTTTACCTTCAGAGGGTGCACTTGACGCCATTGGGCTCAAGTGCAGTAGTCGGTGAAGACAGGCGGTGACGGCTTACCAAGCACAGCCGGCGATCAAGAATTGCTTTAGAATAGGCGGGGGCCTCGGGAACTTGTGCACTCTCGTGTCCAATCCTGAGGGCCCCCTGGTGCTTATATGGCGCACAGGAGAGAGGGGAAGCAACAGACCGATTCTGTTGCGCCCCCGGTACCCACGCGCCTCTGAGGAGGACTCGGCGTGGGGTTGTTACCCCACGTCCGAGTCTGTTGGGATGAGGGAGACTAAATCCCTCTCCCGTTGGTTGTTGCCCAACGGGTGGGACCGGGATCACAACTAACAAGTACGTCCCAAAAAACTGAGAGAGAATGACAGGGAATATTGAAAAGCGATAGATGCTTGCTTACTGCTGAATTTGCTCTCACAAAGACCACTGCGGTCTGCAAAGATGTTTGGTGAAACAAGATGAACTGATGAAGTGTCACTGTATGTGTGTGCCTTTTGAAAACACCTACTAGTTGCCAGAGTTTTCCTTTTGATGTACTCCCTCCTTTCTCGAAAGTTTGTCGCTTTCTAGTTCAAAATTGAACTAGAAAGCGACAAACTTTCGAGAAAGGAGGGAGTATCCAAAATAAAAAGGTATTTTTTGTTCTTTGCTGTCGGTAGTCATATTCAGAAGACTTCTGAAACGCTTTCATGTTCAGTGTTTCAGTCTTTGTTCTGAAACGTTTCCATCATGTTCTGTGAATTCTTCGGTATTTCCACTGAAACGCTTGAAAGCTTCAGTATTCTAGTGTCACTGGTCCTAAGGCAAAACATGCAACTTCTTCCGCAGGAGATGTGGTGAAAATAAATCGGTCTTATCTGTAAACTTCGAGAGAATGATGCATTGCGAAACATGTACTCTCTCCGTCCTAAAAAACTTATCGCCTTGTAGTTTATTTTGAACTACAAAACAACAAGCTTTTTGAGACGGAGGAGTATCCATTTGCAGGGATTCGATAAAACCGTGATACCAGACAACAAGATTCACAGGAACAGATCAGCGCACGCATTTTCAACTTGCTGTGCTGTAACATATGGTAGCAAAACACGTCAAGAGGCAGATGACACTCAGTACGCATCACTTTGAGCTATCTATCACATCCACAAGCAACCGCAGATGTCTCCCTAGCACGAGCTACCGGTAGCTTAGCATAGGAGAGAATGGAAACCATTCGTTATCAGAAGCCAAACCGCCTCTGAACCGAACCAGATCGGCGGGCGGAGCATGCCGCGGCATGCCGGGCTGGCAGCATCGGCGAACGCTGCCGCTGGATGCATGGGCATGGCCGAACAGCCGGGCCGTGCAAGGGGATAGAAAGGCGCGGCAGACAGTGACAGAGATACATGGATAGCCACGAATTTTTCAGGCGCGCTGCCGGGATGAGATTGTTCCCGGCGCACTATTGAAGGCGAGAATATGTTGCCACGTACGATTTGCGCTTTATGCCGTCACAATTCCAGGGCTTGTGCTGGTTCCTTAGGGAAGGAATTTGTTCTTGTTCAGGAGGAGACGCGACGCGAGAGGTGAGACATGGACGGGACAGTGCCGTCCGTGGAGACGAAGATCCACTTTCCGTACGTCGTGTCATCATGTGTGTATGTGTCTGCTTAAAGGATTGGGCCTTGTACGGCGAGATACACAAGGCCGTAGTAAATAGAACTGTATGGTACTGGGCTGATTTCAGCCTTTGTCCACTCGAGGTCTATCTGTGATAATGCAGCCGCCAACCTGTAAGGCCCAACATGTTTTAGATGGCCACACCCTGTAAGGCCCTCCGCCAGATGCCAGACGCCCACAGCCGTTCATTCGCCGTCCGCCGGCGACAGGCATGCACCGCATTCCGGACGCGCACGATCTCGTACGCCATGCTGATGTTCACCACGTCCTCCGCTCGGTGCTCCTCCGGCAATGCCTGCTTGCGTGTGCAGTAGTAGTGCAGACTACAACGGCTAAGGCTAATCCGTGGGTCATCTTCCATGACCTCGGTGAATTACTGTAGCTAGCGTAGGTCCGTCAGTTCACATGTTTCGCACCGCGCATGTGAACGGCATGCAACGGCGAGATGAATTGAGTTAGGACAGAGGCCTAGCTTATTAGGATGGAGTTAGCTAGGACAGAGAGAAGCATGGCCCTGGTTCATGGTGACGATCACGGAGAGGAATGGCATATATGCAGTCAGTGCAAACACACACAGTGTCATGTGCACGGCAAAAGAAATGAACAGGACCAAGAGGACCACGCAGCATGTGATGGACCAAGAGGAGAGGCAGGGTACGGTGTGCGGAAAGCGAAGCAACCTCAACGGTGTTCGCAGGCATGGGCCATCTCGATGCGGTATGCCCGTCCCCCACACTGGTCCGCTTATGAGAAGCTGCCCTTGGGAAGCCTGCAGCATGTTGCTCGAAAATATCACGTCCCTTATTTCTACTAGAGAAAACGGTGGCCACCAACACTAGCTAGTTGCGCGCAGGGACATACCCGCAAGGATCACGGTTCAAGAAGGAAACTCGCCTTTTATTTGTGCGGCATCTTTTCTACGTAGTATAACACCTCGCTATCACTTGGATTTATTTCATTTGTCCATTTTCTTATGTACGTACTCCATATACTGACTAGTGGTTTTTTCGCCACTGACAGTTTTGTTCACTTTTTTAGATAACGAAACTATAGTATTTTTTCTTTGTCTTACTAATAATAAAAAATTGTACTACCTCCATGGAGCAGAAGACGGACAAAACAGCTTCTTCGCAGGCAAATTGTGTTGTATTGACATGTAGACGCACGCATGTAGAGTTGCACCTACATGTATGGACACAAGCCAAGGACTCGTTGACTTGCATATATTTGTCTGTAAGATGAGGAGGCCGAGAGGAGCAGAGCGCATGCAAATGCCTAGCTCAGTGTTCCTTTTTGGCCATGCAGCTATAGCAATAGCAGCGCACTGGAAGGAGAGGAAGGAAGGCTATGCTGCAGGCTGCAGCTCTGTGCTTCGCTTCGCCTCGCTTCTCTTTCCGAAGGCATGGCATGGGGTCCCTATCGTGGCCAGCTGATGCAGCTTCTCTTCTCTCATGGCTGGGTAGAAAAAGGCTGCATACTTTCATTAGTTCTCACCTGCTGCAACTTTCTCTGCTGCATGCTTGCATCGCGAGCTTGTTACTACATACAGACCATTGTAATTTGCAGCAGGAGCAGGCCCACGGATCGATCGACATCTCTGTCCATCTTCAGCCGTGCCTCGATCGACGCCCTTTTACCCCGGTTGCATTTTCTCCTCCCTTCTTCAACCCCTGTTGTGCAGGTAGCAGGCTAGAGGAAGGTGCGGACGTTTACCAAGTTGCATTGCATTACGGCGTTGAGGTCAAAGGTCATGCATACACTACACCCGCGTCCGCTAGCTCCGGCCGGAATATCTGCTTGTTAGGTCGTCGTTGACGGCGACGATCGCGCACACGTCACGCAGTAGGGCTGTGCCCGCGGCGATTGGAGAGCTGCAGCAACTTGATGATCAGATTATTCTCCTCTAAATATAATCAGATAATACTACGCTTTCGCTAACCATGCATACATGAGCGCGCTCCTTGTATATACTCTACGCAACCCCTTGCTGTCCACCACGCGGGTCAACAATGTGCTCACCTTGTAGCCCGGCCGGCGCGCACCTAAAGATCTCTAGGATCATCCACTTGGTTTTATTTGAGCCCAACAACTTGCATTAGGGATGGACGATTGAAGAGGCAAGAGGGTATCTTTGACCGTTGTAGCAAGCTACACAAGTTCATGCGCGACCTTGTATTGCCCTAGCTACGAGAAAAATATCAGAATCAGATTTTTCCACGAGAGAGAAATGCTCAAAATTTCTGAACGTATGACTATATATATGAATTTCAGTGACATAAATCTTTTGAGAAAGGAGAGAGTATATGTTTTTGAAACGGCATAAATACACAGACGATTGTGCAGTTCCTGGATTCTAGAGTATAAAAGAACTGTAGATAATTACGTGCACCGGGAGTCGAGCGGGGTCTCGACTGGACAACGCCGCTGGGACAGCACTGCGCCCACCCGGATTCGAGCGCTGCTCGTCCCCGGTGCTCACCTCCGGATATGGCCCATGGACCACCTCCGATTAAGCTATGATAAACACGGTGTCATGTACTCTCCTGTATTAATTGTAGTCTCGCTTCACCTGAAACCGCAACAGAATTTGAAATTATAATGCTGGTTGACTGGAGTCAATTTGTTTTTGTTGTGAACGAAGTCAAGCTTGTTTAATGTGACATTGGACAGTAACACAACCAAAACAAAGTGCAAATAAAATACAAATCTGCAACATGGTTTTTGTTGCTAGTACCTACCCGTATAACATGTTGGAGTTTTGCTTCTCCAACCCCTAGTGGTTTGGAAGTGGGACGAAAATTCCTTATGAAAAAAAAGTGGAGATTTAATTGCACCCAACTTAAACAATCTGGCATTTTGGGGGCTCATCATCTGCCAAACTCGCATAAAGGTTCACCCTATAGCACGAGAAGGATAAGCACACATGAGCTCAACCAGATAATTCGAGCTTCGAGGGGCCCAGTCTAGCCTCTTCTCTCTCTATCTCTCTCTCTCTCTCGATCTGTGCCCATCCTCTACACCTCGCCTCATACTGTTAGACATGCACACACACCCCTACATACGCAAAGGTCACGAGCATACACGCATGCTTTACCGGCCTGCACCAACAGCACGTATAAACAGACAGGCCAATTCACCTTGGGTTGCAACAAGCCAACAAAAGCAAGGTTCCATCGCCTCTCTCTTGATCTAGCTTTTCCTCCACCACCAAAGAACCTTCATAGTACTGCTACCACTCATCACATCTCCTAGCTAGCCACTTCTTCTTCTTCCTCGCTCCTCCCCTTTCCCTCGATATTTTCGTCCTCATCCTCCAAGCTCCTGTTCACATCCCTTGAATTCTCTCAAGCTAAGCTTGCAAGCTCCCAGTAGCACATGCTATTAGACCAAGCAAGCCCTTCAATTCGCCCCTAGCAAGCCAGCTAATTCGATCCACCAGTTGTAGTCACAAAGCTAACTCAAACAAAAGAAAACAAGAACCAAAACCTGCAGTCCTAAACTCCGATCCTAGGCCATCGGCCACTGATGTAAAACAATTCACAAAGTCCCTTACTAACAATAGTAACAGCGCACCGCTGATTGCCATCCAATAGCATACCACAGGATCTTTACTGGTCAAGGGTCGAGGCTGCAGCAGCCTACCTACCTCGGCGACTCGCGACCTCGATCGCTAGGTGGAGCTGATGGAGTTCACCTCCGGCGGCCCGATCCGTTCGGGTGGCGACGACGCTGTGGAGGAGGCCATGGTGGAGAAGGAGCACATGTTCGACAAGGTCGTAACGCCGAGCGACGTGGGAAAGCTGAACCGGCTGGTGATCCCGAAGCAGCACGCGGAGAGGTACTTCCCGCTGGACGCGGCGGCCAACGAGCAGAAGGGCCTCCTGCTCAGCTTCGAGGACCGCGCCGGCAAGCCCTGGCGCTTCCGCTACTCCTACTGGAACAGCAGCCAGAGCTACGTCATGACCAAGGGCTGGAGCCGCTTCGTCAAGGAGAAGCGCCTCGACGCCGGGGACACCGTCTCCTTCGGCCGCGGCGTCGGATCACAGCACGCGCGGGCCAGGCTCTTCATCGACTGCCGCCGCCGGCCCCACCCGCCCGCGCTGGCGGCGTGCCACCGCCTCCCGCTCTCATCATCATCCGTCCCCTTCGCGCCGTGGGCGCACGCGCACTACCCCGCGGGGATCGGCGCCGTCAGCAGGACGCTGCTCCACCTGCCGCCCACGCCCTACGACACCCACCACCGCCGGCACGACGTCTACGGGCCCAGCAGCAGGCAGCTGCTCTTCTACCGCCCGCGCCAGCAGCAGGACACGGTGGTGCTGGAGTCGGTGCCAGTGCGGATACCGATAACGCCGCCAGGGCGCAGCGCCGAGCTGCCCTCCTCGGGATCGAAGCGGCTGCGGCTGTTTGGAGTGAACCTCGACTGCGCGGCCTCCGAGGAGGAAGACGGCGACACGAGGTCGGCGCCGCCACACCAGCCCTCGCCGCCGTCATCGTCGTTATCCTCCTCGGCCGGGAAAGCGAGGTGGTCCTGGAATCTCGACTTGTGAAGAAGGCAGTGTGGTCGCGACCGGAGCTTGGAGGAACTTCTAGCAATCTACGTAATTCGTATATAGCTCATCTCTCTTAATTTCTTTAATTTAGCAAGTGCAGTTTGAGGAGAAACAAAAAAAATATTAAGAACAACACAGCAACAAATATATTCCTCTATGGTTAATTTCGTGCTTTGATTCCGATGCGTGGTTGGTTCCTGATTAGATTGTTCAATTAATTTGCCTGGAGATGGACAAATTTTAGAGGGGTGCATATATAGCATAAATTGATTTCTTGCAATTCTTTTTTTTTTTTTTTTTTTTTTTGAAGACATGGTCCGGACACCATGGACAGGAGCACTGCCAATTCATTAAGAAGGAGAGTGGGCACCAGGGATCGAACCCTGGCGGCACGGGCGCAAACCAAGCGCGCTGGCCAACTGGGCTAACGCCCGTTCCCATTTCTTGCAATTCTAAAAGCCACTTTTATGGTTTTACCAAAGACAACCAAGGAAACACGGTATGCTCCTTACATATGATAACAATTAATATGCACTGCATGATATGGAGTGTACTCTTGGCGATGACAAGTGTGTTTTGGTGTACCGCATATGCGTGAATTATGCACATGGATTGTTCTTGTTCTTGCTGCTGTGCTGTGTTTGCAGGTCAATTTGGGCTCGCCTTCCAAGCAGCTAAATTGTAGGGAAGTGGGGGGAGGCAGGTTGCTTTAAAATGTGGGAGAGGCTCGGCAGCTGGCCAAGGCCATCTCTCTCTCTCTCGGACAGGCAGTTATGGGAGAAGTGCAGGTCAGACCATCCGCACCAGCTTACTCTATACACTATTCTTCTTCTTCAGCTTTTACAGTACGTACTCTAAATTACACTGTGAAACAGTGTATCCAGCATGCTTTACAGTATGCCACTGCTGATGGTCTCAGATCCTAATCCTTCTCCTGTCCTATACATATGCTGGGGATATTTAATTTTTGTGTATCGTTAATAATGGTCACGCTCTCAAAATGTCATCGTTATGGTTGTATTTACATATATGAAAACAAAATCTTAATTGTGTGTGCCGTCCTGATCTTTTTGAATGAGCCATCCACCTAGGCACTCCAACATGGCAACTGAGGAAAAATAACCTTGGTGCCCCTATACAATCTCAAGCTTTTCAGACTTTCTCTTACGACATCTAGATCGACAAATCCACGTCACATTACAATTCCTTGTTTCTAGCAATGTCGGTAGAGAGTCACGCCTTCAGAGCACATCTTTTGCTGCATCTAATTATTCTCTCCGTGATGGGCAAATCTATAAAGACGACAGTGGTAACAGTTGCATTTGAAGAGTGTACATTCTTAACGGCCGGTGTGGTAAAAAGTTAAATATCCCCGTATGCTGCTCCCTCTGTCTCTCTCCTTTTCGCTCTCTCTCTGTAGCTGCGGTTCCCTCTCTTGATTTGGCTTACCAGTTACTCATGCATTTGTCTCTTGTGCTATTCGTTCCCTGCTGCTTCTGTTGCTGCTGTTCAGGCCCGACTCTGACCCTAGGCGGGAGGGGCGACCGCCTAGGGCCCAGCCTGCAAGGGGGCCCAATATTCCTCACACAGGAATAGAGAATAGACTGCACCATCGTCTGATAGAGCGGGCATACAAGGCTACGAGCTACCAGGTCACGCTCACGCAGCTGGCAGGCGGCAGTTAAACTACTATGATCGACGAAGACGACTAGATGCAAGAGCAGGCGGCATTCCGCAAAGCTAGGAGCATTGGAAGATTGAGGATGGTGCCACTGCGGGACTTAATCACGCTACAGTGACTTTGCTGGACTTTAAGGAATGCATTCTTCTTTAATCTTTATTTTAATTATTGGTAAGATAATTGTTGTACATGGATACAAATCACATGGCGTGGCTTTCATACAATTAAGGTCGCAACAGACCGTCGAGCCTTGTTAGCGACGAGTTGAGCCAATTAGCCCTGTTATGTGTCGTATTAAGAAGAATATTAAGAACAATATTGACCTTGCAATTGTTCTCAACAATTTTTTAGGGTTTAACTATGTTACAAAGCATTGAAGCATTATTATGAATTAAATCATTAGAATTCAGTTCTTTTGAGGTAATCGTACATTCATGCTAAGAGAGATACATTTTTTATTTTTCCATCCTCATATGATGTTGATCAAGAGTTTAATATCCATCATTAGATATCTCAAACTAAAAATGTGTATCTAGATTTTTTACAAGTAAAAATAGTTATATATATATATATATATATATATATATATATATATATATATATATATATCCTTGGGGGCCCATATCGTCGATTTTGCCTAGGGCCCTTCAAAAGCTAGAGCCGGCCCTGCTGCTGTTTCTTCTGCACCAGCAGTTATGTCTGCTGTGAAATGCTGCTCAGTAGCACTACCGCGCATACATCATGAGCTAAACATAATGCCAGTATTTGTATAATATGATATATTTAAAAGGAATGAAGAAGTGAAATATTTAGAGTATATATATTAGCGGTACTTTCCTTTTGGTGTCAGTATTTTCCATTGATCTTTTGGTGTTAGAATGGGAAAAGGAATAATCTCAGCATGAAATGCACACAGCACACTGCACACAGCTGCAGGCCAGGTTGCACTTGCACAATGGTGCACAGTACTAAACATTGTCGCTCGTTGCCAGAGGAAAATAAAAAGACGTCCACAAGTTAATGCATAATATTTTTTGAAAACCCCGGCAAAAAAACCGGCGTAATTCATTAAGTAGGAACAAAGTTTTTTATAACATTACAATCTCATCAGCCGAGGCTGGTGAAGGAAAACACAGTACGACAGTGGGACTAATTACAGAAAGTTAAAATCCTCTTGAAGTTACGTCCTGCCATGGATGAGTTCAGCAAGGTGCTTCGCTCCCGCCCTAGACCATAACCGCGCCTCTTGTTTGACTAAATCGGCAAGTTGAGCAACAGAGAGCTCTACCGCCCGAAAGATCCGACATTGCGCTCTTTCCAAACACACCAAATGAGCAAGATGGCAAGTGAATTTACAGCTTGTTCCTATGATTTTCCACAACCACGTGTTAGCCCTTTGAACCAGCTCCTAATATCCTCATTTCCTTTCCACTGTGATGGATGTAAGTTTGTGATGCGAGTCCAGTTTGAAACAATGGTCCAAAGCATCCTGACAACCGGACATTCCATACAGAGATGAGAAGCAGTCTCCAAATTGCGTCTGCATAGGGGGCAAAAGTACTCGTTTGGCCAGCCACGGCGTTGAAGCCGGTCCGCTGTCCAAACACGATTTTGGAGGAGGAGCCAAAGAAAGAACTTGCATTTGTTTGGCGCCCACGGCTTCCAAATTGCGTCTCCAAACCAAGTTTGGAGCCCACCCTCAAATTGGAAAATGTAAGCAGACTTAGTTGAGTATTTCTCATCAGGCGTAAGCTTCCAGATAATAGTACCAACTTGATAATTTGACCTAGCTTATTCCTAGCATTCTGGTTTACGATATGTTTAGTACAAGAAGCAGTGCCGGTGATGATAGGGGATAGCTTTTTCTGCTTTAAACATGCATGCATGAGCAGACCTCTGACATTTATGAGTCAATCATTATTGTCTTGATAATGCTGGGTATAGTGCTATACTATATACTATGGGCAAGTGTTGCCCATATCATGCAGAGATTTGCCCATAATGGGTTACTACTTGATTAACAGTCCAGCCTTCTATGCCTCTGTCCGGCATTCAGTGACATATGAAATTAATATAGCAGCAGCTTTAAGTGGAGGCTGTGTATATATGTGTTTGTCCTTGACATAGTGCATTAGTATTGGGCATAACATCAAAAAACAGTGTACATCACAAGTAAGAAGCATCTACATGCATTCATGAGGTTCAAACCCTACTTGTCTTCATATGCTTTTTATAAGAACAATCACAGACTTTACTATTCAAACTCATTTTGCCTGGGAAGTCTAGTGCAGACTTTTATTTCATTAGTTCCTTCCTGTCCGTACTTTTTTACCAATACTTAATCAGCATCCATGAATGGTTTTAGATGCATTATTATGATTATCAAGAAGTCCCGGAGTTTGTGTCTTTCATGTATGTGGTCCTTCTGGTTGTCATATTACATTGTGTAATAAACTGTGTACACAGGCGCACACATGGAAGTAAAATTTTGCCTAGATAATCAACTTAATCACATGCATGGAAGTAAAAGCTCATATATACTTCGCTACCTGAGTCTTTTTTTCCTTGCGTGGTCGTTCTAAAAATTGTCATGATTCTTGTCTTACTACAACAAATTGAAAATATTAAATATGTTTATTATATAAGTAATGCAAATTATTCTTCCAGGATCATGTCAATTTTGTACGCCCAAATAATAGGTTGGGGTTAAGTTACAAGTGCAAAAAATCAGTAATGTTCTTTGAGACATAAGTTTGTGTAGTAAAGTTGCATCGGTCTCCAAAGTCTTTGGGATCTAGAGCTGACCTTGAGGTAACAATATCAAGGTTTAATTAGGCCTTTGTTTTTAAGTTCATAATATATTAAAGCACTCATACGCAACAATTAATATATATATATATATATATATATATATAATATGTTTGGGAATTATGTAAGATGTCAATTAAAAAGTATTATTGAGGAATTGCCCCCCAAAACCCTTTAAAATAGAAATTTTAGAAATAGAAAGAAGTGTGTGTTGATACAAAGGGATCAAATACTAGTACTCCCTCCGGTTCAAAAAGAATGTCGTTTCATAGAGAGAGTGCCCAAGTTCCACAAAACACGTAGTTGCTTCATGTTCTCAACCAATTGGAATGCATAGACAACTCATCCACTCATGCTTCTGCTTGTGATGAGAAATGATCGTGTGATTGCTATATATCTGGCATCTTTATTTGTCGTAAGCTATTATGAAGAGAATTCCGTGCGGGGAACAGAAGCGTCATTTTCTCGTGAGTTGGGGATCTTCCCCATCAATTTTCTTGAAAGTGAAGTGTGGACATCTAGCTATATATAGCTATCCATAGGTAGCCTCCATGTGTATATGAGCAAGAAAACGACTTGGTGCAATCATCTGCACGTTCTCTTTTGCATTTTTAATCACGGCAATGGGTGCAACTTTCATATCAGAGCTAACATCATCAGCAGGCCGTATAACCCATTTCAGAGTTAATGTACTGTTCAATCCCCCAGGATGCTCGGAAAAAAGTATTGTGTTCCAAACGAGGAAACTAGAACAAAGAAAGGAAAAATGTGTGGAGCCATACAAGCAAGTAGATCTATCTAGCTCCACAAGCTAGCTGTGGTCTGGTCGCAGAGGATCCCCAGCTGTTTGGCATATATCATCACCAAGCCAAAGCATCATAGAGACACAGAAGCCATGGGGAGGAAGGAATTACGTGCCAGGCTGCTTGTGGCTGCTGTCTTTATCGCTCGCCGGCCATATGGTGCCTGCATGGACCATTAATTCTATACCATGTGCTAGAATATAATATGGAGAGCGTGCTGTCGTAGCTAGAGGTAGCTATTACTCTAGTTACCTTATTATTGGCTACGGACTACTGTAGCTAGGAGTACCACACTGTCACAGCGCAACAAACTAGGAGTAATACTCCTAAGTCCTAACTAGGCGGCTAGGCCTAGGCGCGAGCTGCATGCGTGCTCTGGCCTGTGGGGTTCATCCTAATTGCTTCCTGGCCTGCCGAGAACGACGACAGTCGATGACCCATCACGATCCGTTGAGCGCCGGGGCACTCACCTTGGCTTGCGTCCGTCCAGCGAACGATGAAGCGACGTACGGTGCGGCCGCCGCACACACAGCGTTGCCGAGGTACTCCTAGCTAGCAAGCTTGCCAGATGCCCAGACCTCGCTTTGCGGCCGCCGGTGTTGATGCGCTAACTAGGAGTAGATGCTAATGGCAGTACGTACTACTAGTAGATATGAGCAGCTCCCATGTGATTCAGCGCGCGCCGCCAATCATAGGCTCCTCATCCGTCCTGCCGCGAGGGCAGGGCGCGGTCGTTCTCATCTGCCCCGCTGAAAAATCACATGCGCCTTGCTAGAAGGGCGGACGCACTTGGTGTTACTCTTTCACTTTTTGTTTAAAAATAAACTAAATTGTGAGAAATTTTTAAAACGGGTAAAGTATAATTTTGCGGATTTTGTTGTACTGTTGGTAAAGTTCATGTAAGAGTGAAAATAAAACTTTACTTCCTCCGCTTTCAAATATTTTCTGCTAGTTCACCCGTGGCTTCGTATAGTGGCAGCAGATCACAAAACCCAGCAGTACTTCGTACGAGTAGGATCAAACGAACGTTAGTTGGCCCACATGGTATTGAGGAACCGGTGCGGGCGTAAGTATGCGAGGTCTGTACTCAAGACAAAACTGGGCGCTGCAGGTAAAAAGACACTGAGCAAAGCGGAACGAGAGAGAGAGAAAGAACCGTGTGTCGTGGCTGCTTGGGGCAACCGTCAACTCAGTCCTATCCTACGCAAAAAAAGCCAAAAAGACGTCCATGCAACACGCGGAATCTTATCGCTTCGTTGTTTACTGTTCACTGGAATCGAGGCGCGCCGCCGTGTTGAAATTGCTCGATCCGTCTTCGTCGACAGCAGCAGGTACTTTGACGCGACGATCAAGTCATCCTTTTCTGGGTACCATCCGGAATCGCTCGCTCAACACCACTGCTTCATTAGCCGTCGCTTCATTAATTTGTTCGCTAGCCTCTGCAGCATCCAGAAGCTTCTTGCACGGATTGAACAACGGGGTTGGGGCTTCTCCAGAGCTGCCAGCGACGATGGATGTGACACTTTACCGGCTGCTGCTAGAGTGCTAGCTGCGGTGGAGATCGGGCGGCAGCAGGCGACATGCATGTCACTCCATGATAACAGACGACGAATCGTGCAAGGTGCGCTGCCTCTACGCGTGGCGCCTGTCATCTGGGACTAGGAGAGCATCACGCCATAGCTGCTGCTACTGTTCTACGCCCACGCTGCACAGTAGTCGGGCGCCTGGACCAGTCTCCAGTCCAGCCGCCGCTTTTTCCAGGAAGCGTGCTGCAAGCGGCGGCCGGCATGCATCTCAGTGGGGTCATGGCAATGGGTAGGTATGGTTGCAGCTGCCTGCTGCCGCTGATGATTCTCTGTGGCCAGCTGCTGACCTTGGTTGATGCTTCATCTGCTTGTAGATCGTGGGTGAATTCGTGGAACCTCCCTGCCTTGCGCGGACCAAGTGTTCCACCGTCCTCCTCCTAAAAAGGGGCCCATAGCCACAGAAGCATAGAATGGCCCAATTCATGCAGGATGCATAAAGCCTGTTTCGCAACGTGGCCCAGAAAACAACAGCCTAGCTTATCCGTGTCCTTGCCTTACCAGCGTAAAGGAGCCGAGCCGACAGCCAGCCCTGGTGAGCCGTGGGATCGTTTCCTCTGTGGTGCATCCGGGTCAGCTTCATGACTTCGCCGGACGGACCTCTCGTCGGTCCGGATGGCTCGGCTTCTCGTTTTGCTAACGCAACGCAACGCGGATGGGGAGCGTTCCGTTTCCGTCGTGTTGAGTTCAGGCTCATGGTCGTTCCGGTTCAGGATCAGGGCCTCTTGGGCAGCTGCAGCTCATGGTAGTACTGTACTATTAGGGGAGGTAATAACGACCTCCTGTGATTTCATTATTGATCACTGTTGTCATAATCATCCATATACAGTTCATCTTTCCTAACCCTGTAGCTAGCAGGGGTAAATCAATAAGTAAAACTATATACTGTATCACACAGACACACTGGCACAAAAAAACAGTAAAATGAAAGAAAAAACTTTCACGAACTAATCTACAAGCACGTACAGAAACTACAGATCGACAAAACCCAATCATGCACCCTACGTCGTACATACATCTTAATCACAACAAGAAGTAGATGACCAATTGCAGAATGAAATGAACCAACAATGGATTATCCATCTGTTAATTTGCCACCCGGCAGTTGGTCCGGATGGTGCCGCTGGTCCCCGTGAGCACGCCGATGCCGCCCATCTTGACCATGGCGGCGGCGAAGTCGGCCTGGAACGTGTCGGGGCTGTTGGTGTAGCCGACGACCTGCGCCGCGGTGGTCGGGTCGGCGAGCAGCGCCTGGTCGGAGCTCAGCAGGCCGCGGTTGGCCACCAAGTTGGCGTAGTAGTTGGTGTCGAAGGCGTTGGGGGTGACGGGGTCCATGGCCACCGTCGCCGCCGCCGGCTGCTGCTGCTGCTGCTGCGGGCACTGCTGCGTCAGCGCCGCCAGGTAGCTGGGGTCCATGCTCGGGTCCTGCCCCCGCGCGTTCGGTCCGTACGAGTAGAGCCGGTTGCTGAAGGAGCTGCAGTGCGCGTTCCCGATCGTGTGCGCGCCGGAGAGGGCCACCATGTCCGCCTGGGTGAGGCCCTTGGCGCCGAACATCTGGTTCAGCTGGCTCACGCTCGCCGTCGGGGGAGGCAGGTTCCCGTTCGTCTCCTGCGCCACCGAGACGTTCCCGTCTCGTCGCCCGGCGGGCACTTGGTACGCGTTGCCTCCAACCTGCACCATCATCACAATTCACAACCGGGATAGTTGTCAGCGGTATTAATTAACGATGGACCACCTGTCGAAACAAACTGATCAAAAACAGGCACAAGTTTTTGGGAGTGACAGCAGCAAGTATAGGCAGCTGTCTCCTTATAGCTTGTCGCCGCGTCAAGTCCGGCGAGTGTTGAGGGCGCTACCTGCTAACTCAGCCATGACGACAGGGACATGGCACATGCACGGCTCAACCGGTAGGCATGGGGACAAACTGGTGGCATGTGCATGGGGGCGCCGGCCACATGCACGGGTTGGCGCGCGACGGATCCAATCCACCTCAACAACCGTGTCCGTGAACTAACAAATTCTGACGTGTACCGCTCGACGTTCAAGGCCGCATCGTAGCTTTCACTCGTTCCTCACCTAGCTGATTCTGTTTATCAGGCGAAAATGGACGCCAAACAAACCGCAATTGTGCTGTATGATGGTGATTTGATTTGCTGTTTTTATGTCTTATTCATGTCAACGGCGGTACTAATAATCATGCTCTGTTTCCAGCTATAAGACTCCTAACCAAAGTTGTGTTTCCATTGCGAAATATGGCAAGTTCCCTTTTTGCACGCCTCCTGTGTAACGGAAAATTATAAATGGACTCAATTCGACAAGCTGGTGCTTACTAGTATAAAGCTAAGACGGGTACTAGAAACTGTCCAGTTACTGTAGAACGGAATGGACAACGGCACAAACCACATGCTGAACCAGACAACTAATCTGAAGCATCTTCTACGTTCAGTCTATTACTCGTTGACTGAACAGGAACTGAGACAATCTTAAATTTAGTCAAGGAACGAACATGGTAGATATGCAACGGTCGTATGAGCCACTAGTGTACTCCCTCTGTGGTCAAAAGTTTGTCGTCTTGTAGTTCACAAAATCTAAATTTTTTAGCACTGAGAGAGTACTCAGTAACTCAGATATCCCCAATATGCTAGTACTCGTTGACTGAACAGTAAGTATGCTTGGCTTTGAAGCAGGTGCCTTGGTATCTGAACATAGCCTTTGCTGGAAAACATGGCTTCGTACATGGAGATTTCTACTAGGACAGTGCTTGAAAAACAAAAATTCAGGGCAGAAAGGCTTGCAGAAAGCAAACTTTTGCGACGTTTGTTTGGAGTCTCTAGCACTAGCAGTGCCATGAGGAACACGATGAACTACATACTGACACTTTCTTCGCTGCCATTTTGACACGTCAAAAATAAAGAGGCAGGTTTTCTTTTGAGCACGACACGATCATGTGGTGCCGTTAGGGACGGACACCGGTCGGTGGGTCCGTGCTGTAACGGAGCGACGTGCACCTGAAGCTGAAGGAAAAGGATGGCTGTGCACGCTTGCTGGGGAACGTAGGTACCCGATTCCTCTCAAGGCAGATCGCTAACCTGCAGCATCATTCAGTGCACGCTTTGCTTTCCGTGGAAGTTTTCCTATCAGTAAAAGCCATACCGTTCTGTATTCCAAGCTCTCGTCGCATCCTGAAACCACCCACGAATCGCTCTTCAATCGCGTGCGCCGTGCACGTGGTGTCCTACTCATACTTGGGATCGGGAGTCGTTTTTACTGTTGGTACCGAAGAAAGAACCCAAGCTAGAAGCAGAGGCTCGTGAGTGAGACCGGGAAATTAAGAGAAGGTACCAGCGCGAGGGCGTCCCTGGCGGCGAACGCGACCACGTCGGCGCAGGACACGACGCCGAAGCAGGCCTCCTCCAGCCGCGTCTTGGCGCTGTCGATCACCTCGAAGCCGCGCAGGCTCGTGTTCGGCTGCGCGTCCTTCTCCGCGGTGTTCCCCGGCGTCGAGTCCAGCAGCACGGACGCGTCGCAGCCCTGCAAGCAGAATCCATCGCGCAGTCAGATCAGATGAACGAATTAAGCTGTTGTTGGGAGGAAAAAAAGATTATGTCCGGGAGCAGCAGAGGAAGCAGAGCAAGGTGCACGGCGACGAGAAGAGGCAGGGGGACAGGCTCCACGTGCAAGCGAAGCACATGTCCCGCATCAAGCTGCATTGGATCACTCACTCGCCGCCACCGGTGGCAGGCACCCCTCTCGATGCACTGTCTGCCGTAGCAGGTCCGGTGGACAGAAGCAGCTAGCTGCCTGCCATTAACTGAAAGGATGGACCGACGGGTGAAGCAAGAATTTCTGTACTGACCCTGACGAAGCAGTCGTGGAAGTGCAGGCGGACGAGGCCGGCGGCGACGCCCGGGTTCCCGGACGCCGCCCTGCTGACCTCCTCTTGCACGATGATCTCCGCCGCCGGGCACAGCGTGTCGTAGAACCCCACCTGCAGCTGCGCCCGCGACCTGGATGCCGTTGCCATCAGCAGCAATGACGCGAGAGCTATCTGTATCTGCAGCCGCATCCCCGCGCAACGGCCTCGCGCTTCCATCTCCGTGCTCCGGCTCCTCCTATGCTTTGGATGAATGCTTGCGAATCCCGCGGGCAGCAGCTGCGGCGGCAAAGAATGGAAGCGGTGGGACTCGATCGAGGGCGAGCTGGCTTTATAGGAAGGTTGGGGGTGGCATCTGGCAATTAGCTAGCCTTTGCCTTACCAATACCATTCCATCCCATGTGGCCTGTATCTGTATGTACATGGTGGTGCTATCGAGAGGGGCCCTCCTTTGGTGATTGAGGCAATAAAAAGGCAGTCCCTCCTTTGGCCTGTACAAGTGATTCAGGCTTTCGGTTTTGATCTAGTACCGTCAATCAGGAAACAGGGGACCCATGGTTCATGGACAGAGAGTCCCGTGTTCTGCACTGCACGTCCTAACTGTGCTGGGCTGACCTGTCTGTGATGGTAACGCTCTCTTTTCAGCTATACGGGACATGGAAGTTTCTTGTCAGTGGTCACCCATGCATGCCCGGACCTCTTACTTTCAGGCTACAATACAAGAGGTGGTGGATCCAGCTGCAGAGAACCAGTGGTCGGTTAAATGTCTTCTGGCATACAGATACAGTGTGTGTTTTGGTTGCTTCAAACCCGTGTTGCTTCAGTGAGTAGTGTACTACTTCCTCCTTCTCATATTAATTGTCGTTTAGGATAAGGATTTTAGTTCACTTTGAACTAAAATTCTTGTTCTAAACGACAAATAATATAAGAAGGAGGAAGTATAAGCGTGCGTTCATGAGCTATCATGCCTTCATTAGTTGCGTCGCGTACGCAAAGAGCGTCAGCCACGCGAATTGCGCAATCTTGCCAGCTAGCTACGCGTACTGAATCCGCGGGCGCCGAACGTGCAGCTGCGTCTGCATGGCTGCACGCTGATCGTGGACTGATTGCTTCATTTCACTCCTGCCGTTCAAATGGAATGGAGCCTTTCCACAATGCGCGAATCATTAAAAGGGCAATAGCACCACTGCACTGTACTGTATTCAGTTAGGGGCAGACAACTCAAACCAGATTTTGGCTTCAGAAAAAGGAAGGGCAGATTCGAGTTGCTTCCACGTTAAGCTGGAGGAGCTTTGCTGAGGTGCGCCTGTTTTTTAAGCCGAATTGAGTGACACAAGTCCACTACTTTTTGATTGGATCCAGTGCTAAAACTTTTTACCCAACAAAGAAGCGTGCAGAGTAGGGGCGGCAGCTTTATGCAGTTTCTTGGCAAAGCATACTGATGATGAAGTCCCTGAATACCACTGAAACTCGCCAACTCGGAAAGGTTCTGGAGTCTTGAATCTCTGGCTGGTTGCAGGGCAGGAGCCCAGGTTTCTGGTGCTTCATGCTATACTCTTAGCCACGTTTCCAGTTCTCGGCAAGTCGCCGTGACACTTCAAAACAAACGGATTTCATAAGGGATCAGCAGAAATTCATGAGATCCGATTGCCTTCTTGAATGAAGGGGAGAAATAAAAGAAACAGCATCGCTGTTTGCTATCTGCTACCTACCAGGGTCCATTATACTAGAATCCATAATCCATGGGGGATTGAGTGTCGGTGCTGCACATGCAGGTCGTGTTCAGTACAGCATAAGTCATGCTAAGAATCAGTCACTATATGGTTATGGACTGCTGTCGGTTTGACCACAATTACAGGAACAGGAACCATGTCACGGCTCGGAGGAAGCTTCAAGCTTAGGCCTTGTTTGGCATAGCTGGAACTTGTTACAAAAACAGCTTGTATGAAAAGATGGTGGAAAGCAGCTTTTGCTTATGTCCTGCTTTTGGCTCTGTTTGGCATAGCTGAAACTTGTTACAAAAGCAGCTTGTATGAAAAGGTGGTAGAAAGCAGCTTCTGCTTATGTCCTGCTTTTAGTTCATTCTGAGAAGCAGCTGAACTATTAAGCTATTACAGTAGTTTCCTGTTTGGCACAGCTTCAACTTATTTTTATGAAGAAGCTGCAACAGAAGCTGTACCAAACAGGGCCTTTACTTCATTCTGAGAAGCAACTAAACATTAAACTGTTACAGAAGTTTCCTGTTTGGCACAACTTCAGCTTATTTTTATGAAGAAGCTGCAGCAGAAGTTGTACTAAACAGGGCCTTAGCTGCTCTGCTCTCTTGTGCTGAAAAGAAATGCAGAGCAGTAGTTGAATTCTCGTACTATGTCTCAAATTCCTTGCCTAAACGACATGTTATGCTTCGAATCACTCTATAGTGCTCAGGTTCCTTCCTCCTCGGTTTTATTGGTTTTTTTGGCTAAAAAAGCCTTATCTTAATTTCAGAGGAGCCAATGTTCATCTTTTACAAAGAAAAGCCTTATCATCTTTGAGCTTTGGCCAACCACTAAGTCTTCATTTCTATGGCTTGTGTTGCAAAGTTGGATTCTCTTTTATTGCATTTTGGTGAATAGCTTTTGCTTCTTTTCGTCTCCAGCTTTATGGACAAAAACTAGCATCATTAGCACGATTAAAGGCCTGGGCTCATGCTAATCAGCATTCAGTGCCACGTCCAGTGAACAATCATGGTAGTATTAGTTATGGTGTAGACTGTTAGGTAGGCGCCCGAGTTTCTCGATTGCTGGGCACACGAAAAAAAAAATTGGGGGGACTTTTACGGTCCAAAATAATTGGCACTGTCTTACATTACATGCGGCAATACTCTCTTCAACCGTAAATCTTTGGGCTGCGAGTTAGTAGTTGCTTTTTATACAGAAAAGAAATACTGAAATTAAGCAATTCCTTAGATTGAGCTACCAACTTTTTTTAGATGATGGATAAGATTGAGCTACCAGCTACCTAGACAAATACGAGTTCGTGTGCCTACAGATTACAAACTACAAACAATATGTCTGCCATTCAGTGTTTGATCGTCAAAAGAACCCAGATTACTGCCACACAGATTACTATCGCAATGACCGGCAAGAGGAGGCCCATGCAACAACTGCCTTTCTCCCTACGGGTGTTGAGAAAATTTAGCCTCTTCTGCGCTCGCTGCAAGTACAAACATATGTTAGCAAGCTTTTCTACTAGTCCTGACACAAAAATATGTGTAGGGGCGTGGTCATCATGAGATATCAACACGGGGATGACAATACAGGTAGGTGTGAGGTACCTGTAGCTGGTTGCTTGTGTCGTCCAGCCCCTCTTCGAAGTTGTCCTGCAACGTTCAGGTAAAAATGTATAAGAACAAGGTAGTTTTGAAACTGAAAGGGCGAGTTAAGTCCACCTCTATTACAGTAATAATATAACCGAAGTTGTTTGAATAGCTTCAACTGATGATATACTTACAATCAGCCTAGTCTGCAGATCCAGCTCCTCGTTAATCGCTAGTGCAATGTGCTTCGTACTGGCAATGGTCTTCTCCAGAACGTCCAAATTATCATCTTGCTCTGCGTGATCATTAGTAGTTAGTTGGTTTAATCATTACAGAGATAATTAACCTGTACGTACATGTAAATTCTGCAGTACAGATATGTGCCAGGTGCGGAAAAGCGGAGTCCTGCCTTTCATGACCTTCCTCTGCAAGTCGACCAGCGCGCGGTTGTCCATGTCGGCAATGCTACTGACATCTATTTTTGCGGGACTTGATCCACTTGAGTCATTCCTGAAGATGCATGCAGGGAGGATAAAGAGTTAGCTCGAGCGTCATCAGACAGGTTCTGAAACAAATACGTACAAGCATCAACATCACCTGTCCGTGGAGCACTTCATCGTGAACTGCCCGCCCACCTCCGTCGCCTTGGACCTCAGAGCAGAGAGCTTCTCAGCTAGCATGTTCAACTGTTTCAAGCTTCTGCAATGCACGTGTGAAAATCGACGATTTGTTAAGCCTACTCTGTTTTGTTAGTTTAAAAGCCCGAGGTAATGTAATAAAATGCGTTAGTTACAAACATGTTTTGCTTCTTCGGGAGGTCGGACAGTTCCTCGTGCAGCATGTCTAGCCTGGTTCCGAGGATGGCGACCTTCCTCCGGATCTCGGCGGTCCGGCGCCGCAGCTCCCGGGGCAACGACGGCGGCACGGACTCCCTCTCCGCGATTAGCTCGGCGACGTCCTTTACCAGCCGCTCGGCTTCCTGGAACCGCTTCGTCCACTGGTCCAGAGGGCAAGATGATGACGATGCTGAAAATCATCGCGGCGGTACGTGTTAATTTGCATGTCCGCATCGATCGAGTATGCATGGAAACGGAGGAAGACTTCACCTCCCGGGGGCGGCGCTGTGATCGGAAGAAGAGGGCGCGCCATGGTGGTTTGTTTCCTTTGCAGCGCTGATTGATCAACGCGCTCTGATCAGAAATCCAGACGCGTAGTACTTCCGGCGCCGGAGTGCTGCTGCTTGGGTTACCACGGTGCAACCCGACGAGACCATCGGTGGATGATCAACCTATAAAGGAGAAGGTGTTCGAGTTGATTCAGGTTCCTTTGGGCCACTCCGGTTCGAACTCGAACTCGAACTCGGCGCCACGGCTCATCCAGCGACGATACACGGGTTGGGCCTCCATAGTTCACAGCGAGAAGTTGGCCCGTCCAAGTGTCGATCGAAGAAGCAGGTCCAGTAGTCTCGAGCCCGACCTTTCTGACGGCCTAGTTCCGCGACCCCGACCCGTCGCACCCGCACCGCACTGCTCGCAACTCGACCTGCACGGCTGCACCACCGGCCGACCGCACCGAAAGTTCACGGCAGCGTTGCCGCATCGCGCACGCCACCTGTCGCATGAACAAAACAAACTAGTACGTACTCGGCTCGGAGGCAACGACTTGTACCACACGAGACCGCACAAGAGTTCGTGTCGAAGAAGGCACACCCCCACCGCGCATCCAGGCCCACACCGACACTTCCACGGGCCCAGCCCATCAACGGCTGGCTGCACACCGATATTGTGGGACCCATTGCATCCTAGCCCGCTGTGTCAGCGTCATAGTTAACGGGAACCAAAGTGTGGAGGCATCTGGAAAAGCTATCCGTTCCAAGTCACTGACGCGTGGGTCCGCCGTTGGTAACACGAAGACAGATTCACCGCCACAAATATCCGCAACCGACGCGGCCACCACCACGTGGGCCCCCTAATCCAAACTACCCGTACACGGTCGCTCACAACTGAACGAAACCTCGGCGACTACTACGTCGACGACTGCAGCGCAGCGGCGAACTCGATGGAGAAGGAGGAGGAGGAGTGCGCGGAGGGGGAGGAGAGGCCGCGGGCGAGGTCGAATCGGAGGCTGGTGGGGGAGTACGAGCTGCAGAGGCTGGTGGGGAAGGGCTCGTTCGCCAAGGTGTTCCGCGCGGCGCACCGCCGCACCGGCGCGCCCGTGGCGGTGAAGGCGATCGATCGCGAGCTCGTCGACAAGCGCGTCCACGAGGGAATCCTACAGGAGAGGGAGATCCTCAACAGCATCTCCCACCCCAACATCCTCCGCCTTCTCGACACCATCGATGTACGCAATCCCCCACTAAAACCTACCTTCCCGTCCGCCACGGTCGCGATTGTCGGTTATGCTGAAAGTTGCGTGGCTAGCGATTTGACAGCAGTGAAATGTCGTGTGCTTTCACCGCAGACGGGTAAGGTGCTGTACCTGGTGCTGGAGTACTGCGATGGAGGCGACCTCGATTCCTTTCTGAAGAAGCACGGGCGGCTGCCGGAGGAGACTGCCAAGGACTTGATGCGCCAGCTTGGTATTATCTTAATCGAGCTTTGAGTTTTTTTCTTAAGTAAGTGGAAATAAATATTGGGACCTCGTTTTTAATGTGCTCTTCTGCGCCACACTTTTCTTTTTCGGATGCTCAGCGGAAGGGCTGAAGGTGCTCAGGGGGAGGAACATCGTGCACCGGGACCTCAAGCCACAGGTTTGTTGTGGTGGATTCTTCTGATTAGCCTGATCAGTATGTAGGATGTCTATGTTTGGAAACCAATTACCGAGCCACTGTAGCATTTAGTGTGTGGAGCTAAATGTGTTTATTGTAGCTGTGGGTTCCCATTTAATACTGGATAAATTAGCAACTTGATTAAAACGGGCCCACCTCAATCAAATTCAATCCCTTAGCCTTATATTTCAGGCTGCACATTGGATTGTTCTGTTGGGCCACAGTTTACATCTGATGCCAAGTGTATGGTTAGTGGGAGTGCAGCAGCACACATTGTATTTTTCCTAGATGTACTTTTGTTCTGGCTACCTATGATTGGTTGCCATCGTTCATTTTCATGTTACATTATTTCCTCCATTCTGATCAAACTGTGAAACATGCAGAACCTTCTCTTATCAACTAATGGTGATGCCATAATATTGAAAATTGGTGATTTTGGATTTGCCCGGTGAGACTATTATTCCCCATCGTTGTATAAACATCTATTGCAGGACAATTGTTTTCTCCTACACTAAATGACCTGATATCATCAGGTTATTAGAGGGTGGCTCCCCATGTACGGGGGACCAACTTTTAGGACCCTTCTCGGCCCTGGTTTTGGGTGCTTCTTCTTAGTCACAGTACCTCAGGGGAGGTCTTTCCCTTGGGGTCGAGTTTTCTTTTTCTTTTTTAGGTCCACGATAATAGGATGTTCATACTGATTTTATCTGCATCTATTTGCTTATGAATGCTGTATTTAGTATTTACGCTGAGCTTGTTTTAAGTGAGCAAACATTGGTTTCAGGTCACTGATGAATGAAAATTTGGCTGCCACAATATGTGGGTCGCCATTGTATATGGCCCCAGAAATTTGGCAAGGGAAGGACTATGATGCAAAGGTTAGCTTATTATCCCATATTAAATTTGTGGATCTCAATGACTGGGTAATAATAATCTCTACTTGAAAAAACTTTGCAGTCAGACTTGTGGAGTATCGGGGTCATTCTTTTCCAGTTAGTCACAGGGAAGCTGCCATTTCCAGGGAGCAACTATTACCAGGTTTGCTAATCTTAAATTGTATAATTAAATGTTATGCACATACATCCACAGAACATATGTCAACCCAAAACTGGTGCTTGCTCTTTGTTTTATGAACACAGCTGCGTCAGAACATCCTGGCTTCTGAAAAACTAAATTTTCCTTCAGCAATTGAAGCTGATTTATGCAAAGATTGCATCGACCTATGCAGAAGACTCCTGTGTCGTGATCCAGGTGAATATGACACTTTGTTTTAAATTTCATTTGTGTAAGCCAGGCGTGCTTTAAGCTGATTTATTGATTTATTTAGTCTTTACCAGTTGGGGAATTAAGTGAAAAATGCTTTGGTTTTGTAGAGAAGAGAATAAGCTTTGAGGAATTCTTCAATCACAAGTTCTTGGCAACAAGGTGATCCTTTTACTCTGGTGATAGTGTAGTGTTCATGCATTCAATTTTTCTACGTAATTTTTTTTCATACCATATCCTGCAATTTAGCTTAGCAGTCACATCCAGCTGACATTTTACCCACCAAGTTCTATAGGATCACTAGTTCACTACTACCGACGTTTCTAATAGGCTCACTGATACTGATCTGGTGTGGCTACATAATTTCAATCATCAAATTCCATAGTAATGGAGGGAACTAGAAAGAAAGAAAAATAGAGAGTGGGGGAGTATGAACTAATCTTTTGTTCTGGTCTTGCACTTGCAAACGAATTTGATCTAAGAAATATGCCAGTGAGCACTACATCATATTAGCTCATTTCTGATATTTGCTCGGTGACTTTGGGAATGCTGCATTAGTCACATCTACAAATGGGTATATCTACCCATGTGCAACAGTCTTACAGTTTTTCTAGACTTTTCTGTGTTTTAACTTTGAAGCAGATTTTGCAACCATTTAAGTGTGCTAGTTTAGCAGTCTTTCATTCTTCTTTATTTTGGGGGGTAATTTTACTTGTATCGTGTCATATTTCCTCCAATGTTGAAGGTTTTCGTGCATCGTGTACTTCTATAATCTGGATACTTATATTTGTCTGCGGTATTCTCTAGATCTTTCTATATGTTTGGAATCATTTTATTTTCTGATGCTTGCTGATTATGCCATTTCAGGAAAAGTGAATGTACGGTTGAGTCTGATCAGGTTATTGATCTGAGGGATACATGTCAGACCACCTCTGCTGTGGGTTCCAAAGCAAAGTCTGAAAGTGTGGATTCGAAAAAATCAAAAAGTACAGTTTGCCTCATTTACAAATCGTATATTCTCTCTTCTGCTTAGGCACTAATTTTGTATATTGTTTTTTCAGTATTTGATTCATGGGAGTGGATTGAACGAGAATATGTACTAGTTCCTGTAAACTGTACTTCCATGGAGATGTTGTCTTCACTTGAGAACTCCACAAAGGATGATACAGGTACCAGAACTGCTAGCTATGATAGGTCAACTGGCAAAGGTTCTGTTCAGGATCAAAATAGGGAGTTCCAAAGAGCTATTGCTGTGCAAAACCATGGATGTACTCCGTTGTCCATACCCCATGACTCGACCACTATGGAAGATAGACGAGGGAAGCAACTGGATTATCGTATGATGCTTCACATTTTGAATCAATATGTTACTGCTCTTACGGAGCTTGCCTGTGAGAAGGTACGACTACTGGTTTATGGAAAATAGCACAATAACCTTTAAACATGGTATTCATCTCCATTCTGTGTAATGTCTTTTATAATTAATAACCCTCTTGTGAGCATGCTTTTAACAACAACAAAAAAGTTCTTTTAAATTTGTCGTTTAACATTATATAAATGTTAAACCATTTAAGAACTGGGTCCTTCGGTTTTTTTTAGTTGTTTTTGTGTGCCTTATCATTTCCATGTTATGCAGCTTTTTAAAGGGCTGGACCTGGAGGCATTATCAATAGAACTTGTATTATTAACTATTTGGAAAGAGGCACTTGATGCATGTAGCTTATTGATGGATGCGATGGGTGATGGAAATTTCTCTAAATCTTCTCAAGAACATTTCCTGCCTAAGACTGAGCGCACTTCTCTGAATGTGGAACGAGTATTGGATTTCACTAGGCCACCTTCTGTTTGTTCCTGGGTTGAAAGTGGGTTCATGAAGGCATATGATCGTGCAGAGAATATATCGCAGAGATTGCGGAGTAATGATGGTTAGGAACACTGATCTCTTCTTGTTACTTTATTATTGTTTCTTAGTTATTTAGCCAACTTTCTTTTCCAGACAACACCGAGATGCCAGATGCAATGGATCTCATATTCCAAGCTGCTTTAGAATGTGGGAAAAGTGGCGCTGTGAGTATCATTATCTGGTTTTCTTCAATAGTTTCTGCGGAGACTTGTAGCTCTCTATATGGATGTTACCACAGATTTCCATTTCCAAATACACGTAATTTGAAAAAGGAAAAAGATGAGTTTTTTTTTCTTGTACACTAGATGTAACCTAAACCAGATAGTTAATCCCTATTGTCTATCAGGAAAGTTGTTCAAATGAATACTCCCTCCTGCTTTGAAATATTTGTCACCGGTTAGTTCAAAAATGAACTAACCGGTAACAAATATATCGAACCAGGAGAGAGTAATATTTTATCGAGACCAAAACAACACTACTGGATGTCTGAGTAGTGGGACATTGATCGATAGTCACCATTAGTTCCAAGCATTTTTCCTTTGATGGCTCGCTTGCTACCTGAACACAGTACTACTTCATTCTTTAACATCTTCAGTAGAATTCATCAGATACAAATAGATCTGGCAAGCAGGAAAAACAGGGTTGCAAATACATCACAGTTGAGCCCTATTTTGGGATTAGAGGCTGAATGTATGTAGTCATTTATGGTTGTAGTCCATTCCCAACATTGACCCATTACTTATTCTTTTCAGGCAAACGAAGTTTTGGGGCACCAGAGTAGATCAATAGCCCTATACTCAAAAGCTATCATCTTGCTCACATTTATATTGCAGGAAGCACCTATTTTGCCACTAAACCCACCCTTTTCCCTTTCGCCACCCAATCAGCAACGCATCCATAGGTACATAGCTAATTTGAAGAGTCATCTCTGTAGAGCTCAAGTTGCCGGACAACAGCAGAGATCAATTCAGAACTAACCATTACCAGGGAATCATCTTATAACAAGGATTGGAAGCTTAATTATTTGTAGTAGGTGTTTAATGCATCGGTGGACGTCTGATGCCATGAACTTTTGTAACGTTAGCTGCAGAAAATTATGGTTCATTGCTCCTTGATTTTGTATATAACTTTTTTTTCTAAGTTATACGGTCATCTCGTATCATGTTGAAATGACCGTGAACTTGTACTCCCTCCTTTCTCAAAAGATTGTCACCTTCTAGTTCATTTTTGTACTAGAAGGTGACAATCTTTTAAGAAAGGAGGGAGTACATATTTGTAACTGTGACACAAACTGTTGTAAATAGTACTCCCTCCTTTCTCAAAAGATTGTCACCTTTAGTTCAAAAAATGAACTAAAGGTGACAATCTTTTGAGAAAGGAGAGAGTACTTCATCTCCAAAACTTTTGTAACTGGAGGAGGGGCCATATGTTTCGGCGCGAGAAATATAGAAAGGGGCACGGGCGAGTCCGCTCAGTGGTACCACAACGATCTGTGTTGCTCTGTTGGGTAAAAAAGGATGGAGCCGAGCATCTTTCTTGTGTGGGCCTGTCCGTTGATTGAGGTGTCATGTGTTAATCGTCGTTAGCTGTCGTGTTTTGTTGCATACTTGGGCAGCAGATATCAGTGGTACGGAGAACGTTGTCCGCTAATGCTCCATCGGTTGCAGTCTTGCAGGAGTAACAGTGAGAACAATGGCGGAAGCAGAGGCGAGAGTTACTTGTAGTCCCGTGCTACGCTACCACTGTTATTGGTCCTTGCGTGTGCCTGCCAGGAGATTTTCACCGGACCAGACCAGAGGCACACCTCAGCCCAATTAAAACCGAGCAGTACCAGTGTCCGTTCGGTACTTGGAGCAGCCTGCATGCATGGCTGGCCTGGCTGTATTGGTCACCAGATCCCGGCACAAGCTGAACAAATCTCCCCCAATTATTTTCCGGCCGTTGCATGCGTCGTCGTCTCGGCCCCCCTCCTCATGCATGCAGATGCAGCATCGTTCCAGGCTTTGCCCTCTTCCTCTCCCATGTCTGCATCCGTGTCTGGCTGAAGGCAACGTGACAGCTGCCAAAAGTGCGTATGGTAAAATACGGGATATGACTGGGACAGCAGCCAAGTCAAAGAATTCCTCTCCTGTGCAACAAGTTTTACTTCACTGCAGAATTGGGAGCGCGTATTTCCATCTCTGTGCCTGCCTGCCTGTCCGAGCGTATCAATCAAAAAGCATGGGCAGGCAAGGCCAGCTGCTATGGCCGTGGCGCACACGGGCAGTGAGCAGCCGAGCATGCGTTCAAGGGCTGACACCTTTTCGGTCTCACTAGCTCGCTCGCTCGTCTGTGGTTCATCAGCCTGCTTGCTGACACCTTACTTCAGGCCTTCAGGGCTTGTTGATGTCATCTAGTGGTATTCCGGTGGTAAAAAAAAAGGCTGTAGAAGAAGAAGACGAGCACATATATAGCTGATAGAAAACCGCTACAGCGGTGAAAAAGGGAAACGAGACCAGACACGGCCCAAGCTTTTGGGATCATCTCGTAATCCTACGTACCAATAATGAGCGTGGATGCATGACAGCGATCCTCCGATACTGCTGCGGTTCTCGTCATGCCCGGACGCCGACGTACGGAGGGATTGCGGTTGCATCACGCCGCCGGTCGCCGCGCCCACTGTGTACCATACCGGCGACGACGCGCGCGGATGCAATCAAGCGATATGATCAACTCGTACAAGGATCACTGCTACTTGTACTAGTACGTGACTTTCTGGAACCAGTGTGCCCATCATCTTCGTCATCGGGCTAGCTCTTGTGGCCGTGCAGTGCGCGCCAACGACGGAGCGTGGATATAGCTAGCCCACGCCACACCCGCTAGCTGTCGCATAAGTCAGAGTCAGCAGGTGCCAAAGTCTTTGCCTTTCCGTATTTCCAGTTTTCCGCGCATCATCGCGTTGTTGTCAAGTCGGTTGTGCCAGAAGCCTAGGGCGATTCATGATCATGGATTGAATTCATGCATGTTGAATCTTCTGTTCAATTCCCCGCACTGCTGAAACAAGAGTGCGCGCCGATTTCGTTTCACCCATCATGCATTGTCTACCTTAAATTCTACTCTCTTTTATCCCAAAATACTTGTCACTTAGGTACAGATGTACTACTGTCTTTGTTTTGTGATTCTTCCATCCGAAGATACTACAGTATAATCCATTGGTGTGGACGCATTCATAGTACACACGCAATGTATGCCTGGATGTATATATGCCGATATTTTTAATGAGGATTATTGGCCTATGAGTATTAAAATTCTGTACTGCCGAGTATAGACACCAGGAATGGCTAATGTGAGCAGCTAGTAGTGCTAGCATCCCCCAAGCTAAGCGTGGAAGTGAAGAATGTTCGTCGCGCATAAAGCACTCCGTGCCGGATCGATAGGCGGGAAATACGCGGGGGACCTGGCATGCATGCACCAGTAGGTATGCAGTATGCATATGTGGACGGCACATGGAGCTACGTAGTACGTACTGTACTCGGAAATTGCACAGGAGTGTATGAGTACCTCGCTCATCAGCAGCTCTGCAAGCGGGCTCACCACGTAGTACGCGTTTCACTGTGAACAGATCTGGACAGTGACGTACTCCGCTACTCGCCACTCATTCTCACATTCTAATTCATTTTTGTACGAGAAGTTGACAATTTTTTACTTTCTCTGTTTCGTTTTAATTGTCGTTAGGACAACCTTTAATAGTTCATTTCTAGTTCATTTGGTTGTCTGAAACGACAATTATTTCAGAACGGAGGGGGTAAGAAAAAAAGGAGGCAGTAGGTACGGTAATAATCCTCCTCTTGCGCAAATCAATCTCCTCCATCAGATCCCTCTTACCATCGTCAGGGTACCCACCCCACACGCTCGAGAAGAGACAACGCTTCCCTCCACTCCCTTTCATATCGTCCTAAGCTAGCTTCCCGTGCCGCCTCGCTGATTAGTAGCCTCCTGTTCCATCCATTCTTACCACAGCCTACTGCTACTGCCAGTGTGGAGTACTAGTCGTCGAACACAGTACTGGTAGTAGCTGCTGCATCGCAGAAGCCTCCACTTAAAATTGGAGGAGGGAAGAAGAAGATAGAAGTGCAGGCTTTCTGTAGCAGCTAGCTGCCTTGCTCAGGGTCTCATTACTCGTCGGTGCAGTTATTGCTGCCACTGTCTGCTTGCATAGGGCTCGCTCGTTCTAGCAATGGAGAGGATGGTGCAGCTGCAAGGGCCCATCGTCTCTTCGCTGGTAAGCTTTTGTTTCCTCCCCTCCTCCTCTGAGTAGCGCGGCGAGAGCTCGCCGAGCAGCAGCTTCATTCCCCCTCCTACTCTGCCAGCATGCAGCTGCACATGCATGTGTAAATGCAGCGGACGTGTACTCTAACATCGTATCGTCCCTCGTCCGCGGCTTCCTTTCCCTTTGTTCCTCATTAATTTGCTCCTCGTCCATCCCCTAATGTTCTTGTCGTCGCAGCAGCGCGCACGCTCGCACCATTCAATGCGTGTGCCACTCTCGTAGAAGCTCTACGACCCTACCCAGTGCAGTGCAGCTGTCTCTCTTTTGACTTACATATGGGCGTTGTTGTGGAAGCTGTTTTTCTACTGTCGCTGATCGATGTGCTCTCTTTTCTTGCTCTGCTGCCGGCCGGCCGGTTCTTGCGTGCGCCGCTGGCGATAATGGAACAGTGGGCGGACCAGCAGGCGGCGCAGATGCCCTTCCTGGCGCTGCTCCAGGGCGCCATGGTTGTGGAGACTACCGACGACGACGCCGGCGGGAACAAGAGGGCCGCCTTCGCCCGCGCCGCCGCCGACATCGACCTCCAAGAAAGCTGCGTCACGCAGGCAGCGGCGGCGGCGGCGGCTGTGACCGTGGCTTCGTCGGCCCCGGCGGCGACCAGGGCGGAGAGCAGGCGGAGGAAGCGGCCCAGGCCAAAGCAGCTGCAAGAGAAGCGCAAGAAGCCGGAGGAGGCCGAGAGCCAGCGGATGACGCACATCGCCGTCGAGCGCAACCGCCGCCGCCTCATGAACGACCACCTCGCCTCGCTCCGCGCGCTTATCCCCTCCACCTACATCCCACGGGTAATTATTTACTATGCCATGCGTGCACACCCATGCAAAGATCAGTAGATTTTTCAGTAGTTACATTGGCAACCAATGCAATGCGCGTACGTGCGCGAAATGGTGCAGGGTGACCAGGCGACGGTGGTGGGGGGAGCGATCGACTACGTGAAGCAGCTGGAGCAGCAGCTGCTGGCGCTGCAGGCGGAGGCAGCGGCGCGGCGCGGGTGCTCCGGCGGCGCGGTGCAGGCGTCGGACGGCGTGTTCGTGTCGCCGCAGTACACGAGCTACTCTGAGGCGCGCGGCGGGTGCGGCGGCGGCGTGGACGTGGAGGCGATGGTCGCCGTGGGCGGGCACGTGCGCGTGCGCGTCGCGGGGAGGCGCTGGCCCGGGCGGCTCGTGCGCGCCGTCGCCGCCCTGGAGGACCTCCGGCTCGCGGTCCTGCACCTCGCCGTCACCTCGGTCGGGTATGACGCCGTCGTGTACTGCTTCAACCTTAAGGTCAGCTAGCACCATGTCACATCTTATCACTTTTTACTTCTTCTCGACTGTTGCTTACGTCCTGCCTGCTTGTTCACCTCGTCATCATGGATTTGACTCCTCTGATACTATTGTGCATTGCCATCATTATTATACGAGTGAAGAAACTAGTGACTCGTCTAGTACTGTGCGTGCTTCGATTTGGAAGGGCGATTGCATTTCGTAAAAATATGTGCATGCACACGCTGCACGCATGCGTGTGGTGGAAGAGGAGAAATTTTCTGCAGCATATGCACCATGATGGATCGATCGTCTCTCCTCCCGGAGCGTTGCAGTTGCAGAGTGGGTCTCGTACTTTTGTCTTGGATTGGTTTTGGAGTATGTAGATGGACTGATCGAATACGATGAGGTCCCGGTACACGCTACTGACAACGTCTTGCTCCAGACAATTAGCTCTTACAAACCTCAGCTTTCCTTTGCTGTCTTTTTCTCTCTTGTCCTTGGAATCTCGATCGGGAAAATGACACACGCATCAGACAACGTAACATAGCATCTAATCTAGGAGAGGCATCGATATCCATGAAATTAACAGCTCCCAATTCCAGCCAGTCGTGATTGTAGTATGTAATCCTTCCGTCCCAAATTACATACGTACTGTAGAATACAGAAGTACGTATTACATTGTAGTATACAATACATAAGCTAGCTAATGTATATATGGTGTCTCTGAATTCTGAAATTCTGGTTGATATATGCAGATGGAGGACGGGTGCGAGGTGGCGACGGCGGACGAGGTGGCGACGGTGGTGCACCAGATCTTCGTCTACGCCGCCGGCACATGCTGCTAGCTGATGGGTCTGACGCCGACGACGGTGGCAGCCGGTAGCGGAGACGATAAGTCAATACCGCAGCAGGGAGGCGAGGCGGGTGATGCATGTACGTAGACGCGGACATAGATGAGCTAGGGGACCATTGTGGCAACGGCTGTAGCGTGGTCCGTGAGCTGAGCTGATGAGGAGACGACCTCCACTGTTGCTTACATGTGGGAAGAGATCGAGTTCGACGACAGTGTAGGAATGGCAGGACGTATTGCTACCACAGTAGAACTAGCTAGTACGTGGAGGTGTAACATCTTTTTTGTTGTTCAAACTTCAAAGCAACTCTTTTGATGCTACGCAGATCTTCCCTTGCAGCAAGTGAGTGATGGATGGGTTCTTCAGACTTGAGATAGATGTTCGTCTATACATATCCGCGTACTGATACTGTAGTCCGGCTGGGGGTGTGGCTGACTGGATTCCGTGCATGCAAAGCTGTGCAGCTGCAGCCTCTTGCCTGCATCGATCGATCTGTTTCAACCTCTGCCCATCCCAGCGTCGCGTGTCCTTTGCTGTTCTTCATTGACACTGCGGTTTCGGCTTTCGTTTGGGAGGGAAGGGAGAGGAGGCATGCTTTGCCTCATCGGGGCTCGTTGCCATGTCCGTACTCGATCCGGTACTCCACGCGACTGCGTAGGCCTACGCTACTGCTACTGTACGTACGCTCTGGCTCCGGTCAACACCGGGCGCGGCCGGTGCCATCCATCATTGCGAAAGGTTTTGCCCTGATCTGGCCCTGCTGCTTCTGCCCCTGCCCGCGCCGCGGATCGGAGCATGGGCCGACGTGCCGTGCCGCGCCGCGCCTTTCGCCTTGGAAAATCATTCTCGGCGTGCAGCCTCCGCCAGCTATCTGCCGTGCCGTGCCTTTCGCATCATCATCACAGTCTAGCAAGAAGAACCTGCCGCGCCGAGGAGATGCGTTCTTTCTCGGGCGGGGCGCATATGGAGGTAGCAGCCTTCGGTTCTTCTAACAATGAGAGAGAAGCACCCGGCTGCGACGTGTGCCGGCTTTTTACTGGAGAACTGATGAAAAGCGAGAATGGCGGTTGGTGCAGCCGCTGGCCGGTTCGTCTTGCAGGCAGGGCCGGGCCCGGTGGGGATGGAGACGAAGCGGTACAGACAGCATAGGTTAAGCATCATGTGAGTGATTTGTTCAGTAATGGCAGCGCTGCCCCCGCCCACTGCAGTACTGATCATGTCATGACGCTAAGACGACAACCCGTGTCGTGGTACGGACGCATGCAGTCCCGCCGCGCCGTTTGCATGAGATGAGACTGTGTCGTGCTCACCTCCCTGCGGTCCTGCCACCTCGATCGGCCTATGTGTGCTTAATTAGCCGGACGACACGGCGTGTAGGCCCATTTTCGCTGCATTGAGCTGAGCCTCCAATTAAAACGGTTCCGAGGTGAGATGTTTTGTCCGGGATGGAAAGCCTCTCCTCTCCCTTCTGAGCATGTTACAGAGATTGGGTGCATGAGATTTGGTTAATCCGAACGGTGATATTTCAGATATTCATCGCCATTGGCAAATCAACCAACCACAGAACCGCCGTTGCATTCCCTGCTGTTTCAAGCACCAGCAACCTTAGCTAGCGGACTGGGTCTGGGTTGCGTTGGTTCTCAAAAAAAAAAGGACTGTGGTATAACTAAAGCCCATCAGTTTTTGAAAAAAGCCCATCTAGCATTATCCAACGTAATAACGGGTCAGCCCATTTGGTGGCCGCCTTTCTCTCTGCAGCCCATCGTTATTACGGGCCAGCCCAGTTCGCCGACGCACCATCGCCACGTCCTAACGCCGTCGTTGCCGTATCATCAGACTAGGGTTTTTATGCCTCCCTCCCTCCCTCCCTCCCTGCCGTCACGTTTCCAATTCGTTTTCACTGCCGCTAGCTGCCTCGCACCCCTGCCGACAGCCGTGAACCCTCTACTGCACGGTTCCTCCCCGCCGCCGCCGCCGCGAGCCCTCCCGCCCCTCCACGAGTCGCCGCTCAGCTTTCGCGCGCGCACCTCGTACAGGCAGCTCCGTCTCGCTCTCTCTAGTACGTACAAGGAATCATGGCGAACGCGGAGGACGTGGTCGCGGGGGCCGGCGAGAATCAGGAGGAGCCGGCGCCCCCTCTGGCGTCCACATTCGCGGAGCTCGGCCTCTGCACCGAGCTGGTGGAGGCGTGCGACGCCATGCAGTGGACGCAGCCTACTAGGATCCAGGCCGAGACCATCCCACACGCCCTCGAAGGTATGTAACATTCATGGACCTCCACACGCCGTTCGGTGCCTGGTAATTGCAGTCCCGGGGCCTTACTTTTCGTTGGATTTGTGCAGGGAGGGACCTGATTGCGCTGGCGCAGACGGGGTCGGGGAAGACGGCTGCCTTCGCGCTGCCCATTCTGCAGGCGCTCCTCGAGAAACGCGGTGTCCAGCAGTCGTTCTTCGCTTGCGTGCTCTCACCAACAAGGTTGGTTTCTATTTGCTACACCTTTATTGTGTTCACTTTCCTTCCATGGGGATTGGGGATGATGTGGAACTCTATTCTTCGAAGTGTGCATTCTCTCTGATCATCTGACTGTGGTGGCCCAGGGAGCTGGCGATTCAGATTGCAGAGCAGTTTGAGGCGCTTGGATCGGCTATTGGCCTGCGTTGCGCAGTGGTGAGTGCTTACGGTCAACCGAATGTGTAGAATTGTTCTTTTTACTGGTGACATGGTATCAATTGTATCATATGTCTGAAAGTGGCAAATTCTGAGTACTGCAAGTTGATAATCCATCTATGTTATAGAGTTGTCGTTTCTTGTCTGAAGCATGACTATGTTTTGTGATACGGAACGAGAATGCTTTATAATCACTATTGGATTCGTTCAGATGCCTGCTGATGATAATGCGTTCATGCCATGACTGCTATAATGCAATGTTCTGTATGGTTAATGTTAAGCTTTGGAGTTTATCTTTTCACTTGATATTTTGTTTTCATTCGGCAGCTTGTTGGAGGCGTGGATCGGATGCAGCAAGTTTTGTCCCTTGCAAAGCGTCCACATATTGTGGTGAGTATTGTAGTTCCGATTAATTTCACGGCTATGATCCAAGCAAAAGATTGTCTAGTGTGTTCATTTTTTCATGTGTACAGATCTGCACACATTAGGTTACTGATGAAGCTAGCTGTTTAGGTTTCCAATTCTGAGCCAATTTCTTGTAGAATATATTTTATGGCTCTCAAAGTATATACTATATTACTTATATGATGTCACCACCATGGCTATGGCATCCTTATGATATTCAGTTCTAGCATTGCGTTGGGTTAAATTCAAAGGGCTACCAGTAGTACCACAATGTTGCCTAACCCACAAAGATAAGTTCACGAAGTTCTGATTTATACACCAGTTCTGACAGGCATCATATGCATGCCATAATTTTCTTTCATGGTTCTAGAATTATTTAGTCTGTTACCATTTCTACCAGTGAAATATTCTGCTAGGTTAATTTGATTTCACATGTCTTTATTTGGACTCATCTCATCCTCTGCACATTTCCTTCAAAAACACAGGTTGGAACCCCTGGCCGTCTTTTGGACCATTTGACAGATACAAAAGGATTCAGTCTTAGCAAAATCAAGTACTTGGTATATATTCTCTGAATTTATTTAGCTGTTTATTATTAAGCACATTCTATGGATTGTTTTTGTTCTTTTCTTAATAGTGTCTACTGTATCAAATCAGGCATTCCTTCTGTGAATGTTTTAGTAGATAGAAGTTGTGTTTCCAAAATTGTCTAAAAAGTTCTGATGTTTTTTCCTGAATAAGGAGCCTAAAGTTTTCAAACATTTTTCAGCCTGTCTTTTCCCTCTGTCGAGGACAGTTTTTAGCTGTAAACTTTATTTAGCTTATACTGCATCTGCATGCTATGTGTTGAATGTGGGCTGGTACCTTCCCTGTCAACAATTTCCTGCCATGGGTTCCATACATGTTCCTCATAATTTGGAAAAGATATGTGAACTTGTATAAACTCAGGTGATCATAATGTTATGTGTTGTTTGTTTTTCAGGTACTGGATGAAGCTGACAAATTACTTAATGTGGAGTTTGAGAAAGCCCTTGATGATATCCTGAAAGAGATTCCTAAAGACAGGAGAACTTTCCTTTTTTCTGCAACTATGACAAAAAAGGTTTGTGGATAGTGATGAATACGTGTGAGATGAAACTATTGATTCATTATACCTCTGAATTGGTGGTTGGAAAGCTAGTATGAAGTTGATACAACAATGTTCTTTGCTTATGCTGATTGAACACAATCAAACGTACCATTTTAAAAATGCCTGAAATCATGACAAAGTGATAGGTTCTTTTATGTGTTCTACTTCTGATTCATTTTTCTTATTACTCATTTAAATCTGACCTTCCTAGTGTAATCATTCTTATGGTTAGTTTAGTTTACATGATCAAAGACTATTTCTAAGGAAGGCATATTGCCTTTGCGTTCTATGTTTAGTTGGACTAAGTTTCCTTTGCATGTTTGTTAGGTAAATAAGCTGCAGCGTGCTTGTCTACGGAATCCTGTTAAGGTGACACTTATCTTTGTCTTTAAAACGTTTGATAAGCAAGAAGTTTGCAGACAAGAACCTCTTGATGCACATTCTTTACTAACAATCATAGCATTTTGTTTGGGCATCAGGTTGAAGCGTCCTCAAAATATTCTACAGTAGATACACTCAAGCAAGTGTTTTATTTTATTCCAGCTGATTACAAGGTCAGGTCTTATTTTTTCCATCTATCTGAGCCCTTGGGGTTGTTGTTATTGCTGCTTAAGTGTTTAATTTAGTTTGATCTGAATTCATGCATCAGTTATTCTCGTCATGTACCCATTTATTTATGCTGCAGTTATACCATCATTTTGTGATCTTTGTGTCACCGTTTAGCATTTATTCTTTGCTTTTTTGTTTTGTATCCACAATTGATATATCCTGAATAGTAGTTTATGCAGAGTTTTTTTTATTACTCCCTCCGTCCCTAAATACTTGTTGCTTTGTAGTTCATTTTGAAGTACAAAGCGACAAATATTTAGGGACATGAACTACAAAGCGGCAAGTATTTAGGAACGGAGGGAGTACATAATTACTTTGCATCATGACTTCCAACTATTTTCTTAAGGCTGAACCTATATCTCTACTTACATGATACCACAACAAAAACAACAACCAAGCCTTTGTCCCACACACGTTGGTGTAGGCGTTTGACCCACACCCTTGTTAGAGGACAAGAACTTGTGTTTGGCGCCTTTTAGACTACTCGGCCATCCTGACCCTTGATCCCTACTTACATTGTAGTAGGTCTAAAAATGTGATCTAATTATCATTGATATATGTTGTTAATGTAACATTCTTTTTCTGAAAATAAAGATCCCTTATATTTTTTTTGCTCTATGGATTTCAGGACTGTTATCTAGTCCATCTTCTGAATGAGAGGCAAGGGGCCATGTTCATGATCTTTGTGCGAACTTGTGAATCAACAAGACTCCTTGCTCTGCTGCTGAGGAATCTTGGTTTTAAAGCTATTTCTATCAGTGGCCAAATGAGTCAGGTAATCCTTTGATTTGAATGTCAGACGTAGGTTCATTCATTCAGTTAGCCATCCTTCCACCACATGAAAATGAGCATATTGTATATTGTCGCCTTAATATTACTCCTGAATCATGTTTTTTGTTTATTTTTCTTTATCAGGATAAGCGATTAGGTGCCTTGAACAGGTTCAAAGCAAAAGATTGCAATATTATCATTTGCACGGATGTGGCAAGTCGTGGTCTTGACATTCAAGGCGTTAATGTGGTCATCAACTATGATATTCCAATGAATTCTAAGGTATCAGTGGGTTTTCAGCACTTCTGGTCCATTTGCATTGTATTATTTCTCAGACAACCAGAAAGGTCTAGTCGTTGAGGTCTTGAATCTTAAGCTGTTGGTGACTTGTAGGATTATGTTCATCGGGTGGGTAGGACTGCACGCGCAGGGCGATCAGGATTTGCTGCATCTTTAGTGAACCAATATGAAGCCCAGTGGTTTGTGCAGATTGAGCATCTTCTTGGTACTATCGAGTTTCCTTCTTGCTTGTCCTTTCTCTTTATGGCAGGTGTTTGTCACTTTTAGTTTAAAAAATGAACTAAAGGTGACAATCTTTTGAGAAATGAGAGAGTACTTGATATACCATCTTTCCGAAGTGTTTATCTTATATCACTATCTTCGCAGGTAAAAAAATTGACCAGTGTAAGGTAGACAGAGAGGAAGTCATGATACTTAGAGAACCCATTTCCGATGCTAAGAGACTTGCAATAACGGTACATCCTCCTCTATCATCAGCATCCATTCCAGGTCATGTCTTTTTGGAACTTGTTTATTGATTCGTACGTTATATCATTGTAGAAAATGAAGGAATCTGGTGGCAACAAGAAGCGGAGAAAGATGGGAGATGACGAGGATGAGGTAGAGGAACGTGTTTATCCTAAAAGATCAAAGTCCTCGAATTCAAGAAGGCGATGAAAGTGTGGGGATTTGGCCTGATGGGCTAATCCGTGTGTACATCCCCTCAGATATTAGGTTATATTTATCAGCGTTCTCTTTTATTCAATGTTTTTTCGGTCCATTCACAGTAATGTATCAGTTGTTTTGACTAGTATTCCTTATCGATGGAAGAGTCGGGTAATTTTGTATTCACAAACCATGCTATGCAAGGGAATTCACTTTTATTTACTCGCGAGCCCATTCGTTTATGAACATTTGTGTGGCTTATTTCGCCCATACACCCTTTTCCAAAATGATAAGCTTCTTAAAGCTTTCGGAGCAACAGTCATGCGAATTGGCAGCTGTTCGTCTTCTATACAGTAAGAGACTTTTTATAATTATTTTATCAAATGATTTACGGGTATGTATAGTAGACAACTAGCGCAAACATTCAAGCCATCTCAGTTCACAAAAGTACGAAAGACCTTTAGTAAATCCGTTGAGTATCACGCCGCCCCTCTTCAAATATCAAGGTTTGACCCAAACTAATCTTAAAAAAAACACACCAAAACTGAGCGTCGAAAAACAAGAAGAAAAATTGAGATGTTTGCTGTGAGTGCCTGAGTGGATACTGAGAACTTGTAACACTGCTCAGTTATCAATGCGCTATGGACTTAGCCCTGTTCTCAGATGTGATATACTCCCTCCTGGTGCAAATTATTTGACGTTTCAGACAATAGAATGAATACAAAATGAACTGATTGATGCTGTCCGGACGTCAATTAAATTGATCGGCAGGGAGTAATAAGGATTTCACAAGATAATGTTGAAGTTCTACATCAAATAGCTGGACCGCAAGAAACTGATTCCAGAGGAAATCTTAACGTAAGCACATTGAATTGATGAACAAAAAGGCTAGGATGATCTACAGGTGGCAATTGGACAGATGATCTGCGGATGTCAGCAAAACAGACTACAAAAGGACCTTTTCCTTCTTCTCAAGGATTGGAGGATCAACATCGATGCCCATGTTAGCTGCGGTGCCAGCTATGATCCTCATGGCGGAGTCAATGCTCTTGCAGTTCAAGTCCGGCAACTTCTCTTGAGCTATTGCACGTACTTGATCTGCCGTTACTTTCCCAACCTTTTCTCTTTGTGGCTCTTTTGAACCTTTTTCAACACCTAAGAACCAAGATTGGGAAAACGGTTTAGGAAGCATTTGGGTACTAAATGAAAACAGAAGATACACAGGGAAAGAAAGGAAAAGTGATTATAGTTGCAAGGTTCTTCTGTTAGCAAGCATATGCATTTTGCTGGTTTACTGATGCATTCATTCTTTTGCAGTCCAGAGTTTATGGACATACTTTGACACGCAAACAAAATCTACTTGTTGTGACTTGTGAGTCTGTGAAATTTATCCAAATTTAAAAATACATTACTGAGACAAGGGAAATGCAATGCTGGAGCTGAGAATGTGCAAGGATGCACACCTGCAGCCTTAAGGAGCAGGACTGAGGCCGGTGGGGTCTTCAAGATGAAGGTGAAGCTCTTATCCTACAAAATGCGAAACAAAGAACAAACGTGATGATAAGTAACTCAAAACATTATGATAAGTGACCCACATTAGCAAAAGATGTAAGAATGAACGGTCTTTAGCTCACATCAAACACAGTGATCTCGACGGGGATGATGTAGCCGGGCTTATCAGCCGTCTTGGCATTATATTCCTTGCAGAACGCCATGATGTTCACACCCTTAGCACCAAGCGCTGGGCCGACGGGCGGCGCCGGCGTCGCCTTGCCGGCCTCCAGAGCCAGCTTTATCAGGCCCACCACTGCGGGACAATTTAAGCACAGGTTTTTAAAAATTGCCAGGCTAATGATTTAGGACTGGAGACGACGGCGATGAGGGCTACGGACCTTTCTTGGGCTTGCCTCCTGGCTTGGGCGGCGCCATGGCCCGGACAGCAAGCGTCCGCCGGGAGGGCGCGGGGGCCAGTGGCCGGAGGAAGGAAGCGGGGGCGCCGAGGAAGGAGGAAGAGAGCTTCTTTGTGGGGGCCTGGGAAGGCCGGCCTTGGAGGGATAAGGAAGTGGTGGCCATGGCTGCGTTCATCGTGACGCGCTGGAGAGAAGAGAGCAAGATAAGCGGCACCGGGAAGGAGGGGGAGCAGTTCTCTGCTTTACTGCAGCAATCTGCTGCTATCTAATCCGCTCTCGGCGCATTTGCACTTTTTATTTTTTTTTTGCGAACTTAGCGCCTTTTGACACTCCCTTGTAGTTCCGTCTTCTCCTCACGAAAACGTATCCGGTAGGGTCTTTTGGTTCAGAGAGCGTTCACCATCTCTTTTTTCTTGAGAAAGAAAAAATAACGGTATAAAACGTGCAAATTGAAATGAATGCATACAGCCGTCTTCTCATCGAAGCACCGAAATCCATAGGTTAGATTTCTAGCCCAGTGCTACAAAAAATGCATGAGAAATTCAGCAGTTCAGATGGCCTTTTTCTAAATGGGCGTTAACATGGGCCGCGCTGAAGCGGTCTTGGATTGCTAAACAACATCCGTGTTGGGCCCAACTCGGTAGATGGGTTCCTTATTCATCGGAGCTGTTCCATTGCAGCAACTGTTGCTTTTGAATCGCCTTCAAAATAATGCAGTAATAAAAAAGGTCGTTGTTTTTTAATCACGCATATCAAGTTAGATCACAGCTGCAACAGAGTAGCGAATTTGTCATAGTCTATAGACTGCTACGTATTTTCAGCCTGGTTGACAGTTTCAAGTTTAACAAAACTACAGTACACTTCTCCAAACTACTCCCTCCTTATCGGTTTGTTTGTCGTTTCAGACAAATACGTGAACTACAAATGAACAGTAACATGATGTCCTAACGTCAAATAAAAAGATAATGAGGGAGTAGAAAGCATGTATACACCGCACAAAAAAAAAGAAAGATAAAAAAGACATTGGTATACTGCTGCTGCTGCTAGCTAGGTTCTGAAGAGGTCCAAGCAGTGCTCCTGGTCCAGGTTCCTGCTCCAAAACTTGGTGTAGTACTCGGCGTAGGTGTAGTCCCTGTAGACGGCCGGAGAGTCGTCGCTGATGAGCTTCGCGGCGGGGCCGAGGAGCACGTCGTTGCACGGGCAGAGGAACGACGCCACGGACATCCTTGCTCTGTCCGAGTTGACCACGGCGCGGTGCCAAACGCTCTTATATCTTGCGTTGCTTACCGCCTGCACGACAGGACAGGAGGGGCATACGTTTCAGTTCTCTTTCTCTCTAAAAATGTTACTACCAGAACAGAGCTAATTTGCAGTGGAACACAGACGCATGTGTTGTGTATCACCTGCAGCTGGTCCCCGATGTTGATCACCAGCGCGTTGGGCCGCGGGTTCACGGCGATCCACCTGCCTTCCTTGAGGACCTGCAGCCCGGCCACCTGCTGGTCCATGAGCAGGATGGTGAGCGCGTTGGGGTCCGTGTGCGCCGGCAGCCCGTACGTCAGCTCCGGCGCCGGGCACTTGGGGTAGAAGTTCACCGCCATGTGCTGTTCCTGCTCGCCGAGAACCTTCTTGATGTACTCTTCCTCCAGGCCCAGGCTCTCGGAGATTGCTCCGTAGAGCCTGAACCCGAGCTCCCGCACTTCTCTGCAGTACCTGCTCACGATCTCCCTGTGGCAAGTTTTTTTGTTTAACAAAATAAGTTGATTATCTTAATTTATTTAGAACCCTTATTATAAGTTGATTATTATCAGAAACCTTCATTCACTAAGGTGCTGTGATTTTCACGTGAACGGGTACATGGCCACGTGTAGATTTCTAGTACAGTAGTAGCGAAAGTGCGGTGGTCCTTGAGTTGTCTCGTTGCACATGCCAGAACTTGCCTCTCATGGTTCAGAGAAGGCAGTAGTATAGTGGATGATGAGCTGGTGAGCTCGGTTCGCACCATTTCTTGTCCATCCATACCAGCTACTAGTGGTGGTACGGAGTAAAACACGCCCTCAGATTCGTAAGGGAACCACCGGGGGTGCTAAGGATGTTAGGCCGTCCTTATCTTATCTATTCTGTCTCCTGAATTCATCTTTTCTGTGAGCAGGAGCTGTGCCTGTCCCGTCCTGTCCTGGCCCTGATGAAACGCGGTTGGAAATGGAGCGCTTTGATCTCCAGGGTGCATCACAAATAGTGGAGTAGTCGTTCAAGGAACATGGTGGTGGTTAGTCGTTTTCAGATTTCCATTCAGTATTTTGAGCGATCAATCTCGTGGGGAAAGGCAAGAAAACTGTGTCTGCTGTTGAAGCTTACTTCAAGTGTTAAAGTTTAATGGTACTCTGTTTAATGGGTACTAGTACTAGTCCTTCTAATCAAAATATTCACTTTGGTGTGCGTGCATAGCAGTTAAAGTTTTTCTTCCCGAGGTAGTAAAATAAATATATAATGCTGAAGGCTTGAAACACGAGGGTCCAGAAACCCAGATTTTTTTTCAGTCGGTCAGCCTCAGCCATAGAGGAAGGAAGATGGCCCAGTGCGAAACAGAAGGAAGTGCGTACCTGAAGGACGGTGGGTTGGCCGGCCAGTCGGGGGCGTACTGCTCCAGCGGGTGGCAGTGCAGGCGGAGGTAGTCGCGCCAGTTGTGCACCGTCTCCTTGCGGACGTTGAAGCTGGTGGACAGCCGCATCTTCTTGGCCGGGTCGTCGGAGTAGAGCTTGGCCTTCTCCTCCGCCGGCAGCTGGAAGAACTCGTACGCCACCGCCAGCATCGCCAGCATCAGCTCCTCCGGTACGCCATGGTTCAGCACCTATACGATACGAGCAACAAACATCTCGCGCGGTGTCAATATCTTACAGTACTTACCATCATTGGATATATAGAACTCCACATAGTAGTAGACCGACATCGAGATGCAACAAGGCGTGGGCGGACCTGGAAGAATCCGTGGGTGCGGCAGGCTTCGCCGATCCGGGCGACGACGGCGGCGCGGTCGGGGTCGGCGAGGTCGACGACGGGGATGTCCGCGTCGGGGACGACCTCGTCCAGGCGCGGGCGCTGCGTCTCCGGCCGGACGTAGCTCTCCGGCAGACTGCGGTGCTCGGCCGTGGAGATGAGCTGGTCCGCCATGAAAAATCGACAAGGAAAAATCGGACGGGCGCTCGCTTCACTCGCACCACCACCATGCGTTCCGTCCCCTGCTGGCTAGCTTGGAGGACATGAATTTCACGAGGGGCGATCGAGCGTGCGTGCATCGCCTCGCCGGCCATTATAACGTGGCCAAGCAGCTGGACAGCAACTGCAGCATTTGTCCGTGGCGAGCGGGTGATGCTGACTCATCGAGGCCACGAGCAACGTGCCGAAGCCAGACGTTGATTCGTGCGTCCAGTTGACTGGATGGATGGAAGAAGGATGGGCGTCAGCGGCCGTGGGCGGCGCGACGTCACGGCGGTGACGGAAGCAGAGTTGGCCAATTCTTCTAGAGCACTGTTCGGCGTGTGACTCTCTCTGGGTAGATTGCAGCTGGATCTGATGACTCTTGACCATTTTTTATGTAGCCAGCGCGTCGATGATTCGGGGCCATGTTCCGGAGACGGAGACGAGGACGGCGATGGATTGCCAAAATGTGGCGAGATATTTCAGGTGGCCGTAAGAATCACCTCAGATTCAGCACACAGATTGCTTGCACCCTGTGGGTGCAGACGGTGGACACTATTGTGTGAATGGATCGAACGAACAGAGGCTTTCAGCTAAAGAAATTATTTCTGCCTTTTTATGTGTACGCTGGACTCTTGCTGCCGCCTCTTGTTTTTCTCCTGGTGTGCGGTCGGTGGTGTAGTCCATCACGTGGAGGAACTAGTGTGTGGTCGACAGAGATGAAAACAGCAAGACTGTCGATGCTTGGACAGATACTACTCCCATCCTAAAATATTTATCACTCGTTAATTCATTTTTGAATTAAAAAATGATAAGTATTTTTAGATGAAAGGTTGGGAGGGAGTATACAAGTACCAGTCAGCATTTTCTAGTTGATTCACGAGATCATGTTTAATTCGGTCAGCATGTCAGTTAGACAGTTACTGTCATGTAGGACTTTCATCTGCTCAATACTGGAAGCCAGAGTTTTCTTCTGTCAAACGGCTGCTTTGAATGTTTGAAATAAAAGGCTGCTTTGAATGTTTGAATTGAATCGAAACTCTCCCCGTCGCCAGGAACCTTCCTGAACCTGCAGGCTGATTATATTCCCTGCTCCCAGCATACCAACCCCATTACTAGCTGCCTAGCTCATGCCAAGTTGTCAACCAGGTACTTCCTCCGGTTTACAAAATATTGTCGTTCTATACTAGAGCTAAGAATGCACAAAAAATTGTCGTTTTACACTGCATGTCATGGAAAATGGTGTAAAAAATGGGGTAGCGTGTACCTAGGAATCAAACTTGCATCAGATTGGCTGGAAAAACGTGAAGAAGATCACTCGGACCACTAAGGATAGTTGTATTATAAAAGAAATAAATCTATTTAATACTTCCTTAGTATGCGAGAACATGTCCAAAACGATAATTTTTTGTACACCGAAGGGAATAGTGTAGTAGAAAACCACAGGCAAGCCGGTGTCTGTGTTTGTTCCTGTTGGGTTGATCCTAGTCCAACCGGGACTCCCGTTAGAAGTGGGTGTGAGGGGCAACAACCCCACGCCCAACTCAACCGACCCCATCAGAATCGGACGTGGGTTGTTACCCACGCCGATCCCTTAGGCGCGTGCGGGTACTGGGGGCGCAACGGACTCTATCCGTTGTACCCCCTCTCTCCCGTGCGCCATATAAGCACCAGGGGGCCCTCAGGGCAATGCACTCATGCGCACACGTCCCCGAGGCCCCCGCCTAACCAAAATCAATTGATCGCCGCCGCCATCACCTGGGAGATCACCACCGCCTCTTGTTCCCGACGATTACTTGAGCCCAATGGCGTCAAGTGCTCCCTCTGAAGGTACTACACATCCCTATCCTCTTCCCCATTGCTAATCATGTATACGCACCTATGCCCTGAGTGTTCTTGATTATAGTTGATTATATTTAAGCATACTCGGTTAGGGGTTCCTAGTGATGATCCTAAGATAAATTAGACATAACATTGGCATCAGAGCCAGCTCTAGCTAATTCCTAATCGGGTAATTAAGTCCCAATTAAGTTAAAATTTAGATCAATTACTTTCTGACCATGTTTTAATTAAGATTCTTAGCCACTGTTGACTAAGATTTAATTAAGTTTTAGTTAAATTCTTGGTTGAGATCCACTTAAGCATTTAGAAGGAGGGGAATCAAATTAAGAAGAAATAAGGCCGGGATGGGAACATACCTGACCACGGGTTAAAGTGGAACCCTAACCCTATCGGTTTTCTCCCCTCGCCGGCGGCCGTCCGTTGGATAGCTTCCAACAGAGAGACAATGGCGGCGCCATTGTCCTTAGGCGCAACCCTAGGGTTAGGGTCCAACCCTCAACCCTAGTCGCGCACCTAGTCGGCGGCCTCTCAGTGACTTCTCACCGGCGGCACGAAGTGCTCGCCATGGTGGAAGTCGCCGGCCTACCGAGTACCTGGAAACATGCACTCAAAACACCCTTGAGGTCGCGCTAGGGTTTGCTTCAACGGCGACGAGACCGAGAGGCTCCTCGATCGACGGCGAGAAACCCTACGGTTTGCTCGCGCGCCAGCGGCGAGGGCCCGGCCGTGCCGGAAGTCCCCTCGGCGAACCTCGTCCCCTCCACTCAGGGCCGGCGCGAGACCGGTTTTCCTCAACGGTCGACCGACCGATGGCATCGGCGGCGACGGGACTTCACCCCGATGGGGGATTCCTCGCCGGCGCCGATGGCACGGCGGCGCCGGAGGTCCCGACCTCGCCGCCGCCTTTGCTCACGCCTCGGTCGCTCAGTGCCGTGAGGAAAGAGAAGGACCGAGAAGAAATGAATTAGGGTTTCGGGTTTCGGCGGCCGGAAAAGCTTTTATTCCTCCGATCTCGCTGCTCAACCGTCCGATCCGACGCGTGCGGCTCAGATTCACCCATGTACTAAGCCATCAATGATCATGAGCCGTCGGATTGGGATCCGACGACTATTAGCTCTCGACGCACACCGCCCGTGCGAAATGGGCCCCGAGCCCATGCGGAACCACGAGTTGGGCCGTATGGGCTGCCCTTTTGATTTTTGCCATTTTTTAGATTTTCTAAGGAGGCTGTTTTCAGCCGTGGGCTGAGCTCCTAAATGGGCCGCGCGCGTGTGTTTTTCTAGGGATTTTTTTTAGTGGGCCATGACACCCTGTGGGCTGGACCAGCACAATCTGCTATGGAGCAGTTTTTGAGTTTTGGCCCATTAGCAATTTTAGTATGTTTTTTCCTTTTTCAGAACATATTTAGTATGGAATTTAAATTCCAGAAAAATTGAAAAATGGTTAGAAAATTTAGTTGATAGCTGGGAAAATTTTTGAGAATTTTGTATAATGATTATGTGCATTTTGATTGCATTTTTCCTGCATTTTATATCATTTATTGTCAATAAGAGCATTTTCTCAGTTATTTAAATGCTATTAAGTGCTTTTCAAGCAATTCTCATTAATTAAGAAATTAAGTTTTAGCTTCCTCTGTGATTAAGTGATAAATTAATTGAGTAACCAAAGTGAAATTTTAATTTATCAAGTTTTGAGTTTAAGTTAAGTTATGTTTATTAGTGGTAATTTAAATGAGTAACCAACGTGAAAATTTGAATTTGCCAATTAAATTCTTTAAGTGCATTTATTTAAGTTTGTGCTTAAGCTTATACTTATGATTATTTAAGATTCATTGAGTAACCAACGTGAAAAATGATGTGCTAAGTTAATTATGCATGAAATTTGAAAGTAACCTACGTGAAATTGAATTGCCATGATTAATTTAAGTTTATCTTTGAGTTTATCGTATTAAACTTTGTTATCATGTTAAGTTTTAATGTTTAAGGACATTTTGCTAAGTAACCAACGTGAAAAAGCAAAATGTCATTCTTAAGTCATGATTTATAATAAGTTTTTGTCATTAATCCTCAAATCTTTATTTTTTGAAGGATCAGGCTTGTCCTCAGCACTTAGCTATATCTCCGCAATTGAGACCCTCAATGGTCAAAATTACGGGGTATGAAAAGAGAGGCTCCAGATGGCTCTAGTAGTCTTTGAGCTCGATTTTGCGATTACGTCGCCTCGACCCACTGAGCCACCTGTCCCCATTGCTGAGACTGGGGAATCTGAGGAGTCTTTCGCTACGCGGAAGGCTAAGTACCTAAGCTTGAAGGATCAGTATGAGAAGGATCTCCCTAAGTGGGACACTTCCAACAGGAAGTGTCTCGTGATCATTAAGAGCACCATAGCAGACTCAATTAAGGGAAGTATCCTTGATTGTGATACTGCTTCAGAGTACTTAGAGAGAGTCAGAGGTCAGTTCACTGGCTCTAATAAGGCGAGTGCTAGAACTCTCATGAGAAAGATTGTCACTGAGAAGTACTCTAGAGGTGGTGTGCGTGAGCACATCAATAAGATGAGTCACTATAACTCTAAGCTTAGGGAGCTAAACATTGTGATGCCAGATGAGATGCTCATTTACTTCATCCTAAGTTCTCTTCCTAAGGAGTTTGAGGCCTTTGTAGTCAATTATAACTCACTTCCTGAGACTTGGAACATTGATAAGATTGTTGCTATGTGCGTTCAGGAAGAGGAACGCATAAAAAGCTCTAAGAATGGTGATTACATCAATCTGGCTGACATTAAGGGTAAGGGAAAGGCAAAGAGGTACTTTTCCTCTCCCAAACCACCTTCCTTCAAGGTTTCAGGCTCCAGTTCTTCATCAAACAAGTTCAAGGGCAAGTCCTCTCAAAAGAAGGACAAGGATAAGTGTCACTTCTGTGGCTTAGATGAACATTTCTAGAAGGACTGCGTTGGATTCATTAAGTGGTGTGCTAAGAAAGGTAATGACATAATTACTTTTGTAAATGAGGCCTTATATGCGAATTATTCACGATCCACTTGGTGGATTGACTCAGGTGCCACTGTGCACATTTGTAATTCAATGCAGGCATTAAGTACGATGAGAACTATAAAAAGAAGGGAAAGAGTGATTAAGGTGGCAGATGGGCGTGAAGCCGAAGTCGAAGCCATTGGAGACTTATCTCTTAGATTACTTAGTGGCTTTGTACTTAGGCTAAATAATGTTCTTTATGTCCCTTCATTAGAAAGGAACTTGATTTCAGTTTCATGTTTGGATGATTCAGGATACTTTTGTCATTTTGGTAATCATAAATGTTCTATCAGTTATAATAATAAGATTATTGGTCTTGCCTTCCGACAAGACATGCTCTACTTATTGTCCACTCATGAGAATGTGTTTGCTGTATGTGATGATCAAGTTTCATCTAAGAACGACTTAGGACGTAACAAGCGCAAAAGAAGCGATTTAGATACTTCGTCGAAATTATGTCATTGTCGTTTATGCCATATTTCGAGGGGGAGGATCGAACAATTAGTATCTCAATCGATTCTTCCACACTTAAACTTTTCATATTTTGAGGAATGCATTGACTGTATTAAAGGAAAATTCTCCAAAAATATCAAGAAAAACGCCAAACGTAGCTCGGGAGTCTTAGAAATAATCCACACAGATATTTGTGGACCTTTTCCTGTGACATTGGTAGATGGTTATGATTCCTTCATAACATTTACAGATGACTTTAGTCGTTATGGCTATATTTATCCAATCAAGGAGCGATCTGAAGCGTTGGATAAGTTTAAGATATTTAAGGCTGAAGTAGAAAATCAGCACTACGTCAAGATTAAAGTAGTAAGGTCTGATCGTGGAGGTGAGTACTACGGTCGACACACCCCTTATGGCCAAGTCCCTGGACCTTTTGCAAGGTTTTTACAGGAAAATGGCATAGTAGCCCAATATTCTACACCGGGCGAACCTCAGCAGAACGGTGTAGCGGAACGGCGAAACCGTACGCTTATGGACATGGTGAGAAGCATGTTAAGCTATTCTACACTACCAGTTAGTTTATGGATGGAGGCCTTAAAGACCGCCATTCATGTACTTAACCGTGTTCCATCTAAGTCAGTACCTAAGACACCGTATGAGATGTGGACGAGACGTAAGACCTCACTAAACTATCTACATGTGTGGAGATGTCCAGCTGAGGCTAAGATGTTCAACCCGAACTTAAGCAAACTGGATTCTAGAACAATTAGTTGCCATTTTATTGGCTATCTTGAAAGAAGTAAAGGATTTAGGTTCTATTATCCAGGTAGACACACTAAGTTTATTGAGACAAGACATGCCGTGTTTTTAGAGGACACTATGATCAGAGGGAGTACGGTACGGCGGGAAATAGACCTTGAGGAGGAACGGATTAGTCTACCCGTTCCGATGACTCAAGAGCCTTTTTTCACCCTACCTTCTGTCGTCGTGCCACCCGCATCTGGTGCTAGTGACACAACGCCTGTCGTTGCACCTCCGTCGGCCACAACAGAAATAAGTGAGGTTCCACCTCCTCAGCCTGTTGAAGATGTGGTCGAACAAGATGAGGTGTAACAACAGCCTCAACCCTCAGATGATGCACAAATAAGAAGATCACAAAGAGTAAGACGATCGGCAATTCCAAGTGATTATCAGTTATACTTAAGTGAAGAAATTCATGTTGAGGATGATCCCACCTCTTTCGAAGATGCCATGAGTAGACCTCAGTCATCCGAATGGCGTAAAGCCATGGAAGATGAAATAAGATACATGAGTGCCGACAAAGTCTGGGACTTAGTAGAGATTCCTAAAGGAGCCAAAACAGTAGGCTGTAAATGGGTCTACAAGATTAAGCGTGACTCCAAAGGGAAGATCGAAAAGTATAAGGCTAGGCTTGTGGCTAAGGGGTTCACGCAGCGGGAGGGTATTGATTATAACGAGACCTTCTCTCCTGTGTCGTCTAAGGATTCGTTTCGAATCATCATGGCATTAGTAGCACATTATGACTTCGAATTACATCAAATGGATGTAAAGACGGCGTTCCTCAATGGGGATCTTTATGAGGACGTCTATATGGCTCAACCAAAGGGTTTTGTCATTAAGGGTAAGGAACACATGGGGTGCCACTTGAAGAAGTCTATTTATGGACTTAAGCAAGCTTCAAGACAATAGTACCTAAAGTTCGATGAGACGATAAGAAAGTTTGGGTTTAAGGAGAATGAGGAGGATAACTGCATTTATGCTAAGTTTAAGAATGGAAAATTTATTTTCCTTGTGCTGTACGTAGATGACATACTACTTGCAAGTAGTGATGTCAACCTACTCTTAGAAACTAAGAAGTGTTTATCCTCAAACTTTGAGATGAAGGATTTAGGTGAAGCTTTCTATGTCCTAGGAATTGAGATTCACCGAGATCGAAGAAAGGGGGTATTAGGATTATCTCAGAAGGCATACTTAGAAAGCGTACTCAGAAAGTACGGTATGCAAAGTTGTAAAACCTCGCCTGTCCCAATAGTTAAGGGTGACAAATTTTCACAATCGCAGTCACCTAAGAATCAGTATGAGGTTGATCAGATGAGAGGAATTTCGTATGCTTCTGCTGTCGGAAGCTTAATGTATGCTCAAACATGTATACGCCCTGACTTAGCTTTCGTGACTGGGATGCTTGGCAGATATCAAAGTAATCCAGGCTTAGACCACTGGAAAGCAGTTAAGAAGGCTCTAAGATACATTCAGGGCACTAAGAACCTTATGTTAAAGTATAGTAAGTCAGACCCATTAGAAATAGTGGGTTACTCAGATTCAGATTACACGGGTTGTGTAGATACTAAGAAATCCACATCAGGCTATATATTCACCCTCGCGAATGGAGCTATATCGTGGAGAAGCTCCAAGCAAGTCATAACTGCATCGTCCACAATGTATGCTGAGTTCATAGCTTGTTATGAGGCCACTGGACAGGCATCTTGGCTCAAGAAATTTGTTCCCGGTCTAAGAGTGGTAGACAACATTCATAAACCACTTAAGTTATACTGCGATAATGAGCCAGCAGTGACATACTCTCACAACAACAAGTCAAGTGGTGCTGTCAAACACATCGACATTAAGTATTATGTTGTTAAAGAGAGAATCCAGGATAATTCAATTAGTCTCGAGCATATAAGAACTAATAAAATGCTTGCGGATCCGCTAACCAAGGGTCTCCCTCCCAATGTGTTCAGAGAACACGTAGCCGGCAATGGGATTAGGGGAGAGCCTGTGAAACAAGTCCTGGATACTAAGGGGACACCTAAGCATAAGGTTATTTCTAATTGTGAGACATATTATGGTCTTCGAGTCGAACAATACGTAAATGGCTGTTTCTGATGCGTCGTCCTCCTTATGTCAAAGCAAGAAGAAATATACATAAGTTTAGTGATTTAGATTAAGAATAAGCTAAGTAAGGAATAAGTTGTCCTGAGATCAAGGGGGAGAATGTTGGGTTGATCCCGGTCCAACCGGGACTCCCGTTAGATGTGGGTGTGAGGGGCAACAACCCCACGCCCAACTCAACCGACCCCATCAGAATCGGACGTGGGTTGTTACCCACGCCGATCCCTTAGGCGCGTGGGGGTACTGGGGGCGCAACGGACTCTATCCGTTGTACCCCCTCTCTCCCGTGCGCCATATAAGCACCAGGAGGCCCTCAAGGCGATGCACTCATGCGCACACGTCCCCGAGGCCCCCGCCTAACCAAAATCAATTGATCGCCGCCGCCATCACCTGGGAGATCACCGCCGCCTCTTGTCCCCGACGATTACTTGAACCCAATGGCGTCAAGTGCTCCCTCTGAAGGTACTACACATCCCTATCCTCTTCCCCATTGCTAATCATGTATACGCACCTATGCCCTGAGTGTTCTTGATTATAGTTGATTATATTTAAGCATACTCGGTTAGGGGTTCCTAGTGATGATCCTAAGATAAATTAGACATAACAGTTCCCAGTTCCAAGAGACCTGCCGTTCTCGTCTCCACTGCTGCGCGAGCGAGTGAACGCGTCGAGGCAATAGCTGCGCGCTGCGTGCGTGTCGCGATCGTTGCCAGCTTATCTACCGATCGCCAAGATCGAGTAGGCCGACCAAGATGACACCGTGTCGTCTCTGTCTGCTGTCTTTTCGTTCTCTTCGTTTGCGGATGCGCCATCTACTCAACGATATCTCCTATAGCTACTGCACATGTGACGGCTGATGATAATGGCAAATCAACCTTGACACGCAAGCGTAACGTGCCATGACAATCCCCGATAGTACAGCACACACTCCGTTTCTTTTTATTTGTTTCTAATTAGTTCAAAAATGAATTAGCCGATGATAAATATAAAGAAATGGAAGAAGTATCTGACAACTTTGTAGCGTTCTAGCTGCTTGTTGATTTCTCCCGATCACTCACGCAGAACACAGGAAGAACTCTTCAGATAGCAAGCTTTTGCTGGTAGCCATGACGACCACCGACCGCGCGCGGCACTTGACAAAGATTCATTCTGAAGTGACATGGAGCGAGACGCGCTCCGCGTCCATGCATGTAGTTGTAGTCGTCCTCTCCGGGTCTCCGGCGAGCAAACCTGCGCGGTTTGCCCATGCTGTGCAACCCACTCCGCACGGCCATATGCAGACAACGCTAGCTTCCAGCACGGCCAGCAAGATAATGTTTGCCCCATTTCAAGGAATTGCACACGCATTCCCCTTGCCTTCGGTGTTATCAGTTTGGTTAAAGCTGTGACGATGACCACTCGATCGAGTCGTCCAACAACATGACGAGAGAGAGAGGGAGAGATGTTAACATGTCAGCAACCCATGCTCTCTTCTTTAATTATTGGACTCCAGACGCGACTGAAATACTAACAGGCTTGCTGACGAATCCATGGAAGAAGATATACACACCAATAAGTTCAATTATGACCAACGAGTAAGAGCTAGCTGACCTAGCTAGCATTTGGATATGATATACTCCTTCCGTCCCTATGAACTTGTCGTTTTGTAGTTCAAAAAGCGACAAGTTCATAGAGACTGAGGGAGTACATGGATGCATATGGGCTAATCAGTTGGATTCACACGTGTCCATGAGTAGGCACCGTCTCATGGATAGCATTTTCGTCGCTCAACAAGTCGGCAAAACGCGTGGAATTTGTTGTCCACTCATTAAATGCGAACAATTTGCGAAGACGCGCTTTCTTCCTCCGATCCCCGGCGCTGTCCACGAGATACAGTGCGTCAAAAAAAGATTGCGCTGCAATCGCCACTATGACTGGTCCCAATATCTTGTCCGCTCTCGACGTCCTGTTGATAACTTGGGAAACGACTGAAATTGTCTGTTGAACTTTCAGCCTGTGACTGATCTAAGCTCGACCCAATTACTCCTTCCATTTTCAAATACTTGTGAGAGTGTACACACCAAGTATCCATAAGAATTTATGCATGCATCATGGGAGAAGTTATCCTGCGAAGTACTTCTTCAATCCTTAAAAGTATGTCGTTTTTAACACTAAATTTAGTGTTAAAAACAACATCGTTTTAGGGATGGAGGAAGTACTAATCTTTGCGTCCTCAAATTAAGTCGGCAAAACGAAGGCAGTGCTACTGTGCTAGCTAGCTGAATACGACATACTACCATGCACTCCTGCTGGGTAAAACCGTAGTCTGATTGCATCGGCAATTATTCAGGTTAGTAAATTAAGTTTCGTGTCACTTTTTTGCGAAGTTTCCGGTTAACATACGACGACCCTACCAAAGCATTTAAATTCTCTTATAATCCCATACACAGCAAATAAAATGTCAAACCTTGCAAGGCATCAACCGCCGACGTCGGGAGCTGACATGGACGATGACAAAACGTATCTAGATGGAGCTCATCACGTGATGATGTGTGCTACTCTCTCAAAGACATTTGGAACAGCTAATCTAGTTATAAACTAAATTAGTTATTCTAAATGGTATTTATTTCAGAACAGAGAGTACAGTAGTACGTACTCTTCTATTGTTTGACTGGGAGGGTTCTTGTCGTTTTTTGGTTTCTTATAGCAGAGATGCATCGGTTTGTCAAGTTGCACAACTTGTCTGACATCTTCATGGATATATTATATTTTCCCTTCTCTAGTCCCCGATACGGTCCGTGCGGGCTGTTTCTGTTCCACTTATGACAAAAAGTTGCGAGCTGTTACTTCTTTCATCCCAAATTACTTCTCACTTATAACAAAAAGTTTAGTTTATTTTGAACTAAATTTGACAAATAATTTGGGATGGTGAAAATAATATTTTCAGGCAGTGCATTCTGTTAGATCATTTAGCAAATTAGTTGTAACTAATTTGAGTTATTAGTTGCTGTTCACCTTCATCCAATGTCATCAATTCATATGCATGAAATGTGTCGACAAAGTGGAGCTAATATGTTGGCCTGCCCGTTGGGGATGAGGAACCGAACCACCAGTAATGGGCTGAAATAATACCCACGACGCTGCAAGCGGCCAGATATCAGAGAGCTGTACTGCCCCGCCCAATCGGTACGTCCAGCCCTAAAACGAATCACAGTACTTGCAGGAAGGAGCATATATTTGTATTTCCGACAAACCAGAGGAGCATATACTTCAGATTTCGACTGAGAATATCTGGATATCATAAAATACGTACTCCCTCCGTCACTAAAAATTTATCACTTTGTAATTTATTTTAAACTATAAAACAACAAACTTTTGAGAACGAAAGGAGTACAAGATATTTATGTTGGATCTTTGATGCATATATGCGACTTGCATTTGCATCCATGGAAAAACATGCAGTCAGGTTTGCAAATAGAGGTTATTCTGCCTTTTTGCTTAAGCATGGTTCGACTGACCAACACCGTCAGGATAATAAATAGATGCTACTCTCCGGCTGTTTGAAGGAGAGATTACTCCTGTGACGGGCCGAGAAAAATGAACTAGAAACGGGAGGGCCGAACCATATTAGGATCAGACCAAATTTATATTCATTTCTAGGCTAACCTACTGACTTAAGTTGCGAAAGAGTCCGTGAGCAGATGCTCTTTACCAGGCCTGGCTGTGCCAGGTAATCCTATATACAGCTCCGTCTCCACATCCATGTCCTCGCCAGTCTGTTCCGGATGCTCCTCTTGCGTGGTGGCGTCTGCCAGAGGGGACACCAACAGGGGCTGATTCTTGCACTGCAGAATTAGATCAAGAGCAACGTATTAAACATATCCGTCCTGATCCTAGTCAGAGATGTGGGTACAACATCGAGAAATCCAAATTTGGCATGCACGCATATGATATCACAGTAGAGGTAAGAACTATAATCAAGTCCGTTCCTAAATTCAAACTCGAATAGCCCCTTCACGACAGAACATGTTTCACTACCACCATTACCTTCTCACGCAAATCTTCGTTGTTCTTGCGTAGCGTTACCTCCTGATTGATTTTGATGCAAGAAATGAACATCACAAAGTTAGCAACTGACGGCTCTGGTGTTTCAGGACATTGTGGGGCAACAAACAGGCGAGAATTGGCATACCTTCTCTTTCAGCTTTCTGACCTGCTCTTCCAGCAACTGAGTCTGGCATGAATTATAACGCTGTAAGCATGTATGCATATGCAAAGGCAGTGTCATCTTTCTAAATATGGAAAATAACTAACCTTTCTTCCCCTGATTATATGAAGACTTTTTTCAAGTTTGACCTCCAGACTGCGCAGTTCATCAATTGAGCACCCTTCCAACTTCTCGCCTAAAAGTTTTCTGCATCTCCAAAAAGGTTAGTTCATGCGCTTCACAAAATTACTGGTAATTGAAGGCTCAAATACTGACCTTTTGTAAGCTTCAAGTGCTTCAAATTTCTTTGCCATGCCCTCAGCATCAGCCTTTATTTGCTGCAATACAATTCAAATCAGATAATCTTACAAATCTCTAAAGGAAGCTTCATATGTTATGCTACGTTCATCAGCGTAGTGATCATTTAGGGATCTACATCATATTCATTTCTTTCTGGGCTAGTGGCGTTATGGTCATGCCACAGAAGACACATCTTTCTAAGATTGAAACCTTGTTCAAACTATATTCTCCATATTTTTACATTAAAAACTGCTGAATATTCCTAAAGAAAATCAAACGACAACACATTTGTATCCACCTTGTTTATTATTAAATAAGCATGCACGTTTCTCCCGGCAAAAGTCGGTTGTATTAGCACAGAATAAACTATCAAAACAGGGGCCCATTAAGCTTAGTAGGTTATGGATACACACATCTATTGTATAAATATGGAAATTGGAAAATTGAATTAGAGATCCAAGTAGCTCATGCTAGTGTGTGTCACCTCTATATCTTGCTGTACTGTGTTGCTGCTGACATTATCCTTTGTGTACGTTCTATAACGTTCAATTGTTTTCTGCACACTGAAACAGAAATGTAGTTAGTAAAATTGTATCAAAAGTTTGATGTGCGAATATATTCTAAGAACCACATATTGTATACTCCTTCCATTACGATTTAATTGTCATTTTAGACAGGTTTGTAATTGTCATTTTAGACAGGTTTGTAAAAGTTAAGGAAACTGTGAAGTATCTTTTCTGCCCTCAACTAGCCTCCCACTCCTGCATGCCGCCATCCCCGCCGCAGCTCCCAACCTCAAACACTATCGAGCGACGACTGAGGGCCATGAAAGATTCCTCGTCGGTGACCACACCCATTGGTTGCTCCCTCAGCCGCGACCCCGCACCTGCCTCACGAACAAGATCAGATCACCCAAGGTTAGGCACTTGATTCGCTAACCCACCTCATGGTCTCTTGCGCTGCGACCTAGGGCTTCGATGAGAGATGGACACAGTTGCATCGTGGCATGCCTCTTGGCCAAGGCACCGTGCCTCCTTCTGATGTACGCGTGCATCGGCCGCTTCGACGAGATTCTTTTCGCCGTGCGGGACCTCTACACGGGGAACCCTCCCAAGGAGCTTGACTCTACCTGCTCGTTGTCTCATGATTTGGCACCACCAGTGAGCTCGCGTTCATGGAGGATGTTGTGCTCCAAATGGGCCACCTTGGTCTCCGTGTCGACTCTGCCACCAGCAAAATCTTCATATGGGCCTACGCCACATGTGGCACCATCCCGCAGATGGAGGTGGCCTACAACCAGCACAAGAGGACAAACCTCCTCTCCAAAGAGGCCATCCGTGTCGTGGCATCCACCTACACCTCCCGACAGAAGTACAACAACCTCAATGTGTTCGTGTGCAACGTTAGCCTGGGCTGGCACAATGTCGTAAACCTACTTTGGAAGCTCTACCTCCTTGTTCGCACTGATGGAGACAGTGGTCACCGTGTTCCGGACGGACCTGACCGCCTTCAACATTGATGTTGTGGACTTCTCTATGATTTCACGTTCTAGGACATCCACCTCAACGCTGAGCACGCGTGACGCAACAACATCACGTTGGACCTCATCACGCACTGCTGCTTCGTCGAAGCGTACCTGAGCACCGGCTTGCCAGAAACCTCAAGTTCACATTTCACCGACTCAACAACAACGTCGAGCCTGTCGCAACCGGGCAGCATCATCTTCGAGGCGTTTGGGAAGGCGGGTTCCATGGTAGCTCCAAGGCGTTGCTGGAGTCGACCGGCAGGAAGTTATGGTGGACATACTACAAGCTGCTGTCAATAGGGGCAAAGCGAGCATGGGTGGCAACACGAGCGACAACGCCAAAACCCACCTCTGTAGTGTCGTAGCAACAGTCGTTGTTGTTTGCCTATGAAGCAACTGTCATATGTCGAAGGAATTCTTCAGGGTACTGAAGAACTGCACGGTGGCAAACACGGAATAACTTTTTCAAATACAGCTACACCGTCAAATAATATAACACCTTTCTAATTGACTTACGGTGTCAATAAAATCAAAACTGAGTGAGTATATTTCTGAACAAATATTGGGGGCATTCGATAGCTATGCTGCCTTTTCATTTTGGATTGATAGCAGAACATGAAGGTACAGTAGTAAACATTCAAACTATATGGGTGATTGGGTGTATAAAACATACGAACATAGACTGAAATTGCTATCAAGGTCGTGTTATACTCAATGCTTTAATTAGACAGCTACTATTTGTTTATATGGAGCCAAACAGCTATGGTTATAACAATGAAACAATCAATATAATCCTACATTATTTTAGGAAACTATTTTAAACTCTACAAGGATTTATTAGCATATTCATAAATGCAGCTTGCATCTAAGCCCACTCATCAGTCATTTATTTTCTCTTGAATGGGTTCGATATGATGCAGCATGTTAGACTGATAATTTCTTGCCACTGAAATAATTCAACTATATTCACAAAGGGAATTGTGCAAATGAACAGAAATACAATGAATGATAGGTAAATTATTGGTATCATTGGTTTACATGTCCACTCGTGTCACGAGGGTCTTGGTTCGAACCAGTCTCTCGGCAAAATTAGAGGTAATGCTGTCTAGAAACAATCATTCTTAAAACCCCATATAATGTATCAAGGACTTCAACACTAGTTATGCCATATATACCATTTGATCAAATCAGAGATAGGCTAAAATACATTGAAATGATGAATACTGCTAACAGAAAGTTCATTTTTTTTTTAAAAAAAAAGGTAAGAGAAGAAGGAATACTGGTTTCAGCTGTCTAGCGTATGCTTCAGTAGTTCGCTTTTTGAAAGATCACCAGAAGCAGATTAGAAAATATTTGATAACCTAACCATGTATCAGAATTAAACAGAAAATAATGCCCAACGAAAGTTTCATCTTTTCGGCAAGGCAAAAAATGTGTCAAGACACCCCGCATACAACAACAAAACCGTTACAAAAACATTTGAATGTAAAGGAAAGAAAGAGAGAAACTTGAGTAAAAATTACAAAGAAATGATATTCCGGCACATGAATTGTTGATTTTGATGTTGTTCTATCAAGATCCCGATCTCTAGGTATATTCTAATTCCTCAAGTCATGTTTTACCATGTCTCCCATGTCAACCTTGATCATCATCGTGTGCTCCTTCCAATATTTTTTTTTATCATTTAGAACCACTGTTAAATTATACTTCTGTAAGTCTCCACTGGATATGTCCAAACTAAGTTAGGGTAGGCGAGATATGAAATCCAACAAAAAACATATGAAACTAAAAGAAAGAGAAAGAGAAGAGTGAACAAAGTATGAGTAAATTAAGATCATGACACATAAATTGTTAATTTCTACAGAAGTCTTTGTCCTAAACACGTTGAAGTACGCTATACACGCAGTCCAATAGAAACATATGAAGTAAAAGAAAAGGAATAGTAAATAAAGTACAAGTAAACTAAAATTTCAACACATAAATTGTTGATTTTCATGCAGTCCTATCAAGAGTCAAATCTCTAGCCACATTTCAATCACTCAAGCCCCATGTTACCGCCTACTCCATGTTAACCTTGGTCGTCTTATGTCCCTTATAAAATTTTCTATCCTTTAAATCTCACTATTAATATGTGCTTCTAGAGGTTTTTGCTGGATTTGTCTAAATCGTATTAATCGGTGTTGGGCTATGGAGAACTGACTAATTTTGATCAAGACAACCATGTGAGTTTAATGCGGCCTTTTCTTTTCAGAATAACTATGTGGCAAAAGCAAACTATACAAGTACAGTAAAAGCATAATACACAATATCGCATGCGTTAGTTTAGTGCCCGAACTGCAGAAGAACAGAAGAACTCTCAGGATAGCAGCCGTACTGCAGGCAAGGCGGTGACATGGCAAACAAACACCAGATCGCACCACGGTTTCATCAAAAAATAGGTTTAATCAATCCAGAGACAAAAGAAACCGGTGTAGGGGGAGTACTAAAAATCTTTTGTTCAGGCAGCAGTGCATTTTGTACGTTTTTAGCTAATTCTAGGCAGCTGGGTTCTATGCCCTGAGGTAGCATACATTTGCCGTCTTTTCAGGCCTAATTCCCCTATTGGCTGCACGCTGCACCTATTAGTTTTTTATCAGATAAATGAGCTGCCCACATAATGTACTAACTGTCGTTTTGGGCATGAAACCACGCAAAAGTTTAGCGGTCGGTGGCGAGGACCACCAAGGAAAAGAAACCGGGTTTAATCAAAATTGATTTAATGAATCGAGAGATAGAAGAAACCGGGCGTAGAAGTACTAAAAATCTTTGCTCAGGCAGCAGTGCATTTAGTGAGTTGTTAGGAAATTGTTGGCAGCATGTTCGATGCCGTGAGGTAGGATACATTTGCTGTCCTTTCAGGCCTGATTTCCCTATTAGTTTTACCGGAGAAATGAGCAGGCTACATGTACTAACTGTCCTTTTGGGCATGAAACCACGCAAAGTTCAGCGGAGAGGTGGCGAGGAGCAGCAAGGAAACCAAGGCAGGATTCTCCCAGTGGAAGAAATGTCAAACCTGCCAATGGATAAGCATGGAGAGCAAGTGGCGTCTGCACAGTAGAGGTGTTCGTCCCGAAGAGGCCAAGGCCTCGCTCAAGACGAGCGAGAGAGGTGACCCAGGTGCTAGCTGCTACAGAAGTTGCGCAGGGTCCATCAGATTTTCGCAGGCTCTCCCACCCGAGAAAATTTAGGGCCTGTTTGCTTCACGGCCAGTTTCGCCGTGGAGCCGCCACGCTTATAACGTCGGTATTTGCCGCAGCGCGGCGGAAAAATAAACGTGAAAATCGCGGCGGAAGCGTGATGCCCGCAGCTGCGGCGTCCAAGCAAGCGCGAGCTGCTATGGTGGACAGCGGCGATAAACTAAACAGGCTCTTAAAATGTGTTTGGATTCACGCCACGGCTCTGGCGGCCGTAGAAAAACGACCAGAGCCGTGGCCGCCATGCAAGCGACGGAAACTGCGGCGGCAAAAATCGACGCCACGGTTTGTGGCGGCGTGGCGTGGTGTGTGGCACCAACCAAGCAGGGCAGAATCGACCAGGTCGTACGTACACCCCATTCAGGCATTCACCATGGAAAGCGTAGAAGCAGGACTACTACAAATACTGGTACGCACAGACGGGGTATTCGGGATTGGCAGTACCTGGTACTGGCGAACTCGTAGATCTTGCCCCGCGTGGAGAAGACGATGAGCGCGACCTCGGCGTCGCAGAGGACGGAGAGCTCGAAGGCCTTCTTAAGCAGGCCGTTGCGGCGCTTGGAGAAGGTGACCTGGCGGCTGGTCGGGTTCTCAATCCGCTTCATCTGCGTCTTCCCCCGCACCATCTCCGACCCCCGCCCCGCGCCCGGGCGGATGGATCAATCGGCGATCGAGTGCCGGCCGTTCCTGCAGCTGTGGAGGCTTTATTGGGGCGGCGGGCCGGGGAAAGCAAAAGTAGAAACGCAAGTGGGGGATCTGAGGATGGGAAATAGAGACTCACCAAAAATGGCAAGGGTGGAGGCGGTGGTGGAGGGGAGAAGAGAGAAGGAGAAGGTGAGGGGCCGCGTAGGGTTTGCGGTAGCCGCTGCTCCACACCCTCCTCCACTCTCTTTCTCTCTCTCTCTACTCGGCTTTCCTTTTCGGTCGTTGCCGTCGTTGCCGTGACGCGCGATTCTGTTACGGGGCGGAGGTGGGGTGCGGGAGGCAGCGAGCGAGGGCGAGGGGAGGCGAAGGGAGAAGGGAAACGGCGGAGGAGGAGGAGGCGGCGGCGGACTCGGTGGGTGCCGTTTTATGGATATCCAAATAGAGAAGGGGGGAAGCGGAGGTAGACGCCCATTGGCTGGGTGCGCACTGTATGCCACTTTTCGGGAAGGGGCCGGACCATTAAAAGCCAATGCCTGCCGTGCAGGTGGCGTCGCTTTTGCGGGTGAGCGCCCGTAAGAACTCGGTAATTGCAACCCCGACCGAACGGGCCACAGGCGGGTACGAGGGTAGCGAATCTGTCGGCGTCCTCGGGCCAGTGCCCCGTACGACGAGCCACTCGTGCGATGACACGTGGGCAACTAAGGACGGGTCGGGTCGGCTCGCGCTCCGTGCCGGGCGCGGCGGGAACGGCCAGGCCCCTACTCGAAACGGGCGAAGTAGTCCTTGTGAATTTTTCTTAGTACTACCTCTCGGATCGAAATATTTGACGTTAAGACATCATCTTCTAGTTACTTTTTAATTCATTTGTTTGTCTAAAACGTCAAATAAAAAAGAATGGAGGTAGTAGTATATTGTCAATAATATTGTACCGGATTTTTTTTTCATTCATGGTTGTACTACGCGACAATCTATGGTGTTTTAAAGCGTTGTACTACTAGTGATTTTTATGCGGAAATTAAGGGCACGGGGAACGACAAATTAAGGGCGCGTGACCATCATTGCAAAACAGATGCGACGTAGGAGATTCCTGACGCGGCATGAGACCTGTGTTCGGTTCATGCCGAGCCAGCATCTGGTACGGGATGGAATTTCTGTGGCCATCATTGAGGGATCCGGCAGGCCGCATGCAGTTCTGTGGCGCAAACGGGGTATCCGGATATGTTCCTCAACACCCATCGGGATACTGGTCACGGCCCATGGGCTTCCTACACCTCAACATGGGTAGGCTGCTACTCGGCCTGTGGGTCGTCAATTGCTTCCGATGGGCTGGACCGCCCCCCCCCCACGCTCCTTTATCGGCCCAAGCACCGGTTAAAAAGCTTTCGAACCCTTGCCTCTAGCTAGCCCTGTCTCTCCCAGGCGTAGGCGCACATACACTCTCTCAGATCAGAGAACAAAGGAGCATTTGATTATGAACTGGCATGGCAGCAGCTTATCGAATCCTCATCCGCCGTCTGATACTGTCGCCGTGTCTCGCACGCCAGGATCCATTCCATCACCTCACCATCGCATTGGTGCTATGGGCCACTTGCACAATCCACTTGACCCATTTCCCCCGCCGCCGCATCGGGTCCCGGCCCTGCTGGACCGCACTTCACTTGACCAGCGAGAAAGCGACGACCAGACCCATCGGAATCCGATGCATGCTCCAAACAAAGCACGAAAACCAAACGAAAATCGAACCAGCCTCTGCGCAGTGGGTCCCGTCTTGTCGCGTCACGTCACGCCTCCCGTCACAGGACTCTGACACACCGGCCCCGCTGGAACCGCTCGCCTCTCCTGGAGAGCACCCACTTTTCGCCAGGGAAAAATAAACAAAAAGGGGTCGGGAAATCTCCACAAAAAGGAATATAAGAAAACAAAAACACCGGAGCGGGGGAGAGGAGACGAGGGAGAGCAGAAGCCGCCGCCGCCGCCGTCATCATGTCTGCGGGAATCGCGCGTGGCCGCCTCGCCGAGGAGCGCAAGGCCTGGCGCAAGAACCACCCGCACGTCCGTGCCCTTGGATCTCCATCTCCCTTCCCTCTGGTTCTCTTTCCTCACGGTACGCATCGCGTCTCTGATTGATCTGTTCCATCTTTTTCTTCTGGTCGCGCAGGGTTTCGTCGCCAAGCCGGAGACGCTGCCCGACGGGACGGTGAACCTGATGATCTGGCACTGCACCATCCCCGGCAAGCAAGGGGTAAGCGACTGCACATAACAAGTGGATACCCGTAGGCGGCGCTCCAACCCTAGCTCCGTCTAGTCATCATATCCACCTGTAGATCGAGGTGGATTGATGCTTCCCCATCAGCTGTCCACTGTTTGATCCGATGGAGTGTGATGGCTTTCTAGTTAGGGGACAATCTTTTTTTTTCAGATTTGTGCCTTAGTTTACATTTCGTCATTTGGAATAACCACTTCAGTTTGACTGTGATCACGACATAGCTTTTCATATCAAATTGACAGGGTATTGAAGTAATTTCCTATACGGTTTGAGGCTTTGAGCTCTTAATGCCATTCGAGTGACACAAACAAGTATCATCTAATAATTAAGCTAGCATCTCCAGTTTCATACGTGCATATTGTATCTCCACAATCATTATTCTATTCAAATGATAGCCAAACATGTCCCTGGGTTGGCGTAGTGCTGTCTACATTGTATCAAAACAATGAGTTGGATTGTTTTCTTGTTAACTCTTTGGTTCAGATTATTTTGTTAGATTGTGGCTCAAAGTTAACAGTATGATTAGCTTTATATTTCCTGTAACTGTTGTTACCTTATGCTGTTTTCTTATCCTGCAGCTAATATGTTTATACAATCTGTTGCCAACATAAATAAATTTTATTTTACTTATTCCTGTCTTTATATATATTTTTTTTTGCAGACTGATTGGGAAGGTGGATACTTCCCTCTCACCCTTCACTTTAGTGAGGATTACCCTAGCAAACCACCGAAGTGCAAGTTCCCCCAAGGTTTCTTCCACCCAAATGTGTACCCTTCTGGAACAGTCTGCCTTTCGATCCTTAACGAAGACAGTGTAAGCTTGCCACCCATTTTATATGTTTGTGCAATGTCGGACTTTGGCAGGTCCTTATGTTGTTCCAATTTGCATCCTGCCAGGGGTGGAGACCAGCTATAACTGTCAAGCAAATTCTAGTTGGAATTCAGGATTTGCTTGATCAGCCAAATCCTGCTGATCCTGCCCAGACTGATGGCTACCACCTATTTATCCAGGTTAGTAAGATGTTATCAATCATCACTGAGCTCTTGTTGCAACCACAACCAAATCTTTTAGCCCCGAGCAAGTTAGAGGCAATTTTCTTTTTTTTTTGTGTGTGTAAGAAAAGTTCAGATATTCTGTGTTTTCTTGACAATCGTCTTTCATTTGCAGGATACAACAGAATATAAAAAGCGTGTCAGACTGCAAGCTAAGCAGTATCCTGCACTGGTCTAAGAACACCGGCCGTATAGGGGTCCATGCTGCACATCCGCGTAGTTCTTGCTAGCATCCTGAATTAAGACCAAGATGTAACCTGTGAAATGGCTGCTTTGTTATGTATCTATGGTCATTCTGGACCAATTGCGTGTGTGAATGGTTTACTGAATCGTTTTGAGTGTGTTAAGTGAGGTAATGCCGAAACTTTGGTTTATCTGTCATATGTCAAGAATCGGTGTGTTTGGCTAATCTAATGTGGGCAAACGTATCAATTCGGTAGCATGTACCATGTTTCAGTTCTCGTTTTGGTGAAGCTTCTGTTTGATTCTACTTATACGCTGGGATGTTATTCGCTTTGTTGCTGGTTTGGTTTTTCCCAGGCAGTCACAGAAACTTACTGCGATGCTGCTTCTGTCAGATCATTGCAATTCATAAAAACATTTTGTGACAATATTTTATAGAAATCATGGTTCGGCTTTGAAAGTTGAATAATGTTAAGGAACTAAAACTAAAAAATTTCCATGCTCTATCTGGGAATTCGATATAATCTGCCGTTAACAACGGTTGACAACATTTGAAGAATTTTTTTGATCTTTTGTCCTCTGTCTTTATAGTTTTTCATGTGTTAATTACTAGTCAAATACTCCCTCCATCCTCTATCTGGGAATTCGATATAATCTGCCGTTAACAACGATTGACAACATTTGAAGAATTTTTTTGATCTTTTGTCCTCTGTCTTTATAGTTTTTCATGTGTTAATTACTAGTCAAATACTCCCTCCATCCCTAAAAACTTGTCGCTTTGTAGTTCAAAAATGAACTACAAAACGACAAGTTTTCAGGGATGGAGGGAGTAGTAATATGAAACGGAGATGGTAGTTGACTTGCCACATGAGACTCGTGGGCAGAGATGGGATATTTTGTCAAATACTACTTTTGTTTCGAAATAATTGTCGTTTTAGAGAATCAAGAGAACGAGAAATGAATTAATAAAGATTATTTTAATAACAAATAAATTGAAATGAAAAGGAGTACTACATTTGACAAAATCTTGGTGACAATGCTGAAGTTGCAATGTTTCCTCTTTACAACAAAATTGCCAGGGTCAGTTGCTACTTACAAAATCCCAATAATGCCCAATACGCAGGCGCTTGTGTGAAGTGTAGCGTTGTTTCGGCCTCGCCGCCGGAAGCACTAGTCTGAAGAATTAGGGTTTAGCCATGGCGGCTGAGGACCACGCTCCTAAGCCTCACGCCGACAAATCGAAGAAGCGGAAGAAGCCCAAGAAGGATAAGTGGGGCCAGCCTATCTCCGCCGCCGCCGAAGCTGAAGAGCCGTTGGTTGAGCCAGAACAAGAGCCACCAGCCAAGGACGGGGCTACGGAGGCGGAGGCGGAGGAGGCTACGGCGGCGGAAGGCTATGAGCCCAGCAAGGTGGTGGCGAGCGGTTTGCCGTACTCGACCACAGAGGAGGAGATCCGGAAGCTGTTCGGGTTTTACGGCCCGATCCGGTCGCTGCAGCTCTCTCGCTTCCCCGATTCCGGCCAATTCCGCGGTCTCGCCTTCGTCTGCTTCGAGGTCCGTACCTACCAGACTTCTTATTTACTTGAAGAATCGCATTATATTACTCTTTGCAAATATTGGTTTCGCTCATTAATCATGATGTTCCGTTTCTAAAAAAATGAATCATGACCCTGATGTGGTAATTTCAGCAGACATGGATAAGAACTGTGAATGTTTAGCCTTGTTCATATGAACTACTCTGCTGCTATAATCATACGATACGACGGTTGATACTGAGTAGTGAACTGGTCCGGGCACTACAAGCTGCTGTAGTGTTCTTCTACATGATAAATCACTGTCTATCAGTATCTTAAGTGGCTTCAATATTAAGAACATAGAATCCCTGTCATCCTATTTTCCTATCAGCCTTTTGTACTTGCTTCTGTCTGAATCTATATGGGCCACATGATATTGACCTAGATATTATTGGTTAAGAAGTGGAATCTTGCAGCTAGATAGGATTGCTACTTTCATTGAGCAAATCTGATCTTGTTTTACTCTTTTGTCATTGCAGACGGATGAAGTTGCGACAAAGTCTCTTGAGCTCAACGGATTTAAAATGTAAGCTTGAGCTCATCTATTCATTTCTTTTCAACTTATGACACCACACTTGCCAGTGTTATTTTCTAACAGATGCATTTCACGTACAGTGGTAACAGGTTTATGAGGGTTGAAAGATGCAGAGTAACCGCTAGCTCGAATAAGAAAAGGAAGGAAGAGTTCCAAGCTGACCCTGAGAAGTTTGAAGGCTGCCTCTCAGCATATGTTGGGAATCTCTCGTGGAATGTCACAGAGGAAGACTTGCGAGATTTCTTCAAGTCATCCAAGATTGCATCGATAAGATTTGCCGTCGATAAAAGGACCGGAGGTTTCCGTGGCTTCTGCCATGTTGATTTTCAGGATGATGAGTCACTCGAGAAAGCTATAGCCTTGAATCAGTCTGAGATGCAGGGCAGGCCTGTCAAAATAGCATATTCAGTCAGTAACAGGGGATGAACCCCCATGCTTAGTGAAAGTCTCGTGGCTTAGCTCCCTCAGTTTTGGTTAAGCTTTATGTCGTTTAAATGAAGATTTAGTAGTCCAGACCATGGTACTATTTATATCAATTCTTATGTACTCCTAACAGCTTAGTGGCTGTACTGCATCAACCTCTTTCCTCTCACTCGATTTACCCACTGCTTAATGCATGTTACAGTCGCGATGAGTCCAGGGTGCCAGGACCGTGGAGTTTTGTGGATGCGCAATTCACGAAATGATTGTTTTTTTGTACATGCAGTGTACTCCTTCCGTCTCAAAAAAATTATTGTTTTGTAGTTCAAAAATAAACTATAAAGCGACAAACTTTTTGGGACGGAGGGGGTATTTTTTTCAGGAGATTCTGGTTTGAGTTCATTCGAAAAGAACACTTTACCATGAACTCAAAGAACAATTTACCTGACAATTCAGCGAAAGAAACAAAAATGGCATGGCAGCTATGTGTAATAATCTCCTGTAATCGAGAGGTGTCAAAATGGGAACGGAGGGAGTATATAACAGTCACAAAATACATAGTGAGATTGATAGATGACCGGCTTGTTCACCATTAGGTGCGCCTGGTGTTTGCGGAATTGGATCATCTGACTTTTGCCAAGAGCTGGGCCGTCCAAGCAAATCGGACGCCCCGGGAAACCGCCAGCTCGAGCGGAAACTGTGTGTTGCCCGGTGGCCCAACAAGGCCCGAGAAAAAACAGAGTTGTGCGCCGGACGGACGTCTGGTTCTGGAGCCGAGGAAGAAGAGACTGACTAGTAGTAACAAGCAAGCCGCGGTGGAAGCGTCCCCAAGCACGGTAACAGGAAGAGAATGCAGACAGACAGAGATCAGTGCCAACATTTCGTTATGCAGTGCATTGTGCTCGCGTTGTCAGCCTTGGTAACAAAATAACTTCATTTCTTATAACTACGTACAGTATTTACCTTACCACTGCATGCACACCTGATGATGACGAAGATGAAAGTAAAGTGCACATGTGATGTAAACGCCGATCGATCCAGGTGACGAGGTTTCTGCTGGTAGACGCAATGTAAAGCCCACTCAATGCGTTCCTGGCAGGAGCATGTGGTGCCCGTGACCTGTTGTTTATGTGCCGCCGCTTCTGTTCGGGTTCAGGAACCTGCAGCACGCCCCCGTTGCTGCCTTGTAGTAGTACTAGCTGTCTGTAGAGCGGCACTACGGCCCCATGTGTCCGGACCACCACTGCCATGCCATCTCGACGGTCCTAGGAAAAAGAAAAAGAAAAAAGAAGGAGCAATTTGGAGGTTGGCATACATCAATGGGCATGTGATACCTGTAGCCACTCCTACTTGATCGGCGGAAGCAGAGCACGCCGTTTTCTCATTGATTGCCGGCTTGTTGGTTGCCGCTGGATTGGATCTAAGTAGGAGTATTCCTGAATGAATCCTCAGCGGGCAGGCAGGCCGGATGCGTTAATGATTGAGGTTGACGGGGGCCGGCTGGCTGGCGCCGTCGTTGTCCCGCTCTCCGATCGCTCGTCTCTCGTATTCGGCACGGCTCGCGAGATGGGATACCCGGGCTGGACGCATGGAAAATCGGCCAGAAAATGGCAAAAAATAATAATAATGTTCATTGGATAAGCAATTACAGTACTAAGCGCGTTTGGACGGAGGACACTCGGTGGATCGGCACCGGGGACGAAAGCGAAGTGCGAAAAGAGGACCAGGCCACACTTGTTGCAACAAAGGCGATCAAGATCTGGGACTGGGAGTGAGTGAGTGAGCCAAAGAGAAGGAATCGAGATCTGATCGATTACGCGATACTAGTACTATTTTGTGTGCGCTCCATGATTATATTCCCCCATCAGCCTACCTGTACTGTAAGATGCAACGATTTCTCGTTTGTTTTTCTTTGCTTGGGATTTCTTTGTTCGTACTAACCTGTGTGGACCGTGGAAGTGTGGAATACTCGGCGTGCTACAACAACCAGAGCCAGCCAGCTACTACGCGGGGAGAGAGAGAGAGAGTAAAGAGAGATCACTCCTACCACCTGGTCATTGTGCAAGTAAGGTAAAGAGCAGGAGGAGATCTGAGACACGTGTAGGGCAGTGCACGGTGATCGTTGTGGTCATCTCATCAGGTTACGTAAAATGCTTCCAACGTCAACACAACAAAGGAAACGGAAACCAAGTGGGACGCAAAAGCAAAGGCGGAGCGGAGTAAATAAAGCGGGCGGGTAAATTAGGTTAAGCCCCGGACGGCCGGCCGGACCGAGTAGAGGAGAGAAGCGGACAGGAGAGAGAAAAAACGCGGGGGCGCGAAGCAGCCATCCGAGTCGGAGCAGCAACCCCAACCAACAGCGACACGGAGACGAGAGAGAAGAGAGAGAGAGAGCAATCCGTCACCCTCAACCCCACCCGTCCGTAGAAAGAGAGAGAGAGCGGTAGAACCGATCTTAGATAAATCCCCTCTTCCTTCACTTCTCCCCCATGGATCACCACCACGCGCAGCCGCAGCAGCCGTCGCCGATGCAGAACTCCGCGGCGTCATCCTCCACCTCCTCCTCCTCCAAGCCGCCCACCCCAGCCTCCACGCCCAACTCGCGCCTCGCCTCCGCGACCTTCTCCCGCCCCTCGTCCACGCCGCCGCACCCCTCCACGCCGGCCTCCGCGGCCTCGCCGGCGTCCCGCACCGTCTACAGCGACCGGTTCATCCCCAGCCGCACCGGATCCAACCTCGCGCTCTTCGACCTCGCATCACCCTCGCCCTCCCCGCGCGACACCGCCGCCGCCCCTCCCTCCTCCGGCGCCACCGCCACCGCCGCCTCGCCGTACTGCGCGCTCCTCCGCGCGGCGCTCTTCGGCCCCGACACGCCCGACCGGGTGGGGTCCTCGGCCACCGCGTGCTCGTCCTCGTCCTCCCCCGCGGCCTCCCCGGTCGGGACCGCGGCCACCGGGAATATATTCAGATTCAAGGCGGAGGTGCCCCGAAACGCCAAGAGGGCGCTCTTCCCCGGCTCTGATGACGAGGGGGACGCGCTCTACCCCGGCGTGTTCGCGTCGAGGGGCGCTGCGTCCAGGAAGATCGCACGGTCGCCCTATAAGGTGAATTTTGGATTTGGGGCTTTCTTGATTGATCATCGGTTTCTTGCTTTTTGTTTCTCGACTGTCTTCTGTTTCTTGATTTGGTTTCTTGGGTGTCTTCTCTTTCTTGATTCACTCTCCGGTTCTTCTCGGGAACTGAAAATTTGACCTTTCGTCGAGTACTTTATCCCAATATTACGTAATGGCATAAAAAAATCGGATTTTCAGGGGCGTATTGCGCGATTCCACTGAACGTGTTTGCAATTTCCTTCCTGTGCTTGTAGGTGCTGGATGCGCCTGCATTGCAGGATGACTTCTACCTGAACCTTGTTGATTGGTCGTCACATAATGTCCTTGCCGTTGGATTGGGCAATTGTGTCTACCTGTGGAATGCGTGCAGCAGCAAGGTGAGCAACCATGGTCAATTCTTGCACGCTTTCGTATCTGAAACTTGAGACCGATTTTTGACATGTTTATCATTGCTCAGGTCACCAAGCTATGCGATTTGGGGGTGGACGACAATGTCTGTTCTGTGGGATGGGCGCAGCGGGGCACTCACCTCGCTGTAGGGACAAATCAAGGCAAAGTTCAGGTTACATTGAACACTTCTACCTTGAATTATTATTTGATTACATGTTCAAGGTGCATCAAATATAGGGTGATACATGGATCTTTTTAGTACATTGCACGCGTAGCATCAAGAATATAATTGTATAATACATTCAACAGGCAATGTTTTGAATGTGTTTGTGATTAGTATATGGCATTACTTTACTATTCATTGTGACGAAGCAAACCTCTACCGTAGACCTTGATTATCACAAAACTTTATGGAAAACTTAAATTTCTATAGTTGTCATCCACTTTTCATGTGTCTGTAATTCAAGAAATGGAATGTTATCCTGTTTTGCTTACTTAAGTAAACCGTAGGGGTGTTAAATGATCATTATTGCTTGCAATTGGTACCTACATTATTATATGAAGTCATCACTCTCAAAGTGTCCGAAAATCTGATTTTCCATTCATTTTTTCTTGTGTAGATATGGGACGCAACCCGCTGTAAACGAATAAGAACGATGGAAAGCCATCGCATGCGTGTAGGTGCTCTTGCATGGAGTTCTTCATTGCTTTCATCTGGCAGTCGTGACAAGAGCATTCTTCACCATGATATTCGCGCACAAGATGATTATGTTAGCAAACTTACTGGGCACAAATCTGAGGTAGTATATTCTTATCTTCCCATGGTATTTTTTCAATATTTGTGCAATCATAGTGGATCTTCATGTTACCATGTTGACTTTTCAATTTTGTATTTATTCCTACTTACACACATTTTCCAGGTATGCGGGCTTAAGTGGTCCTATGATAACCGTCAGCTTGCATCTGGTGGCAATGACAACAGAGTAAGATGGCTGTCCTTATATCTTTGCCACGTTGGAATGCATCGCTATACTCCTTCCATGCAAACTAATTTTTTTCTCCTTGTCCAGCTTTTTGTTTGGAATCTACATTCAGTACAACCAGTACTAAAGTATAATGAGCACACAGCAGCAGTCAAGGCTATTGCTTGGTCACCTCATCTACATGGGGTTCTTGCATCTGGTGGGGGGACGGCTGATAGATGCATAAGGTTTTGGAATACGACCACTAACACACACTTGAGCTCTGTGGACACGGGAAGTCAGGTAATTTGTAGCCTTTTATATTTGTGGCAATTATCTGCAATCCTGGTTCATATTTTCCTGCTGATTGTACAAACATGTCATTATTTGAAGGGTTTAGTCATGTCAACACATTAACATACCAGAAAAGAACAGAAAAAGGTATAGAATCCAGACCGTTGAGGTTTAGCTTACCTACTGAAGCTAAAGTTTTAACTCGAATTTACTAGAAGTCTCACTTCCATTATGTGTAGAATCCATAATGGAAATCGAAAATATGGCCTCCAAACCCTGGTCTTGCCAGTAGATATTACCAAGGCTTTCTTGGTATCTTAGTTGAAATACTTATCTCCTTTGACTTTTGGTTTTCTGTATTCGAGAGTGATTTGTTTGTATATGATTGGGGAAAGGGTAAGGGGTTGAACATATTGTTTACTGTCAAATACTGATGATATATGATTCCACAGGTCTGCAATCTTGCTTGGTCAAAGAATGTTAATGAGCTTGTCAGCACTCACGGATATTCTCAGAACCAAATAATTGTTTGGAGATATCCAACAATGTCAAAGGTAGAGTACAGGCTTAAGTTTAATTATAATATTTGTAGACACCTATCCTCTTGCACTAAAATGCATTCCACTTTTCTGTTTGCAGCTTGCCACATTGACAGGCCATACATACAGAGTATTATATCTAGCTATTTCCCCTGATGGACAGGTGAGTCTTGGTGACTTGTTTCCAAGTTCTGTTGGTGGTACCTACCTTAGTTTGTTCTTCTCACTGTGTTTCCATCATTCAAATCAACAGACAATAGTTACTGGTGCTGGTGACGAAACACTACGGTTTTGGAATGTGTTCCCCTCTCCGAAGTCACAGGTACTAAACTGAAGTATGATTTCATTCTGCTTGTAATCCAGTTCCTTCCTTACAGTTGCTTAACTCCAGTTTGTTCATGGATTTATTGCAGAGTTCTGATAGTTTAAGCTGCGTGGGAGCAACATCATATGCTAGGAGCTACATCCGGTGACACCGAAATGCTCTGTTTGACCGGCCTAATAAATAAGGTCACCGAAATGCTGTTTGACTGGGCTAATAAGATTATTGAAGCAGAATGAATACTGATGATCGACATCGTTCCACTTGTAAAAAACACTGATGGCACCAGGTCATCAACCATCAAAGGTAGCCGAATTTTTTGAGATGGCAGACGATGCAATTTGGTGAACTGGCTCGCAGAGGATCTGATCTGTTGTGCTGAAAGAGAGTGTGTACATATATTCATTTGCTGGCGTTGTAGGAATGAACGTGCCGGAAGTTTTGGGTTGTACTAGCATTGATAAGAAGAATACGCCCTCTTTCTTTGTTCCTTTGTGACCTGTGAGTGAAGCTTTAGATGGACCTCGTTCTGTAATGTAAGTTCATGATTCAAAACATTTTCGAAGTCACAACCTCACCAACCAATTCATCTCTCTCTCTCTCTCTTTCTGAAATGGTACTACACCCTCGTTATCTAGTCCATTTTTAAACTAACTGATGATAAATAAAAAGAAAAAGAGCTGGTTAATATATTTTTAAATTAACTTGTGACAAATAAAGAAAAAGAAAAGGAGGGAATATTATGTTTATGGTGCATGACTCGGTGATCTGCCGCAAGTAAAGAAATACTCCCCCGTTTCGTTTTAATTGTCGTTAGGACAACCTTCATTAGTTCATTTCTAGTTCATTTGGTTGTCTGAAACGACAATTATTTCAGAACGGAGGGAGTATGAAGCGTCGTTGTCCCGTTGTTTGCACTCGGGGTCCTTTGAACATTCAGTGTGTCGCATCCTGCTTGAGGAAAGATAGTGGCTAGCCAACTTTGATTCTGTTGCTGTGGAACATGCTTATTAACAAACAGCATGGAGACAGCAGCAAGCAGTCTGGGCCGTTGATCTCTTTCTTTCGGAATGGTCTTGTCAGTTACCACGATTCGTAAAGAGAGAAAATAAAAGTAGTAGCAACAACGCTGCGATGCATCGTCTTGCAGGTGAGCAGGCGTTCGTTTCCGTTTTTTGAGAGGGGAAGAAGAAAGAAAGATGCAGGGCAGGTTTTCTTCTCTCTGGGCCAGGTCCAGGAGAGGAGGGTCAGGAGAGTAGAGTACTAGCTTGGAATCGAAGCCCAGCAATCACAATGGCATTGGGTGGACGGATGGATGGATAATGGCTCTGTAGGTGGAGCAAGCAACCGATGGGCGACGGGGACCCGTCTACGCCCGCCCGCCCGCCCGCCCCCCAACTGACGACGCCTCTCACCAACCGAATTATTTTATTTTATTTTTCTCCACAAATTTGGTGCTCCTCGTCCCATCCCATACTCTTCTGAGGTGAGGAGGAGCAATTATCAGATACGTCCACCCACAAGACGCTATTTTTTTTAAAAAAAAAAAACTGAGAAGACGCTAAATTAATGAGAGAACAGTCGCAAATTGTACTTGCCTGAACGAATCCTGGCCTACCAAATGGAGTTGAAACGCAACAGCTTGAAGCCACTCTACTGCCCTGCCTCTGCCTGGAAAAGAAAAATGAAAGAAAGAAGACCTTTGCTTTTCGTAAAGTCTCAGGCCCTACTACCCATTCCGGAACACTTGTACTATCATCAGGAAAGAAAGAAAGAAAGGAAGCAAGAAAAATGGCTGCTGCTTTTTGATTTTGGCCCTGCATCCAAAGTCCGATGCTGCTTTCTTTTTGTTATCCTGGATCTCCCCAGTGCCGTGCTTTCTATGTCTTTGTCGCCTTCATGATTCCTTTTTCTGTCGGGCGCACTGCCCCTATGAATGAATTCAGACGCAACTTGGTGGCAGCAGTAGCTAGTTCGTTCGAGCAAACTACAGTAGTAGAATCACAAATTCGGGGGCGATATACTCCGAACGCGGACATCGTGCGAAGCTTATCAGCAAGGAGCGGTGTCTAATTTGTGGTGGATTCAGTGGCATGGTCCTTTCGTTTGAGCAATACAGTACTTCCTCGGTGCTGGACAGGCTTGATTTCAACGTGTATGTTCTCCGTTGTTCCGGTGCTACAGATTCTGGTCTGGAGAGCGATGCAAGCCAGGCCAAGCCAACTGGTGGGCCGTCTGTCTATCCCGTTTCTTCATTTCAACGCGTGCTTGTTACAGTAACTCTCTACTCCACTGCTGACCGGGTGTCTCTCCAAACAAAAAACTCTGTAAAGGAACAGAAGGGAGAGCACGGACGGATGCAAAGACCGGCTTGCCCAGCTTCGGATAACGAGTTGGGGCCAACCACCGCAACACATCGCACCGACGGGTGGCGTCGTCTCGTCCCCGCGCCAACCACGGGCGGCGGGCGGGGCCGTCCCTCACCGGCTCACCACACCTGCTAGCCGAGCCGCCCGCACGCACGGCACGGGGAAGGGAATATAGCCTTGTACTACTTGCGGATTCGGTCGTTCTGTGCCGTGGAACGGAACGGCATTCTTTCTTTCTTTTCTCTCTCTCGGTCTTTTGAACGGTTACAGTGTCTAATAACTCCGCAAGGACGGGGCACCCTTTTTTCCTTCTTGTATACCGTATCAAACGGGGGCCCTATTCTTCTTGTACCGTAACCGTACGCCTTTATTTGCACATAGTACACTTACTGGTACACAACAAATACGTACAGTAGTACTCCCTCCGTCCTCATGAAATTGTCACTTTGTAATTCATTTTTAAACTACAAAGCGACAAGTTTATAAGGACGGAGAGAGTATTTATCTCTCAATCGCATCAGCACGCAGCGGATCTTGAGAAAAATCAAACACAAGCCAAAAAGCACCTCGGGCCATCGATCGATCCATCGAGGTGCAAGTAAAAACGGGGACCATCTCAATTCTCAATCACACCAGCTTAGGATTGCAGGCGGCCATCAGGCGTGCCTGCGTGGTGGCCTACTACACCCCGTTACCCAGCTCAACAAGACAACCACCACCGAAGAATGAATAAATCACGTGCGTGCGTGTGGGGCTTTTCGTTCAGCTCTCGCCTCGCACCAATCCATCTATCCATACAAGAGGAGCCCAGCGATTTCCTGTGGTCCTCCTCTCCTCATCCGCCGCTGTTGGCCCGTCCTCTCCGCCGCCCACAGGCACCGGCAACGCCCAGAAGCTGTCAAACGCAGGGCCCAACTAATACCAGTATCATACGTCCAAATCCGATGCGATGAATACCCTTGATCCGCCTGATAATATACTTGCTTAATTAATGGACACGACCGACGATCACCGATGCCGCCGCAACAGCAGACGTCGCCCGCCCATTCCCGGCGCCAACCGCAAGGTCGTTGGCGGTAGAAACCAATCGAAGATCCCAAACACCACCAAAATTTAGTACTCCCTCCATCCCAAAAAAGATGACGTTTTTAGAACTGAAATTAGTTTTAAAAACGACATTCTTTTGGGGATAGAGGGAGTATTTCTTGAGATCAACTCCTAACTATTCAAATTACTTATCAAATACTCCCTTCGTTCTGAAATAATTGTCGTTTCAGACAACCAATTGAACTAAAAATGAACTAACAAATGTTGTCCTAACGACAATTAAAACGAAACGGAGGGAGTATATAAGAGGACTGTATTGGATCTTTTTTTTTAATTTTAGACGGATGCTATGCGTGATTGCAGCTTTTAACATATGTGTACTACAAAAGCCGTACTTCCAGAGTTAGCTAACAAGTATACAACCATTCAACAAAGAACAAAAGAAAACGACACGTGATCCTCTTATGCAACAGTTCTATCCCCCCTTGTCTTTGAAACTCATCAGTGCAACTCGACCGGTAGATAGCTTAGGCACCTTTTTTTTGGTTTCTCGTTGGGCATGCTTGGATTCCAAAGCTTCACCATACGGCCATACCCACCGCACCACCATCTCTTCTCTCACCTGCATGGCGGCATTGCAGTTTTTTTTTTCAAAAAGCAGAACCGGATTTTATAGAAAAGCACACAAGTCATGTAAAGTCTCCAGCCCATCCCCGGCAACCTCTCCAAATACCGGCCTTGCAGTTCAACCTGCTTTCCTTTGTCACCGCGTTAAACGTATTCCTCTACGTACGGGCCTCAGCAACTACAGTTTGGGATGGGCATCTGCTCATCTTCGGGCCGCCTTTCGCCTTGCCGTTGGCCCCCCCGGCTTAGGAACCCTCGAAAAGACCCCTCACCATCTGATTTGTGTCCTTGCTAACTAACTCCTCATTAAGTCCTTCTCTTCCTCCTCTTAGTTGCTTGCTTCATTACCTAAGCTACCTATCTAGCAGCTGGTTGGCCTCGCCGCACACGCCCACACCAGCGACAGCGAGAGCACCAACCTCCCTTTCACCAGAGCCAAGAAAACTGCTAGCTAGCATCAAGGCACTCTCTATTAGGTGCGTGCGTGTGTGACCAAGGAGCTAGCCGTGCCGAGACGATATTAATCATCGTCGATCGTCAGCTGGGTCAATATCGATCGATATATGCAGGGTGGTAGTGGTGATCAAGGAGGAGGAGGAAGGACCCTGGCCATGAACGACATGCGCATGGGCGGGGGGTTCGTCACAGGAAGCGACGTCGGTCGAGGAGGAGGCGCTGCAGGTGCCGAGTGCTCGTCGTCGTCGGCGACGGTGGCGGCAGCTGCAGCGGCAGCCGCTGCGGCGGCGGAGGCGGAGGAGCGGCAGCTTCTCAAGGGGGAGATCGCGGTGCACCCGCTGTGCGAGCAGCTGGTGGCGGCGCACGTGGGGTGTCTGCGCGTGGCGACGCCCATCGACCACCTCCCCCTCATCGACGCGCAGCTCTCGCAGTCGTCGAGCGGCCTCCTCCATTCCTATGCCGCCCACCACCAGCCTTTCCTCTCCCCGCACGACAAGCATGACCTCGACTCCTTTCTCGTACGTACTGCAATTTTTACCCATGCGGTTCATCATCCATACATCATGCATGCATTTGTGTTCGTGGACTGCACACCGCGATCACCAGTGATAATTATTGTTCCTCTGCATGAATGTTCAATTTGCATGGTGATGCAGGCGCAGTACCTGATGCTGCTGTGCTCGTTCCGGGAGCAGCTGCAGCAGCATGTCCGGGTGCACGCCGTGGAGGCCGTCATGGCGTGCCGCGAGATCGAGCAGTCCCTGCAGGACCTAACCGGTAAGAGACATAGGAGTATATTGTTCGCATGCGCTCACTCTCTCTGATTTTTTGTTTTTGTTTTTTTCTTCCAAATCTTTGGATGCGTTTGCACAAAGTGAAGGTATTAATTATTTTTCTCACGATTCGGTGCCATTTTCTTGTTCATGGTGGTTAGTTTCAACGGTAGACACGCACCGTTCCTTTAGTTTGTTGACGCCTGCAAGCGTACAAAAAGTTAAAAATTTGTTGTAGCGTCGTAATCCATCGCCTAATAAACTCATGGTAGCGTATGCCTTGCTTTAGCTTCCTCTCAACAACCAGTAAATTTTGCACTCAGTCTGTTCTAAAATACTCCCTCCGTTTCAAAATAATTGTCACCGGCTAGTTCATTTTTGAACTAACCGGTGACAATTATTTCGAAACGGAGGGGGTAAATGATATTTAGAACAGTTAATTTAGTTTAAATTGAACTATATTTTTACCCTAAACGTCATATAATTCAGAACAAAAGTAGTATATAACATATAAAGAAATAAGAATGCAAAAGCAAGGGAACACACAAGTACCCCCTCCGTCCCCATGAACTTGTCGCTTTGTAGTTTATTTTTGAACTACAAAGCGACAAATTCATGGGGACGGAGGGAGTACACAAATGGGCTGTTAAAGACAGCTGGATTGTTTAACAACTCAATTGGGAGGTGAGTTTAGGCCCACTTAGCAAAGCCCAGAATCTCAACTGTACAAGGCAAAGAGAAGAATTGAAGCCCTATCATCTCTCGGTTAAATGGAAAAACCTGAAGCCATACCAAATTCTTATTCTCCTGGGTATAAAGTTGGGCTGGTTGGTGGAAGTGAAACCACCATAAAACCATCGATTCCACCCCTTCTTATGTTGTGTATATAATGCATGACGATAAGCCATGAACATGCTGGTACAATTGTCTAGCCACGTACTAGCTGATAAGCATGCACGCCCACGTTCCATTCAAGCATGTCTGTTCGTTCGACGTCCACATATGAGCGTTTTTTTAGATGATCCACATGAGCCTTAGCGCATGGCTCCGTAGTTGTTTGTGGTGTGTGTGGCTGGTGATTGCTGCGATCGCAACGCCAGCGCACGGAGGAGCAATTTTCTTGTTTTGTTTACAGATCACTGACTTACTGACGATTTCGCAGGCGCGACGGCGGAGGAAGGGACGGGGGCGACCATGTCGGAGGACGAGGAGGATCCGCCGGCCATGGAAGGGACGACGATGGATATGGGGTCGGACGCACACGACATGATGGGCTTCGGCCCGCTCCTCCCTACCGACTCGGAGCGGTCGCTCATGGAGAGGGTCAGGCAGGAGCTCAAGATCGAGCTCAAGCAGGTACCCCGTTCTTAATCAACTCTTGTTCAGCGGCTCGTATATAAACATCACCATCTTCCCTATCTGTTCATCGCAAGCTGATCAGAATAAGGTCATTTTGAAAAGAAAATCATCATCATCAATACAGGGTTTCAAGTCAAGAATCGAGGATGTGAGGGAAGAGATTTTGAGGAAAAGGAGGGCGGGGAAGCTGCCTGGGGACACCACCAGCATCCTCAAGCAATGGTGGCAGGAACACGCCAAGTGGCCATACCCCACGGTGAGTACATTGTACAGTACCTATCATCCATGCATGCAACAATATGCAACCAGCCATCAACTAGACAACTACATAGTCGCGTGCCGTTCTTAGCTGTTCTCCATCCAATGCTGCCAGAAGACGTCAGCTTGCTGTTATAGTTAAATTGTTATCAAAACATTAAAGATGTGATCAAGCTACTGTTGTTGAAATTTTGCTACAATAATATATGTACAATGCTAAAATTTTGGAAGTATCCTCATTGGAGTGGCTGGCTGGTACAGGAAGATGATAAAGCCAAGCTTGTTGAAGAGACCGGACTGCAGCTAAAACAGATCAACAACTGGTTCATCAATCAGAGGAAGAGAAACTGGCACAGCTCCCAGACGTCAACCCTTAAATCAAAGCGTAAAAGGTGACCAATGCTAACCCTAACGATCACATATCATACTCATTCCATTCCAAAATAATTGTTACTCTCTAGTTAAAAAATGAACTAGAGAGTGACAAGTATTTTGAGAAAGAGGTAGTAATTGTTTACCCTGTAACCTCTACGATTATTTTTCTCATGACGTAATTTATAATGCAGGTGATCGATGAGAACCGAAAAAGATATACTACTCCTGACACATTTATACCAACTTGCTACTGATAAAAAATTAAGCTCGCCCAGCAGCTTGGTAACACAGACGCACACACACACACAAAAAAAAAAAGATAAGAAAAAAAATAAGAGGGTCTATCGATTCAACTGTATATCTAGTCATTAGTCAAAGGTGACAAATTGATGACACACATGTATACTAGTCTGACCATTGCCATATATTTGATTGTTGTGAGTTTTGAGCTGATTCGCTAAAAGCATTTATTATTATTGTTATTGTTGAGTATGACATAGTCTTAGTCTGTATCGGGTGTACGTACATAATCTGATGATTAATTTGTTTCCTGCGCAAATACAAACTGATCGTACGTTGGCGGAAAAATTGCATTCACGTTTGTGTATATACGGTACAAACTATACCATATTAACTTGTCAACAATCTGCTTCAGAAAAATATGCAGCTGCCAGTCATATTTTTTTTAGCAACAGTGGTCAGTCATATTTGAAGAGCATTCAACGGCTGCTAGCTTGACGGAATGGAATCTCTAATCTCTGTGGGCCTCGTAACAATTAGGTACACCGAATGGAAATTGTACTATTGGATGAGATTAAATGGACAGTTAGAGCCAACCAACGAGACAAATAATAATCTATTAGTTGGCTTGTACTCCCTCCGTCCCCATGAACTTGTCGCTTTGTAGTTCATTTTTGAAGCGATAAGTTCATGGGGACGGAGGGAGTACCAACTAATTATTAGCTAGCTAATTATTAGTTGGTGACTGTTTGGAACCTCTAGAACTAATTTTGTTTCGATACACTAATTGACTGTAGTACCCCTCAAGGAGAGGGAGGGATGAGAGAGAACAAGGGTAAAATGGACTTTAACCAATAATTAGCTGAAATTAGCTGAGTTGGAGCAGCTAATGAGATTATTGTTAGTTGTGTTATTAGCTGGACTGTTTGTAACCTCTATAGCTAATTTTTAGCAGCTAACTATTAGCTCTAGAGGTTCCAAACAGGGCTGAAGCAACGGCCTCGTAATATTCCAAAAGTTTTCCGGCGTATGGTTATTAGCAGCCCTTCTTACTAGGACACAACAGCCACACTTCTGGTTCGTGCCCGGAATGACTCGGAGCAGAAGGACGTGGTGGAGCATATTGGGCCGAAAGAATGAGCATGCATGGAGTGGGCTTGACAAGAGGCTTTAATTACCACATCTATCAATCCATGTGTGGCTGGCAGCGGGGGCGAGCAACCAGGAGAACAAGGAAAAATGGTCAGTCAGCAGCGCGTCGCCGTAGTACCCCGCGCGCAGCCACAGGAGCTCATTGATCACCTCCGCCGTAGTACTGCCCGTGTCGCTAGTTTTCTCTCCGTTACGGAAACCAACAATCGTGGCTGCGACGGATTTGACACTACTACAAAAAACATTTTTACAGGCGCTTCTATATTTTTTTTACAGACGGTCCATTAAAAGTGCCGCCTGTGACGTGAGATGAGTTAATAACCGTCTGTGATAATAGAATATCACAGGTGGTCCGTAACAAACAACCGTCTGTGAAAATGTATTGATTTTCACAGGCGGCCCGTAACAAAAACCGCCTGTGATAATAGTCATTATCACAGGCGGTCCGTAACAAACAACCGTCTGTGAAAATATAATGATTTTCACAGGCGGTCTGTAACATAAAAACCGCCTGTGATAATGATGGCTCCTCATTGGTCCGCTGCTTCATCCCACGGATCACTCTTGGACTTCGTATCTCCGCTGTCCGCTGCTTATCGATCCAACGACTCAGTTTAGAAGCCGCACGATAGATGTGTCTATAACAGCAGCAGCCACGGTTCAGTCTGTGATCCTCAGTCAGCCTCCCAAGGTACGGCTTCCGGCGGCATCTCCCAAGGCGCGGCTGCTGGCGGCCTCTCTCAAGGCGCGACTAAGGCGCGACTTCGGTTGCTCCAGACCTCGGCGGCTCCGGCGCGGCCTCCCGACGAGTGTGAGCCCTGCCGACGCGAGCACGGGCGCGGATCTGGCACAGTCCACCTCGGGCTCCCGGCAGCGCGGCTGCCGGCGGCCTCTCTCAAGGTGCGATTAAGGCGCGACTTCGGTTGCTCCGGACCTCGACGGCTCTAGCGCGGCCTCCCGACGAGCGCGAGCCCTGCCGACGCGAGCACGGACACAGATCTGGCACAGTCTACCTCAGGCTCCCGGTGGCGCGACTCCGGCGCGCCTCCCGGCGAGCGAGCGCCCTGCCGACGTGGGCGCGGGCACAGATCCGGCGCGGTCTACCTCGGGCTCTCGACGGCGCGGCTCCTCCGGCTCCAAGCGGCACGACCTCGTCGGGCTTCGGGCGGCACGGCTCTTGGCGGTGCGACCTCCTTCGTCACTTGGCGGCGCTCTTCCAGCTCCCGGCAACGCGGCGACCTCCAGGCGGCGCGGCCTCTTCTGACTCCCGGCGGCACATGTGAATTTTTTTTGTTTCACTAGCCATTTTCACAGGCGGTTTTTAATTAAAAACCGCCTGTGAAAATCTATTTTCACAGGCGGTTCTTAATTAAAAACCGCCTGTGAAAATCTATTTTCACAGACGGTTTTTTATTACCGACCGCCTGTGAAAATGCATTTTCACAGGCGGTTTTTTATTAAAAACCGTCTGTGAAAATGTAATTTCACAGGCGGATTATGCAACCGCCTGTGTTAATCGATCATTTTTACAGGCTCTTCGTTACAGACGGTTTTTAAAACCGTATGCGATAATATGTTTAAAACCGCCTGCGATGAACCATTTTGTATTAGTGTGATTCTCGAGCCGCCGGCCGCACGAATCGTACGCTACGCATCCCCGTGCCCGTGCAGTCCAGCACGGGTTGAGGAAGTGGAGCTCCAAGGAAAGGCTGCGTGCGGCGCCAACTGGACTGCACGTCCAACAAACATGAAAAACGAGGGTCGACAAAATAAATCTTGAGACCACACAGGAGGATGCATATGCTGCTGCTTACGTACTCGGTGGTGAAGCCGAAAAGGTGTCTTGCTGGATAAGCCATGCCTCGTTGTTGTTTCGTCTCTTCTCTTTCCCGGTCCGCTGCGGTCAGAATCAGAACGCGGCGAAGGAAGTCGATCCGTTTCAACTTCCCCCCATAGTCGATTGAGGTCGCCATCACCCCTGGCCCAGAGAGAGAGAGAGAGAGAGAGATCGGTCTAGAAGGGTTGCTTCCGCTTTACACGTTGAAAAGAAGCTTCTTAACTCATGTCCGAGTAGGCCAACAACAGTGGAGCAGCCCGCCCGTGACGGAGCAAGAGATGGAGATGCATGTCAAAAGGGATCGTGTGTGGAGATAAAGATGTGACCCAAGCCGCACTTGCCCGGGTTATTAGGCGCGCGCGGGGGTGACGTGGGATCGTCGTCTTATCCGTTTCTCACCATCTCCATTAGGCTTTTTGACGATAGATGGTGAAATATCTGGCCTGTACTAATACGCAACTCTTCTTAGTTTTGATTTTGTGAAGGTGGGCCAGTGGGGTACGCTTGTAGCTGCAACAAACACACCGTCGGCACGCGCAACGTCCGATTATCTCGTCTGTCGTGGAAGCGCTGCAGGAGGCAAGAATATATGACACGGTCGTTCAGCGCTCATCCAGATCACTCTGCAGTGCAGCAGTACTGGAGGGAGGTCATTAGATTCGGATCACTTATTTAGGGGGGACGGCGCGCGTTGGCGGCCCCGGCCCATGCATTTCCGTCAGCACTTCAAGTTTCAGGGGGCTGTGTGCCAGAGAACGGTTGGCCGGTTGGGGGTCGGAGTCTCGGAGAGCAGCCGAAAAGTATTACACGTTCCAGCCCCCGGGCTTTTTGCGCGACAGTTTCGGTTTGTAGCGCTAGCACCTTCAATCCAATCCAGGTGTGAATATCTCGGCAATTCATAATCTGACTGGCGGTACGGTAATGCGTGACGAAAAGAGCAACAGTAGCGAGCTGGAAACTCCCCCTCGTGTTAACAGTCAGAGAACACGCCAATAATTAACATTAGTCTAGAAACATCTCCTTCCGCCCAACTTGCGTCATGATCGATGTTCGTCAAACAAGTAATAGATCATCGATGCCGTCACCGAGAGATTCTCCTATTTTTAATCATCATTTTATAAACTCGTCTGGCCACCTGTTTGTTTTATACTAATCCACACGGCCGGGTACGTTTAATTCGAGCAGAGAGTACTTTCTACTTCCTTGACGTACAACGACAGGGAATACGCGCGCGATTATTAGTTCCAGAATATACGTGTTGTTGTTGTTGCCTTGAAGCCTAAGCTAATTCGATCCGAATAGCTACAGTTTATTTTCTCGGAGCAAGTTGATATAAACCGCGTGGCGTGGAGCATATGAAGTAATCCGGGTCAAGTCGCCACCCGGCCGGCACGGCACGCCGTCCAGTCCAGATCGTCGTCAGGTCCTAGCTAGGACTAAAAACTCGATCATCCTTCAGTCTTCAGAGATTAACCAACAACCAACTGATAGAATGGAAGGCTGGTCCGCTGGTGGCTTTGCTTAATAATCCACGGAAGGAAGGATGACCGATTCCAGATTCCCGACGCGTGATGATTAGCAGCAGCAGAGGAAAGTCCAACGGTAACGGTTGCCATGGCCGGCGGCTCCACCACATGGCGGCTGGGGATCGCGGCCGGCCGGCAGCATGCGGCTCCACATGGCGGGGGGCCGTGAATCTAGATACTAGTAGCTGCTCGTGGTCCGCCGGGCTCTCATCATTCGGCCGCCCATTTCTTCATCCATGGGACTATGGGAAGGAAGGGGTATGGATGTCGTACCCTAACACATGGCTTTCACGTGTTCTCCACACGGCACGGCCGAATTTTGAACCGTTTCAGAGATCGTTAGTACGTTGGGAAGCGACAGACAGGTTGAACTTGAGGAAATGTATGCATGTCGGACCAGACTGTGCGGACGAACCGGGTTTCTAGAGTTATTACTAGCATTTTTCTGAAAAGGAAGCACGACTCGTACGCTACACGGAGTTTCAACCTGTGGCATCATTTCTTCACGGGGATTAGTAAACCGTTTACGGCAAAAACTTTCGGGTACCAGATTGACCGCCGTGCGCATCTAGGAGATTTGTTCAGTCTTCAACCCTACGGAACTCAGCAGTACGCCGTAGTTTCTTCCTCCAAAAAACAGTCGTCCGTCTTCCCCGGCCTGGCACGATCGCCCGCCACGGACGGCGCTTGCAATTGGGGGCGGACGGAAGTGGAAGCGGAAGCTTCTCCACGCCCCCCACGCAGCACGCAGCAGCGTCGTGGCGGCTCCCGGCACATGCCGAGCCTCCGTCCGTCGTGGCGGTGGGGCCGCCCGGTCAAATCTCCCAACCGTCATCATCTCTGACTCTGACCCCTCCTCTCCTCTCCTCGGCGGCACAAGACCCCTCCGCTTCGCAGCCGTCCGCCCCACCCAACTCCCCCACCACCTGCACCACCTCGCCTCCTCCGCTTAAATGCTCGGTTTCGGCTCCGACCGAATCCACTCCTCCTCTCCTCCAAACAACCAAACCACTCCGCAGTCTTCGCTTAGCAGTCTGATACTACTACTAATCAACTGCCAGCCGGAGGATTCCTTTCGACTCATCGCACCGGCGCGGGAACGCACGCACCAGCACGGAAGAAGTACAGACACGGATGGAGAAGAAGCTCCCGCTCCCGCTCCCGCTGGTGCACAGCGACCGGCTGTGGGCGCGGCCCTGGCGGTGGGCCAAGACGGCCTTCTTCCTCGTCGCCATGCTCGCGTCGCTGCTCCTCGTCTGCGCGCCGCCGCTGCTCGTCGTGCTGCTCGACCTCCTCCTCCCGCCCGCGCTCCTCAACAACTTCCTCCGCGCGGCCCCCTCCTCCTCCTCCTCCTTCGCCGCCTCGCTCCTCCTCCACCAGGCCGGCGGCGGCGGCGCCTTCCGCTTCGGCGCCTCGCTCGTCGACCTCCCCGCCGTCTCCGCCGCGCGCTCCCTCCTCATCCTCTGCGCGTACGCGGCGTTCGGCGGCGGCGGCGCGGCGTACGTGTGGGTGGCCGTGGCCTGCAGCGTCGGCTCCCTCTGCTACGTCCTCGCCAAGGCCGTCGCCATGTTCGGGGTGGCCGCCGCCGGTGGTCTCCAGCTGCAGGAGGGCAAGGGCCAGCTCGTCGCCGTCGAGGCCATGTTCCTCACGTCGCTCGCGCTCGCCGCCGCGCACCTCGCCATGGCGTACCGCGCCAGCTGCCGCGAGCGACGGCGCCTGCTCGTCTTCAGAATCGACGTCGAAGCGGTGAGTCTCTCTCCACTCCGATCCTCCCTGTTACTCTGTGCTTGCTTCTACAGATTCATTCTCGCTCAAAAAATAAAAAAACTCTGTACAGAAGTTTCTCAGAAGACAAGCTTTGCAATTCGTGCTTAACAATTAGTATTCCGCTATCCTGACCTGAACATAGTTTCCACCTGTACACCGTTGTAGAAACTAGCAGCATACCGATCAGGATAGCTCTATAACTATAAGAACAAGACGACCTCTCTAGAACTAGACACATCTAGAAAATAGCAGCCATCCGTGAACGAGTTGCTCAATTGACATCACGCCTGAAAAGAAAAAAATTGGCCTGTCACTGTCGATGAGTGTCGAGACAGGGCTTTGATAATACGTAGTTCTTTTGGCGTGATCGGCTAAGCTGGTGAATCTCCTAGACAATTTCAAATTTTAGCTCTGACGAAAGTGAACCCAAACTTTGGCAGTTTACTAAACGCTGATTCGATCTATGCAGGTGAGACTAAAGGGTGGCCAAACCCCTAAGGCACTGAAGCAATGCATGGTCTGATCTTGACACAGATGGGCGGAACCTGTCCTGAACGCAGGCCCTGGGTCGCAGAAAGCCACGGCCCGCAGCTGCAGGGCGTCGGCCGAGTCCGACCGGTCCCGAATTTTTGGTTCGAGAAGTTTGTTCATACACCGATCCACACGTCCGTGTACTCTTCACACACACCGTGCCAAGTGAGCACGGTATGACGAAGTTGTAAATATGAAACCGTTTGTGCTTCGGCCTCCTGCAGACGCAGGATGAGCCGTGCGGCAGATGCTTTGTTGGCTTCCTGGACTCCCAGGGGTTTTATTTATTTTACGGCAGATTAGTGTCCTTGTCCTTGTAAACACCGGCCTCGAATTGTGACTACCTTCTGTCACGTGCGGGTAAAGGTGAGGATGGACATATTTAATTTTTTTTTTCCTGATTCGATGAGTCTCCCATATCCAAATTGAATCGCTCCTGATAATCTCTAAAGTCGAGCATTTGCTATTCACCCATCTGAAACTAAGTTCTTTATTACATAGGCACAGATGTTGGCGAAATTTTAAAAGCAGTCAAATTCAGTACGAGTTCGTTTTAAGAAGATATAGATGATGTCGTATGCTGCCAGTTTCTGAAAGTCTGATAATACATTTTTTCGCGTTCAGACCAAAAGGTTCTATCGTGCGTCTGAATCGATGCACCCTAGCACTGTCTCAATTTTAAAATAAATGATGTCAGTTAATTTAATTTTGAACTAATTGGTGTTATTTATTTTAAAACGGTGATTAACTACTAACAGTCTAACAGCGCTCGCGAAATCGAACATTTGATCGGAAGATGAAGAGAAGGTCACTCGCTGTATATATTCTTTTAGTCAGACGAATGGATATATGAAAGGAACAACTTCAGCGGCGTGGGTTTGAAAACATGGAACTTGACATATTCGGTTCCATGCTTCACCCATAGAAGTCGCCGTTTTACCTAACACTCCATTTTCCACACCTCGGAAATTTCAGATCAGCGGGTCAGTGACGCACCTGATGATTGAAAAGGCGAGTCGACGACGGACCAGAACCAAGTTTGTTCCCGTGCGCCCGGTAATCTTGAATTGAAGCTCTAGTAGTTGACCAAGGAGAATGGAAGACTTTGACTTCTCGCCGCGTCTAGAAGACAGGGATTCTTGGCAGCTTCACGGCACGGGTTCATATCTCAGAATTGGGAGGGACTGGGAGTCCGAGACGCACGATGGTTAAACGTCGTTCGCGTCAGCACTTGAGGGTTGAGACGAATGCGGAGTTGGGTTGATCCACGCAGATCGTAAAATACTTCCAGCCCAAGCCCAGTCACCCAACTGGCCCAATTCGTAAACATGGAAAACCAGCAAGTATAACATAAACAGTGAATGAAACACCGATCGCTGTAGAATGTAAGTACTGTATGAACCAACAACGTAACATCAATGCATCAACGCTGTGTCCCGAAACGAACCCTGCCTGTCTAAATTCATCTAAAGTTCCAGTACCTTTTTTCTCTCGACGTGCCGTCAAAAGAACGGACACGGCGAGGAGACACGCATGCTGTATCGTCACTGTCACTGTCTCGCTCTCGCATGAGAATGCCATGCCTCTCCAGCTCCAGGTCAAGGTAATATTAAGCCGGCTAGCTGCTCGCGCGGGCAGGAAAGAAGCTGGCGGTGTACGTACGTAGCGCTGAAAGGCGTGGTGCCGGCGAGTGTCCCCCGGTGATCGCACACGCATCGACCGCGGCATGTGCATCGCTCCCGCCGCGGCGAACAACGAATGGACACACGCTGTGCTACGCGGGCGTCGCGCGCCGGCCCCTCCCTTCCCTAAGTTCCCTTGCCGACGGGCGACGGCGCGGGTTGATTTAATTTGCAAGGAAAATTGATCAAAAGCGACCCATCGGTCCATATCGACAGCGCTCCAATTTTCTACCGTCTTTAATGGTTAATGGGCCTAAGCTTTCATACTTAAAGACAAGTTATAAGACTGCTGAAACGACAATTAAAATGAACAGGAGGGAGTAGTATGGTTAAGGGGGCTAAGCTTTCATACTTAATCTGGAAGATTATCTAAAATTCATCCGCCTGACGAAACGGCCTCTTCTGCACTCGTTCTGCTCACTGCTCAGGTATAAGTACATAAGTTCAGGACGCTCATACGATAGACCAAAACGGCTTTCCGTCGACCAATTAAACACAGCCGGTATTCCGTAACGCTGTTACTTGGGCCCATCTGGCAAATGAACGTTCCTCGCCATGACTGCCCCTGCGACTGTTGGTCTCTGCGTACGTACTTCCGTTGTGAGACTGCGTGTGTTATGTCATGCGGGACGCATCCATGACGTGCATCCGGTGGAAGTACGTGGAACAGCTGCTGCTGCTGCTGCTAGCTCTCACGTGAGTGCATAGTCTTCTGCTTCCTTGAAACGAAGGGTAGCGTCTTTTGTATTATGCGAGAAAAAGAGGAAGAATGATAGGACTTTGGTGACGCAAATGTAAACGGGTGTAGATTTTAAAACAAAGGAGGATCGACAAGACTACTGATGAACACTGATCAGTTAATTCAAATGACAGGTCGATTATTAACAAAATCGTATCACAAGCAGAGCAACAAAACAATGAAAAAGGCAAGAAAAAGGCAATGGAGACGTCGATGGTCCCACCTGTCTCTTTCATGGGCTGTTTTAATTGCAATTAGTTGGAAACGGTGGACCACTCGTTCCCCAGTTGGTGCCAGGCCCTACTTCAGGAATATTTTGTGGGGAGAGCAAACTATTGGTGGATACATATATGCCTTTTTTTAAAAATTGGGATTTTTTTATTTAGATACAAATAGGTGCTCGAATAATATTTTAGGTAGTACTCCCTCTGTTCAAAAAGTTTATCGGTTTGTAGTTTATTTTTGAACTAGAAAGCGAAAAAAAATTTAGACGGAGGAAGTACCTATAAGAAAATAGTATCATGAAATCATCAGTCTGTTTTATTTTATTTAACGTTCATTATTTCATTTTTGTTTTTGGGGTATGAAATACAGTGTGGATCCAGAATGCAAGAAACAAGTTACCTTTAAGTCCAAACTATTATTTAGAGACTGGACGAAACTAAGCAGAAAGAAAGGAAAATACTAATAATCTGTAGTCCAATTAATTAAGTGACTGAGGTGACCCGATTACCCCCTACAGATACTGGCGCTACCACTCGATGAGAGTCGCGTCCAGTCCAGATATTTAGATGGGATGTACTACTCCGGCCGCGTAGTGTAGCAGTGGCAGGGCAGAGAGACATCAGGTAGTAGTAGAAGTAGCAGCAGCGGCAGGGCGAGGCAGCGCGAAAGCTTGACGCGGCAACCACCACCACCCGGCCGGTTGCCGAGGTCCAGCAGCAAGCAAGCTCCCGTTCCCGTCCCATGTATGTATGCTTTTTTGTGCCATCGCCCCACCCTTTTCGTTCCCCGTTTCTTTCTCGATCTCTTTGCTTTTCGTGGGATGAGATCTTTGGTTTGGTTTGGTTGGTTTCTTTAAGACCTGGGCGTCCAAATCACCTTGCCAGCTTTTGATCCTAATTTTTCTCCTTTTCCCCTGCCCTCCCAAGTGAAAGCAAGCAAGATTCTTGTGTGAGCTAAAGGGACCTAGCAGCTATAGCTGTAGACGCTCTCGGATTGGTACTTGCAACGCATCTTATTTGACTTTTTTTTTTGTGTTTTCCCTGCCGTGTGTCGTCTGTGCAGTGTGTGTGTTTCTCAGCTTCTGTTTCTTCTTATCAGTGTGCTGATTACTTATTACCAGTAGCTAGCTCCATGGATGGATGGATGGGTTACAATCTGATTGTATGGTACTACTGCTGCTGCTGAGTAGCTAGGAGTACTAATTAACTGCCATCTACTGTACTTCATATTTTCTAGTTATATCCGGAAAGATTTGGTCGGCCAAGCTCTCTTCAGTACTCTACTACTACTAGCCACGTACTACGTTGCGCAAAAGCGAGCGAGCGGGTGAGTTCTCCCTTTCGTTGCTCCGACACCCGACCTTGTGTTTTCTGCTTTGGTTTGCTGATTGATGTGCTGTGTTTCTCCTTTAAGGTGAGATCGAATAGGACTTTCCGTGACGGAGACGATGGCGCATGATCCGAGCAGCCAGGGTTTCGCGGACTACTTCTCGGCGGCGTCGGTCATGCCGGCGATGGAGGAGGGTGCGCCGGAGCTGTTCGGCTTGCAATTGCACGCCGACATGGAGCTTCTCGGCATGCGTGGGCTGGCTGCCAGCATGCCCGCCGCAACGCACGGCAGCCACCACCAGCAGCCGCAGCCGCAGCATCACCAGCAGCAGCCGCTGTCCCTGTCCTTGTGCCGGCCGGATGATGGCGTGGGCATGACGACGTTGCACAACCAGCACCTCGGCGGCTCGTCGAGGCACCAGCAGCCGCAGCACGCGCCGGCGGCGTGGATGATGCACGACTACTCGGCGCCGGTGCCGCAGCAGGCAGCTGGGGGCGCGTGGCACCTGCGCAGCTCCAGGTTTCTCCTCCCGGCGCAGCAGCTCCTCGAAGAATTCTGCAGCCTCCCCGTGGACACCAGCGCCAATAACAAGCGCGCGGCGAAGGCGGCGGCGACGACAAAGCCCTCGCAGGAAGACGCCGCCGGCGAGGCCGGGTCGTCGTCGTCGGCCTCCTGCTGGGCGCCGTCGCCGCAGATCCAGGCCATGGAGGCCGTGGAGCTGCAGCGGCTCAAGGACAAGCTCTACATGATGCTGGAAGAGGTGAGCGTCCGAGTCCGACCGATCATGGCGGGACGGCAGCTATCTAGCTGCTAATAATCCGCCTGCATGCGTACTTAATTAGGCTCTGCGCCAAGGCGAATCTGCGAGGGGAAAAGGGTAACAGGAAAGTACTAGGAGTTCAATAATGGTTGCCGGAAGGGTGCACCTGCGACTAGGGTACCTATTCTGAGACCTCACCCTTCGCTTTTGGAAACCTCTATTCCCTTGCCCTTCTTTTCTTTAGGTATCTCTACACGACCCGGGGGTCCCCCATCTACTACTACATAGCCGGCCGGCCTTCCGGTCATACGCAGTACATGCAGCTGCAGCGGACTCTCTCACTGCAGCGCCATGACTCAAGCTAGCTGCCCTTCTGTTCTGTGCTGCATGCTGCTCCGATCCACTGCCTTTCCTCTTTGCATGCCCATCCCTTGCCATTCAATTCAATGCCTCAGCTCCATCGCACCAACGATTTTTACTGGTACCCTGCCCGGCCGCGCAGTTGCACCAGGCTGAGCTCATGCATGTGAACTGACTTTGCAGAGTTCTAGGGAAAGCGGAAGGTCAAGTTACTGCTGCACCTGCAATTCTTACCGTTTCACTGTTACATTGGGCGTCGTTACTCTAGTCACTACTGCGTCTACGTCTTCTCACTAATATGTATGCTGTTGTATAACCTACAATTACTGTGCGAGATAAACACGTGCGTTTCCGAAAGGAAATACGATAGCTGAAACAATGTTGGATAATGGCGCAGGTGGACAGGCGATACAGGAGGTACTGCGAGCAGATGAGGTCGGTCGCGGGCGGGTTCGACGCGGTGGCCGGGGAGCGCGCGGCGGCGGCGTACACGGCGCTGGCGTCGCGGACGATCTCGAGGCATTTCCGGAACCTGAGGGACGGCATCGTGGCGCAGCTGCAGGTGGTGCGCAAGGCGCTCGGGGAGAAGGACGTGGCCGTGCCGGGGATGACGCGCGGGGACACGCCGCGGCTGAGGGTGCTCGACCAGTGCATCCGGCAGCACAAGGCGCTCAGCCAGGCCGGCATGATGGAGAGCCACCCCTGGCGCCCGCAGCGCGGCCTACCCGAGCGCGCCGTCACCATCCTCCGCGCCTGGCTCTTCGAGCACTTCCTGCACCCGTACGTTCACCGTGCTGCATAATACCTCTATTTATTTTTATTTATTACCGATTAGTTCAAAAAATAAATTAGCCGACGACAAATATAAAAACAGAGAGAGTATACTCCTATGCACATCCATGCATATACCTCTCACTTGCTAGTAGTAAGTGAGGTATATGTATGGACGTGTGTAAGAGTATACTCCCTCTATTTCTTTTTAGTTGTCGTCGGTTAATTCATTTTTTGAACTAACTCGTGAAAAATAATGTTAGTTAGTTTAAAATGAAAGTAACCAACATAAAATAAAACGGAGTGAATATCATTTAGGATCTCATTTCAAATTATCCATTCCATTCATTTTTTAGAGATTCATTTAAGAAAAAGCTCGCTAGTAATCGTGTCATTGAAATTGTCACTAGTCGTGCTGATGCAAGTTAGCGCGTGGCAATTATTACTTGCGATGGTATCCACTAATCCACTTAATTGTCCTCTTATGGTTTTATTCGACACAGCATTGTTCTTCCCGGACCACAATTTGTCTTGGCTGGTACTGCGCATCAAATGCTCAAATGGCCATCTTGCTATATTTTTTTCTGTCCAGTGGATGCTATTTATACTTAACCAAACACGTCATGTCCTCTGGCTTTATTTTACTTTGATGCTAGCTAGCTAGCTAGCTTACTGATCTGTACATATGACGTCTCATTCTTCTCTTCTTTTTGGTTCTTTTTTTTTTGTCAATCCAAATTACCGGTACTCAGCTACTGTGTTTTTATTTGTACTACTTGATGCATGCATTATTTTAGTACACATGAAAAGGATCCTCAAACTAAAATATTGTCCACGTGTCACTTCAAATTGTTATTCCAGGTATCCAAGTGACGTGGATAAGCACATTCTGGCACGCCAGACGGGCCTCTCACGGAGCCAGGTAACTATAATACACACTATTAGTCAGCAAATAAAATAAGCTCGACTAATGTGAATACCACGTACCGTTTGTTGTTTGCATCGATCGATTCTTTGTTGAAAATTATAACTCGCGTAGATGACACATCAATTTCATTGGTTGCCATGTCGAGGTCGTGCCATGTCCTCTTGTGCTCACGAACGTTCGGAGAAAAGATTCGTGTTTAAACACGGGCGTCCGTACCTGTCACTAACAACGACTCGTATATGCCGCAACGCAGGTGTCCAACTGGTTCATCAATGCGCGTGTGCGGCTGTGGAAGCCAATGGTGGAGGAGATGTACGTGGAGGAGATGAAGACCGTGCACGAGCAGCAGGATGGTGGCGCCAGCAGCGGCGGAGGAGGACAGCAGAGCCTAATAAATCCTGACCCTAGCAGCAGCCAGGTCTCCGAGGCGTACAACGGCGGCGGCCGCCATCACGGTTTTGATGAATCCGGTAATAATGGGGCTAATAATAACGGCGCCGGTGTCGTTGACCGGAAGCCGACGAGGGAGCAGCTCATGCACGACGCGGGCTCGCTAGCCGCCGTCGTCAACGTGGGCCCCGGCGGCGGCGCCGCGCGGCTGGAGAACTTCGGCGTCATGGACCAGCAGGTCGGCTTCAACGCGTACAACGACGGTGGCGGCGCCGGACATTATCAGGCGGCGAGTTTCGACGGCGTGTCGCTGACGCTGGGCCTGCAGCAGCAGCAGCAGGCCCACGACACGCGGGACAGCGGCGTGAACATCGCGTTCGGCGCGCCGCCGTCGGCGGCGGGGTACCTGTTCGCGGCCGCCGGTCAGCCGCAGCAGATGGAGGGCGGTCACCACGTCCAGTTCGGCGGCGGCGCGGACATGGACGACGGCGAGGCGGCGCACGCGCAGCAGGAGCACTACAGGAGCCTGAGTGCCGGGTTTCACCTGCTGCGCGACTTGGCCGGGTGATGATGAGAGCTGAGCTCGATCGGGAGAACGCACTGATCAGTGATGGATGACATGAGCGCGCTCCGGCCACGGCTGCGTGGGTGCGTGCTACGTTGCTTTAGCATTGAGGGTTTTTGGTGGCTTTGCTTGATGTCGTCGGCCGCGGCTATTGGCGTGCAGCGTCTCTTTCGCCGTCCGGAGCCGAGTCGGCGTAGACGGGTTTGCCTGAATTGTGTACCAACATGTATATGGATGAAGACGGATGGAGCACAGCCACCAGGGATGCATGGATGGTTAAATTTCAGATTGGTGGATGATTATATTTCAGATTGCTGGATGATTATCTTTCTTCAGCTTAAGTAATTACAGTATGCAGGATGACGCTGTTGTTGGAATTGTTTTTTCTCATACGGTTCCCCGACCCTTATTACCTTCCTCATTATCAGCTACAGTTTTGTACACGTAGCGCATGCGATGTACGTACACGTGTCATGATCAGTGGATGCAAAATTAAACTGCGACGCAACCTCAAGACATGACTTCTCATCCACGGGCCGGATTATGTATGCCATCTTGCTAGCCAGAACACGGATTTGTCCTAAGGTACATTAAAGCAACACTTAAACTACTTTTGAGATAACTACGTGGCTGATTTGTGAAATGCGGGAGAGATTTGGTCGGGTGCGACGTCACTCTCACATATATCTCGTCGACGATCGTATGCAAAGTTCTGGCGTCACTACAAGGAGAAGAACAAAAGATGCCCAACATCGAGATGCTGTTATCTCAAACCCTATATTGTTATTAGTATCGTACTATCGTGCTTGCAAGATTCGCCGCTATACACACCTAGGCCTGCTAATGGGCCGAAGCCCAATCCAAACCCCAGTCCAGTCCTATATTTTCTCGTCATGGGCCCTATCCTATCCGGTCCAATTTTGATCTGATAAACCCAATCCAACCCAGCCCTTCCAAGAAATGAATCCAACTCTATCCTGATCCTTTTCAAAAATTTGGGCCGGCCCTAAGGATTCGGCCCGTGGACTTTCATTTTCTTGTGAGTTGAACCACCGGCTACGTACATTTGGCTTTTGTCAGATGCTGAGGCAAGCTGCGTACTGTCTTCTGAATTCTGGCCAACACAGGTTATAAACTGGAGTCTGTAGGTAGTAAAAAATAAGAACTTAATTCTGGAAACAAATCTCCAAAAAAAATAATGGTTTAAAATATGAAGATTGATAAAATTTTAGTAAACATATTATGACCAGTACTGGCATAATTAATATAGAACATTAATTTCAAAAAAATATAAAAAACTGATTAAAGAATAAGCTGATTACAGAGCTAGCTAGCTTATTACTAGTACCACTAATTACAGAATAAAAAAACTAATAGCCATCAGTACAAATAAACAAAAGAGTTGTCTTGGCATTGCTTTATTATCGCGGTCACTGATCAGAGCATGAGAGGTCAACCTTCAAAGCAAAGCACAACACATTCCATTCAATTGATGCTTTCACAATACTTGCATCGAACCAAAACCAAAGAAACAAAAAACAGTCTTTCTATAGCATGTTGAACAGCTTCAGGAAGACGGCCATCATCTGATATGATGTGGTTTAGTCTTGCTCTAGAGTCTATGCCTCCTACATGCTCTGTAGTAGTTCATGTCAACCACATAGGCTTAGCAACATCTCTTCGGTTTTCTGAAACAAGTTACTGATATGAATTCAATTAACAATCAGCCAACAATCAGGACTACAAAGATAAATAAAACAATAATGTCTTGAATACATCCACTGCAAACAAGAAACATGACTTGCATTTCATTATCAGCCATTAAAGCGACAAATCAATAAATAACAAGGTCAAGTTCTAAAATGGCTATAAGGCGAATCTTTTGTTACAACATGATATGCTTGAAGAAGAAAAAATAGTTGTAGTGAGGTTTACTAATTTCTTTACCTTATTAGGCAGATGCTCCATCACTGATACGTATACAGCAATACCAGGAAGAACCAGCAATAACAGTGACAGATCACCAACCAGAGCAACTTATTTTATTTCCTAAAGGCTAATACCAACACTGGTTGCTAATAAAGGTTTAGGGGCCAAAATGTTGATTACTCAAGTTCGTGAATGAAAAACATGGAGAACTTGTGGAAAATAATCACAAATTTCGTAAGCTCAGCACCAGCATAATCTGCCAAATCAGCTAAAGAATAAATACTATTTTATGTTTGCAAATTAAGTTGTAATAATGCAAGATCGTCACATGCATAATAAATCTCACAGGCCATGACTAAACTTAATATATCAGAATGGTTAATAGCGTAGTAAGCAAGGACCTCTTCGTCACATTATCATATTTTATATCACCTTATCCCAGATAGAACATATGCAAAAGAATTATCCCAGATAGAACATATGTAAAAGAAACAGATGGGAACAAATGGGATCAAGCCATCATTGTCACATCCAAATGCAATGTACATTCATGTACTGATATTTCACAAGGTTACGACAGTATCAATTTTTGTAAAAACATCAAAATCAGTGACTAGCATATTTCACAAGAAAACCATACAGACACAAGGGACAATCTAAAATTCAACCTAAAACAACTGAAATCAGCTGATGTATCCAAGAAGAGGGGAGGAGAACTATACCTAAATGACGGACCTGAAGAGAGCCAACCCAGCAATCCCTCCATCGCTAGTCCAAGAAAAACATGCTGCAATGAAATGGATTAATACATTATTAACAATGGGTGGATTAATGTACTTCTCAATAACGCCGGGGGGGGGGGGGAGCAGTGCGGGCCGGCGACGGTGTCCCTTGCCGATGGGGGTCGCTGTTCCGATGCCGCCGCCCGTGCCTTCCCAGAGAGAGGTGTCGCGACCTGCGGGTGGCCGGCCGAGCAGGGCGGACCGGCGACGGTGTCCCTTGCCGATGAGGGTCGTTGTTCCGATGCCGCCGCCCGTGCCTGCCCAAGGAGAGGTGCTGCGGCCCGCGGGTGGCCGGCGGGGGAGGGAGGGGGGGGCGTCCTAGGGGGCGGGTGGGGAGCGGCGGCTCCCTTGCCGGCGGGATGGGCGGGGCTCTTTGCTTGTCCCGATGGCGGCCGTGTGGGGGTTGGGTGCGCTGCGAAGCTGGATAACCCTAGAACCATAAAATGGGCCATGATCCGTGGGTTGAGCCCTGTTTTCGTAAACGGGCTGAAACTAAAATCCTATCTTTTTTTTACATGATCCAATCCAATCCAGCCCTTTTCCTTTAACAGTCCATATGAATCCTAATCCATTCAGCCCGATTAGTAGGGGGCCCTTTCAGCCCTTGGGCTCGCTCGGCCCATATGCAGGCCTATACACACCAAATATAGGAGCAGAATGCAAGGTTAACCGCACGCCCGGCATAAGCGCCTTCATCACCGCCACATCCCACACATATCCTAGTTCGTTGACTCGGCGTGGAGCACCCATTTGCCTGTTGTAACGTGCAAGCGGTGATGGCACCACTTGCCAACCGGCGGGCGGCCGCGAGATCGGCGGCTACATGACTCCCGCCGGCGGCGAGGCTTCGAGCTCGGAGAACAGAAGAGATGGCCGCGTGACGTGGGTCAGCCCAATGGGGGAAAAAGAGCAGCTCGGCCGCCGCTTGGGCATGGGCCGCATTACGATGAAGTGAGCCTACTACAAACCTCAACTCAAAACGAACGGCCCAACACGAAGAAGAAGCCCGTGCTGACCGACGCGCTAAAGACTCCGATCATACCCAAACTGCCGGCGCCACCGCCACAGCCACAGCCGTCGTCTCTCCCAGGTCAACGCGCCCGCCGATCTCCAACTGTCCCCCAATCATCTTATTACTTGTCTAGAAACTAACCAAACGATCAAGACCTTTTTTTTACCTTCTGGTAACCAGCTAGAGACGCTATAGAATTGTGTTCTGGTTTTTTACTTCACCTGTCTATTTATACATAGGTACTCCTTTCGATTCCAAAAGTTAGCCACATTTTAGTTCAAGGTTTAGGAAAACATGACAAAATTTTGGGAGCGGAGAGGGTATTTATTTTAGTACAAAGATAGTTCACTTGAATTTGGTTTCCTATTCGATCTACTCTAAATGATTTATGTAGAACACTTTAACATGTCAATTTTGATAACTAAATTGTGTTAGAATTGTGCAATTACAGCTTTACAATTCAATAACTAATAATCCCCTTTTTTCTACCTAGATAAACAATTATTGGTTACTCCCTCCTTTCTCAAAAGATTGTCACCTTCTAGTACAAAAATGTACTAGAAGGTGACAATCTTTTAAGAAAGGAGGGAGTAGTTACTTAATTGGAGATAGTATATATGTTGCAATGATTTAGCCTGTCGATGAACGGGATGTCAGGCATCAGTTCAATGTACGTGCACTCTTGAGGGGCCATATATACTTGTTGATATCATGATGCAAAGCTCTTTGAGTAAAGAGACGGCATACCACAACTCCTAGAAAGGTATAACCTGGTGGGGGCAATCTGTACCCCAATGTTCAACAAAAGGGTTACAAGAATGTGCCATGTTAAAAGGTATGGTCGGCTCTTACTTATGTGCAGCTAGCTGCTGTCTGATATTGATATAAGTTCTGGGAACAAGATCTTTGGTAAAATCCAGTGTAGGTAGGTCACTGGGCACATTTGTTGGGCTCCTTGCTCCACTTCTTTTACCATTTGTGTCCCCGATTCTCGCAAAGCTTTTCCTCTTTTCTTTTCTCCTCCTCATCACTTTTTCATTGAACAACTCAATATTGTGAGCCTCTCATTTTTTTTGGGGGGGGGGGGGGGGGGGGGGGGGGGGCTCACGCTCTTACACAAAAGGCTCTTTCATGCCGGAGCACAAAAACATATCATTGTTGAATCATTGTACACTTCCGCCTTCTTAGATGCTTATTTTCTAACAGAAAGTGATTCAACATATTTTTTAGGAAATCTCTTTGCCCTGAAAACACACACAGAAGAATACACCTTTTATTTCACCTTTTCTAAACGTGATCGTCATGCCCAACCGTTAGTAAAAGGAGAAATGTGCCATGCTAAATGTTTTGAGCGTCCTTTCTCGCTCACGACAACAAGGGTTCTTTTTGGAGTGGCTGTGGTCCATACAGTTATCTACTTTCCTTTTAACTGTTGAGATACCGATCCTATGAATTCCTTCCATAATGTAAAATAAGATAAAATTGGCAGTACATGAACTGAACAGTCAGGTATGTACGTCTGTAGCTTAAAGAGCTTACTTGCATGATCGAACTATATCGGTTGCGCTTTTATTTGTTCTTTTGACATTTTGGGTGCCTCTTGCCTGCTTTGTTTTTCCCTCCCTTCCCATATGATATATTTGTGAACGTTGTCATGTACTCCTTCCGTCTTAAAAAAATTTGTTAATTAAAAAATGAACTAACAATCGACAAATTAGGACGGCGATACTACAACGTATCCCTATCTTTTTTCTCTCTCTTATCTATTGCTGATGATTTTCTGAAAATTGTTTTTTTACAGTCTGCAAGTATATATGTTTTTTTTCCTGAGATTGGACCTCGAACGCAGCACAGCAGCTCTCCAGCCACTCCTACGGTCCTACTTCCATATGCATCTAAACAAGTAAACTACTCCCTCATTCCCACAATAGTTGTCGTTAGGACAACAAATCTAGTTCAAAATTGAACTAAGTTTGTTGTCCTAACGACAACTATTATAGGAAGGAGGGAGTATAATATTTAACCATGTCCAGTAACAACGCTGCCTAGGATTTGCACATGTATACAATCATCAACACTGAACCTGTCTCTGGCAGCAAAACCCATACAGACTCGGAACCGCACGAATGGAACCTGAGCCTAGAACAGAGAGCTGGTATGTCTTCCTGTCGTTACTGCTGTTGTGTTGGACGGTTACACAGACAATCTCCCTTGTTCAAGGGTCTCAAATCTCAAGCTTTTTGCCTGGACCATGCTCTGGATTCTCGAACTGTATTCTATAACCCATGGAATCCCGATCCTGCTTCCTTCATGTCCTTACACGTCTCGTCCTCCATGATTTGAATACTGCAAGTCGGTGCTGCATCTGCGTGCTTGGCCCCAGTCCAAGACCGGACAATGTGACATGATGACTTGATGAGCTCATATATAGATGCTCAATTCGCAGCAGCTTATGCTGATTTCGCAGTGTGAGGACCATGTTTTGTTTGCTTTGCAGCCGTTCCTGTTGCAGCATAATCCAGGATCACAACTGAATTTGCCTGCCTGCTTGACAATTCTTTATGCCATTCCTGATGCTTTTCGGATGTGAATTGTATTGTTGTGGACAAGACGCGCTGATCGGACACAAACAAGCAGGGCGGCATGACATGACATCGGGTGCCGCGGCAGCGTTGTCGAGCGTTTTTGTCAGGATTACCTCAACCACCCGACGAACTCCTAACCTTGTGATTTCTTGTTTAGGCAACATAAGTTTGTCTTTGACAGGTCCGGGAATTAATTTTGGACGTTTGTCATTTTGCCTAATCTGCTACGAAGTGACTAACCAACCGTTGTTCCAGCAGCGACTGCGTTAACGCAAGCTGCATGCAGCTTCCAAGGAGTATATGCTCTAATGAGATCTTGTGCTTTTTGTATGTTTTGCACTTGTCCGTAATTCGTCCCCGTACAGTGACCTGATGATCATCTAGTCATCGAAACCCGATACGTTTCTCACGGGGGAAGAAGTGAATCCATGTTATTCTGACAGCGATAGGCGTAAAGAAGGGGGGAAACGCTGAGAGAGAGATTGAGGGAGGGAGGAAACAGGGCACAACTGGTAACTTGACAATGCGCCAAACGCCACAGAGAAGAGGCGCCTGCCTATATTATGCCGTGCGTGCCCTCCTCAGCGCGCTGCACAACGCACTACACAACCTTGCACTGATAGCACGAGCGCGCTCGACATCCGGCGTCCATGGAGGTCACCTCGCCACAGCACCTCGGCGACAGCTTCTCCTGCGGCACCGCGGCGCAGGCGTCGTCGTTTGAGCGCCTCGTTGACGCTGACTTGGGCGGCGGCGGCGGCCGTGACCATTCTTTCGGTAGCTCCAGGTCCTTCATCGACATCGACCCCACCGAGCTTTTCTCCATGCGGTGGACAACGCCGACGCTGCCGGTGACCGACTTCGACTTCGTCTTACCAGATGCCAGCGACAGCCCCTCGTCTCCGATGCTCGTCAGCGCGAGACAAATCATCCGCGACGGCCGCGTCCTCCCGTGCGAGCCCGTTCGCCGTCCCGGCGTCGAAGAACACGAAGGCCCCGTCACGATCGCGCCGCGGTCGGCGGCGGCCTCGTCGTCGCCGGTGTACCACTCTGCCCAGAGCACGACGACGTCCTCCCTGAGCTCATGTTCCAGCACGAGGAGCATCGTCGCTGGCAACAAGAACGCCTTAGCTGGGAGGCCCGGCCGCCGGACGTCGTCGTCGTGGAAGATACTGCTGCGCTACCTCCGGTTCCTGTTGCCGCTGTACCGAAAGTTCAGGGCCCTGCGGCAGTTCTCGGCTCCGCGTCCCAGGGTCGCGCCGGCGGCGAGCCCGGCGCGCGCGTCGACGTCTTCGAGCTTGGAGTGGTGCCATGGCAATGCCGACTCGGCCGTCCGCGACGCTATCCTCTACTGCAAGAAGTCCAGCGTACGTCCACTCCAACAAATCGAATAAGAACGCACCATACGCATGCTCGGTGACACCGATTGATTATGTACTGCGATGATGCGCTCTCTGATACCCTCGTTTGCAAACAAATTCAGGGACAAGTATGATGTACAACACTCCAAGAACGGATTACAAAGAGCAGCCTGACGTGAATTCACGAGACTGATCAGAGACATCTTGTGTCGTGTCATGAGCTCCCGTTCTTTGTCCGCACCCTCAATGTCTTGGCATCTAGCTAGTAGTATGCCGTCTCAGAGTTACATTGTCGACGCATACGCATGTGACAACCTGTCTCTGGAGTGCATCCAGCCGTCGTGTGAATGAATGACTTCTGTACAGTAAATTAACAGACGACCTCTCGAACCCTATTTTTGCTTGTCATCCTTGTTTATCCTGGGCCATGCCTACGCATGTAACTTTAGCCTTTTCTTCTCGCCTATTATGGCGGGGCCATTTCTTGCGATGGTGATCAGCAGGAGAAGGAATAAAAAATTACGACGACTGAAAGCATCTTATTCGCTGGCCGAAATCTTGCTTGCTATTGTGCACATAATCGCATCCTGTTCGAACCTGATCCGCGGAAGCATTATTGTACCAGCAGCTCCCGGCAAAAAATCCTTTTATTCTAGTATAAGTATTGACCAAGTACTATTCGTTTAACACGTTTACCTTCGGCACGCAGCTTCTGTTTGAGCAGAAACGAGTAATGTCATAGCTTATGGATTTGGTCAGCCCAACAAAATTCAGAGTGCATGGGTCAACTCTGAACAGGGTTCAGATACATGTACAAATCCGGACAGTAATAAAGTATTACTCCCTTCTTTTCGCAATAATTATCGTTTTGGAAATGATTTTTAATTCAAAATGAACTAAAAATAATATCGAAAATGACAATTATTATAGGATAGAGGGAGTACTAAAATGAGTCTCCATCTCGATAGTATACTAAGCAGAAGATGAATCTTTCTTTTACTTATAAAAGGCAACATTTGACCAGGAACCATGTATCATTATGCATGACATATGGACACTTAAAAAAAAGTTGATAGAACTGGTCTCAAACGAATACATTATTTCAATCGTAATTAAAGATTCGGCACACATGCCACATAAAAAACAACCAGGCAGAAGAAATCGGTAGATGTTAGCCTAGGCGGATGCATGGATGGATGGGGGTTGTTCGCTTTCCCACCAACCATAGAGAAAATTAGAACAGATTAGACACAGTTTTCGTCTTAATCGTCCCGGTCGAATTACACAAGAATGTCGCAAAGGAGACCGGACGAAACCACGTACAGAAAAAAAGGCAGAGCAGAGTCGTCGTCGTCGTCGTCTGTAAACGAGATCTGCGCAGGAAAGCAACTAGTTACGCAGACGTAAACGGTATATTGTCAGTATGCACGCGTGCGTGTAGGCACTAGGAAGGCAAACCTGAATTAAGGAGCAGACGAGCACCTGAATTAGTTTACTGGTGGCCGTCGACGATCAGCTTCGTGACGAACGGCAGCAGGAACGGGGCATAGCTGCCCGTCGGCGGAAGAAACCTGATCATGAACCAGTTTGTCACGTTCCGTGGCGGGCAGCAGCGTGCGCCGGGCGCGGGGCCTAGGTGTGCGGGCGTTGGGGCGGCGGCGGGACCAGGCAGCGTCGCTCGCGCGGGCATTTGTACGTACGGTCCGGTCCGTTCCCGTGGCGGACGGCGAGGCGAGACGGCCGGGCCCCGGGTAAAGTAAAGAGAGAGTCCTCCGTCACCTGCGCGTCCCGTCCTGCCTCTGCTTTGCTCGTGTCGCAAGGCAGCGACCGACCGGTGTCAGGCGGCACGCCGAGGCGGTAACCCCCGACCCGACTCGACTCGACTCGACTCGGATGGACGTTCCGAAGAGGTGCTGCTCCCCAACAGCCGCGACTTGTGATAGACCACCCGTTCTTGCTATAACTAACTCGTCTGAATCAAACTGAAACTAGTCGATCCTTCAAGTTTAACAGAGCTAATAAGACATGAGCCTACAGATCGATGAATTATTATTGTTCGGTGCGTTACTGTCATTGCAATTCTATCGCCACCTGCGACCTGACAGCTGCGTGTAAAAACTCGTCTATCAGTGCTGGATAACTCGCCCTTGCAGCCACAACTGTACGTGTGTTCCCACCCAAAAAAAAGCCTTCTTCTACTACGTACCCGTTAGCTGCAGCTGCTTTAGCTACTCACCAAAGTGCATGTTGGTATCGAGCCGACGGTGTACTATCTATCATGGCATTGGTACGGCATGCCTGGTCTCCGGCCGGAGAGGTCGGCGTCCGTCCCACGTGAAGGCCACATTGCCAGCAGGAAGGGCGACGGAAGGGCGGTTCGTGAGGCGGCCACGGCCGGGGCACGTCGCTGCGCGCCAACCGGTCGCCGATCCGCTTGCCGGGCTGTAGCTGCGCCGGGACAAAACCCAGGCTTTAATGCCGCCTTGGCGCTGCTCCAACACCTGGCCCCTGTGTGCGTGCGTGAGACTGACCTGATGAGAACATCTGCCTGCCTTGTTTGTGCGGCCGTGATGGTTTCTCTTTCAGCACAAATTATCAGAGCACCGTACCGGCCTTGCATCAGCTGGTTGCTCTGCAGGAATTACTACAGGTGGCTGCCTCAAGGCTCCAGCACCTGGCCTCTGAAGATGGGCCAGAATTCTTGTGTTGGATCCTGTTGGGCCGGGAGAAATAAAGCAATTAGTTAACGCATGTCTTTTTTTTATTAAAAATATTTGTGCTTGTTATGATCTCCAGAGTCAGAAACTCAGAGCTCAAACACCGCGTGTTTTGAGAAGCAAAAAGAGCTGCAGTGAATCATCCAAACTCTGCCAGCGCCGTCGAAAGAATAAGCATACACAGGAGAACATATGCATGTGATGGCCACAAGACATCTCTAGAAAGAACACAGCATGCTGCCTGAAACAGAAACAGCGGCACAACAGAACCTTCCCGTTCTCAGGACTAGGAAACTGCCAGCAGTGGATGAAGACTACGACAGCAGAGAGGTTCACAGCTCAGCCTAGTTAGGACATAATCTGACACTAATCTAGCAGTATCAATTCAATTCATAAAGCAGTGTGACCCCCTACCACAGCCGCACCCTTACCACTCGCACATGGCTCAAAATATGGTTTCCTGATCCAGCGAATATATGGTCAGAGTTTAATACGTAACCAAAAGCATGCATAATGGAACACTTCAGCTAAACTACGGTCAACAACCAACAGCACTATCACCACTTGCAGGGACACTATAAACAGGCCATGACTCGTCGTGCTTGTAAGCCACGAGCACGCAACAAATCTAGATACACATCTGCAAATCCAAAGCGCACAGATCTGCAGTGAAGGAAGATGGCCAACGCTGCTGGTGCTGCTGCTGCTGCGTCCGCTGTTTCAAGGAGCATTGGTGGAGGATTAGTGGGAAGCCAAAGGCAGCCAAGGCGTGGGCAGATCAAAGCAAGGATAGCCTCGGCAGCCATGCATTCCGTCACCTCGGTGCTCCTCAAAGCCCTCCATATATAGCAGCCACATCATGGTCAGCTTCCAGCATAAGCTCCTTTGGAAGAATGTATAAAACGTTGGAGAGTAGCCACTCTAGATGGATCATCAATGTACGTTTCTCATGTTTCTGGGTGCATGACAAAATGCAGAGAAGCAAATGAATAGTACATGAGTTTCATTTTGTGTTTGCAAACAAATGTCGTCTACAAGTGTGTAGCTCAGTTACATCTTTAACGGTTAGTGGATTCCTCCTAAGACAGTGCCTTTTTGGCTCTGAAATTGGGAATTGTCATATTTGTTGTGGTTGTACAAGTCTTTCTGCCTTCCGAGACTATGTTATTGAACCAGTTGCCTTGTTGGAACATAGGTCTGCTTCTCTTAATGTAAGAAATTTTGGTGATTCTGGAGCCGTATTCACGTCCAAAATGCCGTCGAGTAGGAACTGTAGCGGCAAGCAAGGAAAAGCCTATGCTCAAATTCATGATGGCCTCGTCACGCGTCATGCGTGCCAAACCTGTGATCTCTGTGGCCAAGCTACCAAAAATTTCGTGGTTCATCGATTTCTTTCATCCACGAGTGCTTGTTTCTTTCTGTCGTTACCCAAGCATAGAAAGGCAAGCTATGATTTCACCAAAAGCGACCAAAAATGTTCCTCAAGACAAAGATGGCTTGCACTTCTCAACTTCATCACGGCCCTTCTTCTTCTGCTTGCAAGGCAACTGCTGTCGTTGCAAGGAAGAAGCAGTCCAGGAGCAGAGCAACACACACCGCTTCGTTTTTGGGGTAGGCGTGCGCGGTGAGCCAGGCCCATGTCCAAAAGTGTGTAGGGTAGGCTTACGCGGGGGGTGATGGTGGTGGCCACCAGGCCCGCGCACTGCGCTCAACTCTCATCAACAGTTGCCAAGTGTCGAGAATTTTTTTCGGCAGGACTTTAAGAGGATAGGTAGTAACGTACTAAATTTTTCGCGACGGTCCCGGCCTCTTGTTCCTCCGTTATAAAGGCTACCGTTCCGCCTCGTCTCGTCCTGAATAGATCCATCCTACGCGTGCCAATCCGCAATGGCGCCCGCCAGACTTCCACGTCACGTAAGCGCCTTCTTCTTCTTCTTCTCTCACTTCCTTCCTCTCCTCTCCAAGCCATTCCCGTGTCGTAATGGTTCGGGATTCGTTCGTTCGTTCCTTTGCTGATCGAGGAGCATTACTGGTTGTTGTTGCAGCAGGCCGCCGCGGCGGCGACGACTCTCACCACTCTGTGCGCGGTGGCGGCGCTGCTGCTGGCGGCCGCCGGCGGCGTCGCAGCGCGCGCGTCGGGGGACCATGAGGAGGGGTGCCGGAAGCACGTGGCGAGGATCACGGAGTACGGCGCGGTCGGGGACGGGAAGCGGCTCAACACGGCGGCGTTCGCCCGGGCGGTGGCGGACCTGTCCAGGCACGCGGACGACGGCGGCGCCGCGCTCGTCGTGCCGCGCGGGAAGTGGCTCACGGGGCCATTCAACCTCACCAGCCATTTCACCCTCTTCCTCGACGAGGGCGCCGAGATCCTCGCGTCCCAGGTCAGGCCTTCTGTTCTAGTACCTGCTCTCTTCTCCTCTCCTCTTCTCTCACCGTATTTTAGTGCTCGTGATCGTACAGACATGTTGGGTCGCTGCATGCAGCTCTCTCTCACATGGCTACGGCTTCACGAGATGGCACCTACTAGCCGTCCCGGGGTTCAGTACAGTAGGTCGGCCCCTTTTCATTAGGGACAATGGCTTTTGGTTTCGGGGTCCCCTGCACCTTCTTTTCTAAAAAAATGAGGAAAAACATTGTCGTCGTCTGTTGTCTCATGTGTTCTTCAATCTTCAGAAGTACTACGCCAGAATTGTAATTTTGATGCTAAATGCATGGGTTCCATGAATCTTTCTATTATGGATTATTTGCGTGGTTTTGGTAAGCATTGGTATGCCTGGATTCGTAGCCAGCAACCATGATGGTAGGCGAAAACATTTCCAGTGCCTCATTGATTGAGGATCTGAACCGTTTCCTCTTTCCCGCATGAAACGTATGGAATGTTTAGAACTACTTTATTACTGTACGTTCTGTTTGCCTATGCAACCAGATTGTCACGCACCAACAATAAATAAATAATGGCATGCCTAATAGGAAATGGAAAGTTTGGTAGCGCACCATGCATTGGTCGATGTTCAGACGTTTGGGTAGAGGCCATCCGTTACTGACTGTAAGGCTTGAAACCTTTTTAGAGAACAAAATAAGGCCCGGAAATTTTGGTTTCTAGTTATTAGTAATTACTGCTTGACTAAGGCCCTGTTTGTAACCTCTAGGGCTAATTGTTAGCTAGCTAATAATCTATTAGTTGGCTTGTACCAACTAATTATTAGCTAGCTAATTATTAGTTGGTGCCTATTTGGAACCTCTATAGCTAATTTTGTTTATATACACTAATTGATTGTAGTACCCTTCAAGCAGGGGGAGGGATGTGAGAGGGCAAGGGTAAAATGAACTTTAACCAACAATTAGCTGAAATTAGCTGGGTTGGAGTGGCTAATAAGATTATTATTAGTTGGGGGTTAGCTAATAATTAGCTGTGTTATTATCTGGACTGTTTGAAACCCCTATAGCTAGTTTTTAACAGCTAACTATTAGCTCTAGAGGTTCCAAACAGGGCCTAACCAAGGTGCCACTTAAATATACAGCCTTGGCTCGGGTTTGGAAACCGGGTATTAGTACTTGACAGTGGTTGCCTCTCACTGAAAGGATGAACTGGCTATGTACTAGTAGTACCTGGTAGGAGTTGCCTCACTGAAGAAAATAAACTGGTGGCTAATCAATATTGCAGTACAGTATTGAATCAAAGCGGTGCTCAGCACGGAGCATTGAACTAGAAGGTCAATGGATCTTGCTATCATCTGTTTCATGGGGTTGCCAGTGCCGAGTATGACTACGTGGAACTGAATCAATAAAAAACACTGATCTACCATTTATTTGCCTAAATTCATGGATTGCTTGATCTAATTGTAGTTTTTGAAAATTAGGAAAGGCTTGCATCAAATATCCCAATTTGCACCAAATGTACTCTGAGTATGTTTTATCTTGCTTGTGCTATTTGCCTATTCGAATTTCTCCAGCCATATTCTGACAGGCTAAGGTGTTCATCTGTTCTTCAGGACATTGATGATTGGCCTCTGATAGCTCCCCTGCCGTCTTATGGAAGAGGAAGGGACGAGCCTGGCCCAAGGTACAGCAATTTCATTTCAGGGTCCAACCTCACCGATGTCATCATAACTGGTACGTGTCTGCTGTATCAAGATCAGTTAGTTTGCTGCTTGCAGCAGCCTGTAGAATTCTGATTATTAGCGACACTTCAGGTAAAAATGGAACAATCGACGGCCAGGGGCAAGTCTGGTGGGACAAGTTCCGCGCCAAGAAACTCAAGCATACCCGCGGATACCTGCTCGAGCTCCTCTACTCTGACAACATCCTTATCTACAATGTCACCTTCAAAGATTCGCCGTCGTGGAACCTTCATCCTACGTACTGCACGTATGTCTCCGACTCTCAACTCTGAAGTCACATCCTTACATAATTAATTCCATGGGGAATCCTATTTATCTGCCATTAATTGTTCTACACAGCAACGTTACCATCAGCGGAGTCACCATTCTAGCGCCGGTTCATTCGGCAAACACCGACGGCATCGATCCAGGTAGATCAGTTTGCATTCAGCAATGCTGCTCTCTACCAGAGAGGCAAATTTTTAGCTTGGGCCTGGCGTGATCTCGTATTTGTATGTGCAGATTCTTCCTCACATGTCAAGATCGAGGACTGCTACATCGTCTCCGGCGACGACTGCGTCGCTGTGAAGAGCGGCTGGGACCAGTACGGCATCGAGTTCAACATGCCGAGCCAGCACATCGTCATCAGGAGGCTGACCTGCATCTCCCCCACGAGCGCCATGATCGCGCTCGGCAGCGAGATGTCCGGCGGCATCCGCGACGTGCGCGCGGAGGACAACACGGCCATCAACACCGAGTCGGCCGTCAGGGTCAAGTCCGGAGTGGGGAGGGGCGGCTTCGTCAAGGACATCTTCGTGCGCGGGCTCAGCCTCCACACCATGAAATGGGTGTTCTGGATGACAGGCACCTACGGCGGCCACCCGGACAACTCGTCCAACCCCAACGCGCTGCCCGAGGTCACCGGCATCAACTACAGGGACGTGTTCGCTGAGAACGTCACGATGGCCGGCAGGTTGGAGGGCATTCCCAATGACCCCTACACCGGGATCTGCATGTCCAACGTTACCGCGAAGCTCGCGCCGCACGCCAAGAAGCTGCAATGGAATTGCACCAACGTCGAGGGGGTCACCTCCGACGTCTCGCCACAACCGTGCCCCGAGCTTGGGGCCGAGGGCAAGCCGTGCGCCTTCCCCGAGGATGAGCTCGCTATCGGTCCCGCCGAATTGCCAAAATGTAGCTACTCATACTAGGTTGACAAAAGAGTTTATATAGATGTTCAGTGTAGTCTACACTTTACTAGAAAGGCAATCTGTGAACTGAAGCTGAAATAATACGGTTCCTTAACTACTGAGCATTTTACTTTTTCGTCGCGTGAACATTCATGTGGCGCACCGATTAAGTACTCTATATATGTCCGGATGAACGCTCACGTTCCTCATGCTTGCCAATGGTGTTGATCTTTAAGAACTCAAAAAGATCTTTTTAAATACATGAATGACACAAGTGAAAGACAAAAACATGAGATTTCTAAAGAACGAACTCTGCAAAAAGATCACAAAGACGAACAATTGGAGCAGAAAGCTCAGTATGTGAAAACATGGGGTTCCACCTCACTTTCTTCCCCTGCCCTTGGACATGAAGTGGTGGCTCTTCAACCGCTTCTTCCGGACCACCGGGCCGGACTTGATATTCTCTGAGAACGGCATGCCGAGAAGGGTGAGCAGCCTCAAAGCTTCGTTGTCCGTCTTGGCAGTGGTGACGATGCAGACGTCCATGCCGTTCTTCTTCCCGCCCACCTCATATGGGATTTCTGGGAACACACCCTGATCACGCAGGCCAACGCTGTAGTTGCCGTGGCCGTCGAAGCTGTTTGGGTTGACACCAAGGAAGTCACTGGTCCTAGGGAGCCCAAGGTTGATGAGCCTATCCAGGAAATTGTACATGATCTACAGCATGATAAGGGGGGCACCAAAGTAAGCCAACACCAATCAAACAAGCTAAAAACAGGAGGTCGAGAGGAGAAAGGGGGCTCACCCTGCCGCGGAGCGTGACGGCGATACCGATCGTGTTCCCTTCACGAATCTTGAAGCTAGCGACGGACTTCTTGGCCTTGGTCTTGACAGGCCACTGTCCGGTGATACTGGCGAGGTCCTTCATGGCGGCCTCCAGCCCCTTGGAGTTCCCGGCCTCAGCCCCCAGACCACTGTTCACCACAATCTTCTCGATCTTGGGAACCTAGTCGAACCGACCACCAACATCCACACACCGCAACTCTCAGAAATCGACCTAGTTACGCAATAAATGGCTTCCGTTTCCGTGTCGAGGAGTAGGGTCGAGCACCTGGTGGACATTGGTGTAGCCGAACTCCTCGGTGATGAGCGGGACGACCTTCTCTTCGTAGACGGTCCTGAGACGGTGCACCCTCTGTGCCTCCGCGGGGTCGACGAGCACGATGCCGGAGGGCGTGGTCGGCGGCGGCGTCACCTTGGGCGGCGCCTCGGCCGCGGCCGCAGCGACGACGCGGAGGGTCCGGCGAGTGGAAATGGTGGGAAGGAGCAGGCAGCGGCGGGCGGCGGAGGAGGTGGTGGTGGCGACCGGGAAGAGGGTGCCGGAGGAGGGCAGGGTCACAGCCGTGGCTGCCATTGTAGCGTGCGCGGAGGCCGAGCCGAACGAAGCGGGGCGCTGCTTTATGCCGTGGATGAGGAAGATGGATGATGGGATAAGGCGCTGCCGCTATCCAGCCAGTGTTGCTGCGCTGGGCTTTCACCATTGCTCTTATTTTGGGCCTATTGAAATGTGGGTTGAGGTCCACAGAGGTGTCCGTGAATAATAAAGCCCATCAAACTATAACGGCTCATCTGGCTGTTTTTTTTTCTAGGTACGGCCATCTGACTGGTGGCAAAGTCATGGCCTGATGGACTGTGGCCCGCGCCCAGTATGTAGTAGGACTAGCAGACATGAAGTTTGCAGCTCCAACTTTCCTCTTAAAAAAGATATTCGTTTCAAAAATAATACTAATAAATAAATTAATACTCCTATCAATACAGTAGTTATTTAATGTCCAAAAGCGAGTTTAAACAAATGGGAACAAGGCAGACAGTCAGCCGCATACCCCTGACAGTTCATGCGATTGAATCAGAGAGATCGCGCCCCATGTTAGCTAACGACTGAAAAGGCAAGAGGGTATCACGAGGAGGAGGATCCTGGCCACATGCTTTTGCCTAGCAAGGCATGTCGCTGCTTAAATGAGACGACAGACCATCACCGGAATCTGATTTGTATGGTCCCAGCCCAACCTCCAACCGCGAACCGCGTGTGGTCAGTTCAGTGCTCGCCTACTTCGCAACACCGGACAAAGCCACGTTCAGTGATATGCGGAGGGTCCTCCGCCTATTCGGATCAAGATCCGGCAAGATCTGACTGTTACCAGTCTCCTTGTCAGCAGACCGCACAAAGACATTTCAAATACAGGGCCATAAATAAACTTCATGTCCGCGAAAGAACGTGGCGAATGTCGGCACGAGAGCGAGTTTTTCAGTGCAGCGAGAAAACGAAACTGAAATGTCCCTGTCAGCAGCAAGTTGTGATCCCAGTATAATCGACACTACAGAATACAGTATCAACGCCAGCACAGCTAGCATATCGAATAGCAGCCACCGGGACGAATCGTGAGCTGCCACCTGTATGTAATGTACTCTAAATTATTCCCCTTTTCTATTGACAGGAAGACGTACGCACGCTAGCACTACGTGAAGACGGAATACAAGAGAAACGTATCCTGTGTTGACTGGCGTATCTTTCATTGGACCGCGTCTACGGTCTCTTTCTTCTTGATCCTCCGATTGATCTCCTTCTCCAGCTCGTCGGTCCCACCCACCTCCTCCAGCTCCTGACAACCACGTACAAAATTTCAAGGAATGATAAGTACCTTCGCAAGTTCATTTGATTTGTTGAAATCTGCATGACTTGATGGTATCAATCGCTGAATTCATCAATTTAAAGCTTGACTGACCTTGGGGCCGAGGAACAGGCCGTAAGGCACGCCCTCAAACTTGTCCATATGATGTATCTGCACAACACAGCAGTTCAGATTAGTAAGAAAACCTGACTCGGATGGGAGTCCTCTGTCTCGTCTCTGTGCTGGCGAGATTTGGTGGTGGTTGCCGGAGCAGACCTGGTGGGCGGCGGCGACGCGACGGAAGTAAGGCACGTTGGCGATGGGACCCACGGGGAAGCGGCGGTGGACGAGGCCGTCGTGCACGAACATGTACGCCATCCCGAACAGCGTGATCCCCAGCCCCTGCAATGGAGCGCGGGGCGGCAGTGAGCCAGGCGCGGACGGAAAAGGAATCGACGACTGCGGAAGAACAGGGGAGGGAAGGGAGAGTGAGTTTTGAGACTGACCGCGCCGAAGCAGAGGCCTGGGACGAGGCCGCGGTTGAAGAAGCCGTAGGCGAGGAGGGACATGGCCGGGACGGCGTTGACGATGGCGAAGACGTCGTTGAGCTCGAAGGGCCCGTCGCGCGGGCGGTGGTGCGACTCGTGCATGTGCCACAGCGACGCGTGCCACAGCGCCCGGTGCGCCCACCGCGCCCAGAACTCCATCCCGACCTGCAACCCACCCAAAACCAGACGATTTTTATTTTACTTTTGCTTACGTCCGCATCTCATCGCGACGCAAAAAAAAAAAAAAAGACGGTGGCGTGGCCCGTGCCGGAGATGAACGACGCGTGGAGGCGGCGGGAGCACTTACCGCGGCGCCCACCGAAAGCGCGAAGGTGCCGACCATTTCCGTCACCGGGATCTCGCCGCCGCCTCCCTGTAACGAAGCCAGCCGAGCCAACAAGGGATTTCGTCACTGACTGCCGGCGCGGCTAATTACGGACGCGAATTGAGAATGAAATCGGGCGCGCGCGTACGTACCTCCATTTGCCAGGCGAAGCGGTAGTAGACGGCGGCGGCGGCCATGGACGTGATCCCGAGGCTGGACATCACCGCCGCCACCAGGTACGTCCGCCGCTCCGACTGCTTCCGCGCCGCGCGCTCCACCGCCGCCGCCGACCGCGCGGCCTCCGCCTCCGCTCCATCGTCCGCCGCCACGCGGCGCGCGGGCACGGCGCGCCGGGCCGTGGCGCGCGTGGCGAGAGGCGCGAACGCCAGACGCGCCGCCGGCGGGGTCCGGACGCGGGAGCGGGCGACTGCTGCGCCGGGTGGGAGAGGGAATGGCGCGGCCACCAGCTTAGCGACGGCCATGGAGCCTGTGTATAGTTACCACCGTATTGTGCAATCTGTAAAGAGGAGAGATCGCTTCTGAATTCTGATTAGACGCTGGCTGGCTCGCTCAGTCGCTCGTCGAGTCCCGGGCCTGGAATGTGGATGTATGTGTTGACGGCCTCGGGGAACGTGGGTGTGAGGAACAAGATCGTCGTCGTCGTCGGCAGACAGACAGGCAGTCAGTCAGTCAACTTGCGGGCATGGACACGCGCGACGAGCGGCGGCCGCAGAGTCAGCTCTTTATACGACGCGAACGCGAAGCCGAAGGCGATGATGCGAGCGGAGTCACCTCTCCTGCCTTTTACAGTCGCGTGCGTATTTAGAAAGGGGATAAAAGCACGCATCTGTTTTTCCTTTTCTTTTTTTTTTCCTTAATGCACCAGACGGACGGAAGCTAAAACATTCAGCAGAGCGTCGTTGCGTAACGCGTCAGGGTTTCGTGAAATCGGTGAATGGCTTTGCCGCATGTGTCGCTGTCTGTCCGGTTCGGTCTCAGGCTGCTTCAGCCGGCCGGCGAGGTCCATTGGTTGGAGACGGAGAGCGGCGTGTCCCGAGGTATCAGGCTTTGCGTTAAGGAGGAGTAGAGCAGTAGGTGCGGGCAGCCTAGGCTCGGCGGCAGTGGAAAAGGACACGGCGCGCACATGGCCGGGCGCGCTTGACCACGTGCACGGTGCACCGCGCCCGCCGACTCGCCGCAATCCGCCAACCCGCCCCCGTGTGACTGCATCTTCTTCCTCTGCATCACGCTCGCCACCCACAGCAAACCTTTCCTGGAACTTCACGTACAGTACAACCAGAGTCACATGCCAAACAGGCGTAAAACACACGGTTTTTAACTGTCGTGTCGTCCTCCACTCGTAGAACGCGTTTTTCCTTGTAGCATTATCATATCACCCAGCCAGCATCGGTCGCGTTGCTTTCCTTTTTGGCACCGCTGAACCTGAGACACGACGCGGGGGACAGAGAGGGCACGTGTCACCACGAAGGCGGGCTCGGCTCTCCGGGCGATGGTGCTCTGCCGCCCCACTTCCGATCCCACTTACCGACGGCCAACGTCCATGCTCTGCTTTCGTCCAGCTTAGTAAGGGCGACACCTGGCGGTGAACGATTGTAAGTACGCGCGTTCATGGTGGCGACGGCGACGTGAGGTTTGACGACGTCGACGACGAGAGCTTAGCAGCGGCGGTGCCGCGTTTACGCGGATGACCTGACACGTAGCTCGTCTAATCAGTTGACGTAACGCCCTAATCCGGTGGACAAATTAATCAGGGTACGTATCGTCCTCGCCTGGCGTGCTAGTTCCTGGCGTCAGAAAGATGGCGTTCGTCACCCGGCTTATCCTAGCGCGCGTGACAAAGGACGAACGACGGAGACAACGACCAGAGGAAAGCCGTTGGTCGGTTGAGCAACGTCAGAAATTCTGCGATCGATGATTGGAGGTCATGTCATGTCATGTCAAACACAGATAATGTCTCGCCGCTGCAGTAGAGATTGGGGATCGACAGGATATTTTGTTTCCCTTGTCAGCCTAATCATACAGATAATGATTGAATGGCTTAAGCAGCTGCAGATGAATAAACTGGATTAGAGACAACGGAACAAGAACTGGTCCATGACAATACATCACCACCAGGCCGAACAGATCACTCGACCACGTCCCCAAAGCCCACTGTCAAAAGGCAACTCAAGGCCCAGAAGAGCCCCTTCACCGTCCCACCAACCCGAACGCGAATCCCGAGGCAAAAACACGGCCTCAAAACACCGTTCGCCGCCCAACTAGGGTTCCCCTCTCCACCCCCTCCTCCTCCCTCCTCCGGCAACCCGGGAGAGCGCGGCGGGACTATCCCCCGCGGCGGCGGCGAAGTCCGCGGCGACCCCACGCGGCGCAGGCGCCATGGCCACCCCGGAGGCGCCCACACGCTACGTTGGGATCGCGCGGGAGTCCGCCGCCTTCCGTCTCATGAAGCAAATGGTACGCGATCCTGTCACGTCCCCGTGCAATTTTTATAGCAGGATGAAACGGAGTTTTGTTGAGATTCTTGAAGGGGGCGGGTTTTGAGTTCAGGGAAATTCAGAAGTAGGGTTGCATAAGTAGAAGTAGCACTTAGAGGTATCTTAGATGAACCATTGAAGTTTAGTCGTTATACGTGTGGTCACGCGTAATAGCTAGCAAAGTGTTTATACTGCCGGGATAGCAAACCTGAAAGCCTAGCCTAGCACTCTAATCCTCTAGAAATTGTCGAGACGGGGGGAGTTTTTTTATTTTACTACAGATGGAGTATTTTATCAGCAGTGCATTCTGTTCTGATGGTGTGATGCATGAAATGAAAATCAATCAAAACCCCGCCTTCTAGTTAAACAGGATGCCTACTTCAATCTGCACTGATTGTATATCAATTTATAACCAGTCTCTTTTACTGATCCTACTTCGATTAATCCTGTTTAAGGGATGGGAAGAAGGTGAAGGCCTTGGCAAAGACAAGCAAGGCATAAAGGGCCATGTTAGGGTGAAAAACAAGCAGGACACACTAGGTGTGCTTTCTTCCTCTCCAGCTCTCTCTGTGTTCTAAAATTTATTTAGTAATAAAGGGACACCTCTTACTGAACAGCATCACAGCAACAGCCGTGTTTGCTGAAGTGTCTCTAATTTGTATGCAGGTGTTGGTGTAGACAATCCTCGTGACAAATGGGTATATGACACCACCCAATTTGACAACATATTGAAGAAACTGAAAGTGGTACAACATATACGAAATGTTACTTGGGCTGCTCTGATTGAATTTAAACTTATGATTTCTAATTATTTTCTCTCGTGTTTTAACTGTTATTGGTCACTGTTTGACTCGGCAAAAGCAGCAAGTAGCTACTCCTATTCAGGAAGGTATAAATTGCAAAACCTTTTTGTATTGTTTTTTTTATGTTTTGTTAGAGACACTCCTCATATATATATTTTTGTTTGCAGAAGTTGAGGCTGAAAATGATTCACCTGATAACAGTCCCAAGAAAGAAGACAAACCAGCAAAGGAAGAAGTTACTAAAGTTACTCGTCCTCAAGGAAGGTTGGTTTAACCCATGTTTTGAACTTTTTGCTTCTTCATTTTTTTCTTTATTAGTTTACATGGCAACCGTCTTTCAGATACAAGAAAAGGGAGAGGGGGAAAAGTGTGAGTGGCTATTCAGCAGTAGATCTTCAAGGCATACTTGTGAGTACCTTATTTTTATTTGCGGCTGTTTTTTTCTTGTATAATATGGTTACTGTTACTGTCTATGAGGTTTTGTTTATGAACATATACTGCGTGATGCTGTTTATCTATTCGGTAATTCATTGGCGCTGATATCCAGTATGCTGTATTGAACAGCACATTTGAATAATTTAGACCACAGTTGTCATGAATGTGATGTTTATTGTATAATAACTTTCGTTTTTCAAATGTTACTAAAGCTTAAAGCAACTTATGTTGACACAGGTGCGTAAAAATGAAGATAATTGCCAAGTGGATCAGAAAGTTGAACAAACATGCTTGGATGAATCTGATACCATCATCAGTGAAGATGCAGGTCAGCAATTCACTGTGTGGTTTTCAACTTGCTGTTTTTTTAATGTTAGCTAGAATATGTTGCATGAGTGTTTCAGTGATTGTCCATTATTACTGATCTGAGGCGACATCTACTTTAAGTATGTTAGCTATTATGTGTAAGTTTCTTTTTATGTAATATACTCTCAGTGTTGTCTTTTTGATTAGTAAGAGTGCCACCACATCAGCATCCAAGCCATTGAAGTGCTGCTGAACCCAAACAAAGCACATTTTTGTTGTGCTCTTTTATTTATTTTCGATATTCCATTGGGTGCTATTGTTATTGAGGCTTTTGTAATAGCTTTCCTCAAATCCTTGTTGCTTCAGTATCTCAAGCTGAAGATGTGAACTGGTGGGGGCACAAAAATGGATTTGTATCAGGAGGCTTCCTAGGTGCAACATCACGTAAAAATAAACGAAAAGATTCTGCCAACGTGCGCCAGTCATTTGCGGAGGAAGATCAAGAAAATCTGTACAATCTCGTTCAGGTTGGTGTGCTCTGTACTTGAATATCCCATCCCCTATGTATAACAACAAGCTTGACATTTTCAGAATCTAGATTATCCATTGACAAATAGTACTTGAGATGTAACCTTCCAGGCTATTGAACTACTGCTTAGAGCATTTTGTTCATCGGTTCATTTCAGTCTACCGAGTTTTTGTTTTGACACTTTCACCTGTTTCCCTAATCTAGATGTTGATTTATATTGATACATGTATGATTATGACATTTCATATTGACGGAAATATGTCCATTTTTTACAAGTTGTATGTGTAATTTTGGTGCAGGATAATGCCACCTCAGGGAAGCAGGGTCTTGGCATCAAGAGCCTGCCAATGAAAGTTGCTGGCCAGCGTTGGAAGGGAAACAAAACTTCATTTGGTGACAGTGATGAAGAAAATTCAGACCAGTCTGATGAATATTCAGAAATTGAAGATAATGACGATGAAAAACAACCTATCAATAATGTTGAATCGGTTGACATTGTGGAAAACACAGAACAAGAAATGAATGTGGATGTTAGATCCAAAATCAAAGTAAAGAAACTTTGCAAAATAATACTTCGTCAGGTACAGCCTTCCCTGCGTGAGAACTTTGTGTGCTTTTCTCTGTGTATAACGTTTACTGATTCTTGTTCTTTCCAGATGCCATCCCAGTCAATGAAATTGAAAGATCTTAAGGTAGCTGTTGAAGAACATTCAAATTCTGTATTCTGCAGCTTCTCTTGTAGACGTGAAGCTCTGTTGTTTCTTAAGAAGAAGGTATGAGCCTTGTCTGAACTGTTTTTGTAAACTATGGAAGAGCGCAAACAATACCTATATTGGATTTTCTCTTGAACGACAAGTTGCATGATGTGTTAGGAGCTTAGGAGTTCCCATGGTATGGCTGCTAACTAGTCATTTCTGTTTCACCTCTCATTGTGTTCTGCAGCTTCAAGGAAGCAGGAAATTCAATGTGGAAGGCAAGAAAGTACATCTTGTGTCGTAAAGGCAAAATGCAAAGCCGACAAGTACCTCTGCTGAGTCTACCGTAAGAGTGGATGCTGCTTCAGAGGTCTGTAACAGATGTAGGGGTGCATTGAGCTCTGGCTTCCACGCATTGTGGGGCACATTTAGCTCCGTAGTATAGATATGAACACCCTTCTGCGGATGCGGAGGTTGAAATTTTGCGAAAAATTGTTTGTGGGGAAGAGTTGCTAATCTATATGACTTGCAACATTTTATGTACCTGTAGCTGTTCTTGTCGTGCGTGAAGCGTTTAAAACTGTTAATTGAACATTGTTGTGCTATGTATACTGTTCTGCCCGCTAGTTGCTCCACAGTCCACTCGACATGTTGCATTATCGACAGCCTGCCTGTTTCCATTTGTTTTACAAACCTGTTTCTTGTTACAATAATAAAAAAAATCCATCTGAATTTATTTTGCCAGGTCATGACTAATTAAAACCTACGAGGCATCTGAACTCCATATTACATTTGATTCACAAGCGCCAATAGAGTTTAGCACATCAAATATACAACTCCATCTGTTTTGAAATAAAACTAAATTAACTGTTTCAAACGTCATTTATTTCAAAACATAGAAAATACTTTTGGTAGCGTTTGGTTTGGAGATAAGTTGGAATGCATGGGTCCATCTCTGCTTTTAAACATGTGATGATTCTATTTTTTGTTTGTATGAAGTGATGAGATGATATCTATTTTTTATTTGATTGGAGGGATTGAATGAAATGGGAATTGACGGTATCTCCTACTCTGTTAACTCTGTCAACTACTTCTCACTCCGCGATTTTATCGAACACCTTGTGTGTTTGGTCTCAATCTCCGTTTCTCTCTCTCCTCACCAGAGATGCTGCTTCAAAATTAATCCACTATGTACGGAGGCATTGGCGGATGACAGGGCCCGACACCCAAACGCCGATGGCGGGCCGCACAGGCTTCTTCTTTGGTCGCGCATGGGCTCCCGCATGCGGGTCGCCCTAACCTTTCAAAGCACAACTAGGAGGAGGCCAAGCGCGTGATGGTGCGGTGCCTTAAGATCGACGAAGAGTCGCTTCGAGGCGGCTCCTCAACGTTGGACGAGATTGAAAGTCCCGTATTCCTCGTGTGCCGCATCATAGAAAAGTCGCTGCACTCGTACCTCGCCTTCAACGACGCTGAGGAATTCGCCCGTGAACAGGTGATTATCCATTCGCCGTCCGCCGTGGGTTGGCGCAGGGACGCCGCAATGCTGGCCGCGTCCGCATAGGCACGAGCAGAACAAAGGCGAAAGTTCACAACTTAGAAGTGAGATGTATGGTTCCGCTCGATTTTTTTTATCGATCCCTTCGGATTTTGAGAGGTATACTCTTTTCAACAATACAAACACTATTGAAAAGTGGATTCATCTCATCCCGTACCACTTAGTTTCGCGAAACAAACACTACATACCACGTGGTTATTGATAAATGCTTCGTCCAGCAAATGACGTACTCTCTCTTGATCTTTTTATTTGTTATCAATTAGTTTCAAATGGAATAACCGGTCATAAATAAATAGATCCGGAAGGAGCAGTAATTACAGAAGCCATGGGCCACTCCGCAGTGCTTCGTTCCCTCGAGTCAAGTCGTGGATAAACAGCAAGCGAAGCGAAGCGAAGCCATGGCCGTTCCAGTTACGCCGAGGCCGCCGCTGATCCTGCCGCGTGCCTCCTCGCACGCCCACTCTCAGTCCAGCGCCTTCGGCCCCATCTCCGCCTCCAGCCGCCGCCGCGGCGATTTCGTCTTCGTCGTCAACCCCTCCGGTACGCTCCCGCATCCGCCAGGTCCTCCCGACCACCTCCCCCACTTAACGGATTTTACCGGTGCAGGCGCTAATGGCCGCACGGGCAAGCAGTGGAAGCAGCTGCTCCCCCACCTCCGCACCCGCCTCGCGGAGCAGTGCAACGTGAGCCGTCGTCGTATTGATCCCAGATCGTTAGATGTTAAATACCACTCGAGAAATCGCGATTGACATCTGAAACCGGATTCGATTCCAGATCCGGAGCTAATTCGTTGGCCCCACTGAATGTTTTCATTTCTTCGTGTTGACTGATCAGATTTGCGAGTGCATCACTTCAGGCCCGAGCGACGCTATTGATGTCACACGGAAGGTGTGTGCGCGTGTACTTTAAAACTAATCCCCGCTTTTGTTCTATAGAAATCACTAATAACCTTATATTTGGTGTAGGCTATAGAAGATGGGGCTGATGCCATCGTTGCTGTTGGTGGCGATGGGACGCTTCATGAGGTAGTTTTGTGTGTGTGGACTCTTGGTGCAACATATTATAAACCGTTTGAAATTTCCAGCAGTTGATATTGGACCGCAAAATGTAATACATTGTTGTACGGAATTTTGAGGATGCAGGTGGTGAATGGCTTCTTTTCGAAAGGAAATCCAGTTCGCGCCCTTGATCGGGGGCCTGACCATTCTGCAGCTCTTGGTGTGAGTGCACTGATTTTATAAATAATATACCACACTTTTAGATTTTTTATACTTTACTATTGTATTGTTCAGCAATCTTTGTTTTATGCCCTGGGGTTTGTTCAGTAGTTAAAAGCCTTGTTGTTCTCTGACAGCTCATTCCACTAGGAACTGGCTCAGACTTTGCTCGGACTTTTGGCTGGTATTTTTGCTTTATTGGCTGCATGATCTGTACATAATATTGTTTTTGACTACCTATGTTTCCTTTAGTAATAATGATATTTTTTTGTTAAACCAGGACAAATGATCCTCATGATGCGGTTGATCGAATTGTGAGAGGTTTCTTCCTTGATGTTTCTCCTTCCACTGTGTTTGAAGTGTTACCTATGTCTTTGATGTGGATGGATGAATAATGGTGATTCTGCCCCTGTTACCAAGCAAACTGCATGATATGCGGTCAACATAATAAAGCGATTTAGTATTCTGTGTTTTATATTGCTTCTTGCTGCATTCATGGTTTAATAATTAATATAAATGATGAAATTATCCCAATCAAACGTAGATATCATCTAACATTTCTGCTCCCATGTCCATCTTTTCATGACATTCATGGGAGATTTATATGAACTGATGCTTTCTTACTTCGTGGGCTGATAATCTCTTCACCTGATACTATAAATGAATCCGTTTTGCAGGAATAAAATCAAAATTAGACATAGGCATGATGGAAGGTCCAAATAGAGACCCACACTTCTTTGTTAATGTTGCTGATATCCATCTGTAAGTAAAAATTGCTATTTGAATTGTGAACTTTAATGGATGAATTGACGAAAAGAAATATATGATGTATCTGCAGGAGTGCTAAGGCAGGCTATTTTGCTTCTATGTACAAGAAATTTGGCAACTTGTGCTATGTATTTGGAGCTCTAAGAGGCTTCTGGGGACATAATAATCGAGATCTGAGAATAAAGGTTAGCTTTGATCCAGGGCGCTTTTGGAAGTGGAGTTGCATAATTAAAAGCTTTCTTTGTCCACTTTAATTCCACTTCACAGCAATCACACATGAATATATGATAGGTGAATGGTGGAGAATGGAAAACAGTCCATAACACCACCGCTCTGTGCATAGGAAATGCCAAATACTTTGGCGGTGGTATGAAGATAACTCCAACAGCTGATCCCTTTAGTGGGAGCCTTGAGGTAACTATAATGCTCATTTGTCAAACAAATTTTAGTAAATGTTAAGACATTGCATAATTAGCTTTTTTTGTATGGTACAATATAGGTTGTTATTCTTCAAGATTTCAAATGGTACGACTTTCTTCTTAAGCTACACAGACTTTATGGAGGGACACATCTCTCAGTGAATGGTGTGTCATCGATAAGGTAGACACAAACCTTGAACTCATATTAAAGGTTCTTTTCTGTGCTAAAATAAGCATTGTGAGAATACCAATCATGAAACGATTCTATGTCTTCCCTAAAACTGTATGGAATAATGCTTTAGCTGTTATGATGTGGCTTCCATTAAGCTTTTTCCTTGATTGAAGAGGCATAAAGTGTTACTGCATATAGCTTATTCATTTTTGTTCTCCGAAGTCCCAAGGAAGGTAGTGGAACAGTTTTCACTTAAGAGGTCCCAGCTAGTAATCTAAAACTGCAGATTTCTGTTTATCTTGTTTATGAAATGCTGGGTCAAGGGTGACAATGCAATCTTGTTTAGTCTAGTGGTCTGAATTTGGCATAGGTTGCAACATATATTGGTCAGATCATCTGAGAAAACACTTTTTTTTTTTTTTGTGGGTGTGTTGATGAGACAATGAGGACAAGTTGAAGCTCTGTTGGTAGCACTCATTGGTAGCTTTTGTTAGAATATGTGGTGGAGGTCCATATTGTTGAGGGAACTTTAGTTGAAGCTCTATCACTTTCTTTAAACTGTGCTGCTAGAGGGTCGAAGCGTTCACCAAGTAATGTCCACTACTAGGGGGCTGTTCTATTCTTCTTGGTAGCTATTGGTCACCTTTTTGTCTGAGTGATATTATTGTTTCTGCAGAGTTGAGTCAATTGAAGTAGCGCAGGTGATGGCTGGTGGTGACATTTTTGTGCAATCTGATGGGGAGCATTTCGGCTTTCTGCCAACCAAATTTTCAGTTCTTCCTGGTGCAATTAATTTCTTCTGCTAGATAGCGATGCTCCTTCTTGCTGCTAGTGCTATGCTAGCAGAGGATATATGATTCTCGGTCGATTCAGTCGGGATACGCAGGATAGCCCATAACGGCTTGATTGGGTCGCACTGTTTGGATATGACGTGACAGTGCAATCGCTCCTTCAACTTCGAGCGGCACATGTACACGACTTTTGCCATTCTGTACATTGCTGGAACCGCTGTGTGGTAGACCAGCCGTAAAAATTCGGTGGCCACAGGTGTACGTGTGTATCTAACTGTCAATTTATCTTGTCGGCAATGTAATTTTAACTGCGACTTTGAGGTCTACCATGTGGCAATAATACTTTATGACTTCTGCTCAGCACCAGGGGAGACATGTTTAGCTGTAGCTTCGAGTGTCAAGTTTATGCATTCCCAACTTGCTATGTTAAGTACGTACAGTAGTTCTTTATTTTTAGGTGTACTAGTTTGTTGTTTGTTCTTGCCTGCCTTGTAGCTGGTGCTTACCTTGTAACTTGTGCGTCTTGTTTTGTACTATATGGAATGTCGAGTACTCAGTATTATTTAGCGCTGACTTGTTCCGATTTCCCATCCCTTGTTTGCTGTGACATGATTCCCTGTCAGAATATTTGCTGATTATTCGTGTCATACGCAAGGGATAATTTCTGTTGCTGCGAAAATGAATCACTCACCGGCAGAAAAAGTTGCCGACCCCCTGATGCCATGTTACCACGTTTTAATCTCCTTTAGCCTTTTTGGGTTTGACCTCACTTTATTCTCGTTAGTTACCTCATGAGTTATCCAGTCGTCTGACCACAGCGACCGCGTCAGACCGAGCAGTTGCCACGGCCAGCTGTCCCCGCACGGGCTTGAGCTGTGTTAGAATAAAATTAGAGAGACAATGAACACTTGTGAATAATTCTAACTGCTTCTTTATTCATTCTTTCAATTGCTTTTATACATGTTGAATGGACGGGCATGTCCTATGGCGAGAGGATGCAAGGAGGAATGGCCACGACCGTTGGGAGGGGACGTGACCGTCGGCATGTTCGGTTGAACATTCGGTTCTCAACACTCCCCCTTGAGCAATCGAACTCCGCGGTAGATGATGTAAGTCTTCGAAAAACCCAGTGGGAAAAATCGAAGATTAAAATATTTATATAGTCAATGTTGTGTAAAAACTCCTTAAACTTTTATAGAACAGGAGAAAAACACAACATAATATGTCATCATTGTTTTCAAATAAAAACCCCGGTAGGGAAAATTTGAAAACAGACATTTCTTGCATTCTCATTGCCTCATTAAAACTTATTGTGAGAAAACTTATAAGCAAAACTCACATAAGAAAAAGAGTACAACTTGATGCTTATATTCAGGTTGCTTTTGTTGAAGCTCCCCCTAAACCTTACAAATCTCTAAGTCTACGCATACCAATACTCGTAACACATTTAGAGAATGTAGAGTATGGTAGGGACTTAGTAAACAAATCAGCTAAATTATCACATGACTTAGTTTGTTGAAGATCTATTTCTCCATTTACTTGAAGTTCATGTGGATAAAATAGTTTAGGAGCTATGTGTTTAGTAACATTAGTTTTCACATAACCTGATTGCATCTGAGCAATGCAAGCTGCATTATCTTCATAGATAATAGTTGGTGAGTCAATGGGCCCAATGCCACTTGATATTTGGATATGATTAATCACTCTACGTAGCCAAGCACATTCACGTGCGGCTTCATATAATGCTATGATTTCAGAGTGATTAGAGGACGTAGCAATTAGAGTCTGTTTAGAAGACTTCCAAGAAATTGCCGTCTGTCCGTGTAGGAACACGAAACCAGTTTGTGATCTACCGTTGTGTGGATCACTTAAATAACCTGCATCGGCATAGCCGATGAGGTTTAGATCTTGTTTCTTTGGAAAGAAAAGTCCAAGATCTTGTGTACCTTGAAGGTACCTTAATACATTCTTTACTCCATTCCAATGTCTCATTGTAGGAGCATTACTATATCTTGCTAATAAGTTAACTGCGAAAGCAATATCGGGTCTTGTATTATTTGCAAGATACATAAGTGCACCAATGGCACTAAGGTATGGGTATTCAGAACCCAACACCTCTTCTCCTTCTTGGCATGGCCGAAATGGATCTGTATCCCTTTCTAAGCCTCTTACTACCATAGGAGTTTTTGATGGATATGCTTTGTTCATATTGAATTTCTCCAATACTTTTTGAACATAAGCAGATTGGTGTACGAGAATGCCCGTTTGAAGGTGCTGAAGTTGTAAACCCAAGCAAAATTTAGTTTTACCTAAGTCCTTCATCTCGAACTCTCTTTTAAGATGATTTTGTGCCTCTTTAATGTCATTCTCAGTGCCAATGATATTTAAATCATCAACATACACTGAAATTATACAAAAACCAGTTGAGGATCTTCGAATGAAGACACAAGGGCAATCATCATTAGTTGAGTAGCCTTTGTTTAAAAGGAACTCCTTCAGTCGGTTATACCACATCCTTCCAGACTGTTTCAAGCCATATAATGACTTGTTGAGTTTAACACAAAACATGTTGCGATTTACTTTTCCATTCGGTATGGGTATCCCATCGGGAACCTTCATATAAATATCCGAATCTAGTGACCCATATAAATATGCAGTCACGACATCCATCAACTGCAAAGATAGACGTTTTTGTGTTGCCAGAGATATCAAGTATCGAAAAGTTATTCCATTCATAACAGGAGAATATGTTTCATTAAAATCAATGTCGGGTCTCTGCGTGAACCCTTGTGCAACTAGCCTTGCCTTGTATCTCACAACCTCATTGTTTTCATTTCGTTTTCGAACGAAAACCCATTTGAACCCAACAGGATAGGTTCGAGGAGGAGTAGGTATTACATTTCCGAATACCTCTCTCTTTTTAAGTGAGTCAAGTTCTGCCTTGATTGCTTCTTTCCATTTGATCCAGTCCGAGCGTTGTTTACACTCTGCCATGGTCTTAGGATCAGGATCTTGGAGAAGATCAGCTATCATGGTTGAAAAGCATGAGTTGACAACCGTTGTATTACGGTCAAGTAATTCTCCAGAACTAGTATAATTGATGGAAATTTCTTTTATCCCCTGTAATTCTTCATGACTTCCCAACATAGAAGAATCAGGGTTTTCCGATTGTCTAGCCTGCTCTATAGTGCGCACATGAGGGCTAGATAAAGGATTTAAAATATTCCTTTGATTTAAGTCAACGTTTTGTTGACTCGCATTTACTTTCCTCGAGGATGGTCTAGTCTTTGGACGCTTGCTTGAAGCATCTTTTTCCTTACTTGCTCTCCCCCTTTTCGGAGGTTGAGTGGTTTTAGATGGTACCTCCACTCGGCAAGGTGCATTTATTGCAGGATTCAAAGACTTTATGACATTATTATAGTCAGTAAATGCATCTGGCAGGTTACTAGCAAGTTGCTGTAACTCTATAATTTTCTGAACTTGAAGTTCAGTTTCTTTTGTACGTGGATCAACATTTGGGATGGACTTGTCATCCCAATTTATTTCTCGGCGGTCATTGATAAATTTATTATCTCCCCCTAAAGCCGGGAAATGATCCTCATTAAAAATACAATCAGCGAACCGGGCTGTGAATAAATCTCCTGTTAAAGGCTCCAGGTATTTAATAATAGACGGGGATTGATATCCCACGTATATTCCTAATTTCCTGTGAGGGCCCATAGAAGTTCGCTTAGGTGGTGAAATTGGTGTGTATACCGCACAACCAAATTTCCGCAGATGGGAGATATTAGGTTGATCTCCACGTACAAGTTGTAAAGGGGAGGTGGTATGATATGCAGTTGGTCTTAATTGTAGAAGATCAGCAGCATGTAAAACTGCATGACCCCAACAAGATGTTGGTAAATTGCATCCTTGTAATAATGGCCTAGCTATGAGTTTAACCCTCTTTATTAAAGATTCTGCTAAACCATTTTGTGTATGAACATATGGAACAGAATGCTGTACTTCAATTCCTTGAGCCATACAATAATCATTAAAGGCTCGAGATGAGAATTCAGCAGCATTGTCCATACGGATACTTTTAATCCTATATTCAGGATAATTTGCTTTCAACCTTATGACTTGTATCATAAATTTGGCAAAAGCATGGTTACGTGTAGATAATAAACACACGTGTGACCATCTAGTAGATGCGTCAATTAAAACCATGAAGTATCTAAATGGACCACACATTGGTTGTATGGGTCCACATATATCTCCTTGAATTCTTTCAAGGAATTTTAAAGGTTCAGCATGGATCTTAAGCGGAGAAGGCCGCAAGATCAACTTGCCCATAGCACATGAAGTACACATAAAATCATTAGATTTTGGGAATTTACTATTCTTTAAATCATGGCCGGTGCAATTTCCAATAATTTTCCGCATCATCCCTATTCCGGGGTGGCCTAGACGTGAATGCCAGGTCTTAAATGTATCAACATTCTGGAAAATCACCTTGTATGCAACATGAGGTACGGGTTTTATGTACGTGAAGTACAGTCCAGATGGAGTAGAAGGAATTCTTTCTAGAACTTCTTGGCCATATTCGGAAGATTTGGAAATAAGAAGAAATTCTTCTTTATTTTCTTCATGAGTATGTATATGTAACCCATTTTTCCGAATATCTCTAAAACTTATGAGAGTGCGTGTAGAATCGGGATACAATAAAGCATCCTCAATCATCACTTGTGTCCCATTAGGGAGAGTAATAGTGGCTTGTCCAGAGCCAACTATTGTCGCATCGCGTCCTGCGATGGTCAAAACATTTCCCGACCTTCTAGTTAGGGTCTGAAAATATTTTGTATCCCTAAGTATAGAGTTTGTGGTGCAACTATCCACAAGGCACATTTCTTCTTCCATCTTAAGTTTCCCGTAAAATCGTTGTTCTTGATTCTCTCTTTTGCTCTTAGAGACAAAGTGCTTGATAACGTGTTAGAATAAAATTAGAGAGACAATGAACACTTGTGAATAATTCTAACTGCTTCTTTATTCATTCTTTCAATTGCTTTTATACATGTTGAATGGACGGGCATGTCCTATGGCGAGAGGATGCAAGGAGGAATGGCCACGACCGTTGGGAGGGGACGTGACCGTCGGCATGTTCGGTTGAACATTCGGTTCTCAACAAGCTGCGCGTCGTCGACCCTGTCCATCGCATCAGGCCAACTCATCACGGGAACGTGTTTAGATAGCGCAAATGCTTCGATCCAACGAGATGCGTCATTTAATGTTGGTTCACTGTCCGCCTACCTGTATTTTGCGTTTAGACTGCCACGGTGGTGCTGTGAGCACCGATCCCAGCCCTTGATAACTTGCTTACAGCTTAAGCAATTTCGCCGGCATCAGCAGCACTAGTCCCCGAGGCTCCATTTGTTGTGTTCCTGAATCCTGAGTGAGCTGTGGGTGCATGTTTATGCGCTTGATGGCCGTATTCAGGTTTTCTTGGAGCCGTCTGGTTTAAGATGCCTGAACCCATCCCATGTCAGCATGAATCAATGATGACACACAATAAATTAAGCAGCCTATTATTAATAGCAAAGCTGGGACGATAACATATCCAAATTAAGCAGCCCATTATTAACAGCAAAGATGGAATGATAGCTGCTAAAGTGTAATTAGCTAATCAGTGCCGGGACCTTTTTTCAAAGCAGCAAAGCACAATCTAGCTCTTCGTGAAACTGAAGCAGCAGCAACAGATCTTTCATAGACCATAGGATATAATTCTTTCTTTTCTGGATAGATCAAATTCCAGTGGCGCTCGCACTGAATGACCACGCATGCAGATCCGTTCACCGCACTTCCCTCTCAGCAGCCCTCTGTCACTCGGTGGGGCCTAGCTGTCAGAGTTAGCTCGCCGATAAAGCAACCCGAGCTGTAACGGCCACCGCAGAACCAGCACACTACCCCACACCCCCAGAAAAATACTACACATACCAATCAAAGCCTCCCTCAATACGCTCCCTTCCTTCGCCTTCATCCGCCTCGCAGCTTCACCGCCATCTCGTCTGTGTCAAGTCGCATGCATATGTAAGCACTAAGCAGCAGGCAAGAATCCAAAGCGAAAGGCATCTATCTCCCTGTTTCATCAGCTTCGGCAGCGATGGCGGCCCGGAGGAGACTGCTGGCCGAGGCGTCGCCGGGGGAGCATCAGAAGCGGGGGGCGCCGTCGCCCGATTGGAGCGAGGGGTACCTCAACGGGTGGCTGTCGCAGCCCACGGGGGTGTTCGGGCTGCGCCTCTGGGTGCTCATCGGCATCGCCGTCGGCGCCGCCATCGTGCTCGTGCTCCTCATCATCTTCGCCTGCCTCTCCCGCCGCCACCGCCGCCGCCGCCGCGAGGACCTCGCCGCCAGTCTCTACCCCTCCCAGACCAAGATGCTGAAGCAGCACATGCAGCAGCCCACACCGACCAAGGACATCCAGGAAATAGTCCGCCGCCAGCAGCAGCAGACGCCGCCACCGGCCGAGCGGCCCGCGGTGCAGCTCGCCAAAGCAGAGCCGCCGCCACCGCCGCCTCCGCAGCAGCAGCAGCAGAGGGCGCAGGCGCCGGTTGTACCGACGTTACCCACGCGGAAGACGCCGAGCAGCGGCATGTCGGCCACGACGAGCGGGGGGAGCGAGCGGGGCTTAGGCACGCCGAGGGGCTCCGGGAGCGCCTCCGCGGGGCCGGAGGTCTCGCACCTCGGGTGGGGCCACTGGTTCACGCTCCGGGAGCTGGAGGAGGCAACGGACGGGCTCGCCGAGGAGAATGTGATCGGGGAGGGCGGCTACGGGATCGTATACCGGGGAACGTTGCAGAACTCCACCACGATTGCCGTCAAGAACCTGCTCAATAACAGGTACTCCCTTGGTTGATTCTTTCTCGGAAAATCCCTGCATACTTCGGTCACTTGGTTGATCTGCAAAAATTGAATCGGCCAGGAATGTGTTATCCTTTGATGCGTGTTGGTTCGAACTTCCATTTCGTCCTCATATGGTTGTGAGTGGGTTGATTTACGATTTAAAAACCTGTTCGACAATAGAGTTATTGTTTGCATTTTTTTCGCTCTTTCTTTTGATCCCATACTTGCTACGCGTTCGAGTGTCTGTGATTTGCTTTCTTCTCAAGACTCAGCGAGAATCCTTCGCTGACGAACCATTTGGTTTGTGGGGCTCAAGAAATTTCAAATTACCGTAATCATGACCTCTGTTTTTCTGCGTCCATGTCCATTTCGATTCTTCTCGATTTCTGTGATACAATTTAAATCGTGCACAGCTTTCCAGGACTGGATTGTCGTTTCATTTCCCTCCTCATTTCATTCGGCTACGTGATTAATAAATCTCTAATTTCCCATGCTTCACCAGGGGCCAGGCTGAGAAGGAGTTCAAGGTGGAGGTCGAAACAATCGGTCGTGTTCGGCACAAGAATCTCGTGAGGTTGCTTGGCTACTGCGTTGAGGGCGCTTATAGGTACAACTACCGTGCAATCTGTTTGTCATTTTCTGCACCTAGTATTCCTCAGGTTTTTTATTAGCTTTGATTCCTTTCGCTATTATTGCTTAGCAGGATGCTTGTGTACGAGTATGTGGACAATGGTAACCTTGATCAGTGGCTTCATGGTGATGTTGGGGAAGTGAGCCCACTAACCTGGGACATCAGGATGAACATTATTCTCGCAACCGCTAAAGGGTAATGCTTCCTTTTGGTGCTTTTACCAGTTTCAGCGTATTGACGTATTTGTGGAAACTTAGACTTTCTTCAGTCACTAGTTTAGCATATACTATATGCTATACTGATCAACGTGTGCTGACTGGAATTAAGATCATGAGCAAATATATGCCAGGCCATTTAGATTTTAGAAGGTTTCACGCATTAGCTGCCTTGATCAGTTTTGTTCAGTTATGGGACATGCGTCTAGTTAAGGTGACATGTGCTATCGCCATCGATGGAACTCGGGTGCTTCGCTAGCCAGTCTGTTAGGACCTGTTACTTGGCATGTAAACATTCCGATTTCAGAAGTTAGAGAAAGGGGCAGATGAACAAAAATCTTCTCTTTTTGGTTTTTGTATCATCTGACCTGTTTCATTATGGTCCTGAAAACGGTTCGAATTTCTAATCATTCAAGCAGAAGAAAAAAAGCTGTAGAATTCCTCAGACACCGCATGTGCTTACCTTTATTGGTTCTTTGTTTCTTACACCCTGTTGCCAGCTTGCTTTACTTTAATCAGAGAACAAGGGTGGTTGTGATTTGCTCATAAGCAATGTTGCATCATTTTGAAAACGTAGATTCTGTTTACTGCTCAAAATCCAAACTCAAGCATCATGTGCTTTAGCAAGCATCTTTGCCTGGAACTGGAAGCAATACTGTCTTTGCTTAAACAGCCTACTCAGCTCTTCTAACAGATGTGTATGATTGCGAGATATCTGAAAACTGACATCCAACTTCTACATCCCCAGGCTGGCCTATCTTCATGAGGGGCTGGAACCGAAGGTTGTCCACCGTGACATCAAATCTAGCAACATTCTTCTTGACCAGCAATGGAATGCTAAAGTATCAGATTTTGGGCTCGCAAAGCTATTGTGTTCAGAGAGAAGTTATGTCACAACCCGTGTTATGGGAACCTTCGGGTTAGTAGTTAAGAGTCCATCCTACATAGAGCTACTCAATTCACTATGCATTGAGCTCGATTTTTTCATTACTGAACTATTGCTACTGTTGCAGCTACGTGGCTCCGGAGTACGCCAGCACTGGAATGTTAACTGAGAGGAGTGATGTTTATAGCTTTGGTGTACTTATAATGGAGATTATCACAGGTAGATCTCCTGTAGATTATACAAGACCACCTGGAGAGGTTAGCTTTTGGCCATCTTTCTCTTGAAATTGAATAATTTAGGTCTGGCGAAGCTGAACTCTGAAATGTCAATTAATTCTTTTTCTTCAGGTGAACTTGGTTGAATGGCTCAAAACCATGGTTGCTGAAAGGAGAACAGAGGACGTAGTTGACCCTAAGCTGGCTGAAAAACCTTCCCCCAAAGCACTGAAACGAACGCTTTTGGTTGCCCTTCGCTGCGTTGATCCTGACGCCAATAAGAGGCCTAAAATGGGACATGTAATTCACATGCTCGAAATGGATGACCTACTATTCCGAGATGTACGTTTGAATCCTTAAACCATTTTGCACTTGTGTTTACTGTACAGTAGTAGTCATGTTGTTAATTACATGATATACACAGGATAAGAAGCCTGGAAGGGATCTTCAGCCTCAGTCATCAGACAGGTATAGCTCCAAGGAGGATGGAAGCTTAAGCAAACGCGAGAATCAACGGTATAGATGATAAATCGGCGCTACTAGACTCGAATATGCGTCTGTGTGGGTTGCCATTAGAGATTAGCAATATTAACTGTGTTTTGTTAAATTCTTTCCCCCATCATTCAATCTCATAACCCCAACTCTTCTTGCTCTTTGTTGATTGTATTATATGTGAGAATCATTCTATGACACTTTATAAGGGCAAACAAGTTACAAGTGTAGCTGGAGTTGTGACTCGAGAAGTAACATGCCCCATCTGATAGCTGCAATTTTAATGGGATTCTACCTAATGCAAGTACGGCTTTGTCCAGTCCAGTGCATCCTGTACCGTTTATTCCTGATTCCAGCCGTCTTGCTGCGTGGAAGAAATGATCCCTTCTTCTTGTACTGTAGCTTGTTATTGATTACTGCTTTGCTGCGCGCACATGATGTCACATGGTGCTGCATCACCACACTTTTACCCCTGCATCCGAGCCTTTGTTTATTGAACATGAGGTCCCCATTGGTTTAACTTTAATACGCAAGTGGCAAGTGCTTTGTTCGCTATACTGCATCTGGTGAGCATTTGGGTCAGGTTCTTGTCGCTTCGCCTTGTCTTGATCTACTCTTCTTTAGTCGGACGAGATTTTGATCAACTTTGAATACTAAGTATTTTTACCGCGCAGCAGCTGTGGATCTGGTGCTTATTAAACCCTGATCACTGGCAACACCGATCGCTGAGAAGCGCCGATGATCCAACTCTCACGTGATCCAATCCACCAGAACACTGCACAGTTTCCTTGTGTGTGCTGCCTCGTGAAGTACGTAACTTGTCATGCTACAGTAGTTTTCGGGCGTCTGACCGTCGCGTCTCCAGTTCAATTGGTAGCAGCAGAGAAGTCTGTTTCGTCTTCAACGGCTAGCTCGGAACTTCTAGACTACTGTACATAAACGTCCAGAGACATTCTCGCGGTGAATATAAAAAGGACACGTTATGGATGATGAGTCCAAAAGAACCAAGGGGGCCTGAATCGAGAGCAGAGAAGACGAAACACGTCGTGGAGGTGGAGCTGCTCGGCTGGACAGCTGCAAAATTCGCAAGGCGGCCCCAGAAAATTGTAAGTAACATAAAGTCTCACGTGACTGTCATTGCCCACTCATGAGCTCCAAACCAAGCAAAGCGTGAGCCGTCGACAGCACAGTACACGCAGTCGACGTCCATGCCACCTACGTCTAGTAGCGACCTGTGGCTGTCCCCGTCCCGTGAACGTATAATGAGCTGTTTTCGAATGCCACCAGCCCTGCGCTGCTCATCTTCCGCGACATCCTGAACGAATCGAACGCAGCGCAGGTCCTCTCGGCTTGTTTGGGCACTCTCACGCGTTGTTTTGATACAGCCAACGACAAGTAAAACAAGCGGTGTCGTGTGCAGCAGATACTAGCTTGCTGGAGAGCAAACGCCGCGCACGCCCGGCTGTCCCGACAGCGACTCGCGGGGGCACGGGCACGCCGGCCTCGTCGAACAGACAAGCCAAGCCAAACCAAACCAAGCCAGCATCGTCTCACGAGACAAGGACGCCGTTCTCACTCGGCCCTCGACGAGAGGGAGAATCGGATACGAAAAGGAAACAAAAGGCGACGCGCGTGACCACGCCTGACCTGTCTGACTTGACACGGAGCACTGGACAGCAGAAGATGGGGATTATTACAGCGGGTGGATCAATGATCACCGCCGTCAGTCAGTCAGTCAGTCAGCCTTTGAAAAGCTGCTGATAAACGCGTATAGGCCTAGCATAGCAGCATGTTCATCGATTCATATTTATGCAGAAAAACGACTGCAATACCGCCGTCTAAAAAATTCCGCACTGAGCTAGTATGCCACTACAGTAACTTAATGTGTGCACGCATGTGACAAGCAAGAGCTTTCGATCAGACTTGAGTGTTGAAGCACACATGTTGCATGACATCGAGTCGACAGACGCAGTCATGGAGAGGAGAGAATACAGGCTGTGGTTTACCAACTTCTGGAAGAATTTGACTAGCTTCCTCTCGGCAGTTTGTTGCTGTTCTCCGGAGCACGATTGACTGGAGCACGGATTTTTTTATACAAGTGCCCCAGACAAATTAAATAAAAATGAAGGATATGAACTCTTATAAGTAATGTTCTATAGTTTATTAGTAACCTAGAACATTTAGACATGGTATTTAATAAAGTTTATTAGTAACCAGAAGTTTGTGGCTGAAGTCCAAAGTATAACTCAGGGTTAAGTATCCTTCAAATGATCTAATTCTTGAAAAAATCATGAATAATTTCTCCTAACAAAAACACCACTGACCTCAGAAAAAGGCACCTAATGTGACAAACGCCTTTTTTCTTTGTACCTTTTGCTCCTTAAAAGAATAGTGCGTCCCTTCTTTGATTTTTTTAATCAGTGGCTGAGCAGCACATAATCATGCTATAACCGACAACATGTGGAGGACTAGCTAGGCCGAAAAAAAAAAGACTGAACGCAAAAATGGCATATCGTAATTTTGCCTGGCCTGGTAAAACGTTTAGGTCCTGAGAAGATACTCCATCAATTAGTCCATGTATGTTACAAAGATTCGCGAACCAGGGAGTTGAAGGAAAAATCTAATAAGTGGGGTAATCAGGCTACTATCAAGTGGTCAACTGATCTAATTTACTCCTCTCAAGGTCTAGTTGTAGCACTCAACATGGATGGCATTGTCAGCTGGAAGGCTCCAGTGGTCCAACCTTACTGGAATGAATGTGTTTAACTAGCCTTTTGGTCCATTTTGAACACCATCATCTCTACCACTACGTACCCAACCATTTCTTCCTCTTACTCATCATGCTCCAAGATTAAAATTCTCTTGAGAAGGGTAAGTGCATAAATCAGTGCAACGGTTATGAGAGACTTTCATGGCGGAACAAAAGACAGACCAACATAGGCATTAGCATTACATGTGTAAGCTACGTACATTGACATATCAGGAGCGAGGGGCATGCAGTGCTGACTGACCGAGGGCTGCGAGTCGGGGTCTGCTGGGACGAGCTGGCTGAAGTTGTGAGGGTTGCAGGACGGGCACCCGCCGAGAGCGAGAGGGCTCCCCAAGTCCCCATCTTCGGCGCCGGCGGCGGACTGAAACCCTCATTTTGGGGAGGAAGATGGCTGCTGGCTAGAAGCCTAGAACTTTCGAGTCAGCAAGTGGGCCTCTATTAATGGGCTGGCCCGTGATGTAAACGAGGAGTCGCGATCTGGTCCAATGCCATCCTAAAATCACGGACCGGCCCAGCCCAGTAAATTTCCTGCGTGGTAGCATAGCATGAGTGCATGACGAGGCCTGCAGCTAGCAAGTAGGAGTAGCATGGCGAGGCGAGGTTGAGGGAGACTCTCAGGTCAAGGTCTACGGTTGCAAGTAAACCGAAACCGAAAGATAAGTACGGTTCATGAACTACTCGCATTTCCAGGTAGAGACTAATTCAGCTTAAGGGTCTCCGTCATACGCAGTGACGATGCTCATGCACGTCGTTGGCATCCATCCAGCTACTACTGTATCATGCTGGTGCCGGCCGACCTTTCCATATCTCGTGCCGTGCCGTGCCGTTCTGTCCTGCTGTAAGAGTTGGGGTTTGTCCAAATGGAGCATGTACGTTAACCCCCCATGTTGCGCGTATGCGTACCAGCATGGAAATCCTTTGACACTTGCCTTGTTTAACTTCCCGATTGGTGTAGAATCGTGCAAAGCAACAAGGAGAGATAGAGTAGATCAGGTCTCTTTAATTTCCTTGCTGGCCTGTTATGTAAGCCAATCGGCAATGGCCAGCATCTGCAGCGATTCACGAATCTCGTCATGCCACGAAGCAAAAAAAAAAAAGGCCTGAAGAAATTAAAAGCGCCTCTGTTAACCAGCACTGCATATAAGGTTTGGTGGGACTGATGGTGTGGTGAAATCCATCGGTTACATTACGTACATTATTGGCAACTTTTGCGACGTGCGTAGTTGCGATCGTGCATCGTGTTGACAGGATAATATTTGCACTGGCACCAACCATTATAAAATTGCACCGACGCAACCGTATCGTGTTGACGTACGTGTCTGCCCTTTCCTTTTGCCGCTGGCTGGATTCAGTGGGCTAATCTCCACCTCAAGACAAGCTAATCTTTCTACGTATCACTTCCTCTTCAAATACTTCTAACTTCTTAGTTCATTTTTGAATTAATAAGTGTGAAATATTAAGAGACGGAAAGCTGCAGAAAGAACCCCCATTAGATTTGTGTTTCAACGTGAAATTGCTCGTACACATTGGTTATTTTGACCCTGTTTTTTTCCTTCTTACTCCCTCTATCTCTAAAAGTTTATCACTTTGTAGTTCATTTTTGTAGAGGGAGTATATGTTAATCGGGACTGGATCGATGAGCCGCACAATAGTGATACTGACCGAGTTAGGTAAAGCAACAGAATCATCAGATGCTGATTAAACAAGTAGACGAACTAACCTTTTTCTTACTTCAGTCAATAGATATCTTAAATAAATAATGTCACTAGGGGTAATTGATTTTTCTTAGTATGACTCCAGTAGTACTCCATCGGTCCCTAAATACTTGTGTTTTTATTTTTTTTACTAAAAGACGACAAGTATTTAGAGACGTAGAGAGTACATACTAATAATGTTACTAGGAGTACAAATGAAAAAGGTAAAAGAAAACATGTACAGTCCAGACTTGAGCTCTGGATAGTAGCTGTTCTTTGATTCTTTCCACATCAGCAATATATAGCGTCCCTTTCTGAAGGCGTGCACACATACGAAAAAACAATCCTGAAACGGGCGCCGCCAACATTCTAAGTTCGCGACCCATGAATCAATCAATCATCATCCAGCATCGCCAACAACCGGATGCTCTGCCCCAAAATCCATGCACGTGCACCAGCGAGAAAGAATATGCCGCCTGGCTCCACTGCTGCATCGTCCTCCACCTTGGTTTAAACTCCAGTGGTGTAACAGGAGCAGGAGCTTCGTTTCCGTTTTATGAAACGTGCCAATGGATTCCACGCCAAGTGTGGCAGGTGCTGCAGCATCTCAATGCAACGGAAGCTCGAAGCCACCCGCGGCTAGAGGTGGCCAAATAGGCCGGGCCAAACGGGCCAGCCCGAAGCACGACAAAAATGGCCCGGCACGAGCACGACCCGGCCCGAAAAAATCGGGCCCGGGCCGGCCCGAGGCACGACACGGGCCGTGCCTGGGCCTGGATCTTCGGCCCGTCGGGCTTGTCGGCACGGCCCGATTAGGCACGGCACGGTCGGCCCGCCGGGTGGCCCGGCCCGGCACGGCCCGTTTAGGCCCGAATAATGATTTTCCTGTTATTTTTATTATATTTTTAACTAAAATTGTCTACGGGCCGGCCCGACCCGGCACGGCCCGGTATGGCCCGGCACGACCCGGCACGGTTAAAATGGGCTCGGGCCGTGCCTGGGCCTGGACCCCTGACCAGTGGGCCGGCCCGGCACGGCCCGGTTTTTTCCTGGGCCGTGCCGGGCCCAAGTTTTTTAGGCACGAGCCCGGCCGGGCTCGGGCCGGGTCGGCCCGGCACGGCCCGTTGGCCACCTATACCCGCGGCTTGAATTGAAGCCGGTGCAGCGGCACGGTTGCACTACTAGGTGACCGCCGCCATAAAGCGTGGGAGCCCGACCCCGAGCCGGCGGGTGAGCACGCAGACCGGGCACCCCGCAACCGCCCGAGCCAAGCCAAGCAAACCACCAAACAACGCAACGCAAAGGCGGCAGCAGCAGCGACAGTGCCTCACACGGCACGGCGCCACTTCCCCTTCCCTTCCCTTCCCTTCCCTTCCTCCCTTCCTTCCACCCAGCGACTGCTAGCTCAGCTCAGCTCAAGGCCTCCCCTTCCACCTAGAGAGGAGAGAGAGAGAGGAGAGGGAAGCAGAAGCAGGGAGGAGGAGCGAGCGATGCCGACCCATGAGGCGTGCTGCGGCACCATGTTCTGGGTGTACCTCATGTCCTGCGTGGGGCTCGTCATGTTCGCCGGCCTCATGTCCGGCCTCACCCTCGGCCTCATGTCCCTCAGCCTCGTCGACCTCGAGGTCCTCGCCAAGGCAGGCACACCCAAGGACAAGCTCAACGCCGGTAAATCCTCTCTCTCTCTCTCTCTCTCTCTCTCTCTCTCTCTCTCTCTCTCTCTCTCTCTCTCTCTCTCTCGCCTGATGGGGCCCCGCTCGCTCCTCTAATCTGCGGTCGGAATTATTGTCCCCCCGTGCGCGCGCTTGCAGCCAGGATCCTGCCGGTCGTCAGGAACCAGCACCTGCTGCTCTGCACGCTGCTCATCGGCAACTCGCTTGCCATGGAGGCGCTGCCCATATTCCTCGACACGCTCGTGCCCTCCGTCATCGCCATACTCATCTCCGTCACGCTCATCCTTGCCTTCGGGGAGGTATAACTGATTCCACCCTTAATTAGCTTGCGTGCTCAATTTCATCATCGCCTAGCTTTTCTGCTACATCATCCATCCTTCATTTTTGATGAAAAGCACGTGTTGCCGACGCTTACTTTACTTGAACGACCAATTAATTAAGCTGATTTCGTGGACGCCTCTTCTGCTCGCGCAGATCATGCCGCAAGCCATCTGCACGCGATACGGGCTCAGCGTGGGGGCCATGGCGGCGCCCGTTGTCCGGATTCTGCTCATCGTCTTCTTCCCCGTCGCCTACCCGATCAGTAAGGTCAGCCACTCCCCTCCCGCCGGCCAGCAGCTGATTTTATTCCCCTTGTGTTGCCATGAATTGGAATTAGACCCGGGTTATTATTGGAGCCTTGTGCTTGGTGGGTGTGTGACTGAAATTGGGATGGGACAGCACAGGTGGGCGGCAGCAAGTAGTAGGATACAGATCGATCCCTGGCTGCTCCATTATTTATTTGCTAAACAAAGGGCTTATCGTACCATGCTCGTCTAGTCATCCAAATCACACTGCCTCTTATTTTATACTCCCTCTGTTTCAATATATTTGTCGTTAGGACAACCAACTGCAGTTCAATTTTAGTTGTTTGTTTTGTCTGAAACGATATTTAATAAGGAACGGAGGGAGTAACTTATTACCTTGCAGAATATGACTAATTTGGCACTTACTCAAGACAAGTTCTGCACAATGAGGGGTGCACGACTGTAATATATCATTTCACTGTTGCCATATCTTGTTTGATCCATGTAAGTTTCTCCTTCAGTTACTGGACAAGCTACTCGGAAAGGGCCATTTTGCACTAATGAGGAGAGCTGAACTAAAGACATTAGTCGATATGCACGGCAATGAGGTTGGTATAAACCTCTCTGCAATAAACTTCATTTTGAACTTTAACATTGTCGGATGTTAATTACTCCCTCCAGTTCATTATATGTGATGTCGGCAAGTTAAACTTTGAAATAACTAACATCATATATCAAAACTCAGAGGGAGTATATTCACGCATTCACTGCTTTTAATTTTCTGTTACATGTAGTTTTTTGAATCATTTTTCAATACTACTAGTACCACATTAAAGTTATTTTCCAGAGTTCATGTTTCATTCATTGGATCCTAGATTACTTTTCCATCATATCGCAGCACGTACTATGTCGTAACATGGATGAACATTGAAAAGATTGTGATTGTGCATTCCTATATGCTCTACGTCATCTCTTGTAGCCATGTTCAATTGGCATTCTCAACTTCTAGTCCCTTCAATGACAATTGCAACGCTCCATATTCGAGCTTTTTATACAAAGATACGAACTATAGTTGAACTCTCGATTTTTCTAACTTTGTTGTTAGGCTGGAAAAGGTGGAGAGCTGACTCATGACGAAACCACTATCATTACAGGAGCTTTGGAGTTGACCCAAAAGATTGCAAAAGATGCTATGACTCCTATATCTGAGACATTCTCACTGGACATAAATGCTAAGCTTGACCAGTATGAATCATCGAACTTAGCGTATTTGTGTTGTTCAAATTATATTATGTGACTGATTGTACTATTTTCTCTTCTCTAGGCATACAATGGGTATGATAATGACCAAAGGGCATAGTCGTGTCCCTATATATTCTGAGAGTCCAAGCAATATTATTGGCCTTATATTGGTGAGTAAGCTAACATTCGTCAGCAATTTTCAGTAACACTAGTAGATTCCGTGCTCTTTCCATTGTCTTTATTCCAGAGCGTCCTGAATTTCAATTAAATATACTATTTAATATGACCAAGAGTAAAATATATATTTTTCAGGTTAAAAACTTGATTACTTGCCGAACTGAAGATGAAGTGCCCATTAGACATGTTACCATCAGAAAAATTCCAAGGTATCATCGGAACAGTACTGTAGGGGTAACCATAAGTTCATTTTGATTTGTGCAATCTTATTTTGAGGGGGGTGTAGAGCATTTTTCATTGAATCTTGTGCACTTCATACAAATTTATTGTGGGTAATTTTTTTCTCGTTGGTAATATACATTGAGCGTCTTCTAATGTCACCACTGTTCTGAATATCAGGGTCGCTGATGATCTTCCTCTATATGACATTCTAAATGAGTTCCAGAAAGGTCATAGCCACATGGCTGTAGTAGTCAAACGCACAAAGGATGCAGGAATATCCACTGAAAACGAAAAGAATGCTACAGCAGATTATAAAATTAACCTTAAAGATGCTCATGCTGATGGTACACGCCTTTATATATATCTTTTGCCTACTAGTAATTTGGTCTGCTACGGTTGAGTTTCACTTATCAATTGTGCAGTTCTGTGCACTCAATGCATTTGCTCATTCCATGTTTTTCCATAAAATCTTGTTTCTTGTCTTTAGCTGATCAGTTGACTGTAGTTTCAGGTTCATCCTCCTCACATGTTAGCATTGCAGGAAGTCGTAGAAATAATGTTGAGAAAAATGGAGATGGGCGCCTATATAATAAGAAATCAGGAAGGAAGCGTGTAAATGTTCTTGATTTTAACACCGATCCCCTTCCAAGCTATTCAACAGATGAGGAAGCAGTTGGAATAATCACTATGGAAGATGTTATGGAAGAATTGCTACAGGTTGAACATATTCTTAATGGAGCTCCTCAGTTCAGAACTAGTATCTACATTGATGAAACCGTAATATATTTTTAAAATATATGATGGCTACATACCTGTGCCCAGTAGCTGTGCACTGATTGTTCCCTGTTTTACTCCCTCTTTTTGTTGATGTTGCTTAAAGTATTTTAGCCATCGTAGCTACTAGTATTCGAAAGTAGAAAACATTCTGTCTGTAATTTGTTTGGTTTCTCTAGATATTGTTTAACTGACATAACTCTCTCTCTGCAGGAAGAAATATATGATGAAACAGATGAGTATGTTGATGTACACAACAAGTAAGTAATTCCAGTAGACTGCCTGCTATGTTGAACAAGTGTACTAAAATGATGTCAAAACTCATAGTTTCTTTGCTTTACAGGATCAGAATAAACATGTTACCTCCAGGCAAATTGTTGTCGCCTGTTATTTCTCCTGGTGCTGGATCCCTGTCTCAGGGACTTCGGAGGACACCTATGGCATCTCCACTCTCGCCACGCCATGGTAGTTCTGTCATGCGCTCCCCTGTTTGGAACAATGCGCAGTCACCTTTACGGACGATAAGTTCTCCTGGAGGATCACCTGCTCCTCGAACACCCGTGCAAAGTTCACCAAATACAAGTTGGGTGCGTACTCATTTTTCTATTCATGTTGGTAGTTTGAGTCATTTGAGCCTTTCCAAAATAAATGTCTTTGGAGGTTATTGTTTAGAACCTCCAATGTGTCATGCTCACAATTCTGCTTCTACCTTTGTAGGCTTCGAGAAATTCTGGTGAAAAACATAAACAGGACATTGAGAGCTAAGAGTTTAGATGACTGTTGTTATCGACTAAGGTCCAACACAAGATGGCATAATCTAATCTTGAAGATGGTAGTGTAGGATTAAGGTGTTGAGATAGTAGCACAGCTCTGTCATTATCTATGATCTGTAGAGGTCTTCTTAAGGACTGAAGAGAAAAGTAAAGCATTGTGCCGCATATATTTAAAGCAATAATCAGATTATTTTTCCACTTTTACTACCTACTCCCTCGGTTTATAATTGATGATATGAGGACAGCTTTCGTAATTTGTTTAAAGCTGAGAAAGATGTTCGAACCTTATGAACCAAAAACCCAATGGAGTATCTCGGTTATTTAAGCGTCGAATAAGTGTGATCTGATATGTGGGAATAGTCTTTTGATTGGTGATGGTTGTAGCTGCAATGTGTAGTTTCCTCAGCTGGCTTCACAATATGTTTTTTTACGTAGGGGGTGTAATATTCCCTATGTTTTGAAATAAATGATGTTTAGGATAACTAATTTAGTTTAAATGGAACTATATTTTTTATCCTAAAGGTCATTTATTTGAGAATGAGCAGTGTTCCTGTGGAGCTTTTTCTAAAAACCTACAGGAACAAAAGCAGCCTTGTTAATTAAACGATTTTTATTTGCTTTAATCCCCACACCAGGCCCGGCCCGGCCCACTCCAACCATGACGTCCAAAGTATGGATTGGAGATGGAGGAAATTGAAGACAAAGGCTGTACTCTAGGGCACAGACGAGTAGAGTTATATATTTATAGTAGGTGTGATTCTTTGACAGGCTCTGACCAGTCGTGTTGGTCGCGTGGTATTCAGAAGGATGCTTAGACTAACCAACGAATTAAGCTGCACGTAATGAGCTAGCTGCTCCCCACTGCTGACTGAGCGGATAAACAAGTGCCACGAGATGATGCGATGAAGAGTACGTACTCCACTTCACTACTTATACCGCAGCCGCAGGTTTGTGTTTGTCAACAACAACGGCTGGAGTCACCAAAGTCTCGAGGAGCTCCTCGCTGCCGTGCTGTGTCGTCGTCCGTCCATCTGGTCCGACTTTGCCCTTCTTTGGTGGTGTGGTGTGCTCTCTCTCTCTGCAAGCGCGGCAGGGGAGGGCGGGAGGCGGTAACAGCAAGTCATCATCATGCTCCAGGCGAGCTGGGAGCGGCCGGTCGCGGGGGCGGGGAGTATGTGGGTGCCGGGGATGACCCCGGGGCTGATGGACGCGGGATCGGCCAGGGCGCAGGAGATCGCGCGGTGGCGGGAGATGGTGGGGACGCTGCATCACGACCTCCCCGAGTCAGAGTTCTACGACCTCTCGCTCACCGACCTCGTCGTCGAGAAGGCCGGGGCGGCCGAAGCCACCGAGAGAAAGGAGCCGGAGCATGCCGGGCGGTCGGCGTCCGGCAGGCTGACGGGGCAGCAGGTTCAGCAGCAGCAGCAGCCGCAGACGGCGGGGAGGCCGGACCGGAGGGAGTCCGCGCGTCTGCGCGACAGCGGGAACGGCAGCAGCTTCCGCAGCAGCAGCGACGGCGTCCTCCTCAACTTCTACATGCCGCGATGCCTCACCCGGAGCTGCACCGCGCCGCGCCCCAGCCGGACGCCGTCCATCTCCGGCGGGCGGACCTCCAGCGTCGCCTCTGACTGCCGCAAGAGGTAACCAATCATCCCCCATCCTCCAAAATTTCGTGATACGATCATATCATCATCATGCGCCGGCCTATGAAGAAGCCAGGGCACCGGAGAAGGCTGACAGAGAAGAAGGCCTGCGAAAGTGACTCGTAGTACTAACGCACACGTATGGTTTCGTTGATCAACAAAGCGTTGGTGTGGTGCAGGGTGAGAGACGCGGACGCCGATACCGTCAAGTGCTGGTCGTTGCTGTGGAATCGGCCGTGGCGCAAGTCCCATCGGCGGGACACCGACGCGCGGCCCGACGACCACGTCCGCGCAGCGATCATCAAAGCCGCCAAACACTTGGATTCACCAGCAGAAGTCTGAAAGTCTCTTGTTGACTGCATCCGTCCTCGAATATATGATTTTTTGAGAATTTAATTTTAATTCTCAAAACGTCATATATTTAAATATATATATATAACATTAATTAATTTTAATTCTCAAAACATCATATATTTAAAGACAGAAAGAGTACATTTTTCTTTTTGTTTGATATCTGATGCTTGTGTTGTATGTAAATATTGGAGTATATGCTTCGAATGCTATATACTGTTCTACTCGTATTTGTTTAGCTTGCAGTAGCAATGTACGTAGAATACTAGAATTTGGAGCTCAGCTGCCGTTTGGTTTGCGAAATGATTGTATCCATAACATAACAGAAAAGAAGATTGCCCTTCATCAGACACTTGATTAAAACAAGGGAGGAAACAACTTCTTTATATATACTCTCTTCGTCCCAAAAAGCTCGTGCGACGAGCTTTTTGGGACGGAGGGAGTACAATAACAGACGCAAAGCCTCGCAAAATTTTTGTTGACAAAGTCAACAACCTGCAATGCTTCGTTCCCCTTTCAGTTCTTGCATTACAAAATGCATGCTTCCAATGCAACTAAGCAGACACCTGTAACCAGAAGAACCTTACAATACCATCCCGACAGAAATTTTCTTACACTGCAGCATTAGTGAGTACTTGAACCAGAATAGAAACCATATACCATCTTCGCAGCATACATGAAAAGAAATTATACATGATTATGGACTGAGCAGGTCCTTATTTGCCATAATTCCTCGATGTCTTATTACTACAGAAATCTGCTGCGGCTGGCTAATCAACCTCGTTCAATCCTTGCAGCTCTACACAAAAAGGGTATGGGAAAGGTGTCGTGCTCAATATTTAGCTGATCAGATATAGAATTGTCATCGAGAGAACACTTACATTCGAAATCTTTATCCAAGACTCAAGAGTATTGATGGCCTTTCCAGATCGCTGTGTCTCCTGTGCTAGTGCAACAGCGTCATGCAAATTATTGACTTTACCACTGACAAGAAGGGCGGCTGCAGCATTCAGAACCTGTGAAGCAAAACAGAATGAACTCACATCATGCGTACCAGTAGAACCGTATATAGACTTCAGTGCCATCACTTTTATCATCTTTTTAAAGTTTCAATGAGAAATCATGAAAAACATTGCACAAGAGATAATGTTCATCATGACACCATATTTCTGTTGAGTAAGCTGATTAGCAAGATGCTGGGCAAAGTCCCTACTAAAAAGAAATAGGTTTTATAACATATTAATATCTGAAAGATAGGCCACTAGAATAGATGAAGTCATTTCTTCAGATGCAAAGACTGAAAAGTGAATAGAATACAGATACAGGACTTACAAGGGCATCTGCGATTGATCCTCTTTCACCAGCAAGAACATCTCGGAGCACATTTGCATTGAATGCTGGATCGCCTCCTTTTAAATCTTCCAATGTGCAGCGAGGAATGCCAAAGTCCACTGAAATTGGAAGAAGATTTCGTTATAATATCCTCCTACTTCAGCAGTTCACAAGCATGGCAAAAGAACATTTTACAACATATTAGATACAATTTACTTTGGTATTTAAGCACAGATGGGTGCAATTCTTGATTGAGTCAACCCAAACTGTATAAAAGTATGCTCATTGAACTCTTTCATCTCAGAGAAAAAAAAAGCAAGAAAAAGAAAAAACAACTTACATGGATCAAAGAGCATTTTTTCAATCTTTCCTGGAGTTACATCCAGGATATATCCAGGCCCTTCAGCAAAAGAAAAATATTCCATTAAATACACAATATACCAGTAGCAACAGTGATTTCTAGCAAAATAGAGGTAACAACGGAGTGATATGGGTGCATTCAGATATTTGAATACCAAGTGGGCTTATTTCATCCAGTCCCTTTGAATGAACAACCAGTGCTCTCTTCATCCCGAATTTCTGAGCAGCCTTGGCCATCTTGGTAACCTATCAAGAAAAATAGCAGCACTTCAGATAAATGAGCATTACATAGAACAATCATATTGATATTGTAAATGGGTTATGTCTCTTTTCGAGAATGTCAGTTATATTGTGCATTCCATGTTAGTTTCAGCCTATCAACATTTTTTTTCTAACATGAAGTTAGCTAAAAGTTGAAACAGAGCATTTGTACGAAAGGAAACTCAATTGAATAGATTGATTGAAACTTCCAGACGCTTTTAATATATCCTCTCTTTTATTTGATCCGTTGATCGTCAAATTTGATACAGGTATACCATACTTGCTTGTATAATTTGTATTTTATTACTATAAGGAGGGACCAGATGAAACTTACAATGTCCTCATGGTAAACACCAATAACAGCATAAGGCACCCTTGCTGGATTCAATAGAGGACCAAGGATATTGAAAACTGTCTTTATCTTCAGTTGCTTTCTCACCGGCCTGACAATTTTCATTGCTGGATGATAATTTGCAGACATCATGAACCCAACACCTACCTCATTGACACACCGTTTAATACCCTTGCAACAGAAAAGAGTAACTATGTCAGCCTTCTTGAACATGAGAATGCAGTATATGAAGGTTAAAATTTCAAGGGCGGCAAGCTTTTCCTGGTACCGAATAAATGTATCATTAAAGAAAAAGCATCATGCACTTGTGTAGGGAAGTTCGAATGGTAAATACTGCTGCAGTAAGTTCAAAAAAAAGTAAATACTGCTGCAGGGCTTCAGTATGACGTTAAGAAATGTAAAAGTCAAACAACGAAATTAAAGCAGCACTTGTGAAGAGATGCAAGTGGGCCGAACCCATGGAAATCACATCGAGCCCACTTCCTGGTACATGATGATGTATGCGGCAATACCTCGGATCCAAGGTCGATGTTGACCCCCAGCGCCTCGAGCACATCGGCGCTGCCGCACGCCGACGAACTCGCCCTGCTCCCTTGCTGCAAAACGAGCAGGCAACACATCACCACCATCGCCTGCAGCGTCGAACCAATCCGGAAAAACCGAAAGTGTGAAACGTGATACCTTAGCGACCTTGGCGCCGGCCGCGGCGGCGAGGATCGTGGAACCAGTGGAGATGTTGACGGTGTCAGCACCGTCGCCACCAGTGCCAACAATGTCAACGGCGTCGTCAAGCCCGTCGACCAGGACGCAGCAGCTCAGCATCGCCTTCGCCAGTCCCACGATCTGAACAAACCGATAAGAAAATCGATCGAGTCCACAGGAATTTCACTCCCTCACAAAGCCCACACGCACCTCTTCGTAGGTCTCGCCCTTGGCCCTGAGCAGGACGAGGAAGGCGGAGATACGCGCCTCGTTCTCCTCCTGCAGCAGCAGCCGCAGCGTGGACTCCGCCTCCTCCTCCGAGAAGTCGGCCCGGTCGATCAGCGCCTCCAGCACCTGGCCTCACCAGCAAAACGAAACTATCACCCAGCGAGACACGGAGTTAGAAGGTGTGTGATGGAAGGGGTCGCAGCCGCGCGCACCTTGTCGAAGGAACCGATGCGCGTAGAGGCCGGCGCCGCGGCGGGCTGCACGGCGACGCTGACGGGCGGCGGGAGGCGGCGGCGCGCGGGCAGGGGCCTCGCGTTGGCGCGACGCCCGCGGGGGAGCGGGCACGGGGCGGAGGCGAGGGGTTTCAGGGAGGCGTGCTTGAGCGACGCGGCCGCCATTGGTGCTGGAGCGTCCGGAGCGAAGGCGGGTGAGGGAGATTCTGAATGGATTCAGTCGCGGGTGGAAGAGGAAGGGGGAAAGGGCCACGGCGTCAGCAGTTTTATATGCAGCGCAGCGCTCAGGCTCTCAGTGTTCAGACTCTCATCCCCTTTTTTTCATAGGCGGCCACCGGACAATTTCAACCTGTTCCTTCCCCCATTATTTTCGCATGTCAAATATAGGTTGCCGGGAATTGCCCGGCGTCGGCCGACCTGTGTAGGATCAACATGTACTCGCTTGTCAAGATTTCCTCGTTACACAAAGCAACAGCTGATGCCTTCAGCAGTTTACAAGTAGTAGTATGCATAACAAGTCGCATCAACCACGTCTGTGCAAGTAACACGTAAGCTCTTGAGAGGAAAAACTTTCAAGATTGTGGAAAGCATGAGACACGAGACGAACTGCAATACTAGCACATGCCACCTTTTACACACTTCATACTGACAAACGTGAAGAACATACATGTCTACAGGGCCCCTACTGGGTACTTGTACAGAATACAAAACATGATGTTGGGAGCAAACCAAACCAAACAACAAAGAGTCAGTTCGTTTTTTTTTTTTTTACAGTCGCCAGCATGGCTAATCTAACCACCGAGTGACTCCATCTTCTTCGCTCGCGGCTGCAAGGATCTCGATACAGACGTCCAGTACAGCCTACACAAAATTCCAACCAGTTGGATGCTGAGGATTATTAACTATTTTGGCAAAAAGCCGAGGGAATGAATGAAGAGAAAAAAGGGATAAAATATCCATGGTTGATGTAAACTGGCACTGCTACAATTTTTTTTTTGAAACAAATGGCAGGTGCACTGCTACAATTTAATTTCTATGTCCAGAGTTGCAATAAGAAAGCTGTGTACCGAAGGATTTCTGCAATTGATTAGCTTGCAACCATCCAGCAATGAACCACCCAGCGTCCAGCTTTCCCAAACTTCGAAAGAATGACTTGCAAACACAAACTCCTTCCTATTAATCTGTTAATGTAATGAAGAGATACATCAGCAAGCATGGGCATCAAGAACATTAGCAAACAAAAGGATGCTTCAATTTGTCAAACGTGTTGACTAGCTCCAAAAGAATCAACAGTTTTTTTTCTTGAACCTAGGTAACCGTATAATTATAAAGGACTAGGACAGTAAATGCACCCGCTAGAGGCAGACACATTTTGCATAACACAGCAATCACTCCTCTGCTATAAATCAAATAATGCAAATACCCAAGTATCCGATTCGAGATCCCAAATACAAACTTGAGGTTGAGGATGAAAGTGTGAAAAGGAAATACGACAGAAGCACGTGCAATGTACAGACAGAAGCACCAAACATCTCATCGCAAATAAAAATTTGGACATTAACTAAATGGCTGGTCAATAAATTAGGTATCTGAGTCCCATGTGATCAATATATCTAGACGTTCCATACAGAATATGCATGGCAAACTTGTAAGTTTTTTTTTTTTTTGTAAATAACGCATGAGCTTGACTGGTGTCATACATTTTACAACAAATACGACATCCAGCACCTCACAATTTTTATTTAAAGGGTAAAATAAATACTAAAATATAGCTACTAGCTTACAAGCCAAGTAGCTAGAGAGTTGGAGAGTGGGCTTATACCTGCAACAGTTTGCCACCAGCAACAAAGGATCGCAAACCCATTGTATCCTAAAGTACATGTCTTGTTAGTGTCTGTCTGCGCATAAATCAAACCAAGCATAAAAATAAAAGAAGCGGAGGGCTGGAAGAGGCCGTAATGATACCTTATTTTTGAAAGTAACTAGAAACTGAGCAGCAGGATCCCTGTTTGTAGCATTTGACACAATATCAAGGATCCAGCCACCACCACCAGCTACTCTCTGTCTTGCAACATGGTACCCTGAATTATCTCTTGCTCTCAAAGCTACAACAAATCCTTCTTTCAGTTTATCAGGATATTTTCTACTGAGAAGCGCAGGCGACTTCTTCTCAGAAGTTATTTCCATTGGGGATTCAGTAAGCGATTTCTGCTTGTATTTTGAATCTTCAGGAGATGCAAATCGCGAACTAGAACTTAAAACCTGATCCCTGCTACTAATCGCTGTGTCATCATCTCTCCGTGAGGAATAATTACTGTCACTCTCTACAGCAGACAAGTCATCTGGCTTCTGTTGAGACCTGCGGTGAGCAGGTCTCTTTTTCCCTTTTTTTCCTGAACGGTTCCGCCTTCCTTCAGCTCGGGAGCCAATGGTTACAGATTGTCCTGAAACTTCTGGCTCTTTGCGGTGTGATATGGCTCTTTTCTTTTCATACTCCAGAGTTAATTGGCTTTCGTCTGTCTGCTGTTCACCATCAAAACCTTGGGACTGGCTATCTTTTGCCCTGATGTCTAGATGATCATCTTCATTTCCAGCTTCACTGATTTCCTCCTCATCATCAGAAATTGCACTGTTTGGAACAACACCATCAAAGAAAAAGGATTGTAACATCGTGATTGCCTTATCTCTTATTTCCATCCACACTTCTTCACTGTAGTCGGCACTCCGCGGAAGAATTAAAACATTTGGCATCTCCCGTACCTGTAAACAATAAGGATTAGCAGTCACTTTGCACAGCAACATTTAATAAGATCTAGCAACAAAGAACAGATACCAGCTATTTAAGTTTATCTGCTAGGATATTGACTGTTTGTCTTTCCTGAACAGAGATTCTCCACTAGCCGGTCGTGTAAGTTAATTTTATACAGGAAGCAAGTTTCCGATTAAAGAATCACTTTGCATCCAGTCTAATCCCAACTAGGATTTTTAACTATGTTTAATAGTTAAGCAGATATTACAATTTCAACAACAGTGTGTAGAATATTGAAGCTCAACAGATGGAACATAGGACCCAAGAGAACGTTCCTCCTAACTTATCCTTCAGAGAATATGACATTAAGAAAAAGCAAAGAGTTTGATGGTAGAGTAATCTACTAATCTATTGATCCTAGTGTGATCATTTACAGACATTACTATGATTCTGGTTTCATACCCACGCTTCCATCCATTGTGGACCTTCAGCACCATCCAATGCGCAACCAGCTATGGTACCATCGATCAAGAGCTGTTTAAGTGCACAGTCATCTATAAGCTGGCAACTACCAGTATTGACTACAAAAGCTCCTGCAATAATCGAAAAATATTTGATGAAGTGATGTCAGATAAGTATAAAGAAAAGGTATGCACCGTTTCAAACTGCAGGAAGCACCATATGCAATTATAGGAGAAATGAAAATCCTTACCAGGTTTTATGTGCTGCAGGCAATCAGCGTTAAGTATATGCATGGTGTCATTTGTTAATGCACAGTGCAGGGAAACAAGGTCACTTGCTGCTAATAAGTCATTAAGAGTGTCCATTCTCCTTGCTGCAGAAGGAAATACAATAGAAGGTCGCTTTGTTTTCCCATTGACCTTCACAGATATGACAAAAGAGTAAGAATACTCCTGGGTATTGTAATTATTCTTCAAAATCGGCACACAAGGAAGAAAGATATGAGTTTAAAAATAGCTCAAATATCCTGATATACATAGTATAAATTATAGGTTGAAAATAGTAAATTATAAGATTATTGATAATATCAATGGTGTAACCCAACCATACTTCACTCGTCGTTTCCTGGGTGGTTTATCATAAGCATTGTTGTTTATATAATAAGAAACTAATCCTGTCCATATTACTTCTTGGAACATCTAACAAAAGAGTGAGCAGCGATCATGGTACTACTTCATTTACTAGCCTATACAGCAATCCCTTTCAAAATAAGGAATGAGATAGTTTCAATTCGCTGTTACATGACATTCAAAATCTTTGGACTGTCCCGTAATCTCTCAGAGATCCAATTTTACAAAATCGGTAGAGTTCTAGCACCCAGGGTTCAGAAAGCAGCTCATTTCAGCATATAGCCTATACAACTCATAAGGGAGAGCAACATTCGAAATTATCTAAACCGGCAATGCTGAGGATCTAAGGTTTTAGAACTGCACAGTTAATAGGCGTAATACGAAGTGCTAAGTAGATCAAACAAAAGAAGCTTAGAAAGTTGCAGATCCAGTACCGTGTAGCGCGGATCGAAGTAGAGCACGCTCATCCGGAAGGCAAGGCTGCGAGTGGCGAGGCAGCGGGCAGCGGCGGACCGTCCAATGATGCCAAGCACGAGGCCACGGCAGCGCCGCATGCCGCGGCACAGCGGCTGGACGGAGCCAAGCCAGCCGGTGGAGGGACCCGACGAGGCTTGGCGCGACAGGAGGTGGGTCCGGCGGAGCAGGCCGAGGATGAGCGCCATGACGGTGTCAGCGACCTCCTCGGCGCGGTTGGCGTCGACGTGCACGAGGCGGAGTCCGAGGTCCGCGGCAACGGCGGCGTCGGCGGCGCGGTCGGCGGAGCCGAGGCAGAGCAGGAGCTGCCAGGGGCGGAGCCGGCGCTGGGCGGCGCGCGGGAGGAAGGCGAGGGAGGGGAGCAGCACGGCGGCGGCGGCCTCGACGCGGCCCGAGGCGACGGCGGAGAGGGGCACGTGCTCGACCGCGGCCACGCCGGCCAGCCCCTCCTTCTCCAGCGAGGGGTCGTCGAGGCAGTTCAGCGACACCACCAGCGGCTGCCCGCCGGCGGTGGACGGCGAATGGGCCATCCTGGCTCGGCTTGGGGCGGTCAGATCGGGACAGGAGCGGGGCGAGGCGAGGCGAGGCGAGGCTGCGGCGTGGGTTTTGGTCCAGGACCACGACGACCCCCGGCCGCAGGGGCTTTGCTGTGCTTGGGGGAGAGGGCTGCTCGTGTCGGAGTGGTGGCCCTTGCGGTTCACGAGGAAGCGCGTCGGATCTGAACCGTTTCGCGGTTACTGTACTCGCGTGTGCGGTGTGCCTCGTGCCGCGATCGGTGAACGGCAGTAAAATTCTTGCACACTCGTCTCCGTGGGGAATATTCGTCGGTAGATGGTTGACTGCCGACGTGCGCTGTGGAAGAGAAGGCGAGACAGGGCAGCGAAGGCAACCGGCAAGAGAAGTGACGATCCGTGAATATGTCGACCGCGATGCGGCAAGGATAGAGGTAGCTGAGCTGGAACATGAGTTGTTCTTCTCATTTCCATTACTTCTACTCCCTCCATCTCCAAAAGGTTGTCGCTTTGTAGTTCATTTTTGAACTACAAAGCGACAACCTTTTAGGAATAGAGGGATTTTTTTTTAGTGTGGGCACGGATCTCAATTCGAAGCAACGGGTTATGTAGGCAGGACGATAGCAACCCGACATCAGAAACATGTTGGGCCAGCAACTGGAATCACCTGAGGGATCCAAGCTGAATTTAGATCATGAACATACTCTACATGCATGATGAACAAATTATAAATACAGTATTCAAAGCACATACAAGCACGCGTACTGGTGCTTTGATTCAGTTCATCTACAGAAACAGCACGGGCGTACATCCATATAGCCATTAGTGTTTGCCAGCACAAACGAACAGTCACCTTCAGTTGAATGCTACTGAATAACTGTTCGGATTCAATAATAAAATTGTCACTTTGCGGCACCACGAAGGCATGACAATTGTGCTACCATTTGAAGAATATGACAAAAAAATTACTACATCTATTTCTTTTTATTTATCACCGGCTAGTTCAAAAATGAACTAACCGGTGACAAATAAAAAGAAATGAAGGGAGTATCTGCGTACGGGTTTCCAATCTTCTAGCTCCACAATCGTTTCTACATGCGGCCAGGGTCTCACTTCTCTTTGCCCTTATCTCTACAGGAATGATGTAGCTGTACCCCAGAGCTTAGTGCCATTTTTCTTTTTTGTACAAAACATAGCCTTTTCCACTGGTATCTCTCGAGCACCTGGTGTTGAAGTATGGTACCAATGATGCCTCATACATGCTTTAAAAAAAAACAAGAATGAAAGGATCGATGCATCAGATGGGCGCATAGGATGCTGGTAGATCCAATAATGAAGTATGTTGAATGGCTACCAACCGATTGCTGAGCGTACTCACCAGAATTAAAGGAGCATGGAGAAAGGTGATATACAAGTTGTTGAACCAAAATGTTGCAACTAGAAGGAAGTGTCCATCCTCACGCTGTCACGCAAGCTCACAAGGTACCCATTGTTTCATTTTCGAGCTTAGATCACTAGGAACTGAAGCAGACCAGTCATTCAAGTCTGGAAGTGGACCTGTCAGTGCGACATAGTTTACACTCTCTTTCTCTGATAGCCGCTTCCAGCTTAGCTGCAATTCATGGTCATATCAGCAGGGCAATCATAGAGTGTGTGCCATAATAATGCTCCAAAAGCACAGTGAGCAAAAACAGGTGGGAAACTATCCTAGAGTTCCTGTATTATAAAACTATGCTTCATTCATAGGCAGCCGCATGATGTTAAAGTTTCAAAATCAGATATGTTAAACATCACATGATTGCCTTGCTGGTAAAATATAATAAACTTGAATGTAAATGGAGGTGCGCTACATTTATGCAGGGCTTGCAGGCAGAATATGATAATTTGTACCAAAAAGAAACAAAAACTAGCTTAAACTTCAGAAATTGAAGCTATATCCTATCACGTGCAGTGGCAGTTGCAAAATAAATAACTTCAATGTCTAAAAAGTGTAAAATTTGTGTATGACCCTTGAAACTCAACCATACCTGCCCAGGAAATGCAGAACATAGTGCCTTAACCGTAGGATTTTGAACCCAGGATGACGGACTGTTATCTTCTGCAAGGGATACAGCAGAATCTGCTCCACCACAATTAACCATAATTCGACCACCTGGCATTAGCTTTTTTGCAATTTGCAACCAAGTTTCAACCTGTCGCAAGATTCATATTAAAGCATGCACAAAATAAAAACTGTGGTAGTTTGTTGACAGCAAGTAAAGCTCTATGAAAAACCATCTGAAAGCTGGCCCAAAAAAGTGCTATATTTTCTTATAGTAGTGGTTTCTGTCCACTTACATAACTTAATTTCATGCTTGCCGTAGGATAAAAAACAAGAATACTTTAACTAAAAAGTCGATAGGTCAACCATAAAAAATAGAAACAATTATAATATACTAAACAATATGGTAAAGGATATTTACTTCTTCTAGCTGAGGTATGATCTTTCCATCACCAAACAAATCTACAACAATTCCTGCAGACGAGAAGTACATATTTTCAGATTCATTTAAAAATTATGTGGCAGCAATCTAACACTGATTGAATAGTTTGCCTCAAAAATACTGATTGAATAGCACAGGATTCACAGTTAATCACATAGAAATCAAACTGTGTGTTTGAAAAATACGGCAGTAAAATGTATTCCATTTGCATAAGGCTACTTAGTCACCAGCAAATCCTCCTTCAACTGTAGCTGATGAGGAAAGTGCATCACCGATGTTGACGGAAAGTGAACCGCCTGATTCTGTGGGCTTTTCTAAATCAGACATACCAAAATAATCCCTTGACAATTCAATTATCTGTCATGAAACACATTGAGCTTTCAATATCAGTCATGAAAAGCATATGCACAACGCACAGTAGATAAAGACGCAAAAAACGTGAGCATAACCAAGAACAGATTGCTAGGTTCTTCTGACAAGACGATAATAGTCCACTCACTGACTCGCATGATTAACATGAATAAAATTATCAGAACACTAGTGATACATAAACAAAAGGTGATCAATGAGGAGAGATTTTTACCATAGGATCGATCTCCCAGCCTACAAGTTGTAACCAAGGCCAAAACTTCAGCATCAAATGTGCTGCTGTCCCGGCACCCTGTAAAGATCCAGGCAAAAGAATCAGTAATTATTGTGCATAGACTATGAGCATGGTTGTTAACATATGAGTATCAAATACTCCCTCCGTCCCGAAATACTTGACGTCTTCTTATTTCTTTTTGTACTAGAAGACGTCAAATATTTGGGGACGGAAGGAGTAAGAAGCATGATGTTCCCATATAAAGAAAAAAAAAACATTCCTATTCCTCAACCGCACCCCCCCCCCTTTCTCCCTCCCTAAGCACGCTAGGATTTTTTTCCCCGAATGCGAAGTAGCTTTGCACAAAAGACATAAAGTAAGACTTAACAGGGAAAATATATTTTAATTTCATATTGCACAAAGTGATTTACCAAACCTAGAAGTGCAACAGGACCGAGGGGGACAACAGCTGGCAGGCTCACAAACTCATCCTACATAACAGCAAAGATGATAAATATTAGCATTAGACAACCATTACAAGAAAGATATACAAATCCAAAGCATATGGAAAAATCACAAAATGCCTTAACTGATGTGATAGAGTCCCTTTTCACGCGCATTATTTATGAATTAGCACAAATTCTGAATCTCTAATTTAGTGCTCATGTTGAGAGACCGTAAGATATACACAAACATCAAGCATCAATTCCCGACGCCAACAAAGCTCTTGATCATATGCTCTTAGCCTTTACCGAGTGATGTAGCAGCATATAGTAACGTAAGTTTGCTAGTAATCACACTATCCATCCAATTCTAGGGTCCTTACTCCTTAGGGGCCAATTCAGATAATCAATAGGCAATGCGTACGTACCCAATATGAGTTGGTCCAAATACTGGTTTTGGGGAGAATGCTGTGTACATTCCCTGCTCGACACAACCAAAAACAGAGCTGCAAATCAATTCGTAACCAAAGTAATCTATGTTTCGAGCCGATGAGCTAAAGTAGCTGTAGGCAACCGAGCCATACGTACGGTTCTGGTCGAGGACGAGGTACCGCGCGGCGGGCGAGTCAATGACCATGATGACCTCGTTGAAGTCGCTGCGGTTGACGGCGAGGAGCGTAAACTCCTCCTGATGCTGCTGCTGCTCCGGCGACTGCTCCTGCTGCTGGGCCTCGGCGGACGGCGGAGCGGGAGGGGCCGAGACATCACCGCCGCCGTCCGGCGTGCAGTGGACTCGACGGGTGGGCGTTGAACAGCACTGGAGGAGATTTCCGAAGCGGCGGGGTTGCGGATTGGCGTGGAGGCGGCTGCGGTGGTGATGGAGGAGGTGGCCGCGGAGCGTAGAAGCGGTTAGAGGCGAGATGGTGGCCATTGCCGCGAGATAGAGGAGCACTACAGGATTCGGTCTGGGTAATCCGCTTGATTTAGCCATTGACGAAGGCCTTTAGTGGGTCTGTTCCTTGGACCTTTATAATGGGCCGTTGAGGAAGGACTTCGGTGGGCCGGTTCCATGGACCTGCACAATGGGCCGTTGACGAAGGTTTCTTTTGTCGACTAGGCTTTTATATTGCAGGTGGCCCAGGAGCTTCAGCGACCCAACATACAAAAGTTGACAAAATGATTAACCTAATCTGATCTCGTCAAACTGTGATAGGAGGCAGGTTCATGAGTCTGCAACTAACATTTGAGCCACTTCCAACCACCAATCAGAGGAGCCGTTTGCTGTTTTTCGACACATCCATCAGTCCTTGAGCAGTGTAAGTTCTAATTGTCCTCTACGATGTGTACTACCTCTGTTCTGAAGTAAGTATGATATCAGACAATCAAAAGAACTATAAGTAAACTAATAAAAGTTGTCTGACAAAAAATTTGTACGCAATAGGTCCACGTGCGATGTCAAAAAAATCCGCATCCGACGCGCGCAGATGGAAACTGCGGACAATCATTCGGCGACCGTGCAGGCAACGACGTCCGATGAACAACAAAACGTTACTTGAGATCGCCGGCAAATATGCCGCGATGATGTTTCACCGAGCGCGTTCAGGCTTCGTGCGCACGTCTTTTGGCGCTGCGCTGCGCTGCGTGCTTCCTCGCTTCTGCCCTGCTTCCATCACTTCCTGCTATACTCTTCACCATCGACAAAACGGTGGTTGGTAAAGGCGTTTCGTTTCTGCCCTGCTTGTTGTGCTTCCTACCGGCGACGAATGTTGCGTTTGACACGCGGATATCTTCATGAAATGGGCCACGAATTTCCGGTCAGGGCACAGAAAACCACGCGTGCAAGGCATACATACTAGTAGTACTGCAATTGTCCGCACATCAACAATTCCCGATGGCGAGAATCGTCCTTTACGTGACTGGAGGAGTTAACGTGTCAGCGCGACCGTATGGGCGTTTGCTAGTAGCTCGAGCTGTACGGTAGTAGCACGAGATATCTGCCGCCACGAGCGGTGGCGCGCGGCCGCCGCCGGCGAAGAGGTCCTCCCAGACGTCGGCGAAGGCGCGGAGGATGAGGTGGTGGTGGCGCGGGGAGTTGAGGGACAGGAACCTCTGCAGCAGCTTCCGCAGCTCCGCGCCGCCGGTGATCCCGTTCTCCACGACCATCTGCACCATCGACCGCCGGAAGTCGCCCAGCGGGTCCGCGGACTCCGTCACCACCGCCACGCTCTCCGCGTCCACCCGCCGGCCGCCCCAGTCGCTCGTGCTCCTCCGCCTATGCCGGGGCGGCCTTATTCTCGGCGGCGCGTTGCAACCGCCGTCGTCGTCATCCCGTTCCTCCCGCACGCCCAGCGCGCGGACGCCTTGCTCCAGCTCGCGCAGCTGCTGCAGGAGCACGTCCACGCTCGCCGCGCCGCCCTCCGCGGTCGCGTCTGCTTCATCATCATCATCATCCTCGCCCACGTCACGGTCGTAGCCTGGCATGACCGTCGTCTTCGCTGATGTCGCCGGCTTCGCCGCGGTTGTGTTCTTCTTCATCGGTGTCGTCGTCTCGGCAACAGCAGAAATGTTGGCGGCGCGGGAGGCGATGGAGACCGACTTGGAACCGCCGCAGCCGCACATGAAGCCGCGCGCGGCCGCCGACTTCTTCTTCTTCTTCTTGTCGGCGGGTAGAACCCCGGCCGCGCCGCGCCGTGTCGTCGCTTTCATGCGCCCGGGGCAGAACAAGTGTGCGCGCCCGTGTGGTTACCTCAGGGCAATGGGGAGCTCTGAGCTTAAGAAGGGTCAGGTGAAATGGAGTACCATCGGTTTAATAAATTTTGCTGTGGATTCCAGTTTAGTAGTGGTGGCCGCGTTAATAATTCAAACTAGCCCAATTTGATCAACTGGAAATTAGTATTCGGGCAGTGGTTGCTAGTCGGTCACCGTCAGTTCTGGTTCGATTACCAGCAGTAATAATTGGCGGAAACCACTGTGTGGGCAGCTGAAACAGCTGTTGTTGACCAGTGAACTCAAGGGCGTCAAGGAGTTTACTACTCCTCGCTCGGTTCTTAAATTGATATTATTACAACAATAAATTTATAACAAACACCTTTTCTCTTCCTTAACAAAAAACTGGGTGAGTGAGGTGGGCCTAAGCAGATCCAAACTCGAGGATTAATTAGCTTTTAAGCATAGGTTCCTATTAATCTGGGGCTGTTAGAGATAATCTAAAGGAGCAGGCTTCACTTGGGTATGACGAAGAACGGGTTGATATTTTATACAAGCACGGTAACTTGTAACTACATTATGATCTTTGTTCTGACATTACAACAGTATCATGTCAAACAATTATGACTTCATCCATCTTATATTATTTGTTTTAGTTCATTTTGAATTAAAAGTCTTGTCCTAAATGACAGGTAATATGAGATGAAGGGAGTACCGATCAATGGAGATATAAACACTAAGGGCATGTAAAGGAGTGAAGTTGGGATAAAAAACCTTATATATATATATATATAAAGTAATAAATATTTACAAAGTGGCGCCACATACTACGCCACTTTCTAAATATTTATTACTTTTTATTATATTGTTTAACTAACGAGTAACGACTATAAATATTTGAGTACGGAGAATATATATATATATAAATATATATATATATATATATATATATATATATATATATATAAAGGATTGGGGGACCGGTGGCGCATCTGGTTCGATTCCATCTCCTGGGTGTCCGGCCCTCTTGTAGGGGTAGCGCTGAATTTGGCCTGTCGGCCTACATACGAAATTGTTTGTTACTGGGCTGGGCCTCTCCAATATATGTGCTCCTGCGCATGATTGCCGGATTTCTTTTTTCCCCTTGCTCTTTTCTCTCCTTGTTTGAAACGTTTCCACTATATATTCTCTCTATTTTGAAAAATATTTTTTTTTATAAAAGGATATTTGTACTACACTTGCTAGCTGGCTAACTTTCAATCCCTGTCTTACCATCTCCAACGTGTCATTCCTTACCAATCGCTGGCTCTGTCAGGTTCCCATCTGTGAAATCTGGCCGTCTCCTCCTCACATATCCTAGCTGATTCTGCATTGTGGAAGCCGTTGAAAGGAAGTCATTCCGTAGAAGAGTACCAATTGATTTGCAATTCTGACAATCTAGAGGGATGAGAGGTCGCCTCTCCCTGATAAAGCAATTTGGCCCCGGGCGTACGTGGATTGTCTCGCGCGCGCGCGGTCATCTCTTTCAGATTCAGGTGGTGCGTACCTCTCTTTTCCGATAATTTAGTTGTCTGTTCCAATGACACAACTAAAAACGCTGATGGTTTTGGACAAATAAGAGAGATTGGTTAGTGAGGACACCATTTCACCTTCATGGCTAGTCTATCTAGGTCATAAAGCCTAATTCGAGGGCTAGAGCCATTTTACAGACGATCGAGTGCTCCACGGGCAAGGACACTGTCATACACATCAACACGCTCCATCCGATCATATGCTTTAATTGGACGTTGCTCGCTGTCCTGTGTTCTGGGGTGACACCGGACAGACGGCTCATCCTCCTGCTTGAAAAGGGAGAAACGACACTGCTGGAAGAGTACGCAAAAGATTTTTGGTTTGGCTGCTGTTTCCCATGCGTATATAGTATATCTTGAACCAGGAATCAAACAAAAGTGTGTGCACAATGCTTGTGCAGCACTGCTAGGTGTAGCTTCTCGGAGCAGCAGAGAAAAAAGCTTCTACTAGGTGTTCTTTTTTTTAAAAAAAAAAAAGAAAGAGAGGTACGTTTACAGTGGTCGTAGATGTGCACTAGTACTCATCAAGTCGACGACGACGACGGCAACAGTGGCGCGCATGTCTCACGCCTTGGAACTTTGCCGGCAGGGGCGATTCGGCACAGCTAGGCCTATCCATTTTTAGGCGAGTGAGGAGTGAGTAGTCACCGGTGCGGTGACGGATCGAAACGCCTTTCGCATCCCCTGTCGCGTTTGACTCTGCCCGTCGTCGCGTCCGATCAAGCACACAGCACATGACTGCTTTGCAGTTTGCGCCCCATCCTCTCTCACCACCAGTGCGCGACGCCGGACGGCCGGAGCACGCCGACGTGCACGCGTTGCGCGCTATAGTTCTAACATGTTTCACTTTCGATTGGGTGCATGCATCTTGCATCGACGGATCCGGAGCAGCCGCCGTGTGGGACCAGCCGGTCGCCGGTGCGCGCGTAGAAACCACGCCATTCTCGCGGAAAAATTGCGCCGGCGCGCGAGCCGCGCTGCCCAACAACCATCTCACGTTTGCCGTTTTCTGACGCACTGACTGCTCGCGCGCGTCGCCCTCGCGCGAATGTCCATTAATTCCCAACCGCGATTGATACTGTACTATGCGATGCACGATGGTCCATCAAGGACACAACACAGGGAGGGGGGGAAGAAGAAAACAAAAGAGCAACGGGAAGCTTTATTTGCACGAACGTGTTTCCCTATTGAACACCCGGAAAGAGGTAACAACTTCAGCGAGAATTAGATCAGATAGGGAACTTCAGGGTTCAGGTTAACTTTTTGAAGAGGCACCAAACGAACCAACGAGGATCCAGCGCTGGGCTCGAGCGGTCATGGCGGTCATCCGGGCCATGGAGGAATCCAGCCCACCATCAATGGTGTATATGTCGCATAGCACCCAGGCTTCTCTCGAATACAGGAGCGGTACTTCCAAAGGAGGTAAGGCTCTCAGATTCGGGGGGTTGCGGGAATTGTGCAGGCGGCTTCCGGGAATTCCTTTGTAAGGTCAGGGGCTGGGGAAAAAAGGCGTTTCCAAGATAAGGATCCTGGATGTGCGAGGTTTTCTCCGTTAGGGTTCCTCAAACCTCCGCCTCCAGTGATTCATACTGCTACACAACATCGTTGGTTCCGCCATCTCTGGGGTTTGAGGGAAGGAAAGTCTTACGCTGAAGCAGTGAAGACCAAGCTTGCACCGACAGTCATGGTGCCAGGGATTGGAGGCAAGGAGTGGGGTGCGGGCGGTGCTGGCGATAACTGGGGGCGGGGTGGAGGTCGAGGCGGAACATGGGGCAGGTATGGTGGTGGTCGCTTTGATTGGGATAGGGTTGGTGGTCGTGATGGTGGTCGTGGTGGTAGATTTGGTGGTTTTGGTGGTGGTCGGGGTGGGCGCCGTGGCGGATTCGTTGATTTTGGGGGCGGGGATGCTGCTGGAGGCTTTGGCGGTGGAGCAGGAAGAGGGCGAAGCAGTAACTCATGGCATCGCCTGCAGGTGGAGGAACAAGCAGAGGTGAAAGGGGTTGGGTCTGAAAATCAGGACCAGAAGCAACAACCAACCCTGGATGAAAATCATCAGGGTGAGTCCAAATCTAAATGGGATCATCGCCCAGAGATATCTGATATTTCCAAGGATTCATCAGAAGAGAAAGAGGAGGATGTGCGCAAGGCAATCCGTGAAGGAAAGCAACCTGCCAACAAGAGCAATTTTGATCAAGGTGAATCCTCCAAAGCCACTGTGATTCCTAAACTTATTCCTGATTGTGTGCGTTGTGGTAGTAAAGATCATACAGCTCAGGCGTGTCCGATGAACAAATCTTGTGGTAGATGTGGGTTGCAGGGCCATGGAGAGGCACAATGTGCTTTCAGACTTGCAGGTGATTATGTTGCTCAATTGTGTGCCACGCAAGTAGAAGGCCAAAGTTTCCTACTCATACCTGACTGTCCAGCTGAAGTTGATCTTAGAGAGAGGTCTACTACCGCTATTGTTCAAGTCAAATGTGGATCTGCTACAGCTAGGGAGATTGAACAGGAATTTAGAGAAATTCTTGGATCCAATGCCTGGAAGTGGACTGCGAGGAAACTGGAGGAAAATACTTACACTGTCAGATTTCCTACTCCTGAGATGATAAGAGATTGGGCGAGATTCCAACTTGCAGTGAGAGCTACTGGAGCACAGCTTTGTATTGCTCCATGGACGCCTGATGTAGGGGCTAAATGGAAGCTTCAAGAGGCTTGGTTTAGAGTCAAAGGAGTTCCTTATAACAAACGCAGTTACCCCACATTGGCATATGTTGGCTCGCTAGTGGGAAAGACAGTTGAGGTAGATATGAGGACGTTGGCCCGTGTGGATTTTGTGAGAGTCAAAATAGCATGCAGGGACGTCACTAAGGTACCTGCAACAGCTGAAGGTTTTATCTATCCGTATGGTTATGAGTTCCAGTATGAGAGAGAAGTTCCTTTTAGAGCGACAAATCCTAGATCTATGGTTCAGGTTCCTGGGGGGAAAACTGAGGATGAGGCACAAACTCAGAGATCTGATCCAAGAGGTGGAACTGGAAGTATCACTAAGCAAGATGATAAAGGTAAAGGAATAGCAAGTGGTCAACCTAATGACAAATTCTTGTCCAAGCAGGTTCGAGGGTCTGAAGGTATCCATCTGGAAAAGAAAGATTTAGTGAATACCCACTCATCAAGTTCTGTGAGCACTGGAGGGAAACTAAATATTTCATGGGACCCAGAGGAGGATGATTTATTTGATGAGAATGAAGAGGCTCAAGAAGTGGAGTCTGCTAAGAGACTGTGGATGATGAGGTGCTCCAAAGCTCAACATGGGATACATGAGAAGGACTTGTTCCATGTGTTGAACCCTTCCTCTCTACTTCAAAACAAAGTTGGGCGTGCTCAAGACACTCTCAGTGGGGAGCTGTCTCATGGGAGGCATCTGGGTGATTCAAGGAAGAGTGGTGATTTAACACTCAATCAACCTAGACAGAGCATGAGGATTCAATCCAATTTGGAGAAAGAGCTGCATGAGAAGATGATTAAGCCAAACAAGAAAAGAACCTTTGAAGGTATGTCTAGCTCTAACACTTGTTCTTTCACCATTTATTCTGATATTGATTTCTGTTCTATTGCAAAAAAAAATGGGGATATACATTTCTGTTGATGATTGTGATAAAATTAGCTTAATGAGAGATTTGGAGGAAGCTAGGGCTTCCCTGTCTAGGAAAAAGAGTCTTATTATGGAAAATGGTGAGAGGTCAGAAATGGATAGTTGCACTCATGAGCATGATGTGCTGAGACTTGAATGGATTGAGAGAGAGGGGGAGGAAAGTGGGGACTGTGAGGTGTCAAAATCCATAAGTAAAAAGAAGAACCCTGCTGTTGTAGTCAAGACACCCATGAGAAGAAGTAGAAGGAAAACTCCTTCTCTTTATAGAAGGCCTAGGGGTCAGGAAAATCCTGGAACTAGCCTTCCTAAAACAAACAATAGGAAAAAATGAAAGGTCTATTTTGGAATTGTAGGGGGGTTAGAAAGAAAGGGATGAAAGCATATTTTCAGAATCTATTCAAAGAACATACATTAGATTTTATATGTTTGCAGGAGACTATGGTTCAAGAAATTTCTGAATCTGCTATGAGGTTTATAGATCCTTTTTCCTCTTATGAATGGCACTGGAAACCTTCCAAAGGAAGATCTGGTGGCATGGTAACTGGGACTAGGCAAGCTTATTTTGATGTTGAATCTTATGTGGAATATGACTATATTACAATGACAAAGTTGGTAGATAAACAACTGAATAGATGGTGGACTCTTGTGAATGTTTATGGCCCTGCTCAAGAGGAAGAAAAAGAAAAGTTTCTGACTGGGTTAGCAAATGTGTGCAGTAATATGAACGGTTCTTATGTGATGGGGGGTGACTTCAATATTGTGAGGAGTGCAAAGGAAAAAAACAGAAAGTTTCTGCCTACTAGAAGCAGTGATATGTTTAATGCTATTATAAACTTTTATGAATTGAGGGAAATTAAAGGGACTGGTGGTACTTTTACTTGGTCTAATAATAGGAAATTTCCAACCCTGGAGGTGTTGGATAGAATCCTTATGGATAAAGGTTGGGAAGACCTTTTTCCTTTGGTTACTACTAATAAATTAGCAAGAGTGTTATCAGATCATAATCCCATTCTGTTGATGACTCTTAATCAAGTGAAATCTGGTAAGATTGAATTTAAATTTGAATTATCGTGGTTGAAGAGTACTGATTTTATCCCTATTGTGCAAAGAATCTGGAATGAACCTACTAAAGATAGGGACTCCATTAGTAGAGTCATTTTTAAGTTGAAAAAGGTTAAGAAGTATTTGAAAGGGTGGGGGTACAATAGGAGTGGTAATATCAAAAAAAGAAAGAAGGAAATTAACATCGCTCTTAACAATTTAGAGAACTATGAAGAAATTAGATCTCTGAGTGAGGAGGAGATCAGGAAAAAAGTCAAGTTAAAAGAGGAACTTATGCATATTTTGGAGGAAGAGGAGATTTATTGGTTTAACAGAAGCCATGCAAACTGGCTCCATAAGGGGGACCATAATTCCAGTTTCTACCACCGTCTTGCAAATGGTAGGAAAAGAAAAGGTACTCTATTCTCATTGTTGGATGGGGAGAATATTATAATGGGAACAGAAAATATTTTGCAGCATGCCACTAAATATTACAAGAATTTATTTGGCAGAGAGGACACTAGATCTCTGAACATTGATGAAAGTTTTTGGAGAGATGTTGACAGGGTGATGGTTAATGAAAACATAGAACTATGTAAACAGTTTGAGGAAAAAGAAATTAAAAGAGCCCTTTTTAAAATGGAAAAGAATAAGGCACCAGGTCCTGATGCCTTCCCTATAGAATTTTTCCAGCATTGTTGGGAAATTATAAAAGAGGATTGTATTGAAATGTTTGCTGACTTCCACAAAGGGGATCTTGATATATATAGAATTAATTTTGGAATCATCACCCTTTTGCCTAAGATTAAAGATGCTGTAAAGATTCAACAGTTTAGACCCATATGTCTATTGAATTGTTTGTACAAGTGGTTTACAAAAACTCTTACCTTGAGATTGGAGCCTGTGGCTGATAGGATTATTGATAGAGCCCAAAATGCCTTTATTCCCAAGAGGAATATTATGTCAGGGATTCTTACCTTGCACGAAATCCTCCACTCAGCTAAGAAAAAGAAGTCTGAGGCAGGTGTCATATTAAAGCTTGATTTTGAGAAGGCCTATGATAAGGTCAATTGGGCCTTTCTTATGAAATGTTTAGAAACTAGAGGTTTTGATAAGAAGTGGTGCTATTGGATGCGGAAAGTAATTGAAAATGGGACCCTAAGTGTGAAGATCAATGATCAAATGGGTCCTCATTTTCAGAGTTGCAAAGGTGTAAGGCAGGGGGATCCATTATCCCCTCTATTGTTTAATTTCGTAGTTGACTCCCTTAATAGGATGGTTATGCTAGCCCTTAGTAATAATCTGTTCAGGGGTTTGGCCGATGATTTAATCTCTAATGGGATCGCTATATTACAATATGCGGATGACACCATATTGTGTATTAAAGAAAATGAAGAAGCAGCAATGAATTTAAAAATGTTACTTTATATTTTTGAAAATATGTCGGGGTTGAAAATCAACTTCGACAAGAGTGAAGTCCTCGTAATAGGTGGAGACTCAACTATGGAGATTAAGTATGCTCAAATTTTCAACTGCCAAATTGGGCATCTTCCACTGAAATATTTAGGGATGCCTGTTAGTTCCAGCAAGTTGCGTGTAGAGGATTGGCTTTATATGGAAAGCAAGGCTAATAAAAAGATTGATGCCTGGAGAGGCAAGACCCTGTCAATGGCAGGTCGATCTGTTTTGATTAATTCCAGTCTCTCTAATGTACCTACATACCATATGTCCATGGTTTTATTGCCTGGGACAGTCTTAGACAGGATGGAGAGGAAACGCAGGATGTTTTTCTGGCAAGGTGGGGCCACCAAAAAGAAATATCACCTTGTAAAATGGGAGGTGATTTGCAAAAACAAAATGAAAGGAGGCCTTGACATTAAGAACATAAAAAAAGTGAATATAAGTTTGTTGTGTAAATGGTGGTGGAAACTGGAAACAGAGGAGGGGTTGTGGCAGGAGTTAGTTCGTGCTAAATATGTCAAATCGTGCCCTATTGGAAATATTAAAAGAAAGCAGAGTGACTCCTCTATTTGGAGGGATTTGTTGAAGATTAGAAAGTATTATCTTAGAGGGCGAAGATTTGTAGTGGGGGATGGGGAGCAGATCAGACTTTGGTCTGATATTTGGTTGACTGAGAAGGCACTTTGTGTTCAGTACCCCATGTTATTCCTCCTAGTTGTTGATCAGGAAATATCCGTCATGGATTGTGCTAATAATAATTGGCAATTAAATTTTAAGATCCATCTCCCCTTATTTTTACATGCACAATATTATGAGTTGGTAGGAAAACTGTCTAATGTTCATCTTGAACAGGGCAAGGATAAGGTGATTTGGTTGTGGGATAAATCCGGGAAATATACGGTGAAATCGATGTACCTGCATCTTACTAGGAAAGAGGAGGGATTTGCATACAAACATATCTGGAAAGCTAGAATTCCTCCTAAAATAAAGACATTCATGTGGCTTGTGTTGAACAATGCTATTCTAACCAAAGACAACCTAATTAGCAGGAATTGGAAGGGTGGTAATAGTTGTTACTTTTGTGACAAACCTGAAGACATCAATCATTTGTTTTTTGAATGTCCTGTGTCTAAATCTATTTGGTCAACTTTGGCCACAACTTTTGGTAGTAATTGTGGACCTGGGAACTTTGATCAATATGCTATTTGGATTAACCATGTGCTGCCTCATGGAAGAGTTGTCTATGTTTTTGGTTTAGCGGCCATTTGTTGGGCCACCTGGAAAGCGCGTAATAGAGCGTGTTTTGAACATAAGTTGATTAAACACCCATGTGAGATTATTTTCCATGCATGTGTATTCATGAGATATTGGGCAGGTTTGTTCAAAGGAGACATGCAGGAATTCATCCGTGCCAGTGCGGATTCCATTCTGAAGGTGGCGTTGGGGGTCATGAAGGACCAAGGGCTGCTACCGAGGATTACAGCTGTGGAGGACGAAGCAGGAAGGATCATGGAAGAGGAAGATCTCAAAAAGGATTGATCTAAAATCGAGACTAGTAGCAGTACTGGGTGTGTGTCGCTGACATGGGAAACACTCGTGTTAATCTAGTTTTTTGCGTTGTTATCTCCAGGTATTCATCCTAAGGTTCAGGCAGACTTATTATTTACGCCTGTAATATGTTTTTTGGCCTCACTGTAGTAGTTCTGCGTGAGTTTTAGCTGATAGAGTGTGATCCTACTCAAGTGAGTAGTAGACTGTATGTTTTTGGATCTCTGTTTGCTGATGAAATGGAGATGGAGTAATCCTGTCAAAAAAAAAAGGTTAACTTTTTGAACTGATGATTGCCCAGAATATTCAGAGTTCTTGATTACGTTGCATGGATGACTTTCACCGATCACCAGCTAGGCGGGGAATTTAGATTGCCATCCTTGACCTTACCAATAATGCTTTGTTTTTATAATCGATGATTTTGATTTGACACCCTAATAAAAGGAATCGAGGGCGCTGCAGCTGGTGGTGTAGGTGAATAGGCGGCGCCTCTAAACGAGCAAGTTGCATGAAAATTTTGGATTCCGCCGGTCTACGTCGTCCAAGATGACAACTTTGCGTGCGGTCTTATTAGGTGCAAGAAAATGATCGAATTCCATGTAAAATACTCCATCCGTCCCAATGATTCTAGCATCTCAAGATAGAAACTGTAGTAGAGCTAACAGATTACAATACCGTAACTTTATCTGTACTCATTCATCTCCCACCTAGCTACTAAATTAATTACATAAACTTCACCCTAATCTTAGAATGTCTTATATTTTACCACAATGTTTTAATGGTCACATCGCCTACTATATAAAGGCACAGATGTAGTACTAATACTAAATTCATGGCAATCCATCGTGCAGGGGAAAAGACGAAAACTTTTTCACGCATGCATGGCTTCCTAGCTTATAGTTCAAACTTCAAACTGGCTTCTCGGTGATCGACTTTAACTGATCACGATGGTTCAACCAGAACAAAAAAAATCTTCATTGTAGCATGGTGCACTGATACTGATTTTACAGTCATTTGAAACTTGATTATTGGCGCCACGAACCACGGCACAACAAATGCTGCATGACGATTGATGAACCATGGCAGTACACCGGCCAGTGCCGATTGCCGGCACGGAGGAGAAATCGTCTGGTGACTGGCCTGGCCTCGGGAAATGGAGCTCTGCCCAGAGCAACAGGAATGGTTCGAAAGTATCGAACGGATTCTCAAAATCTTGCTCGGCTGTAGCGGCAGCTGGCCGAGACCGCTAGCCCAGCCGCCGCCGCCGTCGCCGAAACAAAATGATGAGACCATGAGAGGAGGACGATGCGATGCGATGCGAGAGCACGGAAATGATTGGAGGCCGGGGCGCACGGCGGGCTGCGTGGGGCGGACGTGGACTGCTCGGACCTTTCCGTGCCGCGCCAGATCGGAACAAGCCATAAAGCAGCAGCAGCAGAGGAATCCGCCCTGTTCCTGTTCGAGGCCGGCCATTCCTCCCGTGTCCCGCCCGGTTCGCCTTCACACCGCACGCACGCACGGCCTCGACCAGCTTACCTTCCGCCACAACCAGCTAGCTAGCTACTCAGGTTGGTCGAGTTGGGGTTGGCCAGGACCACGGCCGCTGCATGCCGCGATTGCCACTAACAACGCTGCCCGCCGCCACCGCCACCGCGGCTGCTGGTATTTAGTGGCGCCCTTCGCCTCCCACTCGCGAATGGAGTACTAGTCCATTCGCCTCGCTTTCTTATTGCGTGTTGCGGCACGCAGGGCAGGGCTACAAACTTTGGCTTCTCCACTTGACACTCCTCCCTCACCTCATCATCGCCTGTAGTACAACACTGCCTGGCCTGAGAAAACCGTTGTGACATCCTGATTCGCTCCTTCTAGCCGTCAGTGTTCTTCTCTGCGTCGTCGCTGACCGGCCGGCCGGAGACATGTCGAAGGTGAGGATTCCTCTCCTTCTGTTCTCGTGCTAGCTCCTCTCGCAACGATTTTGCTTGCTTTATGATGATCATTCGAGAACTGCTGCTCTTATTTCTCTACACACTTTCGCCCTTTGTTCGGGTGTTCTGTTTTGTCGTGCTGGTTTCCTTCGTTTCCCCTGCATAGAGCCAGATGAGTATATGACCGTGTGGTAATGCTCTGTTGTTGACATGCGCAGAAAATCGTGGTGAAGCTGGAGTTGCATGACAAAAATGACAAGCGGAAGGCCATGAAGGCGGTCGCCGTGCTCGTCGGTACGTATCACCCACCTACAACACTACTGAATCTGATACATCAAGCTACAGAGTTATTCACGGTTCTGATGAGCACAGTTTGGCTTGTCGCTCGATCGTCAGGCATCGACGCCATCTCGGTGGACATGGCGTCGCGCAAGATGACGGTGATCGGCACGGTAGACCCGGTGGACGTGGTCAGCAAGCTGCGCAAGTCGTGGGCGGCGCAACTCGACTCGGTCGGCCCGGCCAAGGAGCCTGAGAAGAAGGAAGAGAAGAAGGAAGGAGACGGCAAGAAGGAAGAGGGAGGAGGAGACGGGAAGAAGGAAGGCGACGGCAGCAAGAAGGAGGGAGACGGCAAGAAGGAAGGTGACGACGCCAAGAAGGAAGGCGACGGCAAGAAGGAAGGCGACGGCAAGGGGGAGGGCGACGCGAAGAAGGAAGGCGGCGGCGAGAAGACGAAGGTGGCGCCGCCGCCGCTGTATCACCTGCCGCCGCAGTACATGAACATGATCACGGCTGATCACTACATGAACCAGTACCGCCCGCCGCCGGCGCCGTACTCGTACGCGCCACCGCCGTACGCGTACGCGCCGCCGCCGCACTACTACGTGCGGAACATGAGCATGGAGGAGAACCCAAACTCCTGCGCCATCTGCTGAGGAACCCGCAGCAGTTTCTTGCGCTGCATCTGTTCATCGGGTAGCTGTACGTCCGTGCTCCATCGATCCTGCTTGTGTATATCCCGCATAATTATGAGACGAAAAAGGACTAGTACTACTACATACGGAGTACGTACGTAAAACTGTACCTGAGATGTGTGACACTGCGTACTGCTTTGTGATGCTACCTCTCTTTCTTTCAATCAAAGAGAGGTCAGACAACAGGTTGATCGGCCATGGAAGAGAGAGGAGGAATTAGCGGTGCACGACGGGTGGGCGGTCATGCAAGCCTGCGGGGCTGTTGAGACTCTGCTTTCTAACAATGATCATTCATCAGAGCCACAATTACAAAATCTTGGCATTTTGTCAGGAACTTTAGCTACTAGTCGCATGTGTAGCAGCTGTAATGTACATGTACAGATTGTTCGCATTTCATAATTTTGGGCTGTACTTCTTTCAAAATAAAACTTGCTGACCAGACAAGGAAACTTGGAGCTGGAAGCTGGTGAACGAGATCTCCAAGCCGTACAGTTCTAGTCTGTGGGAATAAAAATCATGGCCGCCGTTTGACAAGCTGGATGCACTACACGCTCTGTCCTTCGTCGACTCATGTTCAGTTTGATAAACCATGCCCATGTCCATGCGTGCACGAGGTGTTAGTTTTTCTTTCTCCCTTTTGATTGATGCACGTGCTGCTGTTTGTATTCAACGGCGACAGGAAATCGTCGGTGACTTTGAATTTCTGAACAAGGGGCGGATTCAAGTCAGGGTCATCTATACATCTGTGAGCTGCATGTTAGCCATAGGATTGGCTGAATGAAAACCAGTCAGAGACATCTGAACACCTGCTGGCACAAGAAAAGGAATATTGTATAAGTAGGCAAACCACGTCAGAAATGAGGAAATGTAACCATGACAATGAAGCGGCGGCAAGAAGCATGCGCGCCGACGCAGCTGAAAAGGTGTGCCGGATACTCCCTCCGTTTCGTTTTAATTGTCGTTAGAACAACCTTTGTTAGTTCATTTTTAGTTCATTTGGTTGTCTGAAACGACAATTATTTCAGAACGGAGAGAGTAATTTATTTTCTGGAAGATGACGTCAGATTTTGGCGCCATGAGGTAATCACGTTTGACACGTCCATCTCTCTCTCTGCTGACTACGCAACAACACCGGCTACCTAAATCACTTGCTGCTCTAATATCCACCACCACCACCATTACGGCACTGAAGAGGAAGAATAAAGCATGCAGTTCGTCACCAGTGAGCAAATCAAAGAAAAAGAAACAGCTAGCCACAGAAAAATCTGAATTTTTCAGCAGCAGAAATGCCTGCCTTTTCCTCGTGTTGCATCATCACCAAACTTCTTTACACCGCACGCTACTGGACTGTGGTGGACTATATACCGGCCGTTCAGCACTTCATCGCACGCCTGTTCCTGTTCTGGAACCTCGCGAGACCGGCAATTAAAAAGGTCACCCAAAAGTACGTGTCTTTTGAGCCAGCTCCAACTTGCAATCCACACTTGTAGTTGTTTATAAGTACTCCCTCCGTCCCCATGAACTTGTCGCTTTGTAGTTCATTTTTGAACTACAAAGCGACAAGTTCATAGGGATGGAGGGAGTAGACAACAAAAATGCCTGAGCTCGGGATTGGTGGTGGGCAGCATTTTATTTTAATTTCCGACCTGACGAGACTTGTTTAATTGGCAGGATATAGCGGTTGTGACGTCGCATTTGCATCTGCGACTCTGCGTGCATCGTCTGTAGTTTGCTGCCAATATTCCCAGACGCCAGAGAGCGAGCGAGCTAGCCAGGTAGGTCAATTTCGTCAAAAATTTCGGTGAGGATGAGTCGGATGATCCCGACGTCTGTACCGCCCCCTGACGCCAGCAGTCGGTGGTCCTAGCTCTCCGGCACCGGCACTGCAGCTCCTCCAAGCTCCAAAAGCGCCTCCTCAACAGCTTATCCAAAGGCGACAACAGTAGCCACCATATACAACTTCAATCATGAATCATGGATCCATCATTTCTGAAGAGGCGATATTATGAGACAAAAAAACCCGATGCAACTGGGGTAGCAGCAGGAGAGACGAAATTCTCTTGCTCGTTTTCGTTCCGTTTCTTTCCGGGCCCCGGCAGCTCGTCACCTGGCGTCAGGAACGGCGGCGACCCGGAGAAACGGATCGGACCAATGCGTGTATGGTGGCCGGTGGCGATGGCGATTGGAGCCATGGAATTGAATAAAAGAATGGGCCTACTAGCGACACCCGGCTGCATGCGGGTTTAATCAACCGCCGCTACTCTCGTTGTCACCAGGATTTCCGATCTGGGTCGCAGTTTAACCCTTCCCAATCCCACAAAGTAAGCTAGAAATTACTAGACGTGAGCACAAACCAACGCCTCCTGCCGTCTGAAAGGGTAAGATGCTGCTGTAACAAAAAGGTTGCTTTCAGCTCGGATGCAGACGACGGGTAAGTTGCAAGAACTTCAAAGGTTCTTTGACACGCCGTTGTAGAGTAGAGGATAGATGGAGGTTGGCCGATAAACAAGTCATCTTTTTTTTGTCAATGGAAATCAATGTCATTAGTATCTTTGTATGACGTCTACAACTCAGTGCTGCTGCACACTGAAAACTGACGGATAGCCACAAAAGCAGACACTGTTTCTGCTATTAATCCTGTACATATTTTTCGAAAGGCAATCCTGTACGTATTGTAACTACCAGCTCCCGCCTTTTCAGATTGCTATTATTACACTCCAGCAATTTGCGACGCAAACATGTCCATCCAAGCAGCAAGCAGCGTCCGACTTGATGCGACGTACGCAACACTTTTGAAACATCAAGGCCGGCAGGCCGCTTCTGAATGCAGACACACCCGATTTCTGAAACTTCTCGAGAGCCTGTTCAGGATTTCATTCAGGTCATCCATGGTTCACCGCAATCTGAGCGCGAACTAGCGGTCTGCACACGGACATCTACATTCTCACCAAAAACAGCTAGTACTCCTGTGCTGCAAAGATGTAGGCCACGGCCATTTCAGCAAAACCAAACAATTCTGTGTCTGATAGCAGACTTAATACTGTTGCACAGTGGATAAGGACCCTGTTTTACTTTAGGGGTTACGTACCAACTAGTGCTTGGGTGTGTGCTCCAAGAGAACTGAGGATTTCACGGATCAGGCGATGAGGTCGCTTGATGACAGAGCGAGACAATTGATGTGGCCGGGCCGGGGCCACCGAGCTCCGAATCATATCGCCGCCGATATGAGTCATTGAACGCCTTGAGGCCGAGGAGAAGGAACGCCGCGGCGGCGCCCTGCCGCCCTGCCCTGACGACGGTCCGCAAGAAATAAATCCATACTGAACCATGAATGATCAGGAGTGCTGAATTTGGGTATGTCTATCAGACGGTGCTGATATTTTCTGCTTCAAAATCCAGGACTTTAGATAACCAATAAAATTGCACATACACACAGTATTTTTTATTGGCAAATTTATTCCACAATTGGACGGTTAGATTATAGTACTATTATTCATATTACGATTCATCGACATATTACAGGCAGCATAAAGGCTCATTGAACCCTGGCAACAACTAACAACCTAAGAACATTCGAGATGCCATTTCGACACCCCGTTGCAATACTAGGAGCAGCTCAGGGACGGCCTCTTCATACATGTTTGTGTACAGCACATAAAAGTGCGCTCAGGAATCCTAAAAGAAAGGCACTCTCTAAAAAGAGGTTGACTATCAATATGGCGCCGGCAAAAAAATTGTACGGCGCCCTTTGGCATCACCCTAGAGCTTGTTTGGCGATGTAGCATGAGCCCGGAAAATACGTACTGCTCACTTTTCTATCACCTGAATAAGTGGAACAGAGACACGTTAAGACCATAAATGAGGTGGAAAAGAGAGAGTGATACGCCACAAAGTAGGGAGGCATGCCTTATCTGTTGTTTTCTACTTGCGTCAGATTCAGACTTCCACACTATATCTTTCAATTCTGAGGAGAAACTCTTGTAGAACTGCATTGAGTTTTGATGGAATGGTGTTAATTATTAATGAAGGGGCCAAACAAATGACTCATCGGGAATATGTGGCAATAAAATTTTTGTAAAAGCATAATCTGAAAGCATACATTGTGAAACTCCAATGTGTCTCCACCTGTTTTCCGAAGTTCAACCATGTGAAGTGTTGGAGCAACCTCAAAAACCTGCAAGAGATGTAAACATTGGTACATAGGCAAGGATAACTCATGAAAACATAAAAAAATCTGACTGTAAAGAAAAACAAAAGTTAATCCTTATACAATCGTGACATAAACAGTATATTGCCAGTACCTCCGTTGCTACAGATAAATGTCCTTTCCTTCCTGACTTGTCACCTTTCAATTTCATCTGGAAATCAAAAAATAAAACCATACATATTTATATTTAGTGCTTTTATAATACAATGCGAATTCTAAGAAAATATGTTAGTTCACACATTATTACCCATTTATCATAAATTTCACAAACCTTATAATTTTGCTTCCGCACATTGAAACCAAGTGGTCCACAAGCTTCCTCTATTTTAGACACGATCTCTTGTGGTGTGCACTGAGATGTGAAAGATGTTTCCCGCTTTACCATTCCCTATTTAGAAAGGCTTGCATTAGTTAGGAAACAAGGAGAAGGTACACTAAAAGTACATCTATTTTTTGACTAACTAAACTGATAGATTTTCAGAAAAGAGATACCATACAGTAGAATAATGATGGAACAGAATGGTTACTTCAATGTGCTAATGTAAAAATTCAGAAAATGAGGAAATACAGAACTAGCTAAACAATGTTAACCTACTGTCTGCTTCTGGATGGTGTTCTCTCCAACATTTCTAAAAAAAAAAACTTTTAAACACTTTCCAAAGTCCAAACAATAACACTTCACTGAACTCACCATCATCTCCTTCTCAAACAAATTTCCAAGGTTGAAACCCTGTGACCTTGAAATAAGAGCAAATGCATTCATGGATTCTGGTTTCTCTCTTTTTTCCGAAACAAGATGTTCCTAAAAGATAAAATACAAATGCTATCATAATCTGAATTCAGTCTTCAGTTCAAAAATAAATTTATCTTGCATTATACCTCTGAATCATTGAATGCAGCATCAACATCATCGAGGCAAACATCTTCACCTTCTTCAAAATGTGGTGGTCTATAGCCCTTTTTGAACCATTCATCTTCCAATATTTCTGCAATTTTTATCCTCTGCAAAAAATCGAAGATGCATTCCCACTCAGTGATAACAGTAAGGTTTCTAAAGATACCAAATAAATAGACGTATTCAAAAAAATGGCAATGATCCACTGGCTGCAACATAACACTATAACAGTCAAATGGAAAGGCTAACACATCCAGAAAAGATGATTTCTTATTTGTAGTTACCGTATCAGGATTTGGATCAAGAATGCGCTTAATCAGATTCTTTGCACCAGGTGAAAACCACGGCGGAAAAACAATGTGTGCCTTGCAGATCTGTTAAGAAAGACATAAAAGGTTCAGGTCCCCGTTTGTCGGTGAATTTCATATGAAAATGAAGATTGTAACATACCATTTTGTAGAGTCTCATCAGATTGGAGTCATCGAAGGGTAAATAACCGGCCATAAGGACAAATAAGATTACGCCACAGGACCACACATCAGCAGCCATACCATCATAACCTTTATCAGCAAGCACCTGCAGAAACATTCCGATGCATACACATCATGCAGAAAATTATAACTAACAACACAACATAGCAATTAGCAACACAAAAGGTCAATTGCAATGGAAGATCAGGAAGTCACACCTCTGGGGCAACATAATTTGGAGTTCCACAAGCAGTATGAAGAAGTCCATCCCCCTAATAAAAACATAAAAAAGTAATAGGTTAGCTATTGGCAAGGCAAAAATGCATTGTAACAAGCTAGAGATCATACTTTTGTTTGTGGTGCAAACACACTCAGGCCGAAGTCTGAGACTTTAAGAGATCCATGTGAATCCAGAAGCAGATTCTCTGGCTGAAAATGGCACAGTAAACATCCATGAATTAGAATAGCATTCATGATGGAGATTAACGTATCAGAAAGTAATTGGGAATATTGGATAAACCTTCAAATCTCTGTGGTACACTCCTCGACTATGGCAATAGTCAACTGCATTTATAAGTTGCTGAAAGTATCTCCTTGCTTCATCGTCTCCTAACCTCCCAGAATGAACCTGAATTATGAAGAAAATTATGTTGAGTGAGTCAAGAAATTAACATTCATACAGCAATAACCACTTAAATAATCAAAACATTTGCACATGTTAAGAGTCCAGAAAGCTCACATGTAAACAGCAACATATCTATAAACTAGAGTCAAAATATCAGGCACCAAAAGTTAAAGAGCCTTACAATCTTGTCAAATAGCTCGCCTCCATCAACAAATTCAAGGACCATGTATATCTTTGATTTGCTAGCCATAACCTGTCAAACGCGCAGAAACCGAATAAAATATAAAATCAAACGGTTCTGAGTTTCGAAACTTAAATGTTACATGTCCCGTAAACAGTACAAGATACCTCATGCAACTGGACCACATTGGGATGTTTGATAAGCTTCATTGTTGAGATCTCCCTTTTTATCTGAAACGAGTGGACGGGATGGTTAGCGTCCGGGTTCCAAACAATCCCTACGGAGCAGAATCTAGATGGCCAAGACAGAGACATCGGTGGACACTCTTGTATTATTATTATAGTAAGCCGGCGTTTATAGAGGAACAAAAAAAAAACCTATCGATCGTAGGAAGATCTCGCGGTTCATGATTTTTAAATAATTCTTGTCGTTGGGATAAAATACTGGGATTCTCTCTCGGCGGGGGGCAAAATCGAAGGAAGGAAGGATGGATGGATGCGTGCGTGGTGAGGAGAGGAGGCAAGTAGTAAACGAAACGGGAAACGAACCTGCTCGACCATCTTGTGGCGGAGGACGTGGTTGCGGTCGAGCACCTTGATGGCGCAGACGTCGCCGGTGCGCGAGTGGCGGGCGAGCTTGACCTTGGCGAAGCTGCCCTCCCCGAGCGTCTTCCCCAGGTCGTACGGCCCCACCCGCGTCCTCCTCCTCCCCGCCGCCGCGTCCGCCATCCCTCGTCCCTGTGTCTGGCTGGCCGGCGGATGGATGGATGGATCGATTCGACGATGGATGGATCGATAATCAGAGAGAAGCAATTAAGCAGTAGGTTCGATGAATGCGCGCGCGTGCGTGCGTGCGGTGGTCTTGCTCCGTCCTGGCACCGGTCCGGCCGGTTATATGCATCATTGGCGCTGGTGTGGTGGGCCCGGTCCGTTGTGGAAACGCGTGGGATGAGACGGACGCCGAGGTGCTCGTCTCCATCTCGTCTCGTGTGGTGGTAGGAGGGCAGCATGGGACTCGCCTGCGGGACTCTGCGCTCCGGCGCACACGGTTCGTTCGTTGGTTTCGTGCTTATCTGATCCTTTTTGTTTGTGACGTGCACACACCGCGTGGCCCAACCAACCAGCCTGAGGCGGACGGCCACTCGCACTGCCTCTACTACTGGCCTGGTTCAAAGTTGAGCTCTTTTTATCGTGATGATCCACTGGAAACCGCGGATAATAATTCCTGCTTTTCTTCCGCCCCGTACAACCTTCTTTTTTGCTGCGGGTGCGGGACGAGCAGAATGTCCTTTGCTTGGAGTGATGTGGTCTTCTTTCGTGTCCACCGGGAAACAGAGTAGATAGAGGTCTTCCTGATGACGCTCTAACGGCCTAGCTAGCAAAATAATCTGAAGATTTGTGCCACCCCGGCCGTTATCCGCGCGGCCGGGCCGGGCACACGGATTCTGTGGACACAGACCCCGTGGGCTGTCGTGGGCGCGTCACCGGATAGATTAGATTTCAGCACGACAGGAGCGTATGCGTGCGTATGGAGTTTGTAAGCGCGGTCCCTCCGAGCGAATCTCAATCATGCATCGCGAAACACGACTACCCAGGTCGGTCACGTGGTCGTAATTGGACATGCGGATCGGATGGAAGAACTCTAATTTGGACTCTGTGCAGGGCGATGAATTATTGAGATAGACGGGGACCGGCCGGAGTGTGAGAGAGAGAGAGCTACTCGTGTCGTGTGGATCCGTATGGGTTGAATTGTCGTGACGACGGGACCTGGAGCCTGAATTATTGTGACGGGGACGCTCTTCTTTTACCCCCGTCTTTTTTGGATCTTGCGTTTTGAAACGAAGAAAGAAAGAGGATCGATCAATCGTTTTGGACATTTGTTTCTTGGTGCTGCAAGTTTTCCGACGCAGCAGGCTCGGCCCGGAACTGCGGATGTCGGAGTCCAACCCAAGATTACTAGTCGGGCTGAAAACGTGGATAGGAGGTCCCCTAGCCCAAACGTTGCCAGGAACGACCTAAAAAATGGACTAGTATTCCCAACCTCGCTTGGTTCGCCGGGTAGGTGTCTGTCTCGCTGCAACAAGACAAGATGGCATGCATCCGTCCAACTGGCACGCAGCAAACAAGGGAAAGGGAAAAAGCCTCAGCGCCGACCCGACCCCGAGTGGCACCGGCCCGGGGAGACGCGCGGCCCGGTTGGTGCGGCGCCCGTGACCGTGACTCGACTTGGTGGTGATTGCGTCGGGAAGCGGCGGCGTCCCCAACGAAACGGGAAACGGCTTCCATTTCGAGTAAGCTCCGCAAGGCATCGGAACTCGATCCAACTAACGTTGCAGGTTGCAGCAGCGTCTCTGGTCTCTCGCTCTCTCATCGTCCCGATGATAAACGGAGATGCAGGTACTACGGGAGACTAGATACTCCTACCGGCTACAGGCTACAGGCTAGAGTTGGCGAACCAGGACCACTTGTCACCAAGAGGGCAACTAGAGCGGACAGCGGAGAATCTCTCTCTCGTCTCTGTGACCAAGCAAGCGCGGTGCTTGGGATAATCGGATTTCTCCTCATCGTTCCTTCCTCCCGTCTCGATCGCCCCACTTCTCTGACCGTGTTTTCTTCCATTTTCAATACAAGAATGAGGTGCGGAAGCGTTTTCCTTTCCTGGTTCTCACCACTCTTTCGCGCCATACGACTCGTCGCAACAGATGGATGGGCACCAAATGCGTGCGGTGCCAGAACCAACCAAGCAAGTTTCGTCCACATCCTTCCACAATCTGCAACTCCGTCGGCCCGCCCGTCTCCGGTGTGACCGTGACGGGTAGGCAAGATTTTGCGACCTGGATGGAATACGCCGCCAACGCCAAGTTAAGGCCTGCATCGCTGCATGATTGAAGGCACGACGACGACTGTTGCCTACACTACACTTGGTCGAGTCGAGTACTGTACGTACCCATCATGCCTGCGTCGTCTGCTAAATGCTCACCGCTCCTTCCTACTACTACTACTAGTCAGTGACAACAACAGTTGCCTTCTGGCTGCTGATCCTCTCCCGATCGCGGTCCGTCCGTCCGCCCACTTGCCTCTGCTGCTATCATCATCGTCCGCCGCGCGCCCATGGCGATGACGTCCGTTCCAAGGGATGGATGGATGGATGGATGGCACTGATCGGTGACAGACCGCAGTTGCCTTCTCCACTAGTGACACATTCAGCGCGCGGCTCAAGATACGGACAGGTTTCAGTCGTCAGAGGCGGAAGCGGAACCCAACACAGTCAGAACGAATTAGAGCGAGTGCCTGCAAATCACAACGTACAACACTGTGGTCGTGGTACTAATACTACTACGACTAAACTGTTGTTTCGATTCGACTCCTACCACGTTAGGTCGGATCATCTGAAATAACCAAATGGAGAGAACAGGGGATGACAAATGAAGACGGACGGTCTGGAATTAGAAAACATGTACTCCCTCCTTTCTCAAAAGATTGTCACCTTTAGTTCAAAAAATAAACTAAATGTGACAATCTTTTGAGAAAGGAGGGAGTACACTCATACTGATCAACCCAAACAACGAGAGCTTAATTAGCTTAGCTTCCATGCACCCCGGCCGCGCGCTGGAGGAGAAGAGAGGAGAGGTGATCGATCACGCCTCGGGCGCCACGGCGGGGGCCTGGTCCGCGCCGGCGCCGCCAAGGCGGCCGAGCCGGCGGCACGCGCCGGAGGCGAAGACGGAGAGCCAGGCGACGAGCGGCGTGCCGAGCAGGACGAGGCCGACGGGAACCATCCAGAGCTGCTCGTGCGCCGGGCGGAACGCCACCGCCCACCACACCAGCACCCCGGCGCCCGCCAGCCCCACGCCCGCGATGCCCGCCGTCGCGGCCCCGCAAGCCGGCGTCACCACCGCATCGCTGCTGGCGGGCCGCGCCTTGGCTTCCCGCTGCGCCATTGCGACTAGGCCTTATAGGTGAGGTGAAGTCGTTTATACTAGCTCCCCCCGCCGTTGCCAGCAGCGAGCGAGCCAGGTGACTACTCCCCACAGGAGTACTAGTATGCAGCAGCAAGCAGAGGAGGGCAGCTGCTGGGGAAGTGGGGAGGGGTCATGCGGGCGGGGTTATCTGGTGATGGCCGTTGGCAGCAGTCGCTTCGGTTCACGCGTCGCGGCACCGGGCTTTTACTCCTCTGTTTCCACGTCGATCAGGACAGCAGTAGCCGCTTCCTTCCTTCCTCATCCACCTGGCAAGCCTTAGCCAGCCTCGTAGTACTCTAGTACTACCATTCATACCATCGACCATCGTTGGCTTGCCGTCTCGGTTGCTCCGGATCACGAAGCACCCTTCTTGCTTGTCCTCTTGTCCGGCGACTTTGGGTGATCCATCAGCATTCAGCGGCGTGATGCTGGTGCCCCGAGAGCCGAGAGCACGGGTCATCACTCATCAAGAGAGAAGGACGAGTGTTTGTCGCATCGTGCCGTGTACTGAGTCGTTTGATGACAGTGCGCGGCGGAGAGGAAATCGTCCGTGTCCGTGTGACGGATCTTCTTGTACTCTCACAGCGGTGCCGGTCACACAAATCTTTCTCGTGGAGTGCTATTTTGTCAGCTATAGGTTTTCATCGATTCTTCGGTTCTTTCCGGTAGGCTCTGATGAGTGTTTTTGAAAGACAGAACAGATTTGAATATGTTTCAGATTGAATTCGACAGAACAGTTAACAAATCAACAGAATACAGTACAAAGGACAGATTTCAAAATCATCATGCTTTATAAAGACCTACACAATTTTACAAATTAATTAGGTTGCTTCATTGAAAACCTTTAGGAAAAACTCATTCCAACTCCATGAGAATAAAACTCTAAAGTAAAAAAGAGTATAACCAATAGCCGGTGTGGCTACGGCGGGCGGGGCCGTGTCGGGTTGGCCACCATACTGGGCCACTAGGGTTGGCGATCGATGTAACACCTCAAATTTCAAAAAAAAAAAATGAATTTAGATAATTTAAACGTTAAGATTTTAAAAGGAAGAAATTAAAACTAATATAAGGAGTGAAATTATGTGTTTATTTATTGCGATTGAATGCTTGAATGTGTGCTTTGAATTAAAATTACCATTTGGTTTGAATTTGAAATAAAAAATCTAATTAAAGAGAGGAACAAATTAAACAAAATTAAAAGAATAGTACCAGACCCAAACACCCAGCTGGTCCAATTCCATTTTCTTTCTCTGGGCCGAAACCCAACCTCCCTCCTCCTTCCCAGCCGCGCGCCGCAGCCCATTCCCAGCGCGCACGCCGGCCCACTCACGCGCACTGCGCGCTCGCCTCCTAGGATCCGCCGGCCGCCCTTGTCGTTTCTTCCTTTCTCGTTGACAAATGGGCCCCGTCTGTCGGCGCCATTCTTTTCTCTCTTCCGCCCGCCCACGCACGCGCCACGCCTTGGATTCCCCCCTCGCACCGCTCTCTCCTTCGCTGCGCAGCGGACCCCACACGCCAGCTTTTCCCTCCCCCACGCCTGCTCCTCTCTGTCTCACGTAGTCACGCGTTCCGCGTGAACTTGGCTGAGGCACGGATGCCAAGGGATCCCACTCCAATCCTCGTAATTTGTTCCTAGGCTTTCATGGAGACCACGAAGCTCCACCTCTATAAAGAGTTCCTAACCCTAACCGCCTCCTCCTGCTCCTGATCCCAAGCCACGCGCTGCCGCCGCTCCTCCCCTCGGTCTGATGTGCGCCGCGCCACTTTCATCCTCCTCTCCTCAATCCATCGAGCTAAACCGCCTATGGGTCTCCTTGTGACACCGTCGAGCCTCTCCACTCTTCCTAGAGGCGAGTCATCGCCAAATCGGGGACGTTGACGTGATTCCGGTATGAAGCTCCGCCCCTCCTCGATGCTTCTACCTTTTCGCACGATTTAATCCCTCTTTGACCACTCCGTCTCTCTCTCAATGCTACGGAACACAATCTGGACAAGGAGGCAAGGACTTAATAGCACTCCAATGCTGATCTGTCGTGCACCGATGTTGCTCTCCGCCTCCTCGCCTGCAAGCACGTTCCCGCGCCTTCCCGGTCTGCACAACAACCCTAGGTGAGATCCTCATGTCCTCCTACGTCGATTAGTGCTCTTATATGCGTGATTTAGCTGGGTTCGCCGTCATTTCGCGTTGCTCCAGCGAGCTCTTGGGCGCTGCCCATGGTGCGCCGCCGTGGCCTGCACCCGTCGGCCACCGGCTTTGGCCGGGAGGAGCCTTCAACCGTTGGATCGTGCATCAGTGGCCAAGAATAGATCTGCGTACCCTTTTATTTGTATTCGATCTCGTCCGTCCATTTCATGTCCTAAGGCCACAGTTGAGACACGCGTACACAAGTTCTGTTTTAAATCTGATGTGTTCCTTTTAGATCCGGCGGTCCAAAACAGCCCACATCACCTCTTTTAATTATTAAAATCCAGGCCCTCTGCGGTAGATCCGACGGTTCCTGTTATATTCCGCATACCCCTTCGATTTATCTAATCTGGTGCGTTCCCTTTAGACCCAACGGTTCACATCAAACTCACTCTCATCCTCTTGCGGTTTGGCACTTAATCCCCCTGAAAACTTGCATAAAACCCCCTGGACTTAAATAAAACTTGATCTGCTTTTACAAACCTATTGAACTTAACACCCAGGCCCATGTAGTTTGCTGTTTTAGCTCATTTAAGCCCCTGGACACTTACAAAAACACCTGATTCTTGCTGAATTAACATTTTAACCCTGTACCCTGCTGTACATTTACTGGATATACCCCTAAAACATGTTGGAATCACATTTAGGCCATAACAGTTGCTGTTTTGTTTAAAACAGCATAGTAGGTATTAATTAATGTGTAGTAATGCTGAAATTACATGTAAAACTCTATTAATTGATGTTTAGCATAAAACACACTTTTAATTATTTATTCATGCATGTTAATATTGAAAATTTGTAATAAAATGTATCATTTCATGAGATAAAACATTTCATACTTTTCATATCTATCATTGCATGTGATAATAAAGAAACACACTGTTGCTCACTTTAAATGACAAATAACCTAGGTTTAATTTATTGGTGCATGCATGTTCATATAAATGAGTAGTTTCTCGTTAAGATTAACGAATTGCTATAGAAACTTATTTTGTTATCTTAATCATTATCTTATGGTGTTAGTTAAACTATAATCATAGATACAATGTGATAAAATGAACATAACACCGCGTTAATCCGTTATCGTGTGTAGGCTCTCATTCCACCGTAGGATATGCGCGTAGTACTCTTTATTACTTGTTTTGCTTGTATGGTATACTGTTATTGAATGTGCTATTATATCTCTCTTTCAATAGTTTACTCGTGTTCGTGCCTAATCATAATGCGATGAGAAGACTCAGAAGATCGAGAGCTCTACTCGGAAGACTGAGCAGCTACATAAAATAAAGAAAAGGCAAGTGTCCTTGACCACTTTGCACCGGTTAAGAATTATTAAGGACGTAGATAGAATTAGCTGCATGCATGCAAGTCTTAAATTGAATCCTATGTTAGGAAGTTTCCTAGATTTCCATATTATTCCTTGTCGCTGGGTTTGGGATGGTATTGTTGGGACTCGGGAGTGTGTTTACGCTTAGACCTGCTGTCATTAGTTGGATGGTAATGATAACTTGATATAATACTTTTAATATCATTTATTGGATGTATATGGTTATATATGTGTATATATATAGTAGATAGGAATCTGGACAGGCAGGATTGAGTGGTGGGTGTAATACGCACGAGACTCGGGTTCATTGTGTTGGCGCCTGTCCTAGATTCTAAGGACCGGTTCTTGGTGACATTGCGACCAGGCATTACCGTGCCACCACATGACAGTATGGAATGCCTTAGCCAATAAAATAGGTAATCTTTCGACGGGTATGGGTAAAGGATGGTGCGGGGAAGGAGTGGGGATTTACTGCTCCTAGATTCGCAAGGCTTAAGAGGGGGCTGCCCCGACGGAGGGATTTACTCCAGAAATGTCACGGTATGTGAAACCTTAGAGTGCTCGTACTTGTCGGGAGACCCTTTGTAAAGGCTCTGTTGTGACCTTCTGGCCACACACCTTAGATAGTGTGAAGTGTGACTAGCTATCACCAGCAAAAAGGAGGTTCTTAGTCCACCTGGAGACAGGGGATGAAATCACAATATGTGGGTAAAGTAGTACAAACTCTGTAGAGTATAAATCTATCTAGATAGCCGGGCTCACAGTCACGAGCGCGCCTGGTAGTACTACCTTGATTAGTTGAGACTCGTTGGTAGCCGGGTGGTGGAACCCGGTGAGTTGGCAGTCTGGTGGGGTAACCCGATGAGTTTGGTCCCGGGTGGGGTAACCCGATGAGAGTTGGCATCCAGGTGGGTAACCTGGACGGTGATCAGTCGGGTGGGTGTAACCCGACAGTTTATATATATATATATATATATATATATATATATATATATATATATATATATATATATATATATATATATATATATATCATTCACCTAGTAAATAGAATGCTAAGGTCAACATAGGAAATCAAGGATGCATAGAGGCTTAACCCGTGTCAGCCTTTCCTCATTGAATAACCCGCATGTCATAATTTCCCTCACTTGTGGAGTACATTAGGTACTCATTTTGTTTCTTTCCTTTTCTTTGTTTGTACATGTCATGCTGCTCAGGTAAAAGATGATCAAGTAAAGATGGAGTCCAGAAGGTCGCGTTGCTGCCAGTCGATTTGCCTGTGGCGTGCCCTGTTTTGTTTCCCTCTCCCGCTGCTGCTCGTAATTGTTTTAAGGTATTTAATTGTTGTTTTATTCGATATAGAACTATTTACCATATTTTGTCATGCATGTATGATCAAACTGATCCTAGCATACATGCAGGTTTGCCCTGTTTTACATTGTGTAAAATAGGGTGTGACAATCGAGCCTGTTGGGCCTACAGTGAATCGTGTTGTGTGGGACAGTTCGTCGAGTCTGAGGCGAAGCCCTGACACAACCCGGTCCCTCTTCGTATCAGGCCGAACTGAAACAACCATTCTTGGGGCTGGCCCAACTGCCCACCTGCAAAAAGACGGCAGCTCCTCGTCAGTCACCACGGGCCGGCCCTACTACTCCGCTTGCCTAGGAATATTTGCTCTAATCTAAACACTGGCCAAGGGATAACACTTGTCCTGTGTTCTATCCATCTGTCGACTGTTGGAGTCGGCAGATCTCCTGACACTACTAAAGTGTTGAAGGAGTTTGTAGTTCGGTGTGGGCGCGCGGAGACTCAAGAAGGTGAATCACGATTGGACACGAGAGACACAGTGGTTTACGTGGTTCGGGCCGCCTGAGCGTAATACCCTACTCCACGGGTGTGTGGCGTTGTATTAGTTTATGTATGAAAGCTCACGTCAATGCGTGTGTGCCTGAGAGCGTTCGAGAGCCTTCTTCTTGTATCGTCGGTCTGCCCTTTTATAGTACAAGGACAAACCGTTACAAGTTAGCCTGGCCCGACATGTGGCCCCGGCGGTTACTAGTATTGATACACGATTAATTGTTGTTAATAACCCTGTAACGGGCTCCGACAGCGCCGTTACAGGTGTTAAGATTGTCTGATTAAGTGTCATTAACATGGAATTAATGACAATTAATCGGGTCTTGAAGTCCGCGGCTATCCTTTGAAGATCCGGAGTCGTTACAATGTCTTCCGGAGGTTTGAGGCGGCCAGCTCCGACGTTTGGACACGTGGCAGCTCCGGAGCTTGCTTGTGGGAAGCGGGAAGCTCCGGGGTGGCCTGGCACGTGTCAGGTCTGGAGCTTCTCTCGGTCAGGGGTTAAGTCCGGAGGTGCCGTTTCGGTACCTAGCCCGGAGCTTCACCCTTGTGGGTAGTAGCTCCGGTCTGGCAGTACACGTGGCAACCTAGGGGTTAACCATGTTGGAGAAGCAGGTCCAGTTATGTCTGACAAGTGGGCCTCCGAGGGTCTTCAATTTGAGTAGACGTCCTTCCCTTGAGATCTTTGTAACCTCAGGGGGTGTATGGTTTTTAGGGTACCGACAGTGGCCCTCTGGACCCACCTCCGGGGAAAGTCACCGGGGTGAAGTCATTCCGTCGGAGGTGGGTCCATACTCGCGACTCTTGAACTGGGTCTTCAAGGGTCTTCGGAGGTGCCGTTGGCGGGGCTTTACGGTTAAATCCCGACGCGTGGCGCACCTCGGGCGGCAGATAAGATCTTTGACGTGCGGATCTCTCGCAATTGAAGGTCGCCGGTTCCCGATACGAAAACCGTATCGGTTCTGCGCGCCTTGTCAGGTCGTCGCCTTTAGGTTTCCCGCCTCATGATGACAACTGTTCGCCTGGGTAAGAGCCTCGACTTGATCGTCAGGGTGGTCCCGGGCCCTCTTGTCATCGGCAGGGTTGAATTCTTGAGTAGTATCCTTGACTCCCCTGCAGTTTCCATCCAAGCGTTGCGAGGGCTTACTTAAGAAGGAAAGCGCACCGTCGGGAGTTCTTTACGCTTCCCATCTGTTCTTGCGCTCAAACTCCCAACTCGTACTTTGCTCCTCTTCTCTTGCCTAGCTGTGCTGCGATGGAGTTGGGTCTGCGTGAGAGTCGCTTGAAGACTGACAGCGATCTGAAGAAGGTCCGGGCCCTCATGGGGTGGTCTTCGGACTTCTTCAACCGCTCGGTCCGTGCCGGCGGAGAGCTCCCCTTTGAAAAGGAGCACGCTGGCGAGATGGTGTACTTTTCCTCGTACGCCATGGTGGGGCTGATCCCACCGTTTTCTTCTTTTTTCTTGATGCTGCTGGACTTCTATGGTCTGCAGCTGTACCACCTTGGCCCTCACTCCATTCTCCTTGTGTCCATCTTTGTCCACTTCTGCGAGATGTGGGTGGGCATCCCTCCCTGCATCGAGCTCTTCCGAACCTTCTTCACCGTCACACCACCGGCCGAAGCAATGAGTATCTTGGCTTCTACTACTTCGTGAAGCGCAAGAAGTGCCCATTCAAGTACCTCCGGTCATTCCCTTCCGGGAAGTGGGATGACTGGAAGAAAGATTGGATAGTCGTCCGGGTGGAGGAGCATGAGCGGTTGGAGTTGCCAGACGGTCTGCCCGACATTGACACATCGGTATGGAGCGAGGTTCCGGTGCTGGCGGAAGCTTTCGACCCTGTCCTGACCAGGATCCGCCAATGTGTGGAGGGAGGATTGACTCCCCAGGCGGTGTTCTGCAACTTCCTGTCCAACAGGTGGGCGCCGCTGAAGAGGAGGGAGAAGCTCGCCTGGGCCCTCAACAGCGTGATGGACGAGGACCGGGTTGAGACCGGGTTGAAGTCCAGCATGGTGGGGAAGACCTTGGAGTTTCACCTCAAGAAATTCCAGCACGGCATCGACGTTGACGGAGATTACTTGACTCCGCCGCCGGCCTTCCTCCCTCTGAACGTGGAAGTTGAGTTCAGCAGGGAGCTCCGGCGGACGATGCCCGCGCTTGACGACCTTGGTGTCGTCAAGAGAAGATCAACCACCCGGTTGGCGATCCCCGGGTTGTCCGAAGACGGCTCCGCCCCTGTCCCACAACCAAGAGCTGAGGTCATCGGCAAGGGCAAGGAGCTGGCGGAGGAGCCGGAGAGCCGGAAGAGGAAGCTGCGACATGCTGACGGAAGGTCCATCGGGCCTGCCACTTCCCCCCCGGTTCCCCCTCCTCAGGAAGGAAGATCCTCCGCCACCGTGGCGACCGTCCCCGTGGTGGGGTCCTTCCGGAACGTTACTGTTCCGGCGGTGGGATCCTTCCGGAGTGCGACTGTCCCCGTGGTGGATCCCTCCTGTGGTGCTAGCTCCGAGCGCGCGACTCCGGCATCTGGAGCGGTGAGGGCCTCCAGGTCCAGGAGTTCCTCCTAATCAAGGAGAGCTCCGACCCGGGAAACGCCCGCGGCTGTGGCAAGTCCTGGGAGTCCTCCCGGAGCTCCTACGCCGACCGTGGCCAGTCCGGATCGTCTGGGAAAGAGGTTCCGCGCAAGCTGGTGCAGGAGCCTCCCAAGGTAATTTTTCTTTTTTACCTCGATTAACTTTTTAATTGTAGCATTTGTTTGCTCAATTTCTTCGTTCTTCATCTGCAGCGTTCCCAAGAAGGGGAGTGAAGCTCCACCCTCAGCCACAGTGTCTGAGGCTGCGAGGGCTTCTGCTCCAGTCCCGGTGCCGCCCCAAGCGGAGGCTGCGACAGCTCCGGCGCCGGCTGTCGTGGTCATGGACCTCGACTCGTCTCCGGAAGTTCCCGTGGTAGCGCCGGACCACGGGAATGAAGATGCGCCAACGGCACCCGTCCCGGAAGTGGAAGCTCCGGGTCCTGGTGCTGCAGTAGTAGAAGCTCCGGCTGTTGAGTCGGAGGAAGTAGCAGTCCCGGCTTCGGAGCCGGAAAGTGCTGAAGCCCCGGCGATTGAGCCGGAGGTGGCTGAAGCCCCGGCATGCGAGCCGGAAGTCGAAGTAGTTCCGGCAGTTGAGCCGGTTACTTCCGAAGCTCCGGCCGCAGAGCCGGTGATTGTTGGAGCGCCGGTCATAGAGCCGGCGGTTAAAGAGGCGAGGGAGCTTGAGCCTCCCTCAGAAGGGGTGTCCCGGCCGGAGCCAGTAGCGGCTCCTGCTCCGGAGGCGACGACGTCGATGGTGCCTGTGGCAGAGCCAGAGTGCCTGAACGAAGTCGCCGGCCCCCAGCCTGAGGGGGCGAATGAAGACTTGGTGGCGGGACCTCCTTCGATGGCGACTGAGGCCGTCCCGGAGGAAGGCCCTAGCGCTTTGGAAGCTCGGGGTTCCACTCTCGTAGAGTGGGACCCAATTTTTGTATGTGAAGACCCGTTGGAACCAGCGGAAGAGATCCCAGCAGGTCCGGAGCCCATCTCGCTGTCGATGTCCATCGACAACGCCTGCTCCAGTCTACGTCAGGTCCAACTGGCCTTCTTCCACGACAGCAAGGCTCTTGAAGAGGAGCGCCAAACCCTTAGGCGGTGGCTTAATCGGCTCCACTTCGAGACTAAGCTGGCGCAGTCGAGGCTTGCGGATGACAAGGAGTGGATCAAGCGGGAGAAGATCCGCCTGGAGCTCTGGGATAAGCTGCTGGACGAGAGGGAGAGCATGACTCACGCCCTCGATGCTCAATCCCGGGAGTTCCACGACCGAGCTAAGGCTGCTAACGACGCGGCCAATGCTCGGTTTGATCAGCTCGAGGCCATCAGCACCGCACTCATCAAGCGCCGAGAGGCACTTGAAGGGAGGGAAAGACGGCTCGAGGACGAGGAGCAAAAACTCCTAGAGCTACGGGATGACGTCTTGCGACGGGAAGAAGAGCTCACCGAGAAAACAGCTCTGGCGGACAAGGGCCTCGAGGAGCGCACTAAGAAATTGGAAGAGCGTTGCCTTGAGGAAGAGGAGAAGACCTGGGTGCGGGGCAGGAACTCTACGAATACGAGTGTGCCCTTGTCGCCCGGGAGAAGAAAGTGGAGGCTAGGGAGAAGGACCTGGTCGACCGCCGGAACAAGATCCACCTCCGGGAGGAGGAGCTCGGAAGACTTGAGAAGCGGGTTGCTGCGAAGATCCAGCAAAATGCCAAAGAAGTTGAGCGCCTCGCCCGCGAGAATTCGGAGCTGACGGCAGCCCGGAGATCCCTGGAAGAGATGAAGAACTTGAGGAAGGCGGACTCCCTGCAGATTTGGGAGTTCCTGGGCAAGGCCGACGACGCGCTGACGCCGATGGGTTTCAGCCCCGTGCACCCGGATGATCCGGAGCCGGAGCCGGACCTTGCGTTGCAAGCGTTGAGCGCCGCAGGCAGCAAGCTCTCCAAGGTGGTCGACGTCATCGCGGACCAGCTGGAGGTCGAGGGGCAATCACTGGCTAGGAACGTCACAGAATATGTGTTGATGTGCTACACCAGTCGGAACCCTCGATTTCCTCTGGACCCGGTGCTTGAAGGCCCCGTCGAAGGAGAAGGCGAAGCTACCCGAGCCTGCGTGTCGGAGGTCGCCCAGAAGGTCGCTGAGTTCTTCCATAGGGTCTAGGACCGTCTCTTTTAGCCTTTACTTGTATCTTCTCTTCTTCCTCAATTTTGTAATCCCTTGTCTCCAGATGTAATCTCCGGTCTTCAGATGAAATGAAATCCCCAATTTTTTGCGAATTTCATTTTTTTGTCTTCAACATCTTTATCTTCACTTGGCCCCCTGGTAGATGTGCACAATTTGATTGTGGACATGTACCAAAAGGATGTTGAGTTTTGTTGAAGACGAATTTGCTTCAAACTTGTGGAATTTAGGTCCGAAGTTTTTGATAGTGAAGGTCCCCTGAAGTTGTCGGAGCTTAGAAGCTCCGGCACTGTCCATCGCTGGAGCTTAGTAGCTCCGGCAATAGCCTCTATCAACACGTTGAGCGTCGGTAGTTAATACTCCAAGGTGTCGGAGCTTAGTAGCTCCGGCAATGACCTTTGCCACACTTGGTTTGTTGGCAACAGACTCCAGTGACGGGGTCTTCTCACCATCTTTTAGTCAACGCCGACGGTTGACGCCCTGGTGGGAGTCGGAGCTTGGTTAGCTCCGGTTTTTCTCCATCAACGTAGGGTTCATTTTTCCTGCACACTTAAGCCAAGAAAAATAGTAAAATTCGTTCCTTGTCTATAACTTCGTCGCGGCTTACGGTTCTCAAGAAAATTTTAAGTTGAACACGATTTTTAATACGACTGGATGAATTGTCTTTTCTTTTAGATCCAATTGTCCATGGACCCACCTTACTTTGACCTGCCGGGATGTAGGTAGAGTGGCGTACTTAGGGTGCTTGACCAGGCTAAGTCGATAGCGCACTCCGGCCCTAGAATGGCTTGGCGGCTTTCAGGCGAGTTGGCCACAGACGATATTTAAATCCAAAAAATCTGACAATTCAACTCGAATCGTATGTAAACCGGTCAAACTAGAACTTCTTAAGAATTGCACGTTTCTGTTATAGACAAGAAAGAGAAAAATAAAAATGTCGAGCCTATGCAAAAATGAATGCACGTGGAGTCTATTTCACATGAAGATGTCTTTCATTATAGGTCCGGGGTACATGGGAAACAAGTACACTCTTAGGGTACGGAACCAGGCTAAGTGTGTTTGGTTTCTCGTTTGACCCAGGGTAGTTAGCCACACTTTTAGTCCGGAGACTGTGTCAAGTGTTGCATGAGCTTTTCAAACCTTTTGGGAATGGTCCGGCTGCTCTCCCGGAGGAACTACCCGACTCTGTACAATGACTCTATAACATACATTTCAAGTTACTTAAGACTCACCTCCGTGGAATTAAGTGTAGAACTTACGGAGGTGCTCGATGTTCCAAGGATTTGGGAGAGGTGTCCCATCCTCGGTAGCCAAGCGAACGCTTCCGGGACGGGATACTTTGATCACTCAAAAGGGCCCTTCCCAGCCGGGGGAGAGTTTGTTTTGCCCTTCTCTGGATAGTATTCTCCGTAGCACCAGATCGCCTTCCTCGAGCTGTCGGTTGTGTACATGCCGCTGGTGATAGCACCGTAGAGCTTGGCGGTATCGGGCATTCCGAACAGCTGCTTGGCACCTTCCCTCCTCGAGGAGGTCTAGGTCTTCGCGCCGGAGCTGGTCCTGCGCGGCTTCGTCGAAGGTCCGGACTCGGAGGGAACCCAAGGTGATTTCCGGAGGAAGGATCGCTTCAGCTCCGTACACCAGAAAGAAGGGTGTTTCTCCGGTTGCCCGACTTGGAGAAGTCCTGTTGGCCCATAGAGTGGGCGGAAGCTCTTCGATCCAATTGGCTCCGTGCTTTTTCAAGCGCTCATAAGTGCGTGTTTTGAGTCCTTTAAGGATCTCTGCATTTGCTCTCTCGGCTTGTCCATTGCTGGCAGGATGAGCTACGGAAGCGTAGCAAACTTGTATGCCGAGGTCTTCGCAATATCCTTGAAATGCGGAGCTTGTGAATTGAGTCCCATTATCAGTGATGATCTTATTTGGGACTTCGAATCTGCTCACGATGGATTGTAGAAAATTGATTGCAGATTGTTTGTTGATCGTCACAACGGGAGTTGCTTCCGACCACTTGGTGAACTTGTCGATGGCGACGTACAGGAACTTGTAACCTCCGACGGCTCTAGGGAAGGGTCCCAAGATGTCCATCCCCCACACAGCGAAAGGCCATGTGGGAGGTATCATTTGTAAGGACTGAGCAGGTGTATGAATTTGCTTTGCATGAAATTGGCATGCTTTGCATTTCTTCACCAGCTCAGTGGCATCCTGGAGTGCTGTAGGCCAGTAGAAGCCGCGCCGAAAGGCTTTTCCGACCAGCGTGCGGGAAGATGCGTGGTTCCCACACTCGCCTCCATGGATTTCTGCGAGGAGCTCACAGCCTTCTTCCCTTGTGATGCACCGCATTAGGATGCCGTTGGCACCGCGCCGGTGGAGATCCCCTTCTACCAACGTGTATCTTTTAGCCAATCTGACTACCCGATCAGCGGATACATCATCGTCAGGAAGGATGTTGTCTTTCAAGTAGCTCTGGATCTCCGAGATCCATGCATCGGAACTGACTTGAGCATTTGAGTCTTGCGTGCTGGGTTGCTCGGAGCTTCCGACAGTACCTACAACCCTTGATGGCTGCCATGGTAACAGGGCCATCGGGACCGTCAGCTTCGGGATGCTGATCTCGCCCCCTTCGTTCAGTTCGGCAGGCTGAACTGTGGGTTTTGACAACCTCCGGACAAAGGTTCCATCAGGAGCCGGAGCTCCAGTTGACGCCTTGGTCGAGAGTTCGTCAGCTTCAGTGTTGTGAGCACGCTGAACATGGTGAAGGTCTAGGACTTCGAAGTCCTTCTGAAGCCTCTGGACTTCAAGGAGGTAAGCAGCCAGCTGGAGATGATTGCAGGAGCATTCACCCTTCACCTGCTTGATGACGAGTTGTGAATCTCCTTTGACCAGCAATTGCTTGACACCGTATGATAGTGCTACCTTTAATCCATAGATGAGTGCTTCATACTCCGCCATGTTGTTGGTTGCCTTGAAGTCAAGGTGTACCATGTATTTCACCTTCTCCCCAGTTGGTGCGAGGAGAAGGATTCCAGCTCCGGCTCCCTGCTTCTGCATGGAGCCGTCGAAGTAAAGGGTCCAGTGAGGCTTAGTGAAGGTTGGAACTTGAGGTTCCGTCTTCTGCTCGCTGGGGCCCCCAGGGTTTAATGGAGAGGGAGTCCATTCTGCCACGAAATCTGCCAACGCTTGACTCTTGATTGCTTGTCTCGGAATGAATTCAAGATCGAATTCAGCCAATTCCGCTGCCCACTTTGCAATATTCCCAGTTGAATTGGGATTATGCAGGATCGCTCGAAGTGGATATGAGGTCACCACCGAGACTTTGTGAGCTTGGAAATAGTGTCGAAGCTTCCTTGAGGCAATAAGAACTGCATAAAGCAGTTTATGCACCTCTAGGTATCGAGTCTTGGCATCATGTAACACTTCACTGACGAAGTATACCGGGCGTTGAATGGTCCGGACCCTCCCGGAGGGGTCCAGAGCTTCCTCTTCATTTATCCGGACCCTCTCGGAGGGGTCCAGACTCTCTTCAGGGACCTCCGGGTTCTGGGTGGAGGAACCCGGAGCTTCTTCAGAAATGACCTGGACCCTCTTAGAGGGGTCCGGGTCCTCTGAAGTGGCTTCTTGTGGGTTTGAGTCTGGGAGCTGGGACCCAGACCCGCTTTCAGGAACCTCCGGACCCTCCCGAAGGGGTCTGGATTCCTGAGTATTGGGTAGTTCCGGTCTCTCCGCAACCAGAACCATACTGACGACTTCGTCAGTAGCTGAAATGTAAAGCAACAAAGGCTCACCAGGGTTCGGAGCTACCAGGACTGGTAGGGTGGTGAGGAACTGTTTCAGCTCCTGGAATGCCTTCTCTGCTTCTTCAGACCATTGGAATGGTCCGGACTTCCTCAGTAACTTGAAGAAGGGAAGTGCTCTTTCCGCCAGTCTTGAAATGAACCGGCTGAGGGCTGCTAGACATCCAGTTAATTTGTGGACGTCTTTGATGCGGGTTGGTGGCCGCATGTCTTCAATGGCTTTTATCTTTGCCGGATTAGCCTCTATGCCCCGGTGACTTACCAGGAAACCAAGAAGCTTTCCGGAACTAACCCCGAAGACGCACTTGTCTGGGTTTAGCTTCGTGCGGGTGGCCCGCAGCTTGTCGAAGACAGCCTGCAAGGTGTCCAAGAGGGACTCCTTGTTCTTGACTTTGACCACGATGTCATCGACGTACACTTCCACTATGTCTCTGATGAGTTCTTCGAAAGTTTTGTACATAGCTCGTACAAAAGTTGAAGCTGCATTCTTGAGACCAAACGACATGGCTGTGTAACAATACAATCCATCCACTGTGATGAATGAAGTATGCTCTTCATCCTCCCTAGACATCCTGATTTGATGATATCCAGAATATGCGTCTAGAAAACACAGTAACTCGCACCCAGAGGTGGAATCCACTATTTGATCTATTCTAGGTAGTGGGAATGGATCTTTTGGACATGCCTTATTCAGTGTGGTGTAGTCGATGCACATCCGAAGTTTCCCGCCGGCCTTGGGCACAACGACTGGGTTCGCCAGCCATTTTGGATGGAAGACTTCTCGGATAAATCCGGCTTCGAGCAACCTCTTCACTTCTTGTCGGATGAAGTTCTGTCGCTCTACAGATTGCTTCCGAGGTTTCTGATGCACAGGCCGAGCATCGGGGTAAATCTTCAGATTGTGCTCAATCACTTCCCTGGGGATCCCAGGCATTTGTGACGGTTGCCAAGCAAATACGTCAACATTAGCCCGGAGGAAAGTGATGAGCGCGAGTTCCTATTTGTCATTCAACCCACCCGATATGCGGGTGGTTTGAGTGACATCGGAACCAATTTGGACGACTTTGACGGGGATGTCGGTGTCGCCGCTTGGCTGCACACGGGGAGCAGAGGTTGAGCCTCGTTGCCGAATGCCCGGAGGTTTTGGAGCTTGCCCCTGTCTGGAGTCCTCCTCTTGCGTAGTGGTGAGTGCATGGAGCTCCTCCAGAGCAGTTACTCCGGCGGTGCGATCTCCACGAATCCGGAGAACGCCTGCTGGTGTTGGCATCTTCAACACCAAGTATCCATAATGAGCAGCTGCCATAAATTTGTATAGGGCAGGTCTACCCAAGATGGCGTTGAATGGTAAGTTGATCTGAGCGACGTCGAAGACCAACTTCTCGGTGCGGTACTTCTCCCGCGTCCCGAAGGTAACGGGGAGAATTATAGCTCCGAGTGGGGTAATGGCCCCCGGACCTACTCCGGAGAATGGTCGAGAGGGCTGAAGATCCGAAGGTCGAAGCTGAAGTCTGGTAAAAGCTTCAAAGCTTATAAGGTTCAGCCCCGAACCTCCATCCACCATAACATGATGGAGCTGGATGTTGTTGATGGTGGGAGATACCATCAAGGGTAATTGGCCAGCTCCGACCATGCTTTGAGGACAGTCCGAAGCATCAAAAGTGATGGGTGTGTCCATCCACTTTCGATGTGGCTCCGGTCTAGCTGTAGGAGCTACAACAGCCATATCCCGCCGCATAGTCTTGATGACACGACGAAAAGTGATGTCCCATGATCCACCAAAGATGGTGTTCATGGTTTTCCGACGCTCGTTGTCGGAGACGTCGGAGTCATCGTCGACGGAGGTGTAGACGGCTTTCAGGACCTTTTTGGGGTCCTGAAACCCTAACTCCTCTTCAGCCGGAGCTTCGTCAACCTTCTGTTTTCCCTCCCTCTGTCGGAAAGGAGACCCTTCCCGGCGCTTGTTGTAGCGCTCGGCAAGGTTTTGGACCTCCCGGCAGTCTTCCAGCCTGTGGCTGCCCGTTTTGTGAATGGGGCACCACATTTTGGATTTACCGCCGTCTTCGGAAGATGGTCGAGGTCGCTTCTCGGGGCGTGGCCCCCGGCCACCAGGAGTTGCAGTGGCTGCAACGTTGGATGTGCCGGCCGACGGCTTCTTCTTGCCGTTGGTCTTCTTTTTCTTCTTGCCACTCCCGGAGGTAGCGGCTTCTTCTTTGGAGGATTTTTTGTGATCCTCCAAGGCTGGTTTGGAGTGCATTTCACGGCCCTCCGCAGCTCTGGCACATTTGTCTGCCAAGCTGAAGAGCTCCGTGACGCTGGTGATCTCTTTGATCGCCAGCTTCTCCAACATCTTCTTGTCTCGTACACCCTGTCTGAATGCCACAATGACAGAAGCGCTTGAGATAGAAGGGATTGTGTTGCGTACCTGAGAGAACCTCTGGATGAATGACCGCAAAGATTCTCCCTCTTTTTGCACGACCGCAAAAAGGTCTAGTTCAGTGCCTGGTCGGGTGTATGAACTCCCGAAGTTGGCAGTGAACTGACGACACAGCTCCTCCCAACTGTCGATAGAGTTGGGTGGAAGGCTCATAAACCAGGACCTGGCGGTCCCAGTTAAGGCCACTGGAAAGTAGTTGGCCATTACGGCCTCGTTTCCTCCAGCTGCTAAGATTGCAGTGGAGTATATCTGCAGAAATTCTACGGGGTTGACAGTCCCGTCGAATTTTTCCGGCAAGTGTGGCCGGAACTTCTGTGGCCATCTAACCATGCGCAGGTGCATGGCTAGGGCGGAACAGCCTCCTCCTACTCCTTCCAGAGTAGAAAGGTCTTGAGCATCCCGTCTTTCTCGAGCTCGCTCGATATGGACACGGCCATCCTGTTGGCGGTCTCGGCGATCAAGCTCCGCCCGGAGGTCATGTGTCGAAAGCCGAGATACCGTATGGGTGCGTCGTGCCCCAGAGGGCAACGATGTCACTTGCTGTGACGCAGCTCGTCTTCGGTTGTTGGAAACATGCGGACCAATTCTTCCAGACAACGTCCGTCGCTGCGACGGGGCTCGCCCTGAAGGAGGAGGACCCTGGTTGTTGAGGCGTTCGGCCGCTGCTACGACCAAATGCTCAACATCAGCCCTCCATTGCTCCATGGCATCTCGAGATGCATCCGGAGGTGGTGGTCGCTCGAGAAGAGCACGCGCTGCATGGAGCGCGTGTTCTGGGTTGTCATGACTTGCCGGCGCAGTATGTGACGCCGGCGCACCATCATGTTGCCCGGCACGTTTTGCCGGAGAAGATGGTGGTGGTGGGAGTGTGACTCCTGCTGGTGCTGAGGCTCCTGCTGGTGGCTGCATGTTGGAGGGATTGCCCCCGACAGCCTGAGCAGCAGGTTGCCCGTTGGATGATCCAGCCGCATAATTCACCATTCTTGAAAATCTCAGGCGCCCCTACCTGGCGCGCCAACTGTCGACTGTTGGAGTCGGCAGATCTCCTGACACTACTAAAGTGTTGAAGGAGTTTGTAGTTCGATGTGGGCGCGCGGAGACTCAAGAAGGTGAATCACGATTGGACACGAGAGACACAGTGGTTTACGTGGTTCGGGCCGCCTGAGCGTAATACCCTACTCCACGGGTGTGTGGCGTTGTATTAGTTTATGTATGAAAGCTCACGTCAATGCGTGTGTGCCTGAGAGCGTTCGAGAGCCTTCTTCTTGTATCGTCGGTCTGTCCTTTTATAGTACAAGGACAAACCGTTACAAGTTAGCCTGGCCCGACATGTGGCCCCGGCGGTTACTAGTATTGATACACGATTAATTGTTGTTAATAACCCTGTAACGGGCTCCGACAGTGCTGTTACAGGTGTTAAGATTGTCTGATTAAGTGTCATTAACATGGAATTAATGACAATTAATCGGGTCTTGAAGTCTGCGGCTATCCTTTGAAGATCCGAAGTCGTTACAATGTCTTCCGGAGGTTTGAGGCGGCCAGCTCCGACGTTTGGACACGTGGCAGCTCCGGAGCTTGCTTGTGGGAAGCGGGAAGCTCCGGGGTGGCCTGGCACGTGTCAGGTTCGGAGCTTCTCTCGGTCAGGGGTTAAGTCCGGAGGTGCCGTTTCAGTACCTAGCCCGGAGCTTCACCCTTGTGGGTAGTAGCTCCGGTCTGGCAGTACACGTGGCAACCTAGGGGTTAACCATGTTGGAGAAGCAGGTCCGGTTATGTCTGACAAGTGGGCCTCCGAGGGTCTTCAATTTGAGTAGACGTCCTTCCCTTGAGATCTTTGTAACCTCAGGGGGTGTATGGTTTTTAGGGTACCGACACCATCCCTTCAACATCACGCCGTGCTAGTATGTTCTTCCTGGACTAGGCAGTTACCGGTGAGCACCATGGGTCCATGGCTTCCTACGGCTCTGTGCGCGGTTTCAGCAACAGAAAGGGACCGGATCACCAGAACAGCACGCCCGGAAGAATATTTCATCAGGTGAAAAGACGACTCCGTCAACGTGAAGGCGCGCGATTGAGACACATAATGATATCGCAGCCGCTCGATCGATCAGCCTGATGACGACGCGATGATTGACTCGCCTACCCGTTGGCCCCTTTCGGGTAACTTTCAAACGTGTTCTTCTTCACCGCTTCGAGGCGTGACTGCCCTGCTGATTGTTACACTTACTGAATAATGCGTAATTAGTTGCTCATTAGCTCGTCTTCTGTGGCAATCATAATGGTGTTTGTCCACTTGCTCATCGGTCGTCTGATGCTGCCAGAGCAGAACAAAATGTGACCGATGGATACACGACATGGTTTGCAATTGAAGCACTATTTATCCTTATTACTAACCTGACAAATTATTGTGGAGGGGAAAGAACATGCGAAGTGAGCATTCTGATGTGCAGGATTTCAACTATTTTTCTAAGATAACTTCAGTCCTCTATTTTTATCCAACATAGATATTGTATATTTAATATGCTATTGCTAAGGATTCCAATCCATTTGTACCTAACACATATCCTTATCCATGATCAAAGTCTCCATATCTCCTCACAACAACTTTGCATCAAGCAACTATTCAACTATATCTCCTGATAGCTCATGCTATCTATAACAATAAGGTTTATATATGCATGATATTTATAGCATTTATTTTTTATATCATGCTACCTATGACATTAACTTATTTCGCATTCTTATGACATTTCTAAATGACTATTGCATCCCATATGTACCCAACCTAGCACTAAAATTTAATACGCTTTTCCCAACATAGAGTACCAACCTGATAATATGACATGGCCCCTGAGTTCTATAAATTGTCCTCAATGATGTGCACTCGTTATCATCACACAATACCATCAGCATGAAGATGAAGCCCACAACCAGTCTCGCTATCATTGCTATACTACTCATACACCAACTCTCACTCATGGTCACTTGCATGGTCATCAACACAACAATCCCCAAAACTAGCTCCATCAGTGTTAGCTTCAAGCTATTCGCCAACCATGACGGCTCATACCACCCTATACATCGTGACAATGATGGTTTCTTGTATTTTCAGCCCAAACCTAGTTCATTTGTGACGAACATCACCATGCTCCATCCAAAGACATTTCACCCACTATATACCCTATATGAGGAAACTATTTATGTTGGCCAGTTTATGAAACAATACTACCTCAAAATTGACGCCTCGAGTAGCCTCACATGGATGCAATGTAAGCCATGTGTGCCAGCGGCAAGACAACTCCATCCAATTTATGACCCAACCGAGTCACCAACTTTTCGTCAAGTTGCTGCCACAAACCCAGTCTGTCGAGATCCTTATGAGCCGGCAGGACAACAATGCGCTTTCCACCTGTCGGGCCCAAGACAATTCTCTGTGCATGGATACCTTGCCCAGGATCGCCTCGTCCATATGGGAAAGGTTCACGAGGAGTTCATCTTTGGTTGCTCTCACTCAACTGAGAATTTTGAGAGTGAGGGTAGGTATGCTGGTGTTATGGCCATAGGTAGGGCGCCAAGATCCCTTGTTATGCAAGCTGCGTCTCGGGGATTGACGCAGTTCTCGTACTGCCTCCCTGGGGGTAGTAAAACAAAGCGACAAGGCTTACTCAGTTTTAGCACCAACATTCCACGCCATCCGAATTATAGAACCACAAGGATCCTACCAGCACTAGATACCCACGAGTCGGAGTACTATCTCAGTCTCGTTGGCATCAGCATGGGCGCACGCAAACTAAACAAGATTCGACCAGAGATATTTGCCCGACACAATAATGGGCAAGGTGGGTGCATTATTGACCTCGGAAGACCACTAACCGTGATGGTTGAAGAAGCATATCACATTGTCGAGGAGGCTATATGGTTGGACCTTCAACATCACCAAGCAGAAAGAGTAAAAAGGTATGGATACAACCTTTGTGTTCGAGCAACGAAAATGATAATGAGGCATCTCCAACCACTCTCGCTTCACTTTTCTGAGGAGAAAGCAACGTTGGTACTCTCACCAAAGCAATTGTTCTTGATGATGAAAGAGGGACAAGGGAAAATCGCGTGCCTTGCCATGATGCCAGGACAACAAACCATCATTGGTGCATTTCAACAAGTAGGCACGCGATTCATCTATGATCTTAAGGACTCCAAGCTTTCGTTTTCACCAGGGTCATGCACCTAGGACACCGCTAGAGTTGTTTAAATGATATCTCCATGATGCTCATGATACTCTGGGAATAAATGGAGAGTAGCTAATCTCGGTCATGTTCCATATGGACCTATGATACTCCCTTCGTTCCAAAAAGATTTTCGCTTTGTAGTTCAAAAATGAACTACAAAGCGACAACCTTTTTGGGACGAAGGGAGTATAACAAATTTTGCCTGCAAATTTCCTTGAATAAAAGAAGCAATCATAGTGGACAACCTAAGCCACATGAGGTTTATATAATAGTATAGTAAAAACATGGATGATGAGCCGCTAAGATACACAACATGTTTTTCTTTGACTAATTCGACGGGGATAAATACAACAAACATATGTAAACCACTACATCGATAGAGATTTTATGTTGAAAGTTGTGCGGAACTACAATATTAATGCAAATATAAGATTGGACAAACTCTTGCTTAGTCGGTTTGTTAGCCATCAAGGAATTAAGACTTACCACACCCATTTACTCTAAAAACCAACTCCAAAACAGATTGAAAGGAGCAAAATAAGATGGTCTCTATTTTACTTATAAAAAAAATGAGTTGAACATACCTGCCTATCACTAAAGATCAGAGACAACCATTAAGCACCTCTGCTGATTGCAGCCATGAGAAATTAGGTAGTGGATCAAATCATATCAAAGCATCCTCCTAGGGAAATATTAAATGAATTTTACCAGAAAAATTCATTAAATACTAACAGTGAATCTCTCAATAAGGAAACATGTAATGCATGTCAGCATGTGACAACAACTACTTGGCTACCACCCTAACAATATGTGTCCAAACTCCAAATGTTCTTTCATTTGTTTTGCTATTTTAGTTTAAATACATGTTAGGCAACATATTCTCAGTACAATTTAAATTTCTTTTATCACACAAATTGAAGTAACACAATCATATGACAGAAGTACCACAATCAAGGAAAAATGTCATTTTCTAAAATACCAGAGTTCAGGCTATATTTGGGAAAAGGGTGTAATTATTCAATGGACATGCGGCCATGTTATGCCTACTGTATCATATTATCTGTTTGCTTTAGTTATATACCGCTCCTCTAGTTCTTAACAAAATCACACAAAGGCTCAATCAACTAACCCTTAAGCTCCATTTGCATTACATAATGAAAGTCGTTCCTCAGAGTCTTCACACAACCATCAGCATGCATGTACGCAGGTGCCTATCCAGAAAGGTTTCAATAAAGCAATCATGGATGAACTTAATAGAAAGGTATTTTCGAGAAAAAAACTCAAAATCAAAAGAAACCATGGGGAAAACAAACCGATTAGACTGAACTGGAAACAGGGAGGGAATCAAACAAAACTCACCTCTGTACGTGAAATCCCTTTCAAATCCCAAAATCTATTGCAATTGATATAATAAACCAATGAATTAGAATGAAACTTAAACCTATTGGTTAATCAGAGGGGAGCAATGTCGACTGTAGCGGAGAATTGTTAAACACACCTTTCGTGAACCTCGGTACGTGAAATTCCTTCCAATCTCAAGATTCACTGCATCCCTGCATTACAAATCTATTAAATAAATGAAATGGTTGGGGAATCGGAAGGGAACCAGGTCTATTTGCAGTGGTGATTGATGAACTTACCTTCTTCTGTTGATGTCTCGCTCTGCACCACTCCATGCTACCTGCTTTGTTGTGCCGCCATCTCGCTCCTACAATTTGGGCCACTGAGTCGTCTTGCAGCCACCGGAGGCTCCTTCTCGTGCGAAATGCAATGACCGGATGTCGAGTCCCCATTCTGCACCAAAAAACACGGTTTATTATATCAGTGCGAGTTGATTTTACGAGCGTAAGGCTATCACGGTGTAGAAAAGTTATTGAAAAGGGTACTAGAAAATTTAAATTAGGTATATAAAATGCACATACTGGAAGTAAAGAACATGCAAAGTACTTCTTCCATCCCCAAAAGTTTACCGTTTAGTATTAAAAAATGAACAACAAAACGACAAACTTTTGAAAATGGAAGGGAGTAAGCACTGTGATGACGCAGGATTCCAACTATTTATCTAAAATAACTTCAGTCCTCTGTTTTTATCCAATATAGATATGCTAAGGATTCCAACTCATTTGTACCTAGCACACATCCTTATAGGATGCCATATCCATGATCAAAATCTTCATATCTCCTCACAACCACTTTGCATCATAGAACTATCCAACTATATCTCCTCATAGCTCATGCTATCTATAACATTAATTTTTTTTATGCATGCAATGTATACACATTGATTTTTTTATATCATGCTACCTATAACATTAAATTATTTTGCATTCTTATGATATTTCTACATGACTACTGCAGCCCATATGTATCCTACCTAGCACTAAAATTTAATACGTTTTCCCCAACATAGAGTTCCAACCTGGTAATGTGACACGACACCCAAGTTCTATAAATTGCCCTCAACGATGTTCACTCGTGATCATCACACAATACCGTCAGCATGAAGATGAAGCCCACAACCAGTCTCACTATCATTGCTACACTACTCATACACCAACTCTCACTCATGGTCACTTGCATGATCATCAACACAACAATCCCCAACACTAGCTCCATCGGCGTTAGCTTCAAGCTATTCGCCAACCATGAGGGCTCATACCACCCTATACATCGTGACAACGACGGCTTCTTATATTTTCAGCGCAAACTTAGCTCCTCTATGATTGAATGTTGGCCTAGAGGGGGGGTGAATAGGCCTTCTTGAATTTTATCGGTTCCTGTAACACAAGAGCTCAATCGCGTATCAAGTGCCCTCTCCAATGATCTACAAGTGATCTTCAATGTAGTGATCAATTTAGCACTTGGTTTTGTGGAGAGAGTTAGTTTTTGAGGCTCTTGGGAGGTGTGACGGCGCTAGGGTTCGAGAGTATTTCAAAGTGGGCCGTGCACCTCTATTTATAAGGGGTTTCTGGAAGTTACCGTTAGGGTTCAGAAAATTCGGACTAGTCCGTGGTGGTGTCCGGACTAGTCCGGTGTGCTGTGAGAAGCAAACCCTAAGTGTCCAGGAATATCGGACTAGTCCGTTTGAAAACGGACTTGTCCGATTTCACTGCTGGAAAACTTCGGACTAGTCCGATTGTCATCGGACTGGTCCGGACCTGTGAAACCTTTAGTGTTTAGGATGACAAGTCCGCACTTGGAGGACTTGTCCGGTTTAGATCAGCGTGTATATCGGACTAGTCCGTGTAAACACCGGACTTGTCCGAAGTGGTTCAGAAAGGATATCGGACTAGTCCGGTAGAGACCGGACTTGTCCGATCTAGTGACCTGTGCATTGTGTTGAGGACTAGTCCGCACTGGGGAGGACTAGTCCGAAGTGGAACAGAAGAATTATCGGACTAGTCCGGTGATGACCGGACTTGTCCGATCTTGTGCAGAATGTGATATCGGACTAGTCCGGTGGACATCGGACTAGTCCGGTCCTGTATGGCTTTGTGCATGTGTGTGTATGATTAAATAAGATTGAGCTCTTGGGTGTGTTTCCTTAACACACTCCACACATACTAAACAACTAGTTTCTTCTCCTTGAGCTCAAATCCATTTTCCTTCTCAATTTCCTCTTTTTGGCACTTTGCTCATCTTTCATCAATTTTTCTGCATTCATCTCAACAAAAGAATTAGGATCCCAATTGCTTGTCATAAATCATCCAAAACCCACAAGGGAGTCCTAGATGCACTTTCAATCTCCCCCTTTTTGGTGATTGATGACAACCAATTGAGATTTCACAAAATGAGGTATAAAATGAGATTTTTCATAAAGTGTGCACATATGACTCAAAAATGCATCAAGCAACAAGAGAATCATTCATATGTGCATTCTTTATGGTGGGATGCATACTAAGAGCATGAATGCATCAAGAATGACAGAATTTGCATTGATCAACCAATATCAAGTGAATATAGCATTTCAGGAGCAAAAATTCAGATTTCATCACACACTTGCAAATTAACTGAGCAATTTAACATAGGACCAAACATGATATGAAAATAGCGTTAAACAATTACAATCACAAATAGAAGATACATGGAGACTCTCTCCTCGCATTCTACGCAGCTAAAGCTAAGTCTAGAAACTCCCCCTCAATCTCTCCCCCTTTGGCATCAAGACACCAAAAAGAGAGAGAGGGAGGTCCTAGGGCTTCACTCTTCGCTGTCAGTCCTCTCATTGTCTTCATCATCTTCATCGCTTTCTTCTTGGCGAGGTTGAGAGGGAGGAGGAGGAACGGAGCTGCTCGAGCCCCCAATGCCAAAATAGGCAAGCTCGGATGAAGTCAAGGGGCTGAGTTCAGTGACGTCCAGATCAGAGTCTTCAGAAATGACTGGAGACCCTATTGGGTTGATCTCCAGTTTCTCACTCAGCTGCTTCACATTTGCTTTTATGTACCTCATGTCTTCTTTCCTCTTCTGGTTGAGCTTATGAAGCTTCACTTCAGTTTTCTTGCAGGAGGAGAGAAGAGACACCAAGTACTTCAGGATCCCACTGGCGGATCCTTTCTTAGGGGCTTCCCTAGCAGCTTCTTCTTGTCTTGCCGGTGCCTCGGGGCTTGAGGCCGGCGATGGAGGAGCTTGGACAAGTACTGGCTGAGGCTTCTGAGGCCTCAGTGGAGTGTGCTCCACATCCTTCACGAACTCGATCCCTGTGACCTTCTCGATCATAAACATCAAGTAGGGGGCATAGCCACAGGATCGGTTGGGGGTGCTTGAGATATTGACCATATCATTCCAGATATAGTCAGCCACATCAAACTTTCTGTCCTTGCATATGACCCTCATCAGGGTCCGGAGGTAGCCTTGTACACTCCCTGCATCCCCATCCTTGGGGGCTATTGTCTTCCGGAGGACTCTATTGAGCACAACAAAGAAAGGCTTCAGATTCTTGGTAGAGGGAGGGACATACTTGGAGTTGGGCTCATACATGAACTTCATCCTGTCCCTCTCAATGACCCCTATGTTGTGGATAATGAGGTGGTCATGTCCTCCATACTCAAGGTGCAGCAAACTGGCAAACTCTTCTTGGGTAATTGAGTACTTGGATCCATGAGTCATCCAAGTCACACTTTCCTCGTCTTCACTGGAGAAGTGGCATGTTGCATAAAACTGTGCAATCACTTCATCATTCCAGTTATATCTGAAGGCAAACAAGTCCTTCAGTCCGTGTTTCTCAGCAGCTGCAATAACCTCATCAAAGGCTGCACACTTCTTCTTCTCCAGGTGGGCCCAGTCAATCCATTGACTGCGCACCACTGGGGTCTTCATAGGCAAATAGACCAATTTGTAGAAGTCCGAGTGAAAATTGGACCAAAATCTGCCATCTGCTGCTTGCTTGGATCTTGCATAGCAGTCTACCTCTCTCAGCTTAGCAGCCACCTCGCTGCCCTTGCCAGTGAACTTCTCTTCATTTGGGTCCCGGGCCCCTTCTCTGGGGGCATGCAGCTTGAGGGGCCCAACTGGCCCTGTGGCAACTCCTTTGCCCTTTCCTTTGGTTTGTCGAAGGCCACTTGAGGAGGTGCCGGCCTTCGATGCAGCTTTCTTCACACACACTTTCCTTCTGACTTGGGGAGGAGAGGGAGCTGGCTCGGAGGGTTTCTCTTGGCGTTTCTTGCCAAGACCCGTCGAGGGCCGAGGTGCCACCTCGGACTCAAAATCGGACATTTCGTAGTCAGAGCTCGACATGACCTGAGAATGAGTGATCAAGGTAAAATACAGGTTATACAAGGCATTGGTGAGATAATATGGCAATGGAAGGCATTAGGGAATGAAGGAATTAGGTTTTGGTTCAGAAACAACGGACTTGTCCGGTGCACAGGCACGGACTAGTCCGGTGGACCGGACTTGTCCGTACCTGGACCGGACTAGTCCGGTGTTCATCCGCAAAAACCCAACAGATTGAGTAAAATTTGATCCCTAAGCCAAAAATAGTCTAGCATACACGTAGTACATCTAATGGGCATGTAGCTAGTGAAGAATGCTAGGCCAAACGATAAGCAATGGAGAAATTTGCGATTACTTAGGGTTTGAAGAAAATTTACCAAGGAATCGAAGGAGGCTTGAGATTTTGGGGGTTGGAGGCCGGACTTGTCCGCTAACTTCAATCCCCGAGTCTTCAAGCTTGATCTCCGCCCAAGTTTGAGGCTTTTCGACGGAGGAATCGAGTATTTGCCTTGGGAGCTCGAGCGCAAGAGAGAGAATGCTTGGGGCGAGTGTGAGAGTGAATGAATTAGGGTTTGGTGGCGGCTAGGGTTAAGGACACGAAAAATCGGACAAGTCCGGACATGACCGGACTAGTCCGAAGTCGTCCAGAGACTTATATCGGACTAGTCCGTGGTCTGTCGGACTAGTCCGGCCTAACCGGCACTCTGCGGACAAGTCTGCAATGGGCGGACTAGTCCGGGTAACCACGGACTTGTCCGTGGTCACCAGGAGAGAAAAACAAAGCCCATTCATATATATTTGAAGGTCCAATATTAGAGATTAGAGAGACAAAACAATTCAAATAATCTTGATGAATTTGACCAGTAAGCAAACAACAATTATACTATGATCAAAATTCATCAAGATCTAATAATTGACATAGTTTTCGAGAGAAAAGAGAAGAGGGATGATTTTCACAATTCAATCAAAATTTTGAAGAAACATACAGGTATGCAACTTTTCAAGCCACACTCCGAGAATCAAGAACATTTAGCTCATTTCGGAGTTCACAAAAGCGTTTTTCATCAAGTGGCTTGGTGAATATGTCGGCTAATTGTTTTTGGGTGTTGACATGAGAGATGGATATGTCTCCTTTCATGGAATGGTCTCTCAAGAAGTGGTGTCTTATGTCTATATGTTTTGTTCTAGAGTGCTCAACTGGATTGTGTGCTATTTTAATGGCACTCTCATTATCACAAAGGAGAGGAATATGGTTCATATTGTAACCATAATCCCTTAGAGTTTGTCGCATCCAAAGAAGTTGTGCACAACAACTCCCGGCTGCAACATACTCCGCTTCGGCTGTGGATAATGCAATGGAATTCTGTTTCTTGGATGACCAAGAAACTAAGGATCTTCCTAGAAATTGGCAAGTGCCGGAAGTACTTTTTCTATCTACTTTGCACCCGGCATAATCTGCATCGGAATACCCAATGAGATTGAATTTTGAGCCTTTTGGGTACCAAAGACCAAGGTTGGGTGTATGAACTAAATATCTTAAGATTCTCTTAACGGCTGTCAAATGACATTCCTTGGGGTTGGCTTGAAATCTTGCACACAAGCAAACACTCAACATGATGTCTGGCCTAGATGCACATAGATATAGTAAAGATCCAATCATGGAGCGATATACCTTTTGGTCGACGCTCGTTCCATCTTCATTGAGGTCCAAGTGCCCATTCGTTGCCATGGGAGTCTTTATTGGCTTTGCTTTGTCCATGCCAAACTTCTTGAGGATGTCCTGCGTGTACTTGGTTTGGCTTATAAAAGTTCCTTCCCTTTGTTGTCGCACTTGGAATCCCAAGAAGTACTTCAATTCTCCCATCATCGACATTTCGAATCTCTCTGTCATAATTTTGCTAAACTCTTCACAGAAGGATTGGTTAGTTGACCCAAAAATTATATCATCAACATATATTTGGCAAATAAAAAGATCATTATCCAGATTTTTTGTGAATAACGTATAGTCTACTTTGCCAATTTGAAAACCATTATCTATTAAAAAATCTCTAAGGCACTCATACCAAGCTCTAGGAGCTTGTTTGAGGCCATAGAGAGCCTTACGCAGTTTATACACGTGATCGGGGAACTCTTCGTCTTCAAACCCGGGTGGTTGCTCCACGTACACCTCCTCCTTGATCGGTCCGTTGAGGAAGGCGCTCTTCACGTCCATTTGATACAGCTTGAAATCATGGTGAGTAGCATATGCAAGTAATATTCTAATTGATTCAAGCCTAGCTACTGGAGCAAAAGTTTCATCGAAATCCAAACCTTCGACTTGTGAGTAACCTTTGGCCACAAGTCGTGCCTTGTTTCTTGTTACCACACCGTGTTCGTCTTGCTTGTTGCGGAAGACCCACTTGGTGCCTACAACATTTGCATTGGGTCTTGCCACAAGTTCCCAGACCTCGTTTCTCTTGAAATTATTCAACTCTTCTTGCATCGCCACTACCCAGTCCGGATCCTTCAATGCATCCTCAGTCCTGCGGGGTTCCAAAAAGGAGACAAACGAGTAATGTTCACAAAAATTTGCTATGCGAGATCTAGTGGTTACTCCCTTTTGGATGTCGCCGATGATGTTGTCGATCGGGTGATCCCTTTGAATGCATTGGTGTACTCTTGGGTGTGGTACTTGGGGAGTCGTGTGTTGGTGATCATCTTCTTCTCCCCCTGAGTTGTTGTCCTCGTTGATTTGTTCATTACGTTCGTACTCCTGTGGTTGATCTTGTATTGAGGCTCCCCCTTGATGGTTGATTTCATCTTGTGGTTCACTTTCATCTTGTATTTGTGACGTTGACTCTTGTGGTCGTACTTCGCCTAGAGCCATTTTCTTCAATGCTTGATAGGGGGCTTCTTCTTTACCTAACTCACATTGATCAACTTGCTCCTTTTGGGAGCCATTAGTTTCATCGAACACTACGTCACGTGCCACTTCAACAAGTCCGGAGGACTTGTTGAAGACACGATAGGCGTAAGTGTTCGAATCATAGCCAAGCAAGAAACCTTCATCGGACTTCGAAGCGAACTTTGAAGTCCTGGGCTTCTTGTTTAAAATATAGCAAGGAGAACCAAAAACTCGAAAATATGAAATGTTCGGTTTGTTACCGGTGAGTAGCTCATAGGGGGTCTTCTTTAGTAGTCGATGAAGATAGAGGCGATTTGTGGCGTGGCAAGCTGTGTTGATTGCTTCCGCCCAAAATCGGTCCGAAGTCTTGTATTCATCGAGCATAGTTCTTGCCATTTCTATGAGCGTGCGGTTCTTCCTTTCGGCAACTCCATTTTGTTGTGGGGAGTATGGTGCTGAAAATTCGTGCTTGATTCCTTCTTCATCAAGGTACTCCTCCACTTGTATGTTTTTGAACTCCGTGCCATTGTCACTCCGAATACTCTTGATTTGTAATGAAAATTCGTTTTGTGCTCGCTTGAAGAACTTCTTGAGTGTCCCTTGTGTTTCTGATTTTTCATGCAAAAAGAACACCCAAGTGAAGCGGGAAAAATCATCAACAACAACTAAACCATACTTGTTACCGCCGATGCTTATGTAAGCAATTGGACCAAACAAGTCCATATGAAGTAGTTCGAGCGGTCTTGTTGTGGTCATGATGTTCTTCGCAGGATGCTGTGCTCCAACTTGTTTCCCTGCTTGGCACGCGCTACATGGCCTGTTTTTCTCAAACACAACATCTTTCAAACCTCGGATGTGATCACCCTTGAGGAGTTTTTGAAGGTTCCTCATACCAACATGTGCCAGCCGTCTATGCCACAGCCAACCCATGTTGGTCTTTGCAATCAAGCATGTGTCGAGTTCGGCTTTATCCTTGTTGAAGTCAACAAGGTAAAGCTTTCCCTTCAACATACCCTTGAATGCACTAGAACCATCGCTCCTTCTTGAGACGATCACACCCTCGTTAGTAAACAGGCAATTATAACCCTTGTCGCACAATTGAGATATGGACAGCAGGTTATAATCTAAAGATTCAACGTGCAAAACATGTGAAAGAGTATGTTCAGAGGATATGGCTATTTTACCGGTACCGAGGACCCTCCCTTGACTGTTGTCTCCAAAGTAGATCCCTTCATTTGGGTCCTCGTTCACTTCATACTCCACAAACATCCTCCTTTCTCCGGTCATGTGGTTTGTGCATCCACTGTCTAGCACCCATTTGGATCCACCGGAGGAGTAGGCCTGCAGAAACAAGTTACGCCTTGGTTTTAGGTACCCAAGCTTGCTTGGGTCCTTGGAGGTTAGTGACAATACATTTGGGCACCCACACATGGGATTTTGTGTTCCCATGGCGTGGCCCAGCATAATAAGCATACACTTTACCAATATTGTTTCTCATTAATACATATGAAGCATCGAAGGTTTTAAACAGGAGTTGTTGCTGATTATTGGTCGGACTAGTCTGTGTGACCGGACTTGTCCGGATGACCGGACTTGTCCGGACCACAACCGGACTAGTCCGGTTTTCATGAGAGTTCAAATTTTTAGTTTTCGTGCTGCCGGGTTGTGAGGGTCCTCCTTTCACAAAGGTAATCTTTCCCTTGTTATTCTTATGATTTCCAGCTCTTTGCTTTCCATCATAGGAATAACCAATGCCATACTTGACATTTGGAGGTCTTTGGACCAAATATGCACTACGTGCATAGTTGATCCTTTCCTTGTCAAATATTACACATTGGGTAGGGTTTTTGTCCTTTGTGGAGGTGGACTTTTCTTTCAACCTGGGGTTTATCTTTTCACATTTGCAGATATGAGTATTATTACTTGAAGAGGATTGAGAAGGTAGGCTTGAAGAGGAGGAGGGTTCACTAAGCTTGAGTGACTCAATTTGCACTTCAAGGATCTTGTTGACCTCGATCAGGTCATCAAGTTGGTCCTTGATTGCTACATTTGAGTTGGTTAGCTCCAAGCAAGTTTTCTTGCTTGAAGCTAGCTCAAGCTCTAGTGAGTGGCTTCTTTCCTTTTCATGAACTAAAAGATTGTCAAGTTCCACATGCTTCTCCTTTTGGGAGATAATCATGTCTTCTTGACGATCGATTAGCTCTTCCTTCTCAACAAGTTGGTTAAGCAAGAATTTTATTTTTGCAGCAGTTTTTCTATCTAAGCCAGCTAGCATATCTTCATCACTATCTAAATCATCATCACTTGAATAAGAATGTAAGGAAGGAGTTTTGATATTTACCTTGCGTTTACCTTCCTTAGCCATGAGGCAAGTCCCATTTGCCTTCTTTGCACCGAGCGTGGGAAAGAGTGTGGGTTTCTTGGACACGCTCTCGATGGCTATGCTAGCCAATTCTTCTTCATCGGACGATGAAGACTCATCGTTTGAGTCCCATTCCTTTCCAATGTGTGCTTGTTCAGCTTGTTTCTTCTTCTTGAAGAACTTCTTTGCTTGAGGCTTGGACTCTTTGTTCTTCTTCTTATTGTCCTCATACGGGCAGTCGACTATAAAGTGGTTGTATTCACCACAGTTATAGCACGCCCGCCTCATCTTTGGCTTCGTCCTTTCTTTGTATTTTGCTTCATTTGATTTTGTTCCTTGTCTTTTCTTCATAATTCTCTTAAACTTCTTCATGAACAAAATCATATCTTCTTCATCTAGCTCGCTGCTTTCATCATCGCTGTCCTCCTCAAGCTGTGCTTCTCTTGCTTCTTTGGATAAAGGCTTGAGTGAGGACTTTAGGGCAACTCCCTTCTTCTTGGCCGATGTGAGGTCGGCTATTTCTTTTACGTGCTTGGCTTGCTTCTCCATCATCTCAAAGTTAATGATCTTGCCAAGCAGTTCATCAGGAGTCATTTTCTTGTACCCCGGACTCTCTCGGATCATAGAGCAAAGCGTAACATTGCGAGGCATGAAAGCTCTAAGGATGAGCTTTACAACCTCGTGATCATTCCACTTTCTGCTCCCATATGATCGAACCTTGTTCACTAGAGTCTTCAGTCTGTTGTACATGTCCTGGGGTGACTCATCTTCCTCAATCGCGAACCTTCCTAGTTCGCCCTCAATCATTTCAATCTTGGCTTCCCTCACATGTCTGTCACCTTCATGCGCTGTTTGTAAGGTATCCCAGATTTCTTTGGCAATCTCTAATCCGTCCACCTTTGTGAATTCATCTCGACTTAGAGATGAGGTGATGACGGCTGCGGCTTGTGCATTCCTGTGGATGGCTTGCTCTTGACTTGGCGTGAGCTCTTCGTCGTCATCTGGGATATTGATTCCTGTGCACACAATATGCCATAAACTTGGGTTAAGGGAAATCAAGTGCATCTTCATGTTTTGCCTCCACATAGAGTAGTCACTCCCATCGAAGTGTGGGGCTTTTCCAAGGGGAATGGATAGATAGTGATTGCTGTTAGAATTTAAACGGTCATAATTAAAAGGATATCGGGAGTAGTCGGTGTGACTACTCCCCTTCTTCTTTTCTTCAACTTTGGCTTTGCCTTTGGAAAGCGCTTTCTTTCTAAGGAGAGCTTTCAGCTCCAATGTCTCCTCATCATCATCGTCAAAGTCTTGAATGGCTTCGAGATACTTCTCAAGCTTTTGATGCTTGTCATTGTTTATCTCTTCCTGGTTGTTGATCTTTTGGACTTCCTTCATGTCCGACATGATCTCTTCGAGCGGTTGCACTCTTTCTTGAAGAACCTCGCTTTGATACCAATTGAATGTTGGCCTAGAGGGGGGGTGAATAGGCCTTCTTGAATTTTATCGGTTCCTGTAACACAAGAGCTCAATCGCGTATCAAGTGCCCTCTCCAATGATCTACAAGTGATCTTCAATGTAGTGATCAATTTAGCACTTGGTTTTGTGGAGAGAGTTAGTTTTTGAGGCTCTTGGGAGGTGTGACGGCGCTAGGGTTCGAGAGTATTTCAAAGTGGGCCGTGCACCTCTATTTATAAGGGGTTTCTGGAAGTTACCGTTAGGGTTCAGAAAATTCGGACTAGTCCGTGGTGGTGTCCGGACTAGTCCGGTGTGCTGTGAGAAGCAAACCCTAAGTGTCCAGGAATATCGGACTAGTCCGTTTGAAAACGGACTTGTCCGATTTCACTGCTGGAAAACTTCGGACTAGTCCGATTGTCATCGGACTGGTCCGGACCTGTGAAACCTTTAGTGTTTAGGATGACAAGTCCGCACTTGGAGGACTTGTCCGGTTTAGATCAGCGTGTATATCGGACTAGTCCGTGTAAACACCGGACTTGTCCGAAGTGGTTCAGAAAGGATATCGGACTAGTCCGGTAGAGACCGGACTTGTCCGATCTAGTGACCTGTGCATTGTGTTGAGGACTAGTCCGCACTGGGGAGGACTAGTCCGAAGTGGAACAGAAGAATTATCGGACTAGTCCGGTGATGACCGGACTTGTCCGATCTTGTGCAGAATGTGATATCGGACTAGTCCGGTGGACATCGGACTAGTCCGGTCCTGTATGGCTTTGTGCATGTGTGTGTATGATTAAATAAGATTGAGCTCTTGGGTGTGTTTCCTTAACACACTCCACACATACTAAACAACTAGTTTCTTCTCCTTGAGCTCAAATCCATTTTCCTTCTCAATTTCCTCTTTTTGGCACTTTGCTCATCTTTCATCAATTTTTCTGCATTCATCTCAACAAAAGAATTAGGATCCCAATTGCTTGTCATAAATCATCCAAAACCCACAAGGGAGTCCTAGATGCACTTTCAATGATGAATGTCACCATGCTCCATCCAGAGACATTCCACCCAGTGTACCTAAGATATGAGGCAACTGTTTTTGTTGGCCATGCCCTTAAACAATACTTTCTCAAAGTTGACACCTTGAGTAGCCTCACATGGTTGCAATGCAAGCCATGTGCGCCAGTGGCAAAACAAGTCAGTGATATTTTCGACCCAACCGAGTCACCAACTTTTCATCATGTTGCTGCCTCAAACCCTGTATGTCAACATCCTTATGAGCGGGCTGGACAACACTGCGCTTTCCACCTCTCTGGGCCAAGACGATTTTCTGTGCATGGATACCTTGCCCAGGATCGCTTCGTCCATAGTGGGGCGGTTCATGAAGACTTCCTGTTCGGTTGCTCCCACTCAACTGAGAATTTTGAGAGTGAGGGTAGGTATGCTGGTGTTTTGGCCATGGGTAGGATGCCAGGATCCCTCGTTATGCAGGCTGCTGCTCAAGGATTGACGCAATTCTCGTACTGCCTCTCTGGGGGTACCAAAACAAAGCGTCAAGGCTTACTCAGTTTTGACACTAACATTCCACACAACACAAATTTTAGAACCACGAGGATCCTACCAACACTAGATACCCACGAGTCGGAGTACTATCTCAGTCTTGTAGGTATCAGCCTGGGCGCACGCAAACTAAACAAGATTCAACCAGATATATTTGCCCGACACATGAATGGGCAAGGTGGGTGCATTATTGACCTTGGAACACCACTAACGTTGATGATTGAAGAAGCGTATGATATTGTTGAGGATGCCATATGGTCCGACCTTCAACATCACCAAGTGGAAAGAGTAAATAGACGTGGATTCAACCTCTGTGTCCGAGCAACGAAGGCGATAATTAGGAATCTCCAGCCACTCTCGCTTCACTTTTCTGAGGAGAAAGCAGTGTTGGTACTCTCACCAAAGCAATTGTTCTTGATGATGAATGAGGAGCAAGGGCAAATTGCATGCCTTGCCATGATGCCGGGAAAACGAACCGTCATCGGTGCATTTCAACAAGTGGACACAAGATTCATCTATGATCTTAAGGACTCCAAGCTTTTGTTTGCACCAGAGTCCTGCATCCAGGACACTGTTGAAGCTGTTTAAGTGATATGCCCATGATGTTCATGATACTATTCGAATCTATGTAGAGTAAATAATCTTGGTCTTGTTTCATGGGTAGCTATGATAAATAAATTTTGTCTGCAAATTCCCTTAAATATAAGATGCAATTGTAGTTTCATGTCGGTATGAAGTCTTGAAAAATAAATAAAAGACAAGTCAAGCCAAATGAGGTTTATAATAGTAGTAGTACAAGAATGGCTGAAAAAACTGCTAAGATGCACATGCACGACATCTGGAATGTCCCTAGAACTAGATGATCTTCCTAAGAATAATAGAAATGTTTGGCTAAAAATAGAAATATAAATAAATTATCTCAATTGGCATATTGAAAAACATAACTAATACAATGCAATAACTGAACGATGAAGTCATGATAACTTTTGATTTTGCATTGGGGCAGACAATACAAGACATAAAGTTGTGCATATTATTCAATTGTTGATCTCTTGGTACTGCAAATTACTCAGTATAGCCTACAATCTGCATGTATCCAGATTATTATACGAAATGCCCAGTTGTTCATAATGCTTCGATCTACAGCTGAATTCTAATTGTATGAAACATCAGCGATAAATTGCTAAATCCATAGTTATCAAGACAATAAGGCGACATATCCTATTTTTATCTTTTAAGCGATCAGGTGTAAGGCGAGACAACGCCTTAATAATATATGTAAAAATAGGGAAAATCAGTGCCAAATAGGTAAGGATAATAGATTAAATAAATTTAAAAATAGAGAAGTATATACCCTTTTCTGTGTCCTGGACTCAAATTGGCTGGTCTACTTATGCTCTCCTCTTTGTGTGGCCCAATTACAGCCCAGACCAGCCCACCACAACCCCATGGCTTTGGATCGGCGGGTCCACATCGGCACCTCTTTGTCTGTGTACTGAATCAGGGCATATCATAGTACCCTCCTAGCACAATATTAAATGTTTTTTTTACAGAAAAGCTTCCTTAAAGGCTAACAGTGAATTTCTCAAGGAAATATGTAATGCATGTGACATCAACTACTAGGCCCCCCGGACAAATATGAGTCCACACTATTGTTGTTCTTTCATTTGTTCTTCTATTTTAGTTTAGATAAATATTAGGCAACATGTTCTAAGCACAATCCAATTTCTTCTTATCACACAAATTGAAGTGACAAGATCTTATGCCAGAAGTACCACAATCAAGGAAAAATGTAATTTCTGAAATACCAGAGTTCAGACTTTATATGGGAAAAGAATGTAAATAGGTGATGGACTTGCGGCCATATGTTATGCCTATTGTATCAACTCATCTGCAGAGTTGCTTTAGTTATATACTAATGCTCTAATTCTTAAGGAAATCACTAAAAGCCTCAGCCAACTAACCCTTAAGCAGCATTTGCAGTCCATAATGAAAGTCATTCTCGGTTGTCTTGACAGTTCACACCATCATCAGCATGCATGCACGCAGGTGCCTATCCAGAAAGGTTAGAATAAAGCAATCATGGATGAACTCAGAATCTAAAGCAACTATGGGGAACCGCAAATCGATTAGACCAAATTGGAAACAGGGACAGGATCAAATCAAACTCACCACTGTACGTGAAATCCCTTTCAGATCCCAAAATTCGCTGCATCCTTACATCATAAATCAATGAATTAGAGTGAAACCCAAACCTACAGGCGTATCGGAGGGGAACGATGTGGAGTGTAGCGCAGAATCGTTGAACTCACCTTTCGTGAACCTCGGTGCATGAAATCCCTTTCGAATCCTGAAATCCACTACATCCCCGCATCACAAATCGACTAATTGAAATGAAATCGATTGGGGAATCGGAGGGAAACCAGGTCGATTTGCAGTGGTGATTGATGCCTCACTCCGCACCACTAGCTCTATCACGCTGCCATCTTGCTCCTACGCTTCGGGCCATCGAGTTGTGTTGCAGACACCAGAGGCTCCGTGTATGTCTCCTCGCGCGGAATGCAACTGTCGGACGCCAAGTCCTCACCCCATACCTGACGATGAAGAGACGCTCCGCCTCCTACATGCATAATACTGTAGCATACGGACTGTTCCAGTATGCTGGTGCGGGTCATTTTTACGAGCGTAACGCCACATCCCGTGTCGCGTACAGGTCCAAGAACTTCGCTCCTGCCACATCTTGTTTTACTACTTTATTGGAAATTTTGTCCCCGAATTTTATTTTATTTTGACGGAAATTGTCCCCGAAATTTAGTGCGAGGACATACATGACGAGTGAATTTATATTTTGTATATACTCCTTTCATCCTCAAAAGTTGGTCGCTTGTATTTCATTTTTTAACTAATAAGTGACAATCTTTTGAGAACAGGATTATATAAGAGTCTGTCTAAATTTTAGGTGACTAAAATTTGAGAAAAATTCAGGCACCAAGTAATTAACAGCTAATAACTACTATTAACTACTAATCTTTGTAATTAACCATTAACTCTTAAATCTATAGGTTGATAAATCACAAAATTGTATGGTTATACGGATTAACAATTAAAAAAACTAATAAAAACAGATTAAAAAATACAACTTTTTTTCCTTTTACCTCTCCTTCCTCGCCTCGGGCGGCCGCGAGCGGCCACCGCCGGGCCGCCCCGCCGGCCCCATTCCAAGCCGTTTTCAAACCGCGTCCGCCGCGTATGGGAGCCGCCGCCGCTGCTCGTAGGAGCAGCCGCCCCCGCCGACATTGGCATCCGCGCGCCGCGCCTCGCCTCTGCGGAGCTCCCCCACCCCGCCGTGCGCTCCCTGAGCCCGATCGATTTACAGTCAGGAGAGGTGAAAGAAGATAAGGTTTGTGCGCACGAATCTCAAAGATATCTAACGGTCGCCTGAAAAAAAAATTATATCTCAGAAACTTGTAGCTAGATCCGGAGGGAGTATATAATATCTTGTATTATACTCGGTGTTGGTCTTCAAGTCAGTCACAAAGTAAAAAGTGCTAATGTGCTATGCATGATAGGGTCACGCCACGAAAAAGAAAATCGGAATGCCGTGCATCATATAACTCTGCAGAGACAGGAAAAGTTACAAATCACATTGAGAACATAGAAAAGATTGCAGAAGAAAAAAAAAAGATTTTCAGTTATACTATAACCAGATTAATATATCACATGCACCCATCCCATGCATACGCATAACCGCCACGCCGTGCACGCAAGGCCCACGGCGCGCGCGCCGACACTCCTCATTTCTCAAACACGCAGATTCCGAGCTCGCCGTCCCCGTCGGCCGGGCCTAGCAACCCTGTCCACCTCTCCACTTCCTCCGTCCCGTCGCTGTTGAGGAACATCAATGCCTCCATGTCATCCTCACCATGCTGGTGGAGCTGCGAACCCGCACCGGCGGCGGTCGCAGACGCTGCTGCCGCCACGTCCAAGCCTCCGCCGCCTTCCGCTGGGCTGAGCTGCGACGCGACAAACTTATCGAGCGCCGTCCAGTCCGTGGCAACATTGTCTGTCCGCGCCTTCTTGCCTCGCCGCCCGCCGTCGGTGTCGCCCTGTTCAGTTGATGCTTGGTTCGTGTTCGGCGCGAGCGGCGCCGCCGACGGGCTCTCGAGCTGTGGGAGCTCAACCAAGTGACTGGAGTATTGTAGGAACGCGGCGGCGCTGTCCAGCTCGGCCTCCTGCTTGAAGCGCGCGCTCCTGGACTGCCGCCGGATCTGCGCGTACTCCGCATTGGGATCCACGAACGCCGCCGCCGCGCCCACCATGACGTTCGGGTCGCGGTAGGCGTAGCTGGAGTCCCATGCCAACGCCGTGCTCCGTGCGGGGAATGCTGTTCTCTTCTTGAACGCCCGGCACACGACCCAGCCTTCTTCCTGCAGCACCACCTGTAGCTTGTTAGGTGTGAAGTGAGACTTGCAAAATAGCAAAAGGAATTAGCAAAGGTTAAATCATTTCTTCGCCTTTGCTTATATCTACTGTGTGCAGTAGTGGAGTGCGAAGCATTACTGCTAGTACTTTGATGAGTATCAGTACTAGTTGCATACAGCTCGTAAACAATGCGTGCGAGAGCGTTCACACCGGGAAACCCTAACTAAGGACACGCATGCGCATGCGTTTTTGTAGGATAAAAGCTCTTGGTGAGGGGTGGGGTAAGGCAAGCAACTCGGAACTATGCCTTTATTCACAAGTGTAGAGGTCTTTGGAAGTCTCACAAAAGGACGTGATACTTATCACCTCTGAGAGTCAGAAAGCAAGCAGTGAACTGTTGTGCTTCGCTACTGACGATGTATTCCATGATCCATTATTAGTAATGGTGCATCATGTAGAGATCTTGGACTTGTCAGCTGGTTGGTGTGAACTACTATACATAGATCTTTTTGGCTCTGTAATTGAGACATTAATTAAGCTTTAACATACCTTTAACATACCAGAGTCCAGATGTAGCCAAACCCCTTCTTAATTTGGAGCAGAATAAAAGAGAAGATATGCATAGTGCATCTGAGTTCTACTAGTATTGTGTGCAAGAGGTAAAAATGTACAGTACTTAGATCGCTGAGACAAGGAATCTTGCCTGCGGTGGTGCATTCTCGTCGGTCTCGAGCCGGTACTCGTGCATGATCCAGTCGGTCTTCTGCCCGTTGGGCGCCCTGCCCTTGTAGAAGACGAGCGTCTTCCTCATGCCGATGAGCCGGTTCCTTTCATGCACCGCCTTGTCCCTCCCCGTGGCTTTCCAGAACCCGGCCATGGTCGCCCTGTTGGTCCGCGTCCCCGTCGGGTACTTGCGGTCCTTGTAGCTGAAGAAGTACCAGTCGTTCTGCTCATCGTATCCCATCCCGCAATGCTCTGCACAGAGACACAAAATTCAGATCAGCTGTTCACACAAGAACGGTGAGGTCTATATATGAACCTGAAATTTCTCAAATCTCGGAGAAGGTTACTAGCTTGTAAGCTAATAAACATCAGTAGTTATTACCTTGTAGATCCCACGGCTCGATGCGGTAGAGATCGATGTCGCGTATGACATCAAGGTCGATCTTCTGGGACGCCACCTTCTTCCTGAGGTAGTAGCCGACGAGCTCCTCGTCAGTTGGGTGGAACCTGAAGCCAGGGGGCACGCATGATTCCATGGAGTCCATATGATCAGCACCACCAGCAGCAGCAGCACCTGAGAATGTATGTGTGCATCAGATTCAGCGCCTCCTGAGCCCCTAAATATCCATCAACCCAAATGATGATATAGCTCGCGAGCGAGACATGTACGTATTTTTTATAGCAGGAGGGGATGCAGCAAGCGCGTGCATAAGTGAACAGTGCTACTGGTTGGCTGAGGATACTCATGAATGAGTAGCAAGCAGTACTGCTGCACAGACTAGACTGAAGAGGAAGCTAGTGTGTGTGTATGGGTTTCAGAGCTTTGGGAAAATTTAATCCAGCCATGCCTGTTGGGAGTTGAGACTGTACTGTAGTACATGCAGTAGCACTCCAGTTTGAAGGAAGAATAGAGGAAAAGCAGGTACTACTGCAAGGCCAGTGCAGGAGGCAGGGACAAAAGGTAGGAAAGCTACAGGCCTGTGAATGATAGTGTCGACTGTGAAACCAGAGTCATGTGGCCTATAGTCAGCAGGGAATTATAGCGGCGGCACTGCACCGGAAGGATGTATGGTCTGGCCTCTGCATGCATGTCGCAACTTGCACTGAAGATGAGATGATTTCGAGTGTACGGGAACTTGTGGGCTTCAACTTAGACATGATTTTGAGTGTATAGTGTTATACTAGTACTAGATTAGTTGTTATGAAGAACTGTTAATACACGATCCCCCTCTCATGCTGCCCATAATGTTCTAATGAAATGGATGTGACTAGTATAACTTTGGAATATTGAACCGATGATGATATATGTGCCCTCCCCCCTCTGGAATTAACGATAGACAGACACAGTTTCAGAGGAACTGCACATCCAACGAGACTTGGGGTTCTCACAAACTTCCCTGCGTTCCAAACGATGAGAGCTTGATACACTGAAACTAAAGATAGTGTACTGTAGATAATAAAAGCTGATGGCATTTGCTAGTTTTTTGCTGCTGGCCGGTGGTAATGGTAACGCACGCGCTTGCACCTTGCATGCATGCCGGCCGCCGGGCACGGTAATTAAAAACACTGGATAATGCGGGTGGGGCTGCTGGGAGAAAGGACAATAGAAACGGCCGGGAGGCCGCCCTTTGTTTCGGATCAGGCCTGCTGCAACTGCAAAGGAAAAAGAGTAGAAAAGCTACTGATCCCCCGTCTCCTCCGTCGATCGAGAGAGAGAGAGAGGCAAGGCATGCATAGCATAGACAAAGACAGGCGAGGAAAGATAGCTAGAGAAAAGCTAAGCAGCAGCAGCCGGGGCACACGACTCTCGGTTTGCCTGCACGGCCTCTGACCGCTCTGTCTCTTTGTCGAGGAATTCCATGGCACAGCAGCAGGAAGGGGAGGAGTGGAGACTCCCGTTTGTGGCCTGCCTAGATGCGTCCATATTTGATGTGCTAGAACCTACTACCAGCAACCGGGAGTCTTGTCTTGGAGCTCATGGTCATGGGGCATGCACTGTACAGTTAGCTAGGACGGAGACTGGAGAGGAGAAGCTAGCTAGCTAGGTCCAGGCCGGGAGGTAAATCATTTTTGATGTTTCCCCTTTGGCCTTTTGTGGGGTTGCATGCCTTTGCTGCTGCATCCGGCCGTATGACTGCATTCAGACGAGAGAGTTAACTTTCCATCCAGTCATCAGTAGTAGATCTCGTTCCATATCTTCTTCTGCCCCACCGTACCAGAGAAAATAGAGAAAAGAGGGGAGGAGAGCTTGATTTTAGAGACACGCATGACATGTTCATCTGAGTGCCGATTAACCTTCTGTGTTTGGTAATTACATACTACTTCCTCTGTCATAAATTACTTGTCACACTCTACTAGTTGATTTTTTTAACTAGTAATTTGGAATGACGGGAGTACCATTCAACAAAACGATAGCAAAACCTGAGCTTGTTACGTTCATGGTATAAATATATGATACAATGATGAAAAACAACAAAATAGGGTTTTTGAAAAAAAATGATGAAAACAAAATAGACCTATTATCAAACATCAATGAATTTATATTTTCACAGGAAAATATTTATAGCTTCATCATCAAAAGTATATAAGTCTTCATCATTATATAGTAAGTGTGAAATGTGTACATAAGACACCATGTCCATGTGCTAAATAACAAATTAAATAAATCTAAATGAAGGTAGTATATAAAGATGAATGGATGGAGCTCATCATCACGACGATGGTAAATATTTGAATGTTCACACAAGAAAAGAATGCCTAGCTAGGATTCAAAAAAGTAGTCAAATCCTCAGTGGAAATAGATTCACATGGATCAAGATTTGATCTATTTAAGTGGCTATGTGACGCTGGGGGAGTGATGGTCTTAGCATGTCAAATGACAGAGGGAGCCTTTATTCAAAATATATGGTCCTAGCTACCTTCATATATATTTAGTTCATATCTGTTTTATCAGCACAAATACCTTCTACAGTCTTATATTCTAGCAAAAAAATTCATGTAAGAAGTTGCATGTTTTAACTTTAAATACAATCATGCTTAATCGAGCAATGTGTGAGATCAGCTTTAATTTATGCACAGTATCATCTTCTCCCTCCGTGAACTAACCGTCGTCATTTATTTTTAAATGGAGGGAATATCTATCAATATGCAATACATTTTTTCTCAATTACTGGAACGTATGGCCTCACTAACCAATAAATGTTTAGAGTGTAGTTGACCATGCCACTCATTTATATTTTTTATTTTGAAATGTTACAGAAAAGGCGGGTAAAAGAATAGCTATGATTCATCAAAACATTTTTCCCATATACAGTAGATATAAAAGAGTATAGCATTTTGTCAAGCATTTTGAAGGCATATGAAAGGATGGAAGACATGAAAGTATGGCACTTTACATTTGCTAGCTGAACTAGAAGCGTGTTCATGTGGTTTCTGATTATTTACACATGTAACTTAGGCATCATCATTACTGTGAAAAAGGTCATTATTTCATTACCTAAATTATAGCAGCACAAATGTTGAAATTTGAGAAATATTTCATTCAAATCAGGAAAAAAATATTTTGTCAGTTTTGAAAAGATGTATACATAAAGAAGTATATGGGTAGCTAACAAAATTCGCTTGATTCAGTATATTTTAACCATCTGATTAATTTTGATTACTGTCCCATGAAAATACTGGCCTGCCTTAAATTAGTTGAGAATTCAAATGCATTGATATTGGAGAGAACTCAATTTTCTCTGATCTTTTTTAATCCATCTCTAAATACAGTAGATTTATTCATTAGGCAAACGATATATGCCCAGATCTTAAGAAATCCAATACAATACCAGCATACGTTACACTTCGTCTAGGCTCGGATCGGTGGTATGGATGCATGTAACCTTGAAGATTGAGCAAAGCTTATTAAGAGAGAAGCATCCGAGAACACATCTCACTCAAATAGATTGGCTACGAAAGTTGAAATTCAAGACGAAGGAAAAGAAGAGATTAAACAAGGCCAGATCAAGCTAGCTAACAGAGAATCATATATAAGCATCTCGTCGTCGCTGGATCGATCAGCCATGCACACAACGACCAGTACTAGGAAGACTTCAAACTCACCTCAGATGATCCACTACTCTATACCGATCGATTAGCCGTGGAGCTCGTATCCTTGATCTCTGAGAAGCTTGTTTGCTTGTGTTTGAAAGAATAAATAGCTTGAGGAGAGAGAGCTTTGCATCGGAGAGATGTGTAGAAGAGGAGAAAGCAGGGACAGAAGGTGGCGAGTATTAAAAAGGCAAGGGGTCGCTCTCTTTTCCGTCGCGCGTGGGCGAGGGGAATGAAGACCCTGGGTCCACGTGGTGCCCACTTATGACGTCACATCTCCTTCTTGTGTGGCACTCTTCTTGACTGTTCCTCTTCTCCATATAGTCCATGCATGTACAGTCAGTCTCACAGAACAAAAGTACTGTTTTCAGCCTTGTATACACTTCCGTGTCGTTCTAAAAGGTTAAGAGTTGTATTCATGTTGCTTTTTTTTAATTTTTCGAAAGTCCTTAATGACCGTTCAACTTCTTTTATATACTCCCTCTGTCGGGACAAGTTTATGGTGACAGAGCGAGTACTCTCTCCATTGCGAAAATTTGTATGTGTGTGTATATATAAGCCTAAGGAAAATATATGAAATTCGTTACAGCCGCCTACAGCGGTAGATTACAACACGAATGTTGCTAAAAGCAAGCTTAGTGATCATCTGGGTAGGGAAGCGCAAGCGCATATACCATCAAGCTTGAGCTTCCTGCTAGATATGCATGACATTTAGATTTAGGTATGTTTGTGTAACACCCATATTTTCATGTTCAAAAATTTGCCCAAACCTTGATCATTGTAGCATGCATTTTCTTGTGAATTTTTGGTGATTAAACGAGTAGCAAACGGTTCAAATTGAATTTGAATTCAAAATCAAAAGAAATGAATGGAAAAAGAAAAAGAAAAAGTTAAAAACCCCTCCTGGGCCGAATAACCTCCCCCGGCCCATTTCCTTTTCCCCCTCCCGCCGGCCCAGTCGAACCCCCCCCCCCCCTTCCTTCTCTCACCGCCAGCCGGACCCCACATGTCATCCCCTTCCCCGCGTAACTGACACCCCTCTCTCTCCCGCGCCGTGCAACCGCCGCGCCCTCCCCGCGCCCACTTCTTCCCCCTCCCTCGGAACCACTCGCCCGCTCCACTTTCGGCCGAGCACAACAACCGCACACCCCCCCTGCACACTTAAGAGGAGCCGGCGCTCATTTTCCCTCTCTCCCCGGAACCCTAGACCTCCATCGCCGGTGAGTTCCTCGGCACACGCGTTCCCGCCACTGCAGTGCCCTTGCTCCCCATCTTCTTGCTCACACGTGCTCACCGCCTCACCAGGGACACACCGGACAAGAGTTCGAGGGGAGATCACCGAGAATTCACCAAGTCCGACGAGGTCCGACGCCACCGCCGCCATTCCTCATCGCCGACCGTCCTCCGACCGATTTCAAGGCTAGCTACTCCCCTAGGTGAGTTCCCCTTCCTCTCCTCTTTCGTTCCATGCCCTTAGCACCATGTTTGGACGTCGGGTTCGCCGTTTTGGCCGTCTCCGGCGAGTTCACCGCCGCGGGCGCTTAGCGCCGTCGCGCCGGCCGCCGCCGACGTCGCCGGGGGCGACGTGGCCCAATCTGGGCCATCGGTAGAGCCCCAACGGCCACGATTAGAACTTCATACCGGTTCGGCCATATTAAATCTCGCGCGTCCATTTAGAATCCAACGGCTCACATTTGAATCTCCTCTCCCGCCCGCGCATTTGCACCGGAGCCCCTGGAATATCACCAGCTACCCCCTGGACTTCTCCAGAATTGAAATCTAGCCCCCAGAATTCGCAGACTAGCCCCTGGAACCCTAAAAATTGGTTTTAACCATTTAATTAAGCATTCTAACCACTGTAATTTTGTAGAATGTTGTATTTGGACCCTGTACAGTGTAGAAAACTATTTAATTAACCCCTGGACTTTTATTTATTTGCTGAATAGGGTTTTTAATTGTATTTAAGGTATAGAAATTAGATAAAAATGATGATTAAGTGTAGGAATGTTATGAAAAATTGTTATAAACTATTTTATGCTGTGAATTAATTGTAGTGTTCAGGTAAAATATATTTGGTCCCTGGATTAATTATTATAAAGGTTTTAAAATACATTTTTGCTATAGAAAATTCAATAAAATTGGTTTTAGACTATAATAAAATCCCAAAATTCTAGGAAAAATATAAAATGCATACTTTGACCATGATAAATGATAAATACCTCGTAGGGACGCATTAGTGTAGAATTTTGTGCCTATGTGTATGTGTGTATGCATTGTTTTGCGTGCCTTTACTTATTTAGCTTTATTGTATTCTTGCCATTGCTTGGGCATATATCTAGAGTCGTTCTACGACCCTAACCACAACTTCCAAGACCAAGACTTTGTCAATTCTCAAGTCTCCAACGAAGGCAAGTGCCCTTGACCATCTTGTACCTATTTTTAGGAATTTAGCTAGTTGCATGCTAATTAATTTGATGTCCTACTTCATGTTTACATGCCCTGTTCCTTACCATTCCTTGATACCTGAAATGGGTTGGGAAGTAGATAGGCTTTATTTATGCTTAGCCATGCTTAGATGTTGGGATTGGGATTACATACCAATGTTCGATGCTAAACTTTATGATTACTTTAATTTGGTGATGAATTTACATAATGTTAGTGGATAGGAATCTGGTGGTTGGTTAGTTTTGGTATGGTGCATTTTGCACGAGACCCGGGATTGGGGATTGTTACCACCGGATTCTAAGGACCGGTTTATGGAGGAAGCCACTAAGCTTTATAGTACCACCACGAGACTGAGATGGGGCAGCTTGGTCAATTAATTAGGTTTCTCCCGATGAACTGCTAGTGGCTGGATGGTGCGGGGAATGAGGCGGGTGATCTGCTCTTGGAACCGCAAGGCTCAAGAGGGGGCTCTGGGGCCGAGGGTTACTCCGAGAATCCCCAGTGGTGGAAACCTTAGAGGGCTAGCACTAATCGGGAGTACCTTTGTAAAGACCATGTTGTGATCTCCTGGCCTCACACCAAAGGAAGTGTGTAATGTGGTTAGCTACCACGGGCAATCAGGGAGGTTCACTTAGTCCACCTGGCAACAGGGGATGAAATCACTGCTTGTGGGGAAAGGGTACACTCTCTGCAGAGATTTGGTAAAACTGTCATGACAGCCGTGCTCACGGATAAGAGCGGCTTGGGGCCAGTTCATAATTAGTCTATGGTTGGGAAATGATGGTTCATTATGGTTCAAGTACTTTCATTATCATTAATCATGTGTGGATTATTTATTGAATTATAATACTGATCATTGAAAGCTAAGGATAGGTTCTAAGCATAGTGCTAAGCCATACTTGGCCTTTCCTTGCTCTAGCCAATCATGTCATTCTCTTCCCGCACTTGCTGAGTACTCTATGTACTCAAACGTTTAATTCTCCTTTAGAGTATGAAGAGGAAGAAGCTGCACCGGAGGACTTCTACGTCAACCCGGAGGACTTGGTCTAGGCTGGCGACCTCACGCGCAACGGCTGCCTGTGGAGACGAAGCCCGCTTATCTATCTTGCTTTCCGTAGTGTTGAACTGTTTAGTGTTGTAAATATTTGTGGAGTGTATTTGTAGGCCTTCGGGTCGTTATGTAAGACTATTTATGTAATCGAACATGGCAATGTAATGGTATTTCACTTTCGTCAACGCATGTACGATTCAACTGATCCTGGCGTACATGTGGTTAGCGTCTGTTCATCTTTACGATGACCGGGCGTGACAAAGTGGTATCAGAGCCGTGTTGCCCGTAGGACGCAAGCCTAGTTAGAAATGGCCGAAAATTAAGGACTATACTATTTTCATATGAAATAGTATTTCCAAAACTTTGTGCTCTTCATCTCAACCCTTGTGCTTCTTACCTTACTTTGCTTATTGTTTTTATTCTAAATTGATTTATTAATTATTAATCTCACTCTCTTCTTTTCAAATGTTTGTAGATGGCGCGGACCAAGCAGACGGCCCGTAAGTCGACTGGAGGTCGTGTCCCTCAGCACGCCCTAGCCAGTCGCTCCGCACCTTACACACCCCGGAGGGAGACGACACTGCTCTCCAACGGGAGTGCTGCTTCGAGGATGCGCGTCCGTCTTCGTTCTCTTCTTCGAGCTGCGGGGTACCGTGAGTACTGTGTCCGCTTAGTCTACCACACCACTAGGGTCTTTGCACCCTATACTGGTGAGCTGGAGTGGACTTCTCAGCTGGCCGTCTACTACGACTCGGAGTTGCTGCACTCGCACTTCTCTCCGGCCTGGAGGAGCTCCCAGCGTGCAGCTGAGGAGGACGCCACGTGGGAGGCGACCACCTACTGGAGCCACGCCCACAGGTTCCTTCTTGGGTGCACGGAGCACGCGTACACCCCTCAGCGCCCTAGTGGCACAGCCGCCTTCACTGGACGTGACGTCGAGGGACGCTTGACTCACCCCCAGTGCGAGAGGCTGGTGGACGACGTTGTGGAGTTGTCTTCGCGACTCCAGCGTTGTCAGCAGGAGCTGCAGGACAGCAGGGACCTGATCGACCGCTACGAGCGACTTCGACGACGCTACACGAGGATCACTGGAGTTGATCCTAACTCTCCGCAGTACGCTTCAGACGTGGAGCCTTGGGACCCGAACTCTCCGGATCGCCGCATGAACTCCCCCGAGAACTCAAGAGAAGACTCAGAAGAAGAAGACCCGGAGATGGAGGTTGAGGAGGACTCCGACGAGTAGGAGTGGACTCGTTTCCCCGCTGGACGACTCAGGACAGTTATCCTTAGTTTGTAGGAGCGTGTAGCTACGCCCTCCCTAGTCTTGAGTTGTACCTTTTATGTTGTCATGCTAGTAGTTTGCTTTATGTTGTGTGTGTTGGTTGCGACATGAGTTGTGGAATGCTTCGGCATCCTGTCCACATCCATGTCTTTAGTCTTGTTTATGTGTCGTGTGAGTGGTGGAATGCTTAGGCATCTTGTCCACCTCCACACTAGTTGATTAATGAACTTGCTTTATGTCTATTACCCTTGATGCATATAGTTGGGACCGTGTTACCCTAGCATATCCCTTCTTATCTCATCTATTATTCTAAGACCTCAATGAACTTCTCTATCACAGATGGCTGGACGAGGTAGAGGTAGAGGTCGTGGTCGTGGTAACCCACCTCTGGATGAAGGACTTGGAGGTGTCCCTGGATGGAATGCAAGGGGTGCTCGAGGAGCCCCAGCATCTCAACAGATGCAACAGATGATGGCTCTTCAGACCCAGTTGCTTAACAACCTCACCCAGATTGTCACCAACCTGCAACAAGCCCCACCCCCACCACCACCAAACTACAACCTTCCGCCACCACCACCTTTTCCACCTAGGTCCTTCCTTAGGGACTTCCTGAACACCCATCCACCCACTTTTGCCACCGTTACCAAACCCATGGACGCCGATGATTGGCTCCGTACCATTGATAGCAAGCTGAGGCTCATCCACTGTGAAGGAAGGGAGAAAGTGCTTCTAGCCTCTCATCAACTTCAAGGACCAGCAGCTGACTGGTGGACCGCCTTCACCGAAGCCCACCGGGACCCGGAAAATATTACATGGGAAGAATTCCGTACCAACTTCCGCAATCACTTCGTACCTGAAGGAGAGATACAAGCCATGCGTGAAGAATTCCTGATGCTAAAGCAAGGCCGCATGACTGTGAGGGCCTACCTGAATGCCTTCACCCAGCTATCCCGCTATGCCCCAACAGATGTGGATACCGACGCCAAGAAACAATTCCGCTTCAAGAATGGGCTGGACAAAGAGTTAAAGTTTGCTATGTCTTCCAGCGACTACGGCGACTTCCAGAAGTTAGTGGACAAAGCTTTTGAAGTGGAAAGGACTAAGAAGGAACTGGAAGATGACGAAAGAAAGAGGAAGTTGACTTTAGCAGCACATGCCTCCAGCAGCAATGTACGCCCCCGTCTCAACCCTCCGCCTACAACTCATATGACTCGTCCCATGAACTACTCGGGACAAAGGTACCCCAACTCCAACTACAGGCCACCCACTCCCTACAACCAGCCAATGCGCCAGCAGCAGCAGCAGACACCACGCCAACCAATGCAACCCCCACGCCAGCAGATGCAGCCACCCCGCCCTTCAGCCCCCGCTAACCGTCCAAGTGGCCAACCCCCAAGAAACCAGTCAGGAGGCAACAAGGGCCCAAATAATGCTGCAGGAGTACAATGCTACAAGTGCGGAGAATGTGGACACTATGCCAGCAGTTGTCCAAAGAAGCAGCAAAACCCAACTGGCCGTGTCAACCATGTGACTCTGGAGCAAGCACAGGAGGCACCTGATGTGGTGATCGGTACGTTCTCTGTCAACTCTCACCCCGCCACCATATTGTTTGATTCGGGTGCTACACATTCATTCATATCCAAGGATTTCATAAAGAAGCATGACATGGTAGTTACATTCTTGAATGGGCCATTATTGATAAACTCTCCTGGAGGAGAGATGGTGGCAAGGCATCTATGCCGAAAAGTGAGTATAAACATAAGGGGGGTAGTCTTTTGGGCCAACCTAATAGTGTTGGACTCACAAGGATTAGATATCATTCTGGGAATGGACTGGTTGACAAAGAATCAAGGAGTAATTCATTGTGCAACTAGAACAGTCTGCTTAACACACCCGGATGGCACCACAGTGGAATTCAAGCCAGATCAGACACCAGAAGCAGTAGTGCAACTCAACCATCTTGAGAGTACCAAAGACATCAGGGTTGTGAAAGAATTTCCGGATGTATTCCCAGATGACTTACCAGGTATGCCCCCTGATCGAGAGATTGAATTTATCATTGAATTAGTGCCTGGAACGGCCCCAATATATAAGAGGCCATATAGAATGGATGCTAAACAATTAGCTGAACTAAAGGATCATATTGAGGAATTATTGGCAAAAGGATATATTCGCCCTAGCTCATCGCCTTGGGGAGCACCAGTTATATTTGTACCTAAGAAGGATGGAACTCAAAGGTTGTGTGTGGACTACCGTGCTCTAAATGAGGTAACAATCAAGAACAAATACCCACTACCAAGGATTGAAGATTTATTTGATCAGTTAAGAGGAGCATGTGTGTTTTCCAAGATTGATCTTCGTTCGGGCTACCATCAACTGAAGATTAGACCGTCGGATATTCCCAAGACGGCATTTGTCTCTCGGTATGGATTGTATGAGTATACCGTTATGTCGTTCGGATTGACCAATGCTCCGGCGTATTTTATGTATCTTATGAACAAGGTTTTCATGGAGTACTTGGACAAGTTCGTAGTGGTATTCATCGATGACATACTTATCTACTCCAAGACTGAAGAAGAGCATGAGGAGCACCTCAGGATGGCCCTACAGAAGCTTCGCCAACATCAACTGTATGCCAAACTTAGCAAGTGTGAGTTTTGGCTAAAGGAGGTATCATTTTTGGGACATGTTATATCCGAAGGACGTATAGCAGTGGATCCAGGCAAAGTGGCCGATGTCCTTAAGTGGGAAACCCCTGAGAGTGTACATGATATACGGAGATTCTTAGGTATGGCTGGTTATTACCGTCGATTCATCGAGGGATTTTCAAAGATCTCTCGACCACTAACCAAGTTGCTTGAGAAAGGAGTTGCTTTCAAGTGGACCCCCGAATGTGAGGTAAGCTTCGCCGAATTGAAGAAGAGGTTAACCAGTGCACCGGTATTGGTGATGCCCGAAATGCAAAAGGAGTTTGTGGTCTATTGTGACACATCTGGTCATGGTTTAGGATGTGTCTTAATGCAAGGAGGACATGTTGTGGCTTACGCTTCAAGACAGCTTCGGAAGCATGAGAGGAACTATCCAACACATGACTTAGAATTGGCAGCTGTTGTTCATGCTTTGAAGATATGGAGACACTACTTGATGGGAAAAAGGACGGAGATATATACAGATCACAAGAGCTTGAAGTATATATTTACACAGCCGGATCTTAACCTCAGGTAACGTCGTTGGTTGGAATTAATCAATGATTTTGATGTGGGAATCAACTACCATCCAGGCAAGGCTAATGTGGTCGCTAATGCTCTAAGCAGGAAGGGACAAAGCAATAACTTGTTAGTACAAGCTCTTCAACCCCAGCTATGTGAAGAATTTGCAAGGTTAAATCTATGTCTAGTGTCTAGCACTGAAGCAGTTGCTATGGAAGTGGACTCAACCCTCGAGCGTGATATACGAGAAGGGCAGAAGAATGATGAGAAGGTCAAGGAGATCAAACAGTTGATGAAGAAAGGGAAAGCTCCGAACTTTAGAGAGGATGAACAAGGAACCTTATGACTTGGAAAGAGGATTTGTGTCCCAGATATCAAGGAGATTAAAGAGTTGATATTAAGAGAAGCTCATGACTCATCATACTCCATTCATCCCGGAAGCACAAAGATGTATCAAGACCTTAAAGATCGATATTGGTGGCATGGAATGAAACGGGATGTGGCCGAATATGTGGCCATATGTGATACATGTCAATTGATTAAGGCGGAACATCAAAGACCGGCAGGATTATTGCAACCAATCAAAGTGCCAGAATGGAAATGGGAAGAAATTAGTATGGACTTCATTGTGGGACTGCCAAGAACACAGTCTGGATATGATTCTATATGGGTTATTGTAGACCGTCTAACTAAAGTGGCTCACTTTATTCCTGTGAAAGAGACCTACAATGGCCCCAGGTTGGCGGAACTGTACATCTCCAGGATTGTATGCTTGCATGGAGTTCCTAAGAAGATCATCTCAGACAGAGGCACTCAATTCACCTCAAGATTCTGGCAGAAGTTGCATGAATCAATGGATACCCGTCTAAATTTCAGTTCGGCGTATCATCCTCAAACTGATGGCCAGACGGAACGTACCAACCAGATATTAGAAGATATGTTGAGAGCGTGTGCTTTAAAGAATAGCAAGAGTTGGGACAAGAATCTGCCATATGCCGAATTCTCTTACAACAACAGTTATCAAGCCAGTTTGAAGATGTCTCCTTTTGAAGCATTGTATGGGCGAAAATGTAGGACACCGTTGTTTTGGAATCAAACTGGGGAAAGTCAAGTCTTTGGGCCTGACGTATTACAAGAGGCTGAAAGACAAGTACAAGAAATTCGGAAGAATCTAAAGGCGGCTCAAACGAGACAGAAGAGTTATGCGGATACTCGAAGACGCGATCTCACATTTGAAGTTGGTGACTATGTGTACTTGAAGGTGTCACCTATGAGAGGATTGCGAAGATTCAAGGTAAGAGGCAAACTGTCACCCCGATACATTGGTCCGTTCAAGATACTGGAACGACGTGGTGAAGTGGCTTATCAGCTTGAGCTTCCGCCACACTTGTCAGATGTGCATAATGTGTTTCATGTCTCCCAGCTCAAGAAGTGCTTAAGAGTGCCTGAAGAGCAATTGCCCATGGAAGCCGTGGATGTACAGGAAGACTTGTCTTATGTAGAGCAGCCTGTCAAAATACTTGAGACACTAGAAAAAGTCACGAGGAACAAAGTCATTCGCATGTGTAAAGTGCAATGGAAGCATCACTCTGAAGCAGAAGCAACGTGGGAAAGAGAAGAAGCTCTCAGGGCGGATTTCCCTCATCTATTTTCTTAGAGCGTCCGAATCTCGAGGGCGAGATTCCTTTTAAGGGGGGTAGAGTTGTAACACCCATATTTTCATGTTCAAAAATTTGCCCAAACCTTGATCATTGTAGCATGCATTTTCTTGTGAATTTTTGGTGATTAAACGAGTAGCAAACGGTTCAAATTGAATTTGAATTCAAAATCAAAAGAAATGAATGGAAAAAGAAAAAGAAAAAGTTAAAAACCCCTCCTGGGCCGAATAACCTCCCCCGGCCCATTTCCTTTTCCCCCTCCCGCCGGCCCAGCCGAACCCCCCCCCCTTCCTTCTCTCACCGCCAGCCGGACCCCACATGTCATCCCCTTCCCCGCGTAACTGCCACCCCTCTCTCTCCCGCGCCGTGCAACCGCCGCGCCCTCCCCGCGCCCACTTCTTCCCCCTCCCTCGGAACCACTCGCCCGCTCCACTTTCGGCCGAGCACAACAACCGCACACCCCCCCTGCACACTTAAGAGGAGCCGGCGCTCATTTTCCCTCTCTCCCCGGAACCCTAGACCTCCATCGCCGGTGAGTTCCTCGGCACACGCGTTCCCGCCACTGCAGTGCCCTTGCTCCCCATCTTCTTGCTCACACGTGCTCACCGCCTCACCAGGGACACACCGGACAAGAGTTCGAGGGGAGATCACCGAGAATTCACCAAGTCCGACGAGGTCCGACGCCACCGCCGCCATTCCTCATCGCCGACCGTCCTCCGACCGATTTCAAGGCTAGCTACTCCCCTAGGTGAGTTCCCCTTCCTCTCCTCTTTCGTTCCATGCCCTTAGCACCATGTTTGGACGTCGGGTTCGCCGTTTTGGCCGTCTCCGGCGAGTTCACCGCCGCGGGCGCTTAGCGCCGTCGCGCCGGCCGCCGCCGACGTCGCCGGGGGCGACGTGGCCCAATCTGGGCCATCGGTAGAGCCCCAACGGCCACGATTAGAACTTCATACCGGTTCGGCCATATTAAATCTCGCGCGTCCATTTAGAATCCAACGGCTCACATTTGAATCTCCTCTCCCGCCCGCGCATTTGCACCGGAGCCCCTGGAATATCACCAGCTACCCCCTGGACTTCTCCAGAATTGAAATCTAGCCCCCAGAATTCGCAGACTAGCCCCTGGAACCCTAAAAATTGGTTTTAACCATTTAATTAAGCATTCTAACCACTGTAATTTTGTAGAATGTTGTATTTGGACCCTGTACAGTGTAGAAAACTATTTAATTAACCCCTGGACTTTTATTTATTTGCTGAATAGGGTTTTTAATTGTATTTAAGGTATAGAAATTAGATAAAAATGATGATTAAGTGTAGGAATGTTATGAAAAATTGTTATAAACTATTTTATGCTGTGAATTAATTGTAGTGTTCAGGTAAAATATATTTGGTCCCTGGATTAATTATTATAAAGGTTTTAAAATACATTTTTGCTATAGAAAATTCAATAAAATTGGTTTTAGACTATAATAAAATCCCAAAATTCTAGGAAAAATATAAAATGCATACTTTGACCATGATAAATGATAAATACCTCGTAGGGACGCATTAGTGTAGAATTTTGTGCCTATGTGTATGTGTGTATGCATTGTTTTGCGTGCCTTTACTTATTTAGCTTTATTGTATTCTTGCCATTGCTTGGGCATATATCTAGAGTCGTTCTACGACCCTAACCACAACTTCCAAGACCAAGACTTTGTCAATTCTCAAGTCTCCAACGAAGGCAAGTGCCCTTGACCATCTTGTACCTATTTTTAGGAATTTAGCTAGTTGCATGCTAATTAATTTAATGTCCTACTTCATGTTTACATGCCCTGTTCCTTACCATTCCTTGATACCTGAAATGGGTTGGGAAGTAGATAGGCTTTATTTATGCTTAGCCATGCTTAGATGTTGGGATTGGGATTACATACCAATGTTCGATGCTAAACTTTATGATTACTTTAATTTGGTGATGAATTTACATAATGTTAGTGGATAGGAATCTGGTGGTTGGTTAGTTTTGGTATGGTGCATTTTGCACGAGACCCGGGATTGGGGATTGTTACCACCGGATTCTAAGGACCGGTTTATGGAGGAAGCCACTAAGCTTTATAGTACCACCACGAGACTGAGATGGGGCAGCTTGGTCAATTAATTAGGTTTCTCCCGATGAACTGCTAGTGGCTGGATGGTGCGGGGAATGAGGCGGGTGATCTGCTCTTGGAACCGCAAGGCTCAAGAGGGGGCTCTGGGGCGGAGGGTTACTCCGAGAATCCCCAGTGGTGGAAACCTTAGAGGGCTAGCACTAATCGGGAGTACCTTTGTAAAGACCATGTTGTGATCTCCTGGCCTCACACCAAAGGAAGTGTGTAATGTGGTTAGCTACCACGGGCAATCAGGGAGGTTCACTTAGTCCACCTGGCAACAGGGGATGAAATCACTGCTTGTGGGGAAAGGGTACACTCTCTGCAGAGATTTGGTAAAACTGTCATGACAGCCGTGCTCACGGATAAGAGCGGCTTGGGGCCAGTTCATAATTAGTCTATGGTTGGGAAATGATGGTTCATTATGGTTCAAGTACTTTCATTATCATTAATCATGTGTGGATTATTTATTGAATTATAATACTGATCATTGAAAGCTAAGGATAGGTTCTAAGCATAGTGCTAAGCCATACTTGGCCTTTCCTTGCTCTAGCCAATCATGTCATTCTCTTCCCGCACTTGCTGAGTACTCTATGTACTCAAACGTTTAATTCTCCTTTAGAGTATGAAGAGGAAGAAGCTGCACCGGAGGACTTCTACGTCAACCCGGAGGACTTGGTCTAGGCTGGCGACCTCACGCGCAACGGCTGCCTGTGGAGACGAAGCCCGCTTATCTATCTTGCTTTCCGTAGTGTTGAACTGTTTAGTGTTGTAAATATTTGTGGAGTGTATTTGTAGGCCTTCGGGTCGTTATGTAAGACTATTTATGTAATCGAACATGGCAATGTAATGGTATTTCACTTTCGTCAACGCATGTACGATTCAACTGATCCTGGCGTACATGTGGTTAGCGTCTGTTCATCTTTACGATGACCGGGCGTGACAGTTTGCTTGTTTGCGTACATGCGGTTGCTACTTATTCTATCGATGTTGCTCATGTAGGAATTTTTTATTAATATACCTTTTAAAAAATAATTTAATATAAATAATCCACGATTTTTGAAAATTTTTAAAAGTAACCCAGGTTCGTAAGTGCCCCATACAAAATGACATGTAGACCATGTATTCGTATGCGGCACATACGAATCTGACGTGGCAATGCCACACTGTCAATTAAATTCCGAAGCGGTGGAGAGCTTCCCGAGGCAATGCGAATTTCCTATGTGGCTCATACGAAATTCTCCAAGCGATAGGGCCCACTGAGAATTTCCTATGTGCCTCTTACGAAATTCTCTGAACGATGGGGCCCAGCGGTATCGTCGAACGTGTCACAGACGAGATATTGTGCACGTCGTAGGTGGCACATACGAAATTTGTATGTGTCCATGGTTCCACCGTGGCCAACATTTGTTCCATGGTGGCATGCAACATCTGATGTGGCACACACAAAATGGTCATTTCGTATGAGGCGCATACGAAATTCGAATTTTGTATTTTACTCGTACGAAGCTAGGTCAGTTTTGTCAATTCGTCATTCTGTGAGTTATTTATATTAAATTATTTTTTAAAAGATATATTAATAAAAAAATCCTCATGTAGCAACAAGTCACACTATGTAGTATTATTTTCTTGTCGTGTGTTATTTAAACGAAAAAAATGTGGAATGGATGTATGATTGTTTGAATACTTTTTTATTGGTGGCTAATAAGTCTGGTTTTGGCGCAATCAAGTGTGTGCTCTTACAAATGGTACCACATTGTGCTTTCAGCTGTTTACATTGGACCATGCTAGCTGCCCGGATGATAGATGAACAATTACTAAGGGGTAGAGAGATGCAGGCCCCGTACAGTTGTCCAGGTATCATGATCGATCCAGCGTATCATTGAACTAAGGTTATTTCTGATGAATGAACTCAACTTCAGTCGATCATGGGCAATTTGATTCATGAGATATATGTTAATTATACAAGATATTCCAATTAAGGTACAGTAGTTTTTATACATAGTTTGATGTTGATATCAAACCTCAAGTTAATCCATCCGTCCTCAAAAGTTTGTCGCTTTGTAGTTCAAAAATGAACTACAAAACGATAAACTTTTAGGAACGGAAGGAGTAGTTAACTAGCAGTAGCAGTTGCATCAACTGCTATAGAAATTTGAAATTTGATCTCAGCTTGTCACGTGAGACGAGCCGGTCTTATTCCTTGATTATCACAAGTTTACTGCCCAGAACTTTGTGCTGTCAGCCTTTAGAGAACATAGACCAAACTGATGAGGAATTAATTGCATATATATATATATATGCTAGCCTTAGCCATTAGCATTTAATCGATTATATTTCCAAAAGCATGATCAGTGGGAATTATGATGTCGATAACACAGCGGTGTAGGCATGCGTTACAGAACATGCTGCCCAAAGTATGATGCCACCTACCACTGTTAGGGCACCAGCAAATCCTTCTCTAATAAGAATGAATCAAATTTGGGAACCCTCACATCATTCCTGTTCTTATTGCTTGCTAGCTAGATGCTGATCAAGTCATGATCTAAAAAAAAGATATTTGCAATGAAACCTAAAAAAAATATTATGTATTCGTGACGTATTTTGCGTGCAGCATATTTATACTGATTTCTTTTCAAAAAGGTTTGCTAATATGAAAAGTGGCGAAACTTTATATATTCCCTAACAACTTTAGACGAAAATCCAACTATAACTAACGGTATCATCATGAGCCAAGTCAAGGAAATCTACAGAGTAGCTAGTATTGGTTACTGATGATCATTATAGATGGATGCGTTCTAACTCAAAGAGACAACGGAATGTGTATTTCCTCCATCTCAAAATACTTGTCCTTCTCTAGTTTATTTTTAAGTTAGAGAGTGACAATTATTTTGGGATGGAGGGGGTATAATAAAAGCATGGAGGGTCAATATTCTTGAGGTGATGCTGGGAACCCCAGAATATCTATATAGATCTTTTCTTTTTGTTCAAGCAAAGAAAGTTCAAAGCTGTGCCTTTCTTCAGTAATAAAGTCTTTTTTTTTCAAGCTTATTACAAGACCATCGTTTTTTGTTTCAATTAGTTTCTGTTAAACCGAGTTGTTCATTAGCTACACAAGAGTAGCAGAATCCTAAATTAATATGTTTGTAATTCATCTGTGCCAGCAGACCCTGTGCATATGAACGAATTGAAGTGTCTCGAGCACACCTCTTGTCCTTGAACAGCCTCTGCTTATTTCAGTTATGTCATTGTCTCTCTCTCTGCAAAAAGTATACAGATGTTTGCTGTGTACTTGGCTAACAAACTGGCAATTATAAACAGTGAACCGAACCCGGCATATCTGTATTCAATTAGCATCACTGCAAGAGAACAATGATGCGCTTTTGGTTTCGGGACCATACACATGTGTCTACATGCAACAGAACCCTCGAAACCTAAGGATAGGCGATAGGGGAAAGATTATGGACACGGGGCCCCGCCGGTTGCGCAATTTGGTTGGCTTTTGCATCATGTTTCTCACGGTTTAGTGACTACTCCCTCCGTCCCACAAAGTTTGTCGCTTTATAGTTCATTTTTGAACTACAAAGCGACAAATTTTTCGAGACGGAAGGAGTATAATAATTCCGCGCATACCGGCGCGCGCCGGTACGGTCCTGCCTCTTTTGCTCCTCGTCATTGGAAACGCTTTGAGATGATCGATCGAGCCAGAGAGAGAGGTCAAACGAGCACGAGATGAGCTAGGCCGGAACAAAGAGGCGGTTGAGCCTGGCTGGCAGCGCTGCTAATGATCATGCGACCTCAAAACGATATCACGCGCGCTAATCCCGATGGAGCGCTCGACATTATTCCCTTCCCTTCTGTTCCCTGGTCGACACGTTTGCAGTGTCTCTGAAGAAGGTCACCCGTCACCACTTCAGATTTTAAACTGTGGTAGTACTTATTAGTAATTCAGTCATGCTGTGGTAGACCCATGTTCTTTTGGGGTCGAATGGTGCAGCTTATTAGGAAGCATCAGGGCAGTATAGGGATTCATGCTTGTTGGTCGACAGGGGCTTGTCTAGCTAGATATTTCTGCGTTTACCTGAAATGGTCTCGTATGTCTGTTGAGGGTGGACGGAAGAATGAGAAACGCTCTGAGAAAATAATACATACAGGCCTTCTAATCTAATCTACGTCAAATTTCACCTGCAGAGAAATAGCGTTCAGAGGGAAGAGAGCATACGCGATCGATGCACATCTATGGACTAACACTAACATATCACGTTGCCTGGAGTCCTGGACCATCCAGTTATTCGTTCCTCCATGTGTATATATCAAGTACAGTACACAAACTCATTCATGACCATGTGACTGCCACCGTACGCAGAAGCCGATCACCACATATTCCATGGAGCGTTGCGCTTTTCCATCTGTCATTGCACACACTTTGGGACGTAGTGTTCTTTCCCCATCTGCGATCGAACTGGGACAGCAGACCGGCCGGCCGATCGATCGATCGATCGATCGGAAACCTGTAACGGCACGCCACCGAGCATATAACAGCATCCTCCCAAAAGGTGCAGTTAACAATAACAGGATAAGCTTAGGCAGCTGTTACGGTTGTGCCGTACACATATTGTGTGGCCAGTGATTGGTCTTCCAGGTACTCCCTCCGTTTCAAAATAATTGTCACCGGCTAGTTCATTTTTGAACTAATCGGTAACAATTATTTCGAAACGGATGGAGTATATACTAATCATGCTAGTAGCTATACTCTTCCCAACCAGTGATGCCTCCTCTAGAAGTAGCTGCCTCTAGATGAGTTCATGTACTTTAAGCTAGCTCCACATACGTAATTCTTTATTCTGAATCTAGAAGAAGTACAATATGCTTGCTTAGTTATCTGTTATGACTTTAATTGAGAACAGAGGGAGTACGTGTAATACAACGCAGCGATAGAGGACATGTACATATACAGGACGGTAAAGCAGATTCAGTCGGCGTGTTCATCGGAGATGAAACGGGAGGTTCAGGCAGGCCAAATTGCAACACTCGATTGGGCCCTGTCTGATTGGGCGCCAAACCGTGCCACCACACCAGCTTAGCTGAAAGGAAGCGATGCCGCTCTTCATCATATAAGCAGCTAGCCTCTGAAAGTCGACACGTGCGTAGCTGCAGCCGCCTGCAGGTGATCACTGTCAGAGTCCGATGGGCAAAGAGGGAGAGAAGCTTTACGTACAAGATACACCAGGGGTACAAGCAGCTAGTACGCACATCGTCCTTGTACTCGACGTCGGTTACAGCAGCAGTACCTCTACAGCTTGCATTGTTCTGCTTGGTGGTGGTGTATGTGCCTCCACTGTTACTGGCACAAAAGCCACAGTTACTCCAAGCAAGTACTAGTAATTGGAGATCAGTACGTGTGTCGTTGATGCCTCTAGAAACCGAAGGGGAGAATTAACGGGACCGGGCGCGGCAGCAAAGTCAAAAGCTAGCGGATCACAGAACTTTCCGACGAGGGAGTACTTTTCCGGTGACGTGACAGGCCTCGCAATGGATGATGCTGTGTGTGTTTTCTGGTGCTGTAAGATGGATACTTGATCGCAGCTCGAGGCGAGCAGGGATGGATATGCATGAACGAACGATCGATCGGCCCATCGATGATAGGAAAAGAAAGCTAGCTATAGCTTGCCGTGAACATTATGGCACGCATTTCGGAAACCGTACTCGAGTGATGTGTGTGCATGTGTTGGCTGGGCAACAAATCAGCTGCAGGCCTCGATCATCGCTTTGTGCGTCGTTGTTGCTTTCATTGGTGGGTCGGCACCGTGCCGTGCGTATCTCGGAATGTTACCTTTGCTGTTTAGCTGTAGTTGATTGACCGGAGGGGAGAGAGAGTAATTAATCCACTCGTAAAGTCACCAACTCACCATGGGGATTGGGCTAACCGTCGCTATCACCTACAGTACTACTTTACATCACTGGTTTAGCAGTTACCTAACCGCTCTCTCGTAAAGTTATTTATCTGTCACGCATTAGTTACTGACTGCCCCTTCTCTTTTTTTTGAAATAAAGTATAAGTTCTAGACTCGACTGGCAGATGTATATATTTGGTTAAGCTATTGGGAAACACACACTGAACTTAAGTAGTGTCGTGTCACACGGTCACTGTGTCGTGCCGTATACTGGTAGTAAGAACAGAGATAGAGCATCAAAGTGGGGCGGTGCAGTCCGGATGGGGACGGCTCGCGTCGCCCATGCCATGCACGCGCGCTGGGTCGTCGGTCCGAAAGACCCATGCGATTAACCGGCCGGCCCAATCATGAGCCACCCCCGCGCGCGCTAGCTCACGGCATCATTGTTGGTTATTCCCCAACGTGGAGGCCCCGCCGCCCACCACCACCGCCGACACAAATCTAACGTGGCGGCCGGCCGGCCCGGCCGCCCGGGCGCACGCGCGCGGCCGGCGTGAGTTAACGTCAAGCTCTGCTTGGGTAGCTAACGCAATCCGCTCCGACGCGTTGGCTCTCGGTTGATCTAACTGCAGGTGTCGGTCGACAACGGATAGGGATTGGCCGCGTCCCCTCTCGATCGAGCTTTTTATCTTGGAAATTACTACCTCCGGGTTCAAAATATTTGACGTTCCGACAATACCGGCCAGTTCAGTTTTAGTTCAATCCAATTGTCTGAAACGACAATTAAAATGAACAGGAGGGAGTAACATGTTTTGTCTGACGATCTATGGTCCTTTTCGTTTGGTGAGGAATGGTGTGCGCGAACAGCATATATGCTGCATGTGTGAGATGCATCTGAATTCTGAAAGATCCAACCTTGGCGTAAGCGGCAAAAAGGCTAGCACAGGCGAGCGATGCAGCCTCTTGCAGGCAAAGCCTGCTACGAGCCTATATATGACAGGAACAGTGCGCTGCGCATGTGTGTAACTGCATGCTCTGCACTCGGCAGGTACGCTCTCGCCTCTCGCTCCTAGCCCCCCTTCAAGGGGAAGGCTGTTTTGCCTTTCGTCGTCGTAAAAGTGAGTGAATGCACTTCTTATCATTGTCACTAGCTAGCAGTGTAACGTGCTGAAAATGCTAGGTGCTACTCAAGCTTCATTCCACTGAAGAAGAACACAAGTGTCCTATAAACAGAGATTTTTTTCCTGACTCTCGACAGTGCCTGGCGGCAAAACTAGTTAATTTGGCGGCACGCTACCTGATACTGTAATGTGAGCTCTTATACATATTAAATACATACGTATAGTGCCTGATCCGTTATATACATATGTATAGTGCTGCTCTGTAGTTTGCTTCTAGTGGAGTGGTGAATTGCAAGGGATCAGGTGATTGCACAGCAAGCCGTCGTCGAGTTACTATTGTTTTTCTCCAACCTGGACGATGCAGAGAGGTTGGTGACGCGAAAGGGACGGCACAACACGTTGGGCTACTTGATCGATGGAACAAAAAAAATGCAAAAAGAGTAGGTGATGTAGTATGGATAGATAGATAGATACTTGTGCCACACTCTTACCACTTTTGATGCCCGTGATGCCTGCATGCGTGAATAAAAATGGAAATGTGTGCGATCAATCGTCGTCGGCGGACAGCTTCTGCTGAATGGCATGGCCTTCCTCGAATCAAGTTGGCACCAGAAACCCTTCTCTGCGTGTGCGTGCGCGAGCCATCGATGGATTTCGTCGGTGACTTTCTTCATTTGATGGATCTCTCAGCATGGCCATTGGCCACTGCCAACATTCAGGTTTCTGGCCATGGCAGGCAGGCTCTCCTCCGCGTCGGAGACGTACGCTCTACATCATTTCCGTGCAGTGTGTGGAATGAAAATTGGTGGTCGAAATGGACCGATCGCGCGCACGGCCGATCGGCATGATTCCATCTGCTGTACCTCGCTCGCTCGCTCGCTAGCTGGTTTTCAACTCATGCCGCGGCAATCTTTTCTACCAGGCATATATATTGACGCCTTCCTTTTACAGTACCTTTTCGTGGCTTTCGTGGATCTATGATCTCCATTCACACGTAGAGCAAATTAAAGGGTTTGTGGTGAAATGATCGATGAGTTGAAAGCGGCATTGATCCGTTGCAGCTAGCCCGCTCCTGCGATCGATCGCTTCGTCTGTGTAGCTACCTTTCGTCTCCGTGACTCTTCTATCCGGTAATTATCATCGTTTCCTGTGCGTGCTGCTTGGTTTCTGCATTGGCGTGTGCTGCCCTTTCCGATAATCCTTTTACTGGTCTGTTCTTGTAGGGGATGGTCTCGAGTGATTCACTTTCACTCTGGGTTTTTTTTATGCGATGCAGAAAAGGACTGTAAAGATACAGTTCAATGACTGAAACTGTAAGATTTGTTAAAAACGATATCAATCGTGGGAGCCCAAATGTGGAATTGATGGGCCGCCGGTTCAGGCAGTTGCGTTTTCCCTACCGGGCCAAATGCGGCGTCCGTTTAATTTGTTTACCTTATGGGCTGCAAAAAAACGTATTGGGCCTAGAGGTCACTTTCTTGTAAACCGAAGCAGTAGTTTTTTTTTTTTTTTTTTTTTTTGCGAAAGCCAAGAGGAAACAGATCTGGAGCTAGAGATGATGAACGAATTGCAATCTGCCAGTGTACCTCGTGCGTGCCAGGAGTCAATGACAGCAGTAATTCGTCTATCTGATGGATGGGGTCCTACCATGACCGGTGCGAGTGAGACACGAGGTGAGGTGACCCTCCTCATGCAGCAATATCAGCAGCATTAGCGGTACGTGCCATATCAAGACCTGTCACGAGGACGCCTCACCGTCCGACACGTGAGCCGGCGGGCAGGACAGGGATCGTACGCGCGGCCTTGCCCAATGCAAATGCTCCCCAGCTGACTCTCCTGGTCCTGCATGTGGTACTAAACAACACACATTGTTGCCACGGCGGCACCGCGCCTATGCCGCAGGTGCTGGTGTGATCCATGGAGTAGCCAGCCGCGGCTTTGAAGGTTCTATCGTTTCCTCTCGCTACTTAGTACTGTACTCCCTCATTTCTCAAAAAGTTGACACTTTTAATTTAAAAAATGAATTATAAATGATAATCTTTTGAAAAAAGAGAGAGTACTAGTTATAGAGTCGTCAAGAGTTTTGCGACGATATAGAGCATGGCAGCAAGAGATCACCCGTCTCCTTCCACACCGGCTGCTGCTTCACTTTGGAAGCTCCCGCTTCAGGATGCAGCTTCTATACTCTCGTTTATACTCCTATATGTACGCTTTCGCTGATGTGTCACCACTTCGGCCGGGAAGCAGCTTCTATACTCTTGTTTATGCTCCCATGTATGCTTACAATGATGTGTCATCGCCTAATTGGTTGTAGTTAAATTAAATATTATGTTGGATAAATGAAGGGACCAATAAAATTATGACATGTAAGCGGGAGCACGTATGAGAGTATACAAGTCGTGTCCTCGACTTCGAGCTAGCTTTCCTTCGTTTGCCTTTGCATCGTCCACGTGGCACCGGATGATGCTCAATGTCTTTCTTAATTTGACGACGAATTACTGTTCTTAATATATGTGTGGGTCAAGTCTAATGCTATCCGCAGTGGTATGTTGTAAAGGCTACTGGAAAAACAACTATAAAACTTACTCGAAAATTTAGAGTAAATTTACAAAGTGCACATACTGAAAATATGGAATATATAGAGTATGGTTTAGAGTACAAGAGTGCGGATGGTTTAATGCGCAAACATGCCACGACACGTCACGCGTCGTTGCAGAAACATCAGTATTCGTACACGTGGCGATCAAGAACAATGCACCTTCGGGTATATATACACGGAAATCCTTCTTGTCAGGTGACTACAATTTCTCCTTTCAGACGACATTCTGAACCATTAGATTGCTTTAAGATTTTCACTACTAAGCCCTACCTCTACTCTCTTCCTCCTCCTCGCGAATCTCACCAGTCAGGCAACACGATGGCCGGCGTGCCGGCTGCGCGTCCGAGCGGCGCGATGGCCGAGCGACGTGGTGGCACGACGGGGCGGCGCGGCAGTATGACGGCGGCGCGATGGGTGGCGCATGCGAGTGATGCGGCCGCACGACGGACGAGTGGCGAGCGGTGCCGGCAAGTAGCACAGCGGCGCGGCGAGGGCGCCACCGGCGTCGAAGAAGGAAGGTAGGTGATTAGTTTTGTTATTTTTAATTGTTTCTATGTTAAATTATAAGAGATATGTTAGTTGTAAAATAGTCAATCAACATAAACTTTTGATTGTATAATCTACAAAAATTGTTACTTTTTGTTAATGGTTAGGATTAATGGTTAATTATAAGAATTTGTATTTAATGACGACAATTAGCTAGTAAATACCGGTGGCCAAAGTTTTTCACCTTCTAGTTTATTTTTGAATTAAAATGTAACAAAAAATTTTAGGACGGAGGAGAATTTCCATCAGGCGGTGAGCTTTTGCATATATTGAGCGCTCTTCTGTATATGCATCGCTTTTCCGGGAAGATCTCGGTCGAATTAGACGAACCTTTCGCAAAGTCAGGTTTTAGTATCTCAGAATGAAGGCAGAACAATCTCGAGCACTGCAAACTAGAACCAGCCCACTCATTTAAGTACTGAAATTAAATTTTGCTAGCAAAAATAAATGTACTGAAAATTTTCCTGGCAATAATAAATGTACTGAAGATGTACACACCACAGTCATACGTACGCAATAAAGTACTGAAAAAATTGCTCCCACAAATAAATGTACTGAAAATCTGCACGCCAGTGATACATGCACCGTACATTAGCAGATACGACACCTTAAACAGCTGCTGGTTGTACAGCTATACCTAGTACATGTATCTGGAGTCAACAGTTACACCTCTTCTTCGTAGTACACTGCACACCACCATATGATGGAAAGCCAACGCCTGACAATTGAGATCGGCGTGCTCCATGCATCTAACGTACATGCAGACACTCCTAGCTAGTGTGTCACCACGTCCCATCTGGCACATGACACCAGCAGAGGCAGCAGGCGCCCATCCAGTGAACCGGTCAGCGGCCAGCCGGCGGTCCACGTGAGCACAAACTGCATCCCGTACGTGTCGTCGTCGCACAGGCAACACTCGTGCACGATCTTGTTCATATCTGCATGAATGCTTGCCTTAACCAGCTGCTGCATGCTGCGTGCTGCAAGGCAACGGCTCTGCACACCAAGGAAGGAAGGAAACGGGACGCCGGTCGATCGGGGTGAGGCAAAGGCTAGCTAGACAACTCTCTCTCTCTCTTTCACACACGACACGAGCACAGCGACCAAACGCCGAATAAAAGCGCCCGCCCGAGCCAAACACCGTTCCCATTTGATTTCGGCCGCCGCCAACGCCAACTCGCTTGCCAGATCAAAGCACCCCGATCGATCCCACCGCGCAGGGGAGCATGAACGGCGGCGGTGGCGACGCGCACGAGGCCGCGCTGATGCAACAGCAGCACGTGCAGGCAGCGCTGGTGCACCACCAGCAGCAGGGGATGGCGGCGACGTCCTTCGCGGCCAGCTCCAGCAAGCCGATGCTGCCGCCGCCGACGCCGTCGCAGCCAACCTTCCAGAGCGCGGACGCGTGCATTATGGACGTCGACCCCGCGGCGCCGGGGAGGCTGCCACCGCGCAACAAGCAGGTGGTGGCGCACCGGCGCTCCCGCAGCGAGGTGCCGTTCGGGTACCTGTCGCAGCCCAGCGTCGTGGAGGCCGGAGGATGGGGCGGCGGGCACGGCGACGCCGACGACCTGTTCAACGCGTACCTCAACCTGGAGGGGCTGGACGTCGAGCTCAACAACAACAACTCCTCCGACGAGCGCCACGACGACGGCGACAGCCGCGGGAGCAGCATGAAGACCACCAACGGCGCCGACGACAGCAGCGAGAACGAGTCCGGGGATCAGGGCGCCGCCGCCGACAGACTGCGGGAGGTCGTCGGGCTTAATAAGCTCAAGAGGGGCGCCGCGGGGGAGCCGGCGCCCGTCGTGGCCCGGCACGCCAGGAGCCTGTCCATGGACAGCCTCATCGGGAAATCATCCAACTTCTCTGCTGGCGGCGGGACGTCCGCGGCGGCGGCAAATGGCATCATGCTGCCGGGGCAGCAGAACAGGTTCAGCGTGGAGTTCGGCAGCGTCGAGTTCACCCCGGCCGAGATGAAGAGGATCATGGCCGACGATAAGCTCGCCGAGATGGCCCTCGAAGACCCCAAGCGCGTCAAGAAGTACTACTATTTTTTTTCTTTTGAAACGAATACTCACATTCTTCTACTCTTGCATCTGAAAAGAATACGACGCATTCTTCTTACTTCTTATCATCGAACTCGCAATGTTTCGCGAGATTATTACAATGTTCTCTGAAATATATATAATGGACAAGGGGGATGAAGAACTAACTGCTCGAGCTCTGTTTTATTTGTTGCGTGATGTATCGCTCGCTCGTATTCGTAGGGTGCTGGCGAACAGGCGGTCGGCGGCGCGGTCCAAGGAGCGGAAGCTGCACTACATCGCCCAGCTGGAGCACAAGGTGCAGGTCCTCCACACGCAGGCCACCACGCTCTCCGCCCAGCTCACGCTTCTCCAGGTACTGTATATATCTACTCATTCATTTTCCGCTCTCATTTCTGTTCTGTGCGTTTTTACATGCATGCATGGCCATTCCGCGCGATTAATCAAATACTGTATTTTTTTGGCATGCAGCGCGACTCGGCTGTGGTGGCGACGCAGAACAACGAGCTCAAGTTCCGGCTGGAGGCCCTGGAGCAGCAGGCGCAGCTGCGCGACGGTGCGTCGTCCCCCCTCATCTTTAATTTCTCACCTGCACTTCATATCATACCTTGCTGACTTGCTGTGTTCGTCAACGTCCGATGTGCTAAGCACTACGGAGTAGTAGTACTACCAAGTAGCGATGGTCTTGGATAAGTTGCGAAGAAACTACATCGATTCCGCTCAAGTTGTTGACGTTGACACGTTGGTTTGTCTGAATTGCGAATGCACTCGTGTTGGCATTTTGAGGGGTAGCCCTGTTGGTAGTTGGTGGTTGGCTGACTGCTGGCTGTCCTACACGGTCGCTGCTTGCGCAATACCGGTAGTCGTCAGCATGTAGTACCAGTGTCTAGTATGATGTGCAAGCAAGCAATCATCCGCACAGGAAGGTTTGCTTCTCCTTATTTAAGATCTATTTTATCTCTTTCTCCACACAAAATATTGGTGGCGCATTGAGCTATAGTCGTTACCATGTACAAGCGCCTGCTTTTGTCTGCTGGTTTTAATTAGTGTCTGCCATGTAGGAGGGTATGTGCTTTAAGCAATGCAGCAGGAACAAAACATGCTAACATATCAACATGTGTTTTCAAGAAAAGTACTGAAGTATAAATAAGTTGAATGGTGATTCATGGTTAAGGAGGATACTCATCATGTTTTTTACTGTGTTCCTCAACAGCACTGAACGAGGCACTCACAACCGAAGTCCAACGCCTGAAAGTCGCCGCTGCAGAGCTCGAAGGTTCGTGCTCCTTTTCCAACAACCAAGTCCAGCACCAGCAGATCCATATCAATATTCAACAAGACCAGCAGCAGCAGCAGCAGGCTACACTGGTACAGCTTTATCAACAGCAACAGCCACAGCATAGTGAGGCGGCCAAGAACAACGATTCCAAAGAATAATCTCAGAGGCTTCTTGGACTGCTCATCACAAGAACAATCGATTCAGATGAACTGAAACTTCATTTCGTTGCTTAACTTTTGGGTTTCAATCTCGTTAATAATCACCTTGAATTTTCTCGGTGACGGACCTGTTGGGTGATACAGTTGGAGTTACCCAACCTAGTCCAGCATATCTACTTGTTCGTATTTTGTGCTTCTCCTATGCGAGGTCTGAGGATGTTTTGTCAATGCCGAAACGCGGTTAATAAAGTATGGTATTTAGCACTTTCGTTTGATCTTTCATATTTCAGCTGGATATTTCTGCTAACACCTAGCTGTGATCTCGATACACCGAGAGAAGCTACACCAGTTTCAAACATGTACACTCAACAGAGATATTTCAGTTTGTTTCAACATGTAGATGGATATATCAGAAACAGAAAAACGAAGACAGAAGCTTAGATGCAACAGCAAAATACACGCTCATACTACAAAGGGTGCATGGAAAGATATTTGAAATATTTACAAGGAAAGTCAGAGTAGAGTCTAATCTATTCAACTGAATCCTCAACCATGGCATCATCACTGTCAGCGTCTGTATCACTCTCCTCACTGCCTTCCTCCGTCTCGGCATCAGAAAGTAGTTTCTCCTTATTTTGAATGCTACTTCTCGACATTCGCTTCCTGAATACAGGGTCAACAATTTCGATCATGGCACTCAGAGCACGATGCTGGTCCTTTGTTTTGAAAACGACATGTTCAGAACTGTTCCGACTCCCCGCTGCTTGGCCATCTGAGTTCACCAAAGTATGCAAAGCATCAGCTGCGATACTTCCGCCACTTTTTTCCTGCCCCATGGCATGGCCAGCAGCCATATCTCCCAAGCTCCTCGGTGAGTCATTCTCCCCATTGACAGATGGAGCTGTTTCCACTGCCCAGCTGCCAGCAACTTCTGAGGTCAACAGATCAGCTGTTCCGATGGTTCCAGCATGTGTATCCCGCCGTTTGCCCTTGGAGCAGTCATCCTCATGTGTTTCTTCAGAACAGTGGCCAATGCCATTTTCAGGAACTGGATGAGGTTTGTCGTTCGATCGTGGCTGCCCTCCATCTTGGAGCAACGGGGCAGGCTCTTCATTTTCTTGCTGCTGCATGTCATCCTCTAGTGGCATAGTCTCTCCTCCCATATTGTCACATCTTTGAAGATTTGAATCCTGATCATCACAACCAACATTGCCAGTTTGGCTCTCTGTTTCAGGAACTTGCTCAGTATCTGTTACTTCCCTATCAGGAACTGTAGCAACAGGATCACCATGCAAATCAGACCTGAATCTCTCCCCTGATCTTTCTGGACTGGTACCCTCAAGGCCCCGAGTGCTGTCACCTTCAGCGGTGCCACCATCCTGCTGCTCGGCCATGTTGACATCTTCATCAGTGGAACTGCTTTCACTTAACTGGGTATTTTGCATTGAAGAAACAGAAGCTTCAACTGTATTTTTTGAGCAGTCTGCTGGTTTCACGTGAGCATTATCAGTGACTACAGTTTCTAGTGGCACTTTATTGAGATCAACACTCATTAAGGTGCTCTCGTAGTTCTCTTCATCCTCCAATGTTTTCTGCATCGCTTTCAGCTGCTCCTGCTGTTTTGCAAACAGAGCAGAGATTTCTTCCGTAGTTGAATAAAACGACCGCAGCTGAGTCTCTCTGAATTTAGAAAAGAAAATAGAAAATGATCAACATAACTACTAGTTCACATATTTTGGGATTCTTATCGCATCTAGATGAAACTGTACAGGATTCTTACCGTAAAATAATTCGTTCTCTAGCTCCTTGATACCTCTGTTTCTCAATTGATAGATCTCGAATTGTTCCAGCTATTTCAAGCTCAAGAGCTGAGACCTTCGCCCATGCTTCTTCCCGAGCAGCCTGCTAACGGAAGGACACATATTGTCAGGTTGTAAGTAAAAGAGAGCAACCAACCTTCTATGTCATTGGACTGGAACTTTCTTCATACCTTTTCATTTTCAAGTTCTTTCTTCAGTTTTCTCAGTTCAGATTCGATATTTTCTGATTTCTGCAATTCCAATTGAGCAGAAGAGGGAATATATCAAATTAAAAAAATCTACATTTATGTAATTACTAGCATGCACACAGCACATTACCTTTTGATTGTTAGCTGAAACTTGTTGCTCATCCTGAAGTTGAGTGACAAGGTCTCTAACTTTTTTCTCAGATGTTATGAGATTTTCTCGAGCATTTTCCTGCATTAGAAGATAATAAAATAGATAATTAAGATACCATAGATGAACGATAAAATGTTTAACCAATCATTTAAAGCGGCATACCAGCTTGGACCTCAACATTTCTGCAACCAAACGAGTTTCCTTTTCTGATTCCTGAAGACAAACATGGAAGGTTATTGCAATAGTTGATGTTGAAAACTTATAGATCAGGCTATGATTGGAGAAAAATAGAACCTGAAGCTTGCTAATAACTTCTTGTTGTTCCCTCTGTTGTCTAAGGTATGCCTCCTCTTGCCTCTTTATTTCTTCTTGAAACTCAGCTTGCCTCTTATGCAATGCAGATTTCAAGTCCTTTGCAGCCTTATCACGCTCCTCTATTCTTAAGTTTCTCTCCTCACTTAGCTGGACCTCAAGCTCACCTATAACTGCTTTCTGGCTGGAAACATTGCATATCACAGGACAGGATATGAGATCCCATGTAACAGAAAATAAAGATCGTAAAGATGCGAGAAATCAACATATTCTCATCAATCGGTAAGAAATGAACATCACAGCCAGCAGAATACCTTGAAATTTTCTCATCGGCATCAGCACGTGATTGCTTAGATGCACCAAGCCTTTCATCCAGATCTTTTACAGAGTTCTGTAACCCTGTGTTTGCTGCAACAAGTGAATCGAGTTGTTTTTGCTTCTCCTCAACGGCTAGCTGGAGAGATCTAGTTTGATCAAGATAAGAACTCAACGTAGTTTCTCTCAACTCCTTCAGTTCCTACATCATCAGATTTGCAAAAGAAAAAGATAAATCAGAGGAAAAGACAACGAGCCTATTGATAGGGGCAAGTTTCAAATAAGCAGAAATCTAAACATCTGATAGAAGAAGAAACATATTAAGGAATAACAGTAACAGGTTTCCTCTTGTAGAGAAATAAGTACTCCCTCCGTCCCCAAAAGTTTGTCACCTTCTAGTTCATTTTTAAACTAAAAGGTAACAAACTTTTGGGGACGGAGCCACGGAGGGAGTATTAACTTTGTTGTAGTAAGATTTATTTATTGACGTACACTGATGATTGTATAGAAAATTTGATGGCGAAGTATCATCTTTAAGTAGGCTGGAGAAATGTTTGATCTTAAAGTGACACTACAACATTAAGTACAAGAGCAAAATTAAGAAATGCAACCATGCAAATAGAATAAATAGCAAAAAAAAGGAAATTGAAAAAAATCCATACAAAGATAGTTCAGGTTTTACCTTTTCATGCTGCACTTCGGCCATTTTTCTTTCAGTTCTCAAAGACTCAATTGTTACAACATGTGCCTCAAGTTGTTCCCTGAGATCCTGCACAGATTAAGCTAGTAAGGATACCACACTGCAAAAACGACAAAAGTATTGCCATCTTGAATTAGGCAACTTACAGAGTTGGATTTTTCTAGTCCCCGAACATCATCTAGCGAAACAGGACCATCAGGGGAGCCGATACCAAGACCTTTTGGCCTCTTGCTTCCAGAACCAACCTCCCCTTAACGATGAAACATGAATGGTGGTAGACATTAGACTTGTAACAAAGTAAAATATCATCAACAAATCATAAGACAGAAAACTCACCTGATTTCCTTTTATGAATGGTAGCCCCATTCTCTATGCAACTGACTGCATTAACTTCACGATAGACAAATGCATAGGAAGTATCTGCAAAAGCAAGATACTTTATAAGAAAAATAATGAGAAAACACTAACTGTGATGAATCAAATTAAAAAAAAAACAAATTAAATAGAAGTACATATAGTCATATACTAGCCAACAAATAAACATCCGCAGGGACCCCAGGTATGAAACAGATTAATAGAGTGGTAAGAGCAAGGAACCTAACCATCATTAGGAGGTGTTGCAAATGATATAATATCGCCATGATTGAGCTTGGCCGGAGGTGAGTTTTTCTTCAGCTTTCTCCAATTAAAATATGTGCCATTTGTGCTGTAGAGCTAGACGAGGTTAGTTTTTTTTTAAAAAAAAAAGAGAATGAAACAAAAATTTCTGGTAGATATGGATCCAGAAATCAAAAAGAAAACCTTGTATCCTTGAGGTAAACAGGCACAGGTTCATCGCGGTTCAGCTCCCCCAACACAGTGTCCCTATATATCTTGCAGTGCTTCCCACTGATCGATGGACCAGAAATCTGGAAGCGTTCCTCAACAATGCGCCCTAGGAAGTGCTCATCAGCACTTAAGAGAATGTTGATTCCCTTCAATTGATCCACAAAACTCCAATCAGATGGCTTAGAAAATATGTACATCATTATCATAAAGTCAGAACACACTTCATCACTTTTTCCCCGATAAAGTAAGCTTCATTATCCACACGTCATAACTAACCCAATTAAATTAGATTGAACGGTAATGCAGGAAAACGACAATGCTAATCACCAGACAGCAAAGTAGGGGTTTAGGGTTAGGGTTTAAGAAGGGAGGGATACCTGGGGCCGGAGGCGGGCCTTCTTGGAGATGGCCGTGAGGACGGCCCACACGCCGGGGTCGGTGTCCTGGATAGGCTGGTCCGCGAACTTGCGCGCCACCGCGCGCATCTCGTCGGGGGCGACCTTGGGCGGCGTCCGCACGGAGCAGGAGGCCTCGTCCTTGATCGCCGACTTGGGCGTCACCGCGTGGTCGTTGGACGGGTCCGGCGCCATTGCGCGCCGTCGCGGCGGTGACGGGAGAGGGAGGGCCCCGAATCGCGGGAAGGAACGGTCACCGGACGGGAAGGAAAGAGGAGGGGAACTGCCGCGTGGTGACAGACGCTGGGGAGAATTTGCGCGGGTGAAAGAGAGATGAGCTGGACCGTTGGATGGGCATCAGGCATGATGTGCGGCCAAGAGCACGGTTCCCAGCTGCAGCTGTGTGTTGAACAAGGAGCCGGTGTCCATGTGTACTTAAAAATTTGTCGTGTTTTAGTTTATAAATTAATTAGAATACGATAAATTTTGAGAAAAGAATGAGTATATAATTAAATAAAGAACAGTAAGAGGGTGACGTCTGTTCCCACCAAATTTTGAACTAACTGTCTTCGTTTTTTTTTTTGACGAAAACTGTCTTCGTATTTGAGCTAACTGTTCCCACCAAATCTTGACGACGATTTGCCCTCATGGTGTGGTCAAAATCTTGGCAGAGATCTCTGCACTTTTGCTCACATGCTGGAGCTGTTGCCATGGCAAATGGCGTGCATCATTCATCATTCGGTGCGCACGTCCATGATCGTAAACTACGAACCATTATCATTCCGGCCAAAAAGGCGCGACAACTACGAAAGAGCTCAATGACTATGCCACTACCAGAACACAACAGCTTATCGCGCCTGCTAGCTCAGAAAAACGTTGCCACCACCAACAACCTGCAGGTTGGTTGGCGTGTTGGTCACACAGTGAATCCAGTTCGTTCGTCGACATCACTTCTTTGTTACGTTTTCTCTGGTACTGTATGGACGCAGCCTTGAATTCGGCCCATTCCGTATGCAGCCCGTAGGCGTACGCAACGGGCATCTCGCGGACCTGCTTTCTGAACCACGTCGCGGTTCCTGTCTGTGCCACGATCCAAGCAACCTGCACAGATCGCGGTGAGCGGCGCACGTTCCGGACAGCGGCATCGCACGCCAGCGAGTGGTCGACGTCCCCTTTCCCTTCCCTGCAGCGCCGACGCCCATCCCACGCGGCGGCCACCTCGCTGTGCCGGCTCGGATGCCTCCAAAAGCCGAGGCAGACCAGACCAGACCAGAGGAGAGGTGGTATACGGGCGACGCGTAACTGCCCGCGAGACTAGTGTGTGAGCAAGCTTGTACGTACGCTGGCTCGCTCGCGCTTGGTGTGGTGGACCATACAGTAACGCGCACCACCCACCGCCACCTACTCGCTCGTCGTGTCCTGCCACTGCCAGTAAAATGCTGCTGCTGCGTGCGGTGGCAGTGGCAGTGGCACCGCGCGGGCTGTCGCGATGAGGCGCTGCTGCCGCCGCCGCTCCACGTTCCTTCTTCTTCTGTCCGCGGCGGCGCTGCTGCTGCTGCATTGGGGCCGGCCGGTGGACGCGGCCACGGACGCCGAGCGCCGGATACTGCTCGACTTCAAGGCGGCCGTGACGGCGGACCCGCGCGGCGCGCTCGCGTCCTGGACGCCCGCGGGGGACCCCTGCTACGACTTCGAGGGGGTCACGTGCGACCCGGCCTCCCGCGCCGTCGCGCGCCTGCGCGTCCACGGCGCCGGCATCTCCGGCCGCCTCACGCCCTCGCTCGCGCGCCTGCCGGCGCTCGAGTCCGTCTCCCTCTTCGGGAACAGCCTCGCCGGCGCCGTCCCGCGGGCCTTCGCCGCGCTCGCGCCCACGCTCCGCAAGCTCAACCTCAGCCGCAACGCGCTCTCCGGCGAGATCCCGCCCTTCCTCGGCGCCTTCCCCTGGCTCCGCCTGCTCGACCTCTCCCACAACGCCTTCGCCGGCGAGATCCCCGCCGCGCTCTTCGACCCCTGCCTCCGCCTCCGCTACGTCTCGCTCGCGCACAACCACCTCACCGGCCCCGTCCCGCCCGGCATTGCCAACTGCTCCAGGCTCGCCGGCTTCGACTTCTCCTACAACCGCCTCTCCGGCGACCTCCCGGCCCAAGTCTGCGCGCCGCCGGAGATGAACTACATCTCCGTCCGCAGCAACTCGCTCTCCGGCGAGATAGCCGGCAACCTCGCCTCCTGCCGCGGCATCGACCTCTTCGACGTAGGGAGCAACAACTTCTCCGGACCAGCGCCCTTTGCACTTCTCGGCCTCGTAAACATCACCTACTTCAACGTCTCTTCCAACTCCTTCGACGGTCAAATCCCCAGCATTGCAACCTGCGGCAGCAAGTTCTCGTACTTCGACGCGTCCGGCAACCGGCTCACAGGGCCGGTGCCCGGGAGCGTGGTGAATTGCCGGAACCTGAGGGTTTTGGATTTGGGGGCGAATGCTCTTGCTGGAGACATACCACCTGCCATTGGGACGTTGCGGTCGCTCTCGGTGCTCAGGCTTGCGGGCAATGCTGGCGTTACCGGTTCAGTGCCTCCTGAGCTCGGCGGGATTGAGATGCTTGTCACACTCGACCTCGCCGGCCTTGCTCTCACAGGAGAGATTCCACGATCCCTCAGCCAGTGCCAGTTCTTGCTTCAGCTGTAAGTGTTGCTCAGCACTCCTGTATTTTTTTTCTTTTGTGCAACCGAAGTTTCCATGTGCTAGACTATCTGAATTGAATCGATACAGGAATCTGTCTGGCAACCAGTTGCAAGGAGCGATACCAGACACGCTCAACAACTTGACTTACCTCAAGATGCTTGATTTACACAGAAACCGGCTTGATGGGGCCATTCCCGTGACAATTGGGCAGCTAAAAAACCTTGATCTCCTCGATCTCTCAGAGAATCGACTGACCGGTGCTATTCCCCCAGAGTTAGGGAACCTCTCTAACCTGGCACATTTTAATGTGTCCTTCAATGACCTCTCTGGGAGGATCCCTTCTGCACAGGTTTTGCAACAGTTTGGTGCTTCTGCCTTCATAGGCAACCCACATCTGTGTGGTTCTCCTTTGAACAATGCCTGTGGGGGACACCATAAACGATTGGGCGTACCTGTCATAATTGTCATTGTTGCTGCGGCCCTCATCCTTATCGGGATATGCATTGTTTGTGCGATGAACATTAAGGCTTATACAAGAAAGAGCAAAGATGTGGAGGACAGCAAGGAAGAGGAGGAGGTTCTGGTGTCTGAGAGCACACCGGTTGCATCTCCAGGCTCAAATGCAATCATCGGTAAGTTGGTGCTTTTCAGCAAGAGCTTGCCTTCAAGGTATGAAGATTGGGAAGCAGGAACCAAGGCTCTAGTTGACAAAGACTGCATCGTTGGTGGAGGGTCAGTTGGCACAGTGTACAAAGCCACCTTCGAGAACGGCCTATCCATTGCCGTGAAGAAACTGGAGACACTTGGGAGGCTGAGAGACCAGGACGACTTCGAGCATGAGATGGGGAAGCTTGGTAGCCTCAGCCATGCCAATCTGGTTGCCTTCCAGGGTTACTATTGGTCATCGTCAATGCAACTGCTTCTGTCAGAATTTATGACCAACGGGAGCTTGTATGACCACCTCCACGGGAATCGTCTTCATTCATTCTCCGAGAGCAGCAGCAGAGGTGGTGGTGGTGATCTGTTTTGGGAAAGAAGGTTCAACATCGCACTTGGAGCAGCCCGGGCACTTTCTTACCTTCACCACGACTGCCGGCCACAGATTTTGCATCTCAACATCAAGTCCTCCAACATAATGTTAGATGTAAAATATGAGGCCAAGTTGTCTGATTATGGATTCGGGAAGCTATTACCGATCCTTGGAAGCATTGACTTGAGTAAAATTCATGCCTCCATCGGGTATATTGCACCGGAGCTAGCATCCCAGAACTTGAGATATAGTGACAAAAGTGATGTATTTAGCTTTGGAGTGGTTTTGCTTGAAATTGTGACAGGGCGGAAGCCTGTAGAAAGCCCTGGGATGGCTACAGCGGTGGCTCTGCGTGATTACGTTAGAGAGGTATTGGAGTATGGAACTGCATCAGACTGCTTTGATAGGAGCTTGAGGGGATTTGTCGAAGCTGAACTTGTTCAAGTGCTCAAATTGGGTCTGGTTTGCACTTCCAAAACACCATCAAGCCGGCCTAGCATGGCAGAGGTGGTGCAGTACTTGGAGTCCATTAGAACTAGTTCTTGAAATTCAGCAGCCAGAAAATAGTAGCAGAATAGGTTAACAGGAAAAGATTTTTCTGATTTCTCAAATAGAGTATCACATTCTTTTTTATTATTTATTGTGGCTCCCCTTTCCTTTGTAAATTGTATTTAGTTCTGTTGCTTAATAAGTGTTTGTTTTGGTCAAATTACAACATCCCTGTTTTGTGGTTTCAATTCACTCTAGCCCTTTCTTTGTTATGGATAATGCAAGCGTGAAAGCAATTTTTCGATCTTCAGAACTTTTTCTTCATGGTCTGAGCTATAGAGGAGTTGTTACTGTCTAATTGTTTTTTCTAGCTTGCAGGCATAGTCAAGAACAGTTGAACCAGAACATTTTGATGCAGGAGCAGCTCATCTAACTCACCCACAAGTTCTCTCTTACATATACCAGCAGTGTCTGCAAGATCTGCAGCAACACAAACCTCATTTCCCAATCAAATATCTCAAATGGAGGGGGAGTTTGAAGTGCCCGAATTCAACCCTCGGGAACGCGTCAAGCAGCAGATTTCAGTCCCGTTTCTCTGGGAGGTGAAACCTGGTGCACCGAGACGGGATTGGGTCATTTCCAAGCCAATGCCATCATTGAGTGAGTGTCCATCCCCAACCCCAGCACCGGTGAAGCTTGTCGTCAGTGTGCCGTTCCAATGGGAAGAAAAGCCTGGAAAGCCTATACAAGAAGCATCTCCCTTACATGTGCCAGCTGATAACACTGGCTTTTCAGCATCTTCTCGCTCACTGAACCCTTTCGCAGTGGAGAGCGAGGAGGAATACGCGCTCGGGTTCGATCTGGAAGCGTTTGGTTTTCCAGACAGTAAAGACACTTCTGGCGCTGCAGCATGGATCGGTGGTTCCAGCCGCCACGACAACTGGTACTCATTTTCAGATTCTGAAGACTACAGCAACTCGAGCAGTGACTCAGCTCAAGAGTTTCAGTTTCCACGGGCACCATCAGAGAGAAGCTGGGAGGTGGCCAATGACAATGATCAGGTGACTGAGATTCAGTTTCCCGTGGCACCTTCGGAGAGAAGCTGGGAGGTAGCCAATGACGATGATCAGCTGACCAATTCTTGGAGCCCTCCGAGGAACACGTTGACGACACTGGAGGAGCTTATGATGCTGAGCCGGAGACTGGGGCGAAGACAAGGCTTGCCAGTTGAGAAGAGCCTCTCCTCAGTGGTAATGCTCTACACTTCACATTTCAGCTTTTTGTATACGTGCATTAGCAAATCTGAAAACACCTTTCATTCAGAAACCAGAAGTTTCAGATGATAGATTAGTTAGCATCACTCGTTTGGAAAGAAAAATAGGATTATATCATACTGCTGCAGTGCGTCTGCATTTGCCGTTCAGGTAGTCCAGGGATGCGCCTCCTCGATCCTCGCTGGCAGGTGGCACGGAGAAGGTTTTATATTGATCGTGCAAGTTGCATGGCGCAGACATCGCAACTGCTCCTGCAATTGACACTGCTCTATCCCTCTTATTGTCTGGTGTTTCAGGAACTCATCAAGAAATTTTTAATCGTGTGTGCTTAGCTGCACGGCTCCGGGGTTGCTGCACATGGCCAAACGGTACAGAGTGCACGTGAGACCATTATGAAGGAAGCCTAGCAACGTGCCAAAGCGGCGTGATTGAAAGTAAGAAGTCTAGCTGTTTGATTTGCTGTTTCTTGGGGAAGTCTGGGTCTGTTTTGTTACGGTGCTTCTTAAATGAATCACCGTATATCCTTCGTACAACAAATTTGTAAGGAGTGTGATTTTTCCATTCATTGTCCAGTTGATGCCTCTTCCCTACACAAACGTTTCCGTATTAAAAAAAAACTATTTTAACCGAATACGAATAACGCTAGAAGGAGGGCTCGAACCTCCGACCTTGTGGTTAACAGCCACACGCTCTGGCCAACTGAGCTATTCCAGCTTGTGTGCGACGGCAAATACAAATTTTATTTGTCGATTAGATGGAAAATTGCCTCAATACTCCGTGCCTGGTTCCCCGAGTGCACCGCGGCATATAAAGCTGCAGGACAGCAGTACACTAACAAAAGGGAGCCGGGCACGCGCGCATGTGCGTCCATCAGCGCACCCTCCGAAACAACAATCACTCTCAGATCGTCAAATGCCCTTACTTTACTTCAGCCAGTTCCTAGCTCTCCAGGTAGCTCAAAGCCGGTTACCAACTTGGGATCAGGAGGTAGCATTAACCAGAACCTGCAGGTCCACCTAAACTTATTATGACAACTACTACACCTCCAGGCGATACCCAATGGATACTATACGACAAACGGCACGCGCCAAAGATGACCTGTCCTCCAGCAAACAGTGTTCGCCACACAAATGGCAGAACGAACAAAGTAACCACCGGTGGAGCTAGGCAACATACCATGTTATCAAGGTATGTTACGACAAACAGAGAAACACATCTTCCCATCATCTTCTGACGATGAGTGAACACAATATACCAAATCCCCAGCTAAAGTCTTAAATTGGGTTGGCAAGAATGATACGTATAATTGAAACCAAGGCCCGGCCCCTTACTCGTATGAACAATATCCTTGTCACTTCATGTTCCTCAAAAGGAATCGGAGTACTCCCGCCATCTCAAATTATTTGTCGCTCTCTAGTTCAAAAATAGACTAGAGAGTAACAAATAATTTAGAATAGAGAGAGTAACCGTTTCTCCAGAATGCTTAGTGAGTCAACACACACATTCTGCATGCTGTTTTCTGAAGAAAACCAACGCATAAGCATGCCAAGGTGCATTACCACAGGAATTAATTTGAAGATGATAGGAGTTGCAACCTGATCCAGTGAATAAAAAGAGTTGGGCAAAAAATAGAAACCCAAAGATTCAAACCGAACTAATAGAAACTGACAAAATCGAGAAATATTTCGGTTAGAAATATGTGAAAACCAATTTTTTTTCAGTTAACATAGTTAACCGAAATTTGGCCCAATAATAAAAATCAACCAGCCCGATCCAACTATCCTAACCCTAGCCAGGTCAGCCCAGCCCATTAGCAGCCCATCCAGCGGTCTTCTCAGTCTCAGCCACACGCTCCCCACCACCACCACCACCCACATCGCAGCCACGCCTCCCGTCGCGCCGCCGCCCGGCGCCCCCCGGCCGAGAAATTTTGGAGCAAAACAGAGCAAGGAAACCACGTGTGTCCTTGCAGATGCTGCATCATAAAAAAGGCAGAGAGCCTCGGAATTGCTGTCGTCCCCACCGGCGGTCGCGTCCTCCCCGCGCCAACGCTATCTAGCATATCACCATGTGCGCGCTCGCTCACGTTGCAAAGTCGCAGTCGCACTACCTTCCGTCCCCCTAGCTAGCCTCACCAACCTCGCAAACCATAGTTAATCAGTTACTGGCCACAATCGACAGGCTAACAACTCAGAGCTCACTCAACTTGCTGCTAGCTAGCTATCTAGCTAGTTGATTCCATTCAGTGAGAGTCAGTCACGGAAGTGTGAGGAGGAGCTGCCCCGGCCATGGCGGTGGAGCGCGTTGTCGCGGCGGCGTTGTTAGCCTGCATTCTGCTGCCTATGGTGTCGGTGCGCGGGCGCAACATCACGACCATGCTCGCCGGATACAAAGAGTACAAGCTGTACAACAAGTACCTGTCGGAGACGAGGGTGTGCGACGAGATCAACGATCGGCAGTCGACGTCGATGACCATCCTCGTGCTCTCCGACGACGCCATGTCCACTCTCGTCTCCGACGCCAGCGAGTCGCTGCCCGCCATCATGAACGCGCTCCGCCTCCTGTCGGTGCTCGACTACTACGACCGCAAGAAGGTGAAGAAATACGGCGGCCAGAGCGCCGACACGCTGTACCAGGCCACCGGCGACGCCGTCAGCGTCACGGGCAACGTCAAGGTCACCGACGTGGAGGACGGCAAGTACGGCTTCTCTTCCGCCACGGCCGACGACGCCCAGGTATCCACCGTGACCAAGGAGGTGAAGACGATGCCGTTCAAGTTCGCCGTCCTCGAGATCTCGGCGCCCATCGAGTTCGACGGCCTCTTCGACACGCCGTCAACGTCCAACCTCACTCGGCTGCTGGAGAGGGCCGGGTGCAAGCAGTTCGCCGCGCTCGTAGTCAGCTCCGGCGTGCTCGAGGAGTACGAGTCGGCTATGGACAAGGGGCTCACCCTCTTCGCCCCCAACGACGCCGCGTTCCACGCCAAGGGCGCGCCGAACGTCAAGACGATGTCCAGCGCCAACGTCTCCCTGCTCCTCCGGTACAACGCGCTGCCGGCGTACTACCCCAAGACGTCGCTCAAGACCGTGAAGGCCTCGCTCTCCACGCTGGCAGCCTCGAGCAAGAAGGCCGTCGGGAAGAACGCCGTTATTTCTGTGGTGGCGAAGGGCGACGACGTCTCGCTCGAGGCCGGCGGCAGCAAGTCCCGCGTGTCGGACACGGTTGTGGACAAGGTGCCGTTCTGCTTGCTCACGGTGGACACCCTCTTGGTGCCGGCCGAACTAGCCGTCGCCGCGGCGCCATCACCTGCTCCGGCGCCGTCGCCTACGACCGAGGCGCCACTGAGCTCGGCGGCGGACGCGTCTTCGGAGGCCGCGGATCACGCGGGCCACAACAAGGCCAAGAAGTCGACGTCCTCCGACGCTGCGTCGCGGCCAATCCGTGCTGCGTTCGTGGCGACGGCGGCCGTCTGTTCCGTCGTGCTGGCGTCCGTGTTGTGATGACAGGGCACATCCATACTTTCTTGTCATTTATCCGTCGCCTGCTGTTCGTTGATTGTATGAGTTGCTTGATTGCCATTTCTCGTGTAATTTGAGCAACCCGTGTAAGTACATTTTCGTTCTCTGTTTCGCGCTTATTAAAGAACGCATTCTTTTGCTGTCGAGCAGCCATGACATTTCGCACATTCCAGATCCAAAGATTCAATACTTTCTATCCCTTCCTGTAGTAAAGAGATTAGTCAAACCATGTGGTGGATGATGTTACATCCAAGAACGGATCTGGAGGTTAATTTTTTGGCTGAAACAGATCTGGAACTTTTCTGGTCCCGAGTGTAGTGGAGCGGAGTTTGGATTCGCAATGCGTTGAGATAAACAGAGGACGGACTTGATCACGTGAGCGTTGTCATTGGATTCCATCCAGAACAGGTTCGCAGCAAAGCGCTGGCGCCATTGTCCAACGCCGAGCTCCTCTGCGATCAGTTGCCTCCCACGGCCGCCTCGTACTGTTGTCCGTCCTTGGTGCCTTAACGCCGAGCTTGCGCGGCGCCTTATCATCAAGATAAAATCGTGCCGGCCAGGCACGACCGGAAAGGAACAATATCACGAGAGCAATTGCCGCTGATGTTGAATTGCTGCCTACCGTGTAGTGAAAGGATTCTACTGTTCGTCTATGCAGTAGCCACGGTCCTGTACGTTATAATGACTGAGCAATATCACGAGAGCAATTACCGCTACGATCTCATCAACAAATAATAAAAAAATCCAGAATTCTGAGTCCCGGTACGGTTTACGCTCGGAAGAGACGTCAGGAGTGGTTTGTCAATCATCTTATGAGTGAAGGCGATGTGATACCCACCCGAAGGCTGAAGCCGAGGAGGTGGTGGCCGCGTGTGGTGCACCGACGCATGAGACACTTGGCTGATATTGCCACCATTTTTAAATTGTTATCACTAAAATGAGAATTTAAGTTTAAATTTGAATTAGAATTATTGTACTAACAATAACAATTTGAGAACGGGGTGTGTCACGTAAAAATCCATTTAACGCAATATTTGTCCACGTTTTGCAAACTTCAATTTGCAAGTTGCTCGCATGATTCATCGGTAGAGCGAAAGCACAACCGAAAACACGGAAATCACACTTGCGAGTGGCAGTAACAAAGCTAAGCTAATTTGCCTCATTATTCGCTTCCATTATAGAGCAGAGTACATAAAAAAGTACTCCCTCCTTTCTTAAAAGATTGTCACCTTTTAGTTCATTTTTAAACTAGAAGGTGACAATCTTTTGAGAAAGGAGGGAGTATGCTGATGGCTAAAACGAAATACTGAATCAAACGAATTCGACACGAACTACGTATATTATATCGACCAGAAGAGTTCGATCACTAGAAGCCCGAACGGGGATCAGACCATGTCGCTGGCTAGCAGAACGTGGTTCGTGCGGTGCCTCTCCACGAACATCTTGGACGCCCCCGCCACCGTCTTCCTCCACGTCTAGAAATAAAGAGCCAACCAATCCATGCATTAGCCAATGCTCGGATCCAATCATAATGAGTCGGAGTAAAACTAATAACATTAAAGACTAGAGCTCACCCGCTCCAGCGCGGCGAGGAGAAGGCTGATCCCGGCGGCGTCATCGAGCCGCGTGGCCCCGCCCCGGCGGACCTGGCCCTTCCGCGCGGAGGCAGCAGCCGTTGTCGTCGTAGGCAGGAGCAAGCCGGCCCTCCAGTCAGTGGACCCGCCGATGCTCCGCCTCCGCTTGGGCGCCGCGGCGTCGGAGTCCCGCGCGGAGAGCCCCGACGCCACGCGCCGGGACGAGCGCTTGCGGCGCAGCGCGAGGCTGCGGCGGGACGGGGTCACCGGGTTGCTGCTTCGCGCGTCGTCCGGGTCGGCGAACTTGCGAAGGAGCTCGTCCGAGGACGCCTTCGCCACGTGCTGCACCGACACCGCGCCCTGCGGTTGCGGCTGCTTCTGCTTCTGCGGCGTCGCCGTCGCCATGGGTTAGGGGAGAAGGGGTGCGGCGCAGTTGTCCGTCAAAGAGGAGGGATCGAGCGGGCGGAATGGAGGGAGGCGGAGTGGGAGATCGCGCGGGATTTAAATGTGTTGGTTTTAGATGGCGAGGTGGAATATAGCCGTTGGGGTAGCGCGGGTGGGGTGGATCTCACGTGCCGCGGGACGTTGGCGGGCGCGGGTACGTACGGGAGGTCGGCATCCGCGGCAGCGTCCTGCGTCCCGCGCCGCAGGCGGCTGGTCGTGGTCCACTCCTGTGCGGCAGGTGTTGTGGGCGTTTCTCCGTCTCCCGTGAGCAAAACGGCTGGAAATCAGTCAGCAGTTCAGGTCCCAAGACGTTAGATGATCTCTCGTGACGACAGCGATGGCACGGGAACGGGGAATCCTACCATTCACATCGTCACGGAGGTTTCGGTGTACCAGATCCTCGCTAGCTTTTTTTTTCCTTCTCTTAGAAAGAACTCAGGGGAAGACTCCTGTTAGTGACTCATCCTTCGTCCAAATACAGAGCAACGGAGAAATATAATCCATAATTTCTACTTCGGCTAAGCATTCGTGCAGTGGACAAGTGATCTTGCAGCAACAAACTCTGCCCACGTTTTTCTGCAGGCGGATATACATTCAGCATGGGCAAGCATAAGAGCATTCCGATCTCAAAAATAGGGGTGGGCGCGGTTAACCGCATAACCGTTAACCGAAATTTTCGGTTAATTCAGTTTTCGGTTATCGGTTCGGTTATGATTTTTTCACTATTCGGTTTTCGGTTAATAATTCGGTTTTTAATCCGATTAACCGAATTAACCGAATTTTATGTGATTTGTTCATGTCTATTTTTGTTTCTCTTGGTTTATAATTTATCAAACATGGATGTATGCTTGTATATTAACTTATATATTAGTCTTTTTATGTTTGAGTTGATTTCATGTTGTTTTATTATTCAAAATTTCAAATTTTCTTTATTTATTTTTATGTTTAAATTGTGTTTTAATCTATATGCGGTTAATTCGGTTAACCGATTAACCGAACCGAATTAACCGCAACCGAATTGTGCGGTTAATGTTTTTGTTCGGTCATATTCGGTTATCGATTTCTATTAACCGAATTGACCATTAACCGAATTAACCGAACCGAATTAACCGAATGTCCACCCCTACTTAAAAAGGTTGCATTGCGGAGAGAACTCGGAAAGGATACAGTCTCCAACAGATGGCAAACAACGGCATCTCATGACAGACATGGGTGTGCACGAATTACAGTTATGATGCACGGAAGCTAAAAGCGCACAAGACCACAATACAGTGAACATGATGATGACTTCCAATAAAAAAATTCTGATGATGAGGCAAGATCAGATAGAGTTCTCAAACTATAGTAACAAGAAAAATATAGACCGTTTGCTTGTAAACCGGTAGCACGAGAAAGTATCTTTTTTTTTTCGAAATGCCTTAGCACGAGAAAGTATCGTGCCTGCATTTTTAGGGGTTCCAACATTCAGCAAGCACTGCGACATTTCCTAAGCTGTATCACTGGTAAAATCGGTTTTTCAGAAGAAGAAATGGAACCCAGGCAATTGTCTCCAACATATAACAGCATGATTATTAGAGGCTATCATAACAGTGGCAACTGCAAATTATTAGAGGCTTCAGGGAGAAATGACAGCAGAAAATACAAGGATCAAAGACTGTTCGTGGACAACAAGTATATACAACTGAAAATGTGTAGAACCACCCTAATACTGGCCTTCTAAGATTTTGCAGCACCAAAGACCAACCCAACAATCCAGGTGATGAACGAGTCAAGTACCCAAATGACAAAGAAAAAACACAACAACACCTGCCACAATAGTCGGGACAGGTGGGCCGTTTGGAGAACTCGAGTCACCGGAGCTGCTCTGTTTCGTAACGCTGTCAGGAGAATCACTGTCTGAAGCAAATAGAGCTAGCTTCTTGTGCTTCGTACTCAAGCTTACTGCATTCTCAAACCCATGAAAAGTTCTTGCCAAAGGATTACCGTTCCTGCATTGCAAAAGCAGAAATTCTCTCACCAAGCCAGTAAATATGAGCATGCAAGTTCTTTGATGATATTCCATACGAAGACAACTTATGCACATACTAGCTCGATAATTCCCCTGAAATAACTCAAATAGCTAGCTCAAAGATGTGCGTATGAGGTGTCGGTGCATATCAAGAAACTTGGAAATGTGTCAATAAAACTGTACTGCACGCATAGCGCTATCATGAAACGAAATCAAGGACACATTCCATCACTAGAAACTCTGTTTGCGATGTTTTACATGTTGGAGAAGCTAACTAACTGAAGTTTTAGCTATAATTTGAACCCCGTTTAACATCAATACACAGTGGAGTATGTGACAGCTCATTTCGTATACACGTATGTCTGTATGCAGTTCCCAACCAAACATACCGAGTGACGCCAGTAAACCTAGCACTCTCCACACACGGCAATACTGCTTCTCAAAAAATAAAACACAGCAGTGAACTTGCAAAAAACGGAAAGAGAGTATATAACCCCTGGTTTTCAGGTTACTTGTGCAGCTGCAACACCATGTATTTACATCATAAATTTGGTCTCTCGATCTTAGGGGTCAAATATGCCCACGATAATTGGATCCAGTCATGCCACTGGGCCAGTAAGGCAGGGGACACTAAACCGAGCAAGATTTCACAGCCAATGCCAGCGAAACCATGGCGTGGGGAGAATTCGGAACTCGGAAGGGGAACGCACCTGCAGTCACGGAGGGCGACACGGGCGGTCCGTTGCGGGGCCACCACAGAGGGTACGGCGGAGTTAGGCGGAGGGCGGCGAGGGCGGGGCCGTAGAGTCGGGAGACGTGGAAGAATCGCCGTGAGGTGGGCGGAGATGGCGGCCATGGGGAACAGAGAGCAGACGGAATGTGGCACGAGCGTGAGGAGTGGATCTGTTGCCTGTTTTCTTGTCAGTTTGCTTCGGTGACCTGTAGCCACAAGGGAAAGGATTCGTAGCGGCGTTCCGGCCTCTTTGTCCGGGCGAGCGAGCGCGTCCTTTCGTCGGGCCGGCGCGGCGGGGACGACTGGAGTTTCGGGCACTTTGGGCCTCATGGCAAGCAAATGCGGTAATCGAAATTTTCTGGGCCTGGTCCCGACTGCTGACTCGCAATTTCCATTACCAGTACCGTGAAGTCGTGGCACTTATCTTAAGAAAACAAAAAATGCATGCACCGTAGTACCGTTCGTTCGTCTGCTCATCGATCGAACAAGGGGCGTGAATCATGCGTGGCGCATGAGAAGAGTTCATGGTGGAGGGATCGATTTTGCCGGTTAAACTACAGAGACGCTGGCTGGGCTATTCACAACAAGCGGGGGCTCGTTTCGCTACCAGCTGCAAGAGGATGACCACGACAGGTGAACAAATCAGGCAGCAGTCCCCGTCACGCCGCGCAGGGGCGCACCTCCGTGTAGTCCGTCCAATGGGCGCTATCACCGAACACGGCATTTTACCGTGACCCCGCCTTCCAAGAACGCAAGAAACGGTTAATCGACTCCAGCTGGGAAGCAGCAACTGTCTTCGCTTGGTCTCAACCGGGCGGTGATGCATGCATCTCCAGCCGTGAACAGAGAGCAGCGTCTTTGTGTGTCGTCGTCTGAGCCCGCGGTTTAATTGTGCGCCCGCGGAACTCGCTTCCCGTGGGACGTATTGTATTCCGTTCCATGTGCGCAACTCGATTGCTTTCATGATACGTCCACGAGAGCATCGAAAAATGAGCACGTTAAAACTATCGACATCCACAAGCAACAGAGCACCGACCCGTCAACAAAATGGCCCATCCCTCGATCGGTCATGTTCGTGCACACGGAGGAGAGGGAATTATGTTGAAGCTACAAGGATGGGACATGGGCCACATACATACGGAGGAGGCGGAAACAGCTAGGGAGCCTCGTCTTCGTCCCACCCACAGGCCACTGGGACGTCGGCCGCACGACGCCACCGGATGGAGTCATCTGATTTTCAGCATATTGAGGCCACAACCCCAGAGTATATACTTCATCCCCAGACCCCAGTTGGCCTGACAAAAGGGACGGTTGCAGACTTGCAGTGCGCGGACTAGAGAGGTCTAGATCCCCGTCTTTTTTTTTTCTTTCCCGAAAGACCTACTAGTTCCCTGTCTTTAAAAACAAACAAATGAGGGTTCATTCGTAAGTGGTGTTTAAAAACCACGAACAAATGAACGGTCGGTGGGGGGTTGTTTCTTCGTCATCAGCGGATAAGGACGGAATCGTGCTCCGTAGTTTAAGACGGGGAGGGGTAAAGACCTGTGAGCTGCGAATCGCCCGGCCGCCTACTTATTCGGCAGCAGATGGCGATCGATAACTTCGGCAAAGCAACCAGCGTGCAGCAGCGGTCGACCTGTTTCTGGTCGCTCTGACGGCGACGGCGGCGGCCTGTGATTCACGCGACAGAAATCCGTAAGTAGAGCCTGTCACGACCAAATACAGTACTGTACTTAATACTCCACCACGCTCGACCTGCGAGTACGTACTACCAGACATCAGAACCGAGCTGAAAATGATTGAGACGAAAACGCGACGCCACCCAGATCACCCCATACGCAAATAAAGTGGTTTAGCTTTAACAACCATGTGGCTGAGAGCGTTGGTTTGAGGTCAAAGCCTAGTAATGCGTTTTATCCGAACACACTCCAAAGTTTGTAAACGCGCACGCCGTCCATCTCATCTAAATGGGCTGGGCTGGGCTGGGCTGGAGAAGACGCCGCGGCGGTCTACTCGTCTCTAGTACTGCTTCTGAGACTGACACGGGCGACCCTGCACGGGGTGGAACGTCCCTGTCTGTGACCCGGCTGGATTCCATATTGCAATAGCAGGGACATATTCCGAGAAAGCACCCTAGCGTCAGCGTCAATCACAAACTTAGCCCTGAACGCTTCGGTGCTCGCGCCGTGACACATGTAATTCCGGTACGGGATGCTAAAAGCAAACTTGTTTGCATAAGAAAAGAGGGAAAATTCCTTATGGTGATCGGAGGAATAATCCTTCGATGTAAATATTCCACTCCAGCTCTTTGGTGGCATTCCAAAGAGATAAGTAGTACTGTATGTTAATATTTTCTTTTTAAAAAAGAAAAATTAAAGATACAGCAGAATACATGGAGTATCGTAAAATGCTAAACACTATCAGCTCAGGTCTTGACTTTCTAGAAAATTTGGAGTACGTAAAATACTACGTAGGACTCTGAAACTATAAGGAGGTTAGAAAGTGTAGCTTTGATTTGTGCTGGCATTAAGAAACAATGACCTTTTTACAAACAAAGCTACCTGTAGTTGTCATCTAATACTACTAATTTCGTAGAGGATTTCAAAGCGGTCTCGTACTAATGAAAACAGTGGCTGCAAAAAATCCCACGCACAGCAAATCGTTTCTGACTCGGAATAGAAATAGAATTCCCAAACCAGAACCGCTCTCCGCGGCACCGAAAACAGCTGCTGGTTTCTGTCGGTGTGCAATACTCTGGGGAGTTCGGGGTCCCATCCGGAAAAAGCGTCCTCCGGCAGCTGCATCGCACCTACCCCTCCCACGCGGGGCTATAAATACAGCTCTTCCCCCCACCACGCTCTTCTCTTCTCCTCGAATTCATTTTTTCCATCCCACTGATTTTGCATTGCAGCCCCTCAGGAAGCTGCGATTTCGTGTCCGGTCCTGTCGGCTCGATCCTGCGTGTGCTTCGCTTCGATCGAGCGCGCCGCTCGTTGCAAGATCCCCGAGAGGCCTCTCTTCTAGCGGGTGCGATTCTGCGATCTGTTTTGTTTCTCCCCGCACAAATCTCGTGGTTTTGGGCCCGGATTTGGCTTCTGGGCGCCGGTCTGAGTGTTTCTCGTGGGTTTCGGCTTTGTTTTAGCCGATTCGCTGGTGGATTTGAGGTCTGAATACTGTGCTCAAATTGTTACCGTCAAGAAACCCTCAGATTGGGGATTTCCTGCCGGTTTCTCGTAGGTTTTGGTTAGATTTCGTGTAGTGGTGACCAAAGTTTGGCTGCCAAGTTTGGTGGTGGAAGCCCTGAGGCTGGAGATTTCCTACCTGAAGAAGCCGAGGAGCCGACTTCTGAAGGAATTTTCTGCCAACCCCGAGGTTTCCTCTTCCTCCTTGGAAAATTTAGATTATCTTATCCTTATCTTTCCTTGCAGTGACAAGTATTGGTTGCTGAACAAGTCTTGTTTTCTGAAATGTTAGGTTGTTCATTTCCTCCCTCCCAGGACGCCAAGGGCGGGCTTGCTTCGGAGGAGCTCTTCCAATTCCCGGGGTTTGTGTGTAGTGTTGCAGTATTTAAGTGCAGATTGGACCCAGGGGACATATAGTTGTGTGAGACTGGAAACTTTAGAATCAATTTGGATAAGGAGTTATAGGAATGGGGAACCAATGCCAAAACGGGACTCTTGGGAGTGATTACTACAACCGACCTGTTTCTAGGTTTGCTGATGGGTACGTCGAGGAGGATCGCTACTCCGATTTGAAGAAGTTTGAGAAGCCATGGCCTGAGGTGAATGCATTCAAGCCCACAGCTGCTGGTATTTTGAGGCGAGGATTGGACCCAAACTCCATCTCTGTCCTTGAGCGGAAGACTGCAGACCTAAGGGATCATTATATCATTGGTCGGATTCTTGGTCAGGGGCAGTTTGGCACAACATACCTGTGCACAGAGATAAGCACTGGGTGTGAGTATGCATGCAAGACCATCCCAAAGCGCAAGCTCATCACCACAGAGGATCTTGAGGATGTGCGCCGTGAGATCCGGATAATGCACCATTTATCCAGCCACAAGAATGTTGTTGCAATCAAAGATGTTTACGAGGACAGTCAGGCAGTACACATTGTCATGGAGCTCTGTGCTGGTGGGGAGCTCTTTGACAGAATTCAGGAGAAGGGACATTACAGTGAGCAGAAGGCTGCAGAGCTTATAAGAATTATTGTTAGCATTGTTGCCATGTGCCACTCACTTGGGGTGATGCACCGTGATCTGAAGCCAGAAAATTTCCTCCTTTCAGATAAAGATGATGATTTGTCAATCAAAGCAATTGATTTTGGTCTCTCTGCGTTCTTCAAACCAGGTATGATATCAAATGTGATGCATGGCAATGCATTCTTTATTGTTTGTTTTAAACATCAGATTATAAGGTTAGATTTCTAGTTTGCTGTATTAGATATCCTTTTAGCTAGATAGTACTCATTATTGTTTGTTAATTTACTTTTGATGCTTATTTTAAGGAATAGGATAGAGTAAATCAATGACACAGTGGTGTGCCCTTGTTCATCTACACATGTATTGTTGTTTATACAACTCAGTTCATCCTGATCAGTGTTTACATTCTATATGTCAGCCATGTGTAACTTTTCATGGTTTTATGAGCTAGACATTGATTTCTTTCATCAACTATATTTAACATTTTCCATCACTGCAGGCCAAGTTTTCACTGAGCTGGTTGGAAGTCCATATTATGTTGCCCCTGAGGTACTACACAAACGTTACGGTCCAGAAGCAGATGTATGGTCAGCTGGAGTGATACTATATGTATTGCTGAGTGGAGTACCACCTTTTTGGGCAGGTAACCGCTCTGTTTTCAGTTGTAAAATTCAGGTTTACTGTTTTTCTGATTGCTGTTTCTAAGATATCCATTACCCCCCAGAGACACAACAAGGTATATTTGATGCTGTCCTGAAGGGACACATTGATTTTGAATCAGACCCATGGCCGAAGATATCTGAAAGTGCAAAGAATCTCATAAGAAAGATGCTCTCCCAGTGTCCTAAAGAGCGCTTGAAAGCCCATGAAGTATTACGTAAGTGTATCTTAATTATTTCCCATATGTTCACTCAATTCAGTCGCCCTCTGTTTTGTTTTCTAGCTGTTTGTTGTACCCCCAGCATTTTGTTGAGTTCCTCAAATCGTCTTAGGAATCTCAAAATGTTGCTTTTTCATTACCAGAAAATTGAACATTATGTATCAATGCCAGGGCATCCTTGGATCTGTGAAAATGGAGTCGCCACTGATCAAGCTCTTGACCCTAGTGTTCTTTCTCGGCTCAGACAGTTCTCTACAATGAACAAGTTAAAGAAGTTGGCTCTGAGAGTGAGTCATTCAGTTACTTCAATATTTCCATATTTTATATTATAATTATAATAGCCGACCCCAACTTGTTTGGGACAAAGGCTTGGTTGTTGTTGTTGTATATTATAATTATAACCATGATCTTGCACAATTGACTGAATTTTCTAAGTATTCTGCTGTCTCATACCATCTGTACTCTTTTGATCCTGAAATGTCTTTAACTTTTTGGTATAAAATTGGCATATCATATTAGGCAATCAGCTTAACCTCACGTACACTTTCCTTACAAAACATTGAAGTTCATAGGATTGTGGGGTCTTGGGAATGTGTGGGAGCCTTCGGCACTGGGCACACCCTTTTGTTGTTGTTGTTTTTGAGCAGGGACATTTAGTTATTTAGGATACTGGCATTGCTAACATACTGAAATTACATTGGGTATTCCTTTAATTCTATGTTCTGTAGCTACCAGGTTTATCGAAAATATGCCATTATGTTCTAATACTCTTCATTGTTGGTGTGCCCAGGTTATAGCCAAGCGTCTCACCGAGGAGGAGATTGCTGGGTTAAGAGAAATTTTCAAGGCAGTAGATGTAAAAAATAGAGGTGTAATTACTTTTAGTGACCTTAGAGAAGGTCTAAGAAGATATGGTACTGGACTTGAGGATAGTGAAATTTGCGACATAACAGAAGCGGTAAGTAGCTACATCATCTATACTTTTATTTTTACATCCAACGAGTACAAAAAGATGTACATTGCTGTTAGATGTTTAGCAGAACTTATTTTATTTAACACATAGCTCACTGTCACAATGTATTGTTGTCAATAGTTAGGGGATTCTGAGAGACTTTTCAGGGAAATGCCTCAGCAATATATGATGAATAGAACTTGTATGACATGCACTGTTGTCAGATAATATCAGCCTCATTTTAGTGCTTTATTGGATTTCTGAATTTGTTTCAGGCGAATAAAGACAATAATATGACCATCAATTATGAAGAGTTTATTGCTGCAACAGTACCTTTTAACAAAATAGAACGTGAAGAACACTTGATGGCAGCCTTTACATATTTTGACAAAGATGGAAGCGGTTATATCACTGTTGACAAGCTTCAACGAGCTTGTGGAGAACATAACATGGAGGATACTTTCCTTGAAGAGATTATCTTAGAGGTTGACCAAAATAATGTAAGTTGATCATCTTCTTGCACTCAAATCTGGAATCCTTCTGGTTGTGACAATTATCTTGGGACTACAAAACTAACGCTTGAATATTTTGTGTAAAAAATGTTGGGGCACTGAAACATGTCAACCTCTTCGTGGGCTTTTAGCCCTGTGGGGTTGCATTAGACACATCGAATGGTTCCTCGTCCTGAATGATATTTCACTCATAAATTTATAACACCTTTGGTGGTACTGAGCATCTACCACATGATCACACCTAATACACAACCGTCTTTCTCAACAACCGTAAAGGAATAAAATAAATCTACGTTTTGACAGCACAGGTATTACCAAACTTTTTTGACATCCTCGAATTGACCTAGGCAACAGTAGTGATTAATGTTGGGAAAAAATAATATTATAGTTTGAATGGTACCTATGTTAGTATCTGATAAACGTGCCTTGGTTCTCTTTTTCAGGATGGTCAGATTGACTATGCCGAATTCGTGGCAATGATGCAAGGCAATAAAGTTGGACTTGGGTGGCAACCAATGGAAACCAGTTTGAATGTAACGTTGAAGGATGCACCTGAAGTACATTGATGTACGGGTCATGTGCAGATTTTGTTTTCTTCTGGTTCATGATTTCATCAGTACCCGAATTTGGGTGTCAACCTGTACGAGAAGAAAACAAATCGATTCATTTAGCAGTAGTTATTCCATATAAGTGTTGGTTCATAGTATAGTTATCATGAGCCACTAGTAACAGTACGGGCTCGATATATAGTAGCGGTATATTGGTTTATGTAGTTTCAAGGGTGGCTAGCGATTCAACATACTGAAAGAGGTGCATTCGGTTTGTTATCTCTGTTACCAGTTGTATGCAAGGAAGTTCTGTTTGCTGTGATCAAATTCTTGCGAAGTTCACACACAATATTAACAATATTGAAACGACGGTAGGTTGAGTTAGAAAAAGTTATGATTAAAACGCAAAAATTGAAAATCAGAGTTTGAATCACAATTGATCTTCAAAACTGTGGTCAAAATACAATTGTTTTAATATTATAAGCCTTCACTAGCAGAAGATATTTTAGAAATCAAGGACAAGAAACGTGTTGGCGTGTGAATCCTGAATTGCCAAATTTCAACATACAACTGTGCAGCTTCAGGCCAACGTGGCCATGCGATTTGCAAAAACAGTTAATTGTCCGAGTGTCATCAGGTCTTCCAATGAACTGACGGGACACTAGTAGATGAAGAGAACTTAATGTTGGAGTATCAAACATTTTCCAGGTTAAATGACGTTCACGTGACTGAATAGAAATGACCGAATTTTCCCTACAGTGTCTTGTTCCTTACTATTAGTATATGTACATATGCATATTGACAACTGGTTTTTCCTCATCAACATGATTAACCAGAGTGAAAATTATGGATCACAACAACCTCATCAATATTTCGGTACAAGAACTAAGTGATCTTCACTGGAGGAGATCAACGAAGTACCTGTGCGCCGCAGATGGTGAAGTGGCAACCAAACCAAACACTGCGTTATGTCTAACAGTGACCCACTTGTGGGTCAAAAGCTAAGGCAGGAAGCCGGCAGCCCCGTGGCCGCCGGCACCGGACGACGAAGACCCTTGATCCATGGCTTCGCACTTGCCGCACCGTCCGGGCTCGGGTGGCAGCTTGGGTAGCGCGTCGACGACGAGGACGCGGCGGCAGGACGGACAGGAGGAGTGAGCGCGGAGCCAGGTGTCGACGCACGCGACGTGGAAACCGTGGCCGCACTGCGGCAGCACGCGGATCTCCTCCTTGTCCACGAACTCCGACAGGCAGATGGCGCACTCCGCCAGGATCTCGTCTTCTCCCCCGGCCACCGCCGACGACGCTTCTCCCCCGCGCGCGGCGATGGCGGCCGCCACGGCGTCCTCGTAGGCCAGCTTCGGCAGCGCCCTGAGCGCCTTCTTCTTGAGCCCCTTGCTCGCCGCGCCTGATGACGCGGCGGCCCCGTCGTCGCGGCGGGAGCGCGCGCACCGGGTGACCGCGGCGAGTCCGACGACGCAGACGAGCGCGCAGAGGAGCGCGGCGAGGATGACGACGATGTCGGAGTCGACGGCGAGCGGGTCCGGGGTCTCGGCGGCGGGGAGGGTGGGGTACTGTCCGGAGTTGGTCTGAAGGAAGCGCCGCGCTGACGCCATTGGCGGATCGGGCGGCCGGGGTGGCAGGGCAGGGAAAGGCGAAACGGATCAGGGGACGAGGAGGCTGGTATTTAATGCGGCTGGCTTGTTGCTCATCATTCAGTTGGCAGTTGGGCTGTAAGAAGACTACGGCATGGCGCCGAGGCAAAGCACGTGTCACGGGCCCCGCCGCACGACTCTGTCGCGTGGGCCCGCGGATCCCGCGCGCCGGTGTGTGTGCGTGTGACGCGCGCCTGAGCATCGGGGAACCCGCCGTGACGCCGGCGAGATTTGCCGTGTGCCGGTGGGTGGACTCAGCGGCGGGGCCGCAACGAGGCGATGGGTACACGAACGGCTGCCGAGCGCGGTGGGAGTGGGACGCCATGCCATGATGGCAGCCTTGTCCGCTCCGGACCGTTCACTAGCTCGGCACGCCTCGTCGTCGTTGCCGTGATGAGCCGACGGATCCGAGAGAGAGGGTTGGCAGATGTTGCGTCCGCCAATCAATCAATCAGGCTCGATATTCCAATCCGATCGAGTCCATACCGTATATAGCGTAGACGTGGCAGGAACGCTGGAAGTTTCTGTCTGCCTGATTGATTGTTGTGCTATCAGGTCAACAGAGCGTGCATTTCGTAAATGCTGTTCTATCCGAGGCAGTGTCGAAGTACTTTCTCCTTCCCAAATTAATTATCATTAAAATAAGTTTTTTAAGTTCAATTTTGAACTAAAAAATTTGTCCTAATGACAAATAATTTGGGAAGAAAGGAGTAGTAGAAATGTTAGTGGAGAAGCGCAGGAGGTCCGTGGCTTGCACACCACTTCACTGCCAAATGAAATGAAGTTGTCAGTGTTTTTGTAGGATCTTCAAAGAAAAGCGAACAAGGGAAGTTCGTGCCATAGAGATGTTTCCATCGATGTAATATATGACGTATTTACTCAGTATTCTTGCTGATATAATGAGCCAGAAACAAAGGACATACACGCTTCACATAAGATGCCGTGTATAAACAGAGTGAAGCAAGCAAACATCCACATAAATTTGTTTCATAGAAGCTGACTGGCTTAGACTATTCGTAGAGGCATACTTTAAATATCTATCTTCCTATAAATCTTCTAAAGCGCGGCAACACACCTTGAGCGAAGCGAGGACGCGGAGATATGCGAACTCAGATCAACCTGCAGGGACAGAGAAGAACCCGCGAAGCGTTAGATCCAAGGCAGCTAGGTCAAGGGAGATTAGGAGGTGGGAGTTTGAGACCCCGAGATCTGGGGAATGGTGGAGCGGGACGTGAGGACGACGCCAATGACCCTTCACTCTGCTTTGGAGATGACGAGATCGGCGCGCGCGGTGGAGGCGAGGACGCCGCCGAAGCGCGGCGGAGAGGCGGCAGCGGCGTCGCCATCTTCCCGCGACGAGATGTGGGAGACGCTTTAAACCCTCGGGCGTGCTTGAGAGGCTGCGCGGCCGGCCGGGTCTGTTTCTGAATTTTCATGAAGCATGTGACAACAGCTTCAAACATGTTCAAATTTCGCTAAATTTGCAGTTAATTTATACAGTACTTAGGACCTACTCAAATGTGTTCGGCGCGGTCGCGGATCCGATCAAATCGACCAACAACCGAAGGGCCGCACGAGGCTCCCCTAGTGAACGCCCGCCGGCCGGCGTTGGGGAAGACGCTGCCGCACAACAACAACGCCGAGCCGCGGCGTTCACCTCCGCGCGCGTCCCGTAACCTCCGCCCCGCGTGGCCCCACCATGCGCTCCGAGGCCACCCAGATCAGCGCCTTCACCGCCGCGGCCGCGCACGCGCTCTGCTTTGCCGCCCTTGCTGCTGCCCACTTCCTAGCTGGCCGCACCGCGCTCGTCGTCGACCCCGAGCGCGCACTCCGCCTCCTCGTGGTACCCTCACTTCCCCTTTCCCGCTCCTTCACATGCCGCTGCTGCCCACTTATATTCGGCTTCCCCACCCTTCCATCTCCTCTGATCCGAACTGAGCTTTTCTCTTCCTCACTTAGGTCTGCCAAGCGCCAGTTGTCATCGCTGTGTTCAGCTTTCTCCGTCGGGACTCTAAACGCTGCTCGGTGCGGCACGCCTGCGGCTTGTCCGTTCTATTGTTCCTTGTCAGATCTCGTGCCAGTGTTTACAACTGGGTGATTGGGTTTCTTTTATTGCAGTTTTTGAAGGCGGCTGCGCGGGGATGGCTCGGCCTGCCCGTGGGTGAGCTCTATATCTTGACTGTAATTTTACTTTGATTGGAGTATGATGTACGTAGTACATTACATAACTCTTATAGTACGTTGCTTCATGAAGGGGCAGCTTCATGGTGGAGATTTGAGTCAGTAATCAGTACTCACTCTTAGTAGTAGCATCCGGTTTGATCTTGTGGGTTATAATAGTCAAAAATCCGGTTTCATCTTGTGTGATATAACAGTCAAACTGTTTGTTTATCTAGCATATATGTTTATTTCCCCCCTTCTCGTTGCCTGGCTCTTCACTCTTCAGGGAATTCATTAGAAAAAAAATCTATAGCCTGATTTCATTATACACAATGTTATCTGACAGGAGCGTTCCTAAATGCGTTTGGAGCAATTGTTCTTGGTGCACCTGTTGGAATCAAGTAAGTGTAAATATCATAAGAGCTTTGACTAACCACAACCAGGGTTGGGATTTGTACCCTTTCTGTATAACTGAATCATGTATTTGGTTTTAGAATAATGCACCAGGATATTATCAGTTAACAGATGGCAGTTGTCCTATTCCAATTCTACTTCAGATTAATCAAACAGCTTGATCGAGTAAAGGGCTTATGGGACATCTTTCTTATTGCAGGTACTGTATAGCAACGACTTATTGGTCACTTCTCATGTCTCTGTTCACAGTAAGTGTGATTTTCTCTGCTTTTCTTGTGCTAAGATTTAACACTTCAGCTCTTAGGTTACAAGATTATAGAATTAGTAGTTTTTGCTGCTTCTGTGTTGGCACTTTTGGATATCATGAGTTATCACTTCATATATTTACTGTGATTGTGGGAAAATAGGCTATGACAAGCTAATATACGACCTTGCAGTTTGTTCCTGCAGCATGTGTGTACGGAGCATCCAAGACCGATTGGCAGAATGTGCTTTCTCACACCATGTATGCTCCTAACTCCTCATAAATTTTGAATGCTGGAAATCGTATGGAGATGTTTATTTTGTACTGTTCAGCAATTGTGTCCGGTCATTCTGCTGATTGTCTCCTTTCACATTTCAGTTATTTCGTACCTATTGATGTCACAGACTACATGATCTCTGCACCTTTTCATGGAGCTGTAATAGGAGCATGGCTTGGTGCTTGGCCTATGCCCCTTGACTGGGAGAGACCGTGGCAGGTAAAGACTAGCTTTGAACATGATCCAGTACATTGTCAACACCTAGGCATGCAAAAGCATGATCATATGGATATGTCTGCTCACATTTAATAGCTAATACAACTAACTGTTGTAATCACCTTCAGATCCATTGGGCTACTTACTATTTGTGTTTTTTTGATCTTTCTCAGGAATGGCCCATCAGTGTCACCTATGGTGCAGTTGCTGGGCATTTGGTTGGAAAGGTAGTGTCGTTGGTCCTAATAGTTCTTCACAAGAGAAAGATTCGTGCAAAAGCTGATTAGACTATGGATGACAAGTGTGGTGGTTCTTCTTTATTCATCTGGTATGTGACTAATCCAGATTTTTGTTTTGCGGGAAATAATTATTCTATATTGATGTAGTGTGCTTACTCTTTCACAGGGCTATGTATTTCTCGATTTTTTTCTAGTTAACTATCAGGTAGCCTTTTTCATAGATGTACACTGTTTTCTTGAATGTAATGAGAAGCATTGATGTTTAGAGAGGAGGAGGTTTAGGTGATTAGTCTTTGTGAAAGTTCATTTGCATATTTCTTCACGGAGGATCCGTTTCACATATTTAACCACTTGCGTGTTGTTTCATTTTGAATGAATGAAATTTTCCTAACGTGTCAGTATTTGCATCCCTCCAATGCTTTTCTATACAAAAATAAAATACAAGCAGATTGCACATATTCGTTCAGTTCAGTCACCGCTGAACGCTGAACGAAAAATCAGAATCAGCAATGTCAATGTCAATCGAATTGGACGAGACCGCTCTCCTCTCTAGCCTATTTTGCCGATGCTGCGCAGCCACCGGGTACATGTCTCCGAGCTCCTGCCCCCGCCTCGGCGAGGTCGGCGCGCTCTGGGGATCTTCCGACCTCCCCCTGAGCTTGTTGAGGAGGTGCACCGGCGAGCTGCTCGGTGACATCACTGTACTTGGCGTCGTGTTGCCTGGCGTCGTGTTGCCGCTCGTCAAGCCGTCGAACCCTGCCTCCCGTTGCCTCGTCTTCTCCTTGGCTGCATTACGCCATTTCATCAACGCATTGGCCGTCTGCTCCTCAAATATGGTCTTCTTCATGTTCGAGCCCATCTGCATTGCAACGGCGCACGAGGATGAATTCGTATGTGATGTGACTACTATATGGTTCGTATCCTGTATCCTCCTAGTATAACCGTTCATTTTCAGGACAATTTTATGAATGCTTTTTCGATGGCTATTTTACCTGTGACACTAGCGCGTAGAGCGGGAAGGTGATGTAGCTGCAGAGCACCTGAAGAACCAGCCCCACCACTACCTTCATGATGCTCAGGCCCAAGTTCTCGTGGTAGCACGCCTTCAAGCCTGGGGTGAGCTGAAACCAAACAAACCTGCAGTGTTAGTTCATCCAGGTTTCTGTTTGTCTGAAACATTGTAAGTTCATTCAGTACGAATGAATGCTTAGGCCAATAAGCAAGTCGCTTACCACTGTCCAAACGAAATGTGCCATCTGGAATGCATTCTGATGAGCCGTCCGATCGGCAGAATGAGAGGGGCAGAAGGATGTCAGTACGTAAGCCATTTTCTTCTGGTCACTTGATAATTCATAAAGGTTAGTTTGATTGAGATTACACATGTACCTGGAAGAGTGTCAAGTGTATGAGAAACAGGACCCAGTCAGGCCGATTGAACCAAAATAACGTGTTGCTAGGTTCAACAACCGGTGCCCCTTTGATTACAGTTGCCTTATCCTGTATTTGTTTAGCCATCTCCATGATGACAATCTCTAGTTTGGTTCCAACCATCAAGAGAATCTGGAGCAAAAAAAGAGAGCTATTTATATTCCAGGACTCAACTAATAGTAAACGGCAATTGGCTCTTTTGTTGCTTTGAAAATCAAGAGGAAGACACACTTACAACGAGTGGGACAAAAGACACCCAATAAAGCGTGCCAAATCCTACGCACAGAAGAATAAAATTATTAGTACAAAACGACGGTAATTACAAGACAAGCTGCAAGAATGTTGGTTGAACAATGAAGAACGAGATGGGACAAAAGGTGTACCGTTGATATCCATGAGGAGTATAAAGATGGCCACAAACCACAGTGGCAGGCTACAAAAAAACAGCCAAATGTGTCAAAATCACGGACAGACGACGAGGATGACGTACCTAGACATACTGCTAGTATATACAAAGAATTGGTGATTAAAAAGCCGTATAGAGTATTGGCAAATGATAAAAATAAGAACCTGATGCCGACGACGACTTTGAAGTCATCCTCTAACGACCGCTTGAGGTACTTGTGGAAGTCGAATTTACTATTGGGCGACAAATGCGCCTGCATTCAAGAAACATCAGATAAATGTTTTAAATAAAATTAAGATGTCTTAATCTGTAATCACGACGGCGAATCAGAGTTGTTTTAGTACATTGATGAAGCCTTGGCGCATGGTCAAGTAGTCAATCTTGCTGACAGATCCAAAGAATTGCCTGAGAAACGCCACCTAGCATAGCAGCAAACATCCAAAGTAAGAAAACGATGAATTAGACGGCAGAAATGAACGATTCAGAGATCGGATGCGTGATCCAACTCACTATCCATCTGATTCCAGGTGTGCCTGAGAAGCCGATATGCCGCCTCACGAATGACGTCTGATGCGTGAACCGGAATCGTGAAGAATCTGCAGAAACCTCACGTATAGGATTTTCAGTATTGCTCAATTTCACGCTGCATGCGTTTGTTCAGGGACATGCATTAGGTTCAGAAAGTTGGTTTTTAGTACCATTTGCGAACTGGTACTCCAGTGAGGCGGTCTCTGATTCCCATTTCTTCCATTTCCTCATCTGCACGCAAGAATAGACCAAGACCGAATTAGTATTTTCCAGCTGCAATTTCAGAGCCTACTTTGGCTTTTGGAAATGAAGTTAAATGTTCGATCAACATGCTTTTCTTCACAAAAATAAAGAAGGTGTGCAAAGGAAGTAGCTAGCAGTAAGATGATGCTGGCTTTTGCTTACTTTCATGCGTCCTAAAACCATTGTGGCTACGCTGTAAGCAACATGGAACACCGCGAGCACAAAGATGAATATATGGAGCTCGTGAACACCTTTCCCCGAGATCAGGGGCACCTTGCCCTGTAACAGCAAGAAGAATTAGCTAGCTTTTTCAGGTTCAGGATCGTACTCGTACCGTACTTTGGGATGGACGATATCATGTTGTTCTCGTACCTTTTCACTGCAGTAGTCGTCCCCGGCTGCGGCAGCCAGGAACCGACGATTATGATCGGCCTGTTGTCCGAGGTACCGGAGCAGCCTCCGGCGGCCGTCGCCGCCGTTGCTTTTGCCGTCCTCGTCGTCCTTTGGTAGTTTGCACGGCAGCATGATGTCGCCAGCCTTGTAAGGGATGCATATCTTGGAGATGGGCGTCTGACCCACGGCGAGGAGGAGGGATATGAAGCCCATCAGCATGAGTTCTGCATATGCATGCGCGGTCAGTCACGGTTCCACTTCAGTTCTACTGGCAGCTAGCTAGCCTAGGTCGATCCAGTTTGCAGTTTGATGTGGAAATTAAGAGGAAATGTTATTGCTACGCACCTGCTTTGATCTTCTCGAGCGCCTCGCGCATTGCCTTCTTCTGCCGCGTGTGGAACCACTGCATCGTCGTCCAGGAGCAAAAAACAGAGCAAGAACTCAGGTCAGTTTCCTGAGCACATGCATGCCAAATGGATGGATGTATGGATGAATGGATGACCGGCGAGCTAGCACACACGTGCGCCAGCCAGGGCCAGCGGAGAGAAACACGAGACGCGACGTACATGTCCGAGCTTGTGGAGGCCGTACTCCATGGCGAAGGAGAGTAGCACGATGACGGCGCACACGACCGCCACGGCCCACGTCGGCGTTTCCGGCAGGTCCCGGCCGCCCCCTCCTCCGGCCATCGATCCCTCCCCTAGCTAGCTAGTAGCTAGGCAGCAATCACCTCCTTCTTCTTCCTTGGGAAAACCAAGCACACGACGCACGCACGTATCGTCTCTCTCGCGCTCTTGGCGTCGTGGAGTGGATGGAGTGGATATCTGGCAACCGTTGTGGCGAGAGTAAGGAAGGAAGGACACACGGGGCCGGGAGGTTTTATTAGCGCCGGGCGGGGTGGGACTCGGCGTCGGCGACCGCGTCAACGGGCGCCGGCCGCCGGAGTGGTGGAGCCGAGCCCGGTGGCCGATAATTTGGCTCGGGACCACACGCGGTAAGAAACTGTGTGTCTGTAGCGGACCGTGCGGGTGGTTGGCTAGCCAGACCGTTGCCTGCTTGGGTAACTGGCGTGGCGTTGAAGATGACGAGACGAGATGGGTAGCTGGGGTTGCCACGAAACGGGGGAGAGTTCAACTTGGGCCGGCCAACGGAGGAGAGGAAAGGTCGCCGGTCAAACCAGAACAGAACTCCTCCCCCAATTACCGTGATGCTTTTTTGCTGGAATAGTACTAGTAGTGTAATAATCCTATAAGTAAAGTTAACTCTGGTTGACGACGCCGCCGGCGAACTCTGACTATTCCTGACAAGTACCGCTCGAAGAGGAAGGGAAGTCGCCGTGACACTAGTCGTCAAAAACATAGAGCAGATTGGCACCATGTTTCTTTTGTACGCTCTGCAAGTTGCTCGTGTCTGGTCTCTGTTTATTCCACGTTCGACGACAAAAGCTCAGCCGAGCGAAGAGGGCGTGCGTCTTCGACATGCCCTCCTCACAGTGACGCGACTAGTCGCGGATGACGATTCCTGCATCGATCCCTATCAACGTCCATCCACATTATCGGTCCTGACCCAGCCCAGTGGCACATTAGATGCTCGAGGCGTTTAAGTTCTCCAGTAGAGTACTGTATTTAGCAAACACGGCGTGGTTTGAGCTTGGACTTGTCGTGCTTGGTGCCTTGATGATGGATTGGTGGCCACGAACGAAGCGCTACTGCTGCTCGTCCTTGTTGTATGGTCTGTGTCCCTGTGCTTATCCTCGTGTTTGACTCAACGCCGCGCGCCTTCGTTTCATGGCGGCTGCGGGCTTGTCTGTTGGCTTGGCGGCTAAAATGTTACTAGTCCTCAGCCTGCCGTAAAAACGGCGACAAGGACAGGACGCCAGCGCCGAACCAGCTGACCGAGATGGAGTAAAAGAGACGAGCTCGACGGCTAGCCGGCCGAACGCCGGAGAGAAGTGTTCTCGCCGGTGAGGCAATGGCGATCTCTCGTGGTGTGCGCACAGGGCAGGTACCTGGCAGCTACAATCGTCTACGTACGGCTAGCCGTTGACGGGCTTTCACCAACGTCTGAACAGTACTCTGTTGTTGCCAGAGCAAGCAGACGAGATAATGAGCAGGCGAATTCTTACTGATTCCGATCATAAAAAGAACTAGCATGTACTGTATTTAGCATATCTTATTAAGACCGCAGAGATCTGTTTAGCGGATTTAATCAAGCGCCGACTTCAGCTACTGCATCCCGTGTCCCTGGACGCGACTTTGTTTCCTACTTCACTTTCAGTCTTCAGGGAGGTAGGCATCGTTTTCGTTTCACTTTCTGCACTTATCCCGTCGTTGAATTCCATAAATGGCGTGAGGGGTTCGTGATTAGGAAAGCTTAAATTAGGCTCGTATGGTGAGGCAGGAACTAGTAGGCGCCTACTGTGATCGTGACTTGTGAAAGTGCACCGTCGGTACGGGCGCTGTTACTAGCAAATACTACTAGGCTGAATGGGATGAACACGCTCCGTCCTCATGGGCTCATTAGACAAATGTATGCAGGCGTGACGGCCCACAAAGAAGGGATACCGGGGTTTAATATGTTTCGGGCTGGTACTGTACGTGCGTGTTGGGTTCAATCTGTCTCGCTTAGGATTCGAGCCCGTCTCGTCTCGGTTGGACTCGCCGCTACTATTGTGACGGAGGCCTTGCCATGGCACGACTCGGACAGAAACAAAACGACGGCCTTCACGGAAACTAGCGGTAGCCCATCACCACCTCGTCCATCCCCCTCGTACAAATATTGGCGATTTGACGAGTAAACGTACTCCCTCCTTTCTCAAAAGATTGTCACCTTTAGTTCAAAAAATGAACTAAAGGTGACAATCTTTTGAGAAAGGAGGGAGTACATGCCTACTGATGGCTCCGAAAATACGAATCACACCGAGCACACAAACCCACAGAAAAAAAAGGCCATGTCCATTTAAATAAAAAGGCCATCCCCTGGTCGAAATGACAGAAAAAGTTGAACTCCAAGCTCATCCCTACGTCGTGACCCGCAGGCCACAGGGGACAACGGAAAACAGACGCACAGCGTTATTTAGATATCTGCATTTCTCCTCCTGCTGCCCACATCGCGTCGCGTCGCGTCGGACGGATATGACTCAGCCGAACCAACGAACGGGTGGCTGGCGGCGGCGCGTGCAATCCGCCTTATCCCTACGCGCCAGGGCCTCGGCCGTCTCAACGCCACAAGCGCAAGCTTGTGATCACGGCAGCTCGATCGCTCCCTAGCTCGGTACATAAATACAGCGCACCACCGCCGGGCTCCCTCCCTCCCTCGATCGCCTGCCGCCTGCCAAGCAAGCATCGTCGTCGTCGGCGACGCCACCATGGCCACCCACGCAGCGCTCGCCGCCTCGCGCATCCCCACCAGCGCCCGCCTGCACGGCACCAGGGCGGCGTCCAGGCAGGTACGTACGACGTTACAGTACGTTCGCGCTTAATCATCTGTTGTCGTGTGCCGTGGCCGGCGACATGTGTTTCTGTTTTTTTCTGCTAACGAGAGAACACACCGCCGGTCTGGTGGGTGTGCATGTGTGCGTGCGGCAGAGGCTGGACTTCGCCGGGCTCAGGCCGGGGTCATGCTCCGTTTTCAGCACTGCCGCGAGGGAGGCGTCCTTCTCCGATGTCGTCGGCGCCCAGCTCGTCGCCAAGGTATGTACTCCATCTCCATGTCCGTTCGACGAAACGTAGCTACGGAGCACGTCCGCAGCTTTTGTTTCAGAACATGTCCATGTGCGTTCCAGCATAGCTTATTCCTCGTACAATCCAAATCACCAGATAGTGCAGGCTCTGCTTGCTAGATGAATGATAGTTTGATTTCTCTTACTGGGTGAAGAAAAACGTAAGGATTATCAATGTCTTAAGAAAATTAAATAGCGTAGTATCATAGCACAAAAAAAACAGATTTACCATGCTGGTTAATTGGGCTTCCTTTCAAAAAAAGGCCTAATAATAATTGGACTTGTACGACCAAATCTCGTTTTTTACATGGATGACACTATACACGCTAGTACAGAACCCTGAAGAATTCCTGCTTGATTAACATGTGACGACAGGCCACCGGCGAGAACGCTGTTAGAGCGCCAGCTGAGGCCAAGCTCAAGGTGGCGATCAACGGATTCGGCCGCATCGGCCGCAACTTCCTCCGGTGCTGGCACGGTCGCGAGAACTCCCCGCTTGACGTCGTCGTCATCAACGACAGCGGAGGTGTCAGAAACGTACGTAACGATGACTGAAGCCACATATATGCATACTAGGTACAAGTCTGTTCTGATAGACACGAATAATTCGTGTTGCGCCCTCGAATTTCAGGCGTCTCACCTCCTCAAGTACGACTCGATGCTCGGCACCTTCAAGGCCGACGTCAAGATCGTCGACGACCAGACCATCAGCGTCGATGGGAAGCAGATTATGGTCGTCTCCAACAGGGATCCTCTCAAGCTGCCATGGGCGGACCTCGGCATCGACATCGTCATCGAGGTAAGTACACACGAACACACGAGACTCAATAATATGTCCATGATTTATTAGTTGCTGTCCACGCAAAGAGGACTAACGAGGACAGTGCTGAACTGTGTGTCATGCATGGATGAAGGGTACCGGAGTCTTCGTCGACGGCCCGGGAGCCGGGAAGCACATCCAGGCCGGCGCGAAGAAGGTCATCATCACTGCTCCGGCCAAGGGCGCTGACATCCCGACCTACGTCGTCGGCGTCAACGAGAAGGACTACGACCACGACGTGTCCAACATTATCAGGTACTAAGCGCGTCAGTGATTTTCGTCGCTACGGCTCTGCATCCCGCCGGTGTGCCGGCGTCGCGTTGAACTTGAACTCGATCTGTGTTGCTTGCAGCAATGCTTCCTGCACGACCAACTGCCTCGCGCCTTTCGTCAAGGTCCTGGACGAGGAGTTCGGTAAGAAGTTGATGTTTTTTTTGACGCTGCTTTCTGATACACAACCAACTTGTGTATATTAACTCACCACAAGCAAATAAATAAAGAGACCGTAGGAGGAGACACTAGCTCACCTGGCTACATATTTTCGTTGTGATGCGACAGGAATTGTGAAAGGGACCATGACGACTACACACTCGTACACCGGTGACCAGAGGTTGCTGGACGCGTCCCACCGTGACCTGAGGAGGGCCCGTGCCGCGGCGCTGAACATCGTGCCGACGAGCACGGGCGCCGCGAAGGCCGTCTCCCTGGTGCTGCCCCAGCTGAAGGGGAAGCTGAACGGCATCGCGCTGCGCGTGCCGACCCCGAACGTGTCCGTGGTGGACCTGGTGATCAACACCGAGAAGAAGGGCATGAGCGCGGACGACGTGAACGCCGCGTTCCGGACGGCCGCCGGCGGCCCGCTGAAGGGCGTCCTGGACGTCTGCGACGCGCCGCTCGTGTCCGTGGACTTCAGGTGCTCCGACGTGTCGTCCACCATCGACTCGTCGCTCACCATGGTCATGGGCGACGACATGGTCAAGGTCGTCGCGTGGTACGACAACGAGTGGGGATACAGGTGAGAGAGAGAGAGGATCGAGCGAACATATTCGCACGCTGGTAGTATTCAATTCCGAGACCTGCATGGCGACGAGCACTACTAATTAATGTTCTCTTAATTTTGCAGCCAACGTGTGGTGGATTTGGCGCACCTGGTGGCGGCCAAGTGGCCCGGCGTGGAGGTAGGCGGCAGCGGCGACCCGCTGGAGGACTTCTGCAAGGACAACCCCGCGACAGACGAATGCAAAGTGTACGAAGCCTAAGTAAATACCCTGTTCCTCGTTCTTGCAGGACGGGGGTCGTTCTGTTCGTCAGAAACTGTAACTAAATACGTACCGTACCCACGTAACACGCTCGATCGCGGCGAGGGCAGAACAGCTTCTGTGTGCTTGGGTTCACAGCCAGCTAGCTGCCCGGTTTCGATAGAGAGTGATGCAGGTTTGCCGAATTTCCTGCGAGGTGTATGTAATCACTGAACTCGTACAGACTTGAGATTTCCTTTTGCAATGATGTCGTCGTGCAGTCGTCCTGATGATGGGTCGGGGGCGTCGTCTCTCACGCGTTCCGCCGCGGATCGTGCTCGCACCACCACGCGATGTGTTGGGCTCGCTTTGCCTCGGTCCTCCTCCCACCAAATCCACTCGCTCCCGTCCCGTGGGCCAAAGCCTACGCGCACGCGCTGATCCGGGCCGAGCCTAGCCAAGCCAAGCCCAGCGAGCGGCACGTCTCGGGTTCGGGCTCCTCTCCTCTCCCGGCATGCCTCCGGCCTCCCCCTGCTCCCTCCACCACACTCCGATCCGATCCATCCGCATCGACGACGACGACGCCTTGCTCGCCCGCTCGACAGCTCAGCGGCGTACACTACCTCCACCGCTGCTCCGTCACTCGCGTACGGCGGCGACGATTCCATGCCCCGGTAGGCGTAGGCCTCTCCTCCGCCGAACGATCTAATCCCATCGAAATCGCATCACTTTTTTTTTTTCCTTCTTTCCGTTCCACCAGACGTTTCAAAACCCGTTGGAATTCACCTTTTGACTATACGGGTTATGATTCACCTTTGGCGCTGGCAAGTCAATATCGCGACGGAGAACAAACCGTCTCGTTGCATTAACAAAATGGCAAAAGCCAGAGGGGCCACTGACAGTGAAGCCTGTGGTTTAGACGGCTTCTCCGGTTGACCTGTGTCTTAGCCGTCGCCGTTTTAGCATGCTCTGCAGCAGTACAAGTGTACAACTAAAAAGAGAGCGAGTAGTACAACAGAAACCTGAAGTACTACAAGCCACCTAGCCGAGCTAGTTGCCCTCAGCCTCAGTGTACTGCAGGTAGTAGTACTTCAGCGCTGCTTCTGCCCCCTTGAGCAGCAGTACACCACGGCCGGCCGGGCACTACAAATAGGCCACCAACTGACGCTGATGCCATGGCATATGTGGCTGGGATTGGGTGCAGGGTTCAGGGTTAGTTTTATCTTCTCTGGCTGTAGCGGCAGCAGTGGAAGGGGCATGCAGAGGAGAAATTGAGGCCTGGTAGGCTGGAAGCTGATCCTTCCTTCGCTCTGCCTCCTGTGCCTGCCTCTTCCATTCCTGCTGCTACGCTTTATTTTCAAGTTATCCGAAGAGAAAAGTGCCGTGTTTCTAATGTCAGGAGTACCATCAGAAGAAATTGCGGTGTTCGACAGCACAGTTCTGATGCTCCAGCTCCCGTACCATTTCATTGCATCGCTTAACCGCCCGCTTCGACACGAGGGTAAGCAACGACGGGCGGCGTCCGCCACCGATCATTCTGAACTCTAACCGGTGCGTCTGAAGATAACCAAGAATGCAGATGTCAATGCGATGGATTTGGGACACTCCATATACACCGTCCTTTTTCTTTCTGATGCTAGGAGTTTTAGTTTGGGAGTAATCCAGATAGACAGTCAACACATTCACCGGTGTAATGTCAGCAATCCACGGTCAAAACAACAAATGGAACTTTAATTTTCCATTCTTTTTCTGTTTATATCCTCCATATCTTTAACAAGCTGAAATACAGCTTCCTCTTGTCCTACTGCTCCAGTTTCTTTTTTTTTTTCTAAAAAAATAAAAAAAAATAAAAAAAATAAAATCGTAATATAAAATGCAGGAAGGTTAGGATCCCATCTCCCGCCATCCCAATATTACCATCAGATTCTAGATGGCTATATATCACCGCTCCAGTTTCTAATGACTGCAAGACCATCAAAATGGACAAATTAATCAGAAACAAGAAACACACGTAGTAGTATCATAAGGAACAAGAGATTGACACGTTGTGAAATATATATACTAGCGTCTTCTAGTAAAAAATGAATAAGAAAACGGTAAACTGTTGAGAATGGAGAGAGTAACTGTTTACCTGCAGTTGTGTGGTACACTCCAATGAACAGTTTGCTTATCCTTGTGCGGCAGCGACATGAACCTCCTCCAGTCCCGAAGCATGGCTTTGAGGTCACTAATCTTCTTGCTCAATCCGACGCAGCAGTTGGCGTGCATGGTGCAGACCCTGCTCATGTTCCGGCTGGGCTCGCAGAGGCCGCCGAAGAGCTCGGTGCTGAGGAGCTTGATCCTGACGCCCAGCTGGGTGACGAAGGGGTCGCGCTTGATGAAGTCGAACACGGCCTGGTCGTGCAACCCCGGGTGCTTCTCCCGCGCCGCGTACCAAAACTTGTAGAACTCGATCGTCTGCGTGTTGGACCGCACGTACGTGAAGCCGCTGTTGACGTCGTTGCCCAGGTCGTCCGGGTTGCCGTTGAAGCGGTCGCAGGCGATCTGGATGTCCCCGTCGGGGTACAAGTGCGGCACCGGGTTCCTGAACCACACGATGTCCGTGTCCTGCAGGAACAACTAACCGTTCAGGGTTCAGAACCAGTAAACACATGCACACATTGAGAATGTGTTAGTAGTACATTGCAGGCAGCTCGTTTCAGTATATATTCAGAACACCGACGACGTACCGTGAAAATGAAGCTGTAGCCTTTCTCAAGCACTTGCCTGTGGAAATCAATCTTCCTCCACACCATCTTGAGGTATCCGTCACTCATGTAGTTCTTGTGCCCGGAGAAGTCCACCCCGTCGTCGGTGACGAGCGCGAAGCAGTGCCGGTGTATCCGCTTGCAGCGCGCGTGCGCCGCCATGTCCAGCGACACGATAACCAGGTGGTCCAGGAGCTCCCTGGTGCCCTCGCCGATCCGGAAGCTCTCCAGGAAGACGTCCACCACCGAGCCGGAGTCCGACCACGCCGAGTTCAGCGGCGTCAGGATCACCGTGCGGTTCGGCATCGCCGCCGCCCTCAGGACTCGCTCCAGCATCGCGTCCTCACCGTCGTCCTGCACGTGGCGCGCTGGTCGGTCAGTCTAAGAAAGACGGTTTGATTGATTTATTTGCAGACGAGCAGCGTGTTAACTTGCCATTGACCATTGTTGCCGCGCAAGGGATGCATCTTGCATGTATGAAAAGCACATTAGAATTACCAAGATACTGTATTTTACATATGTTGTTCGACCGTTCTTGCCTAGCACCGCAAAAATTCGAGGAAAGAAGATGCTCTTCCTCACTCATAGATAGAAAACCATAGATAGAAAACTAAGAAACTGCAACATGCATGCTTACCAGGTCGACGTCGGTTCCCGGTGCATCCGTCCCGGCCCCACGCCGCGGCGAGATGGCGCCACCGGGCACGAGCAGGTCGCCCGGCGCCAGGGCATAGTACAGCATGAGGAACGGCAGTGTGACGGCCGCTAGAAACAGCAGCGCCTTGGCCGGTCTCCGCGGCTCCGCACCTGCCCCGTGCTGGTCGCCGGCTCGCGTCGCCGGCGCGGTCATGTCCGTTGGAAGTCTGGGTTTAACCAGGGTCCAGGCTGCCTCGATCGATCTGATCAGAAGAAGCTGCCTGCTGATGGCGCGTGCTGATTCGAAGAGCTGTTTGACATCGGCCTACTACTTCACATTCACCGAGCAATACATGTACCCGAAGGTTTTAATGCAGTGGCGAGCGTTTCACTCCATCGAATGCCCCTGTTTTGGCGAAGTTTCAATGCACGGATATTTTCAAAGATTTGCTTGTAACTCAGTACTAAGTTATAACAGTATGGTACTCCCATATACCATTCAAATTTCATTTCTAGATTTGGTCAAAGTCAAATTAATATAACTTTGATCAAGCTTATAGAAAAGTATTCCCTCGTTTCTCAAAAGATTATCATCTTATAGTTCAATTTTGTACTAGAAGGTGACAATCTTTTAAAAAATGAGAGTAATTATTTTCGTAGCACCATATCGTACAATTAGATTCACCATGAATTGTATTTTTATAAAATACGTATTTTTTATGTTAGATGTTAATACTGTTTCATATAAACTTGATTAAAGTTAAGTTTGTTTAATTTCGACTAACTCTATAAATGAACTTTTAATGAGATGGATGTAGTACTTGTCAACTGAGGAAACAAGGGTACCCAAGTGACCAATCATCACCATGGGCACTTGGGTCGCCTTGCCCCACTCTTTGAACCTTTTGGGAAAATCGTTAAGGGATGCGTCTAAACAAATGACGTTCTCAAAAGGTGATATATGGACAGGGTCGGCCTTGATGCATGGCGTGAGGGGCTCTCGCCCCTGGTCTCTCATAACCAAACGCCCCCATTTGACTACATATAAATTATACATAATTTTACTTTTACGATTTGGTCTCATAAATATTCTTAGACTGCAACAATTTTCAATTACAAAATAGTTTTGCTAGATAGTTTAAAATTCAAATGTGGCTTTTAGTAGACAAATTACGTATAGAAAGTTCACCACTCGATCTATTTACTTTTGCAATGCAAGTTATCTACACAAATTTTTTTTAATCTAGCTAGTCACTTCCACTTCTCTCATAATAAGCACAACCACATCCTTACACACGTCGTCAAATTATTTAGGTGAGGATGCTAGGATTTTGGTCCCCATCCTTCGCTCTCTTCTGTTACAGTGGCGAAACAAGATCGGAAAAATCTAACAACAACTAGAATGCAATATGCAATATGGTGCAATCGTTCAATCAACCACTCTCAATCATTAGATCTGCATCATACGATTGTTCTTTTTTTACTTAATCCCTTCATTTGAGTATTTAACCTCCATCTGAGTAGATGGTTAAGTAAAGAACTACACAACCATAGGATGCAAATCTAGTAACCTAGAGTGATTGATTGCACGATCACACCAAATTGCATTTCAGTATTGCCTACATCGGTTATGTACGCTGTACGTGGAAATTTTAGCGATTGAGCCCGATGCGGATAACACGAGCTGACACTGGGAGCCACGTTAACGCGAGCTGCGAGTATCCATCTGTGAGAGGCAAACACGAGCCGCGAGTTCATGTCCATGAGGCAGCGTGTAGGCTTCGCTGGATTGTCCCCGTCTGTGAATATACGTGACACTATCTTGGCGTATCAAGAGAATTTTTTCCGGCTCCGGCTGTGAGACAAGAAGAATCGAAGAAAACAATCCAAATAGCAATCATTTGTCGGCTCTCGTGTGGTTGGTTAGGGATTTCTGTTTTTCGCCGGCAGGCGCGAGAGGCCGACGCTTTCGCCCGCAATTGCGGCTTCCGACGACGATAATGGTTATTCTGCATATATATATATATATATATATATATATATATATATATTCATTTTTGGCGGGATTTTTGACTTACAAATCCTTTTGAAATCGACCCTGCTAAATCGAGTTCAAGTAGAGTGATGTGTTAAAATGATTTGGTTTTGAATCCTCAGATGATAAATATCACCATACACATCTAGCAGCACAAAATATTTTTTATATGTAAGCTAATGATGTTAAAGACCCGTAATTGGAAAGAGTTCGGTGGCTAGAAAGGAAAGCAAATATATTTTTAAGCATCAGTTATGTGAATGGATAACGGAATATATGAGAAAAGAGTGTAGCGACCATCGTTAGAAATCAAGGACAAGAGACGGAATATATGAGAATAATATTATGAATAAAGCGACAATTTTGATTTTAAAAGTAGGATCATAAATGCACATTACAATTAAAAGTAAGGTGGTAAATATGTCTTTTTTAATGGATTTAACACCGTTAAGTGATCTTAGTGGAGTAGACTCATTTATTTTGTTCATTTCGAAAAAACAGAGTCATATGTACAAATACTAAAAAATAGGATCAACCGTACAGTTAGAATAAAAAACGAGATCAGATACACAAGACATCAACATAGAGAAAACACCAAACCATCTTATTTGCTCCTTTACATTGCTTTTTATTTAAATGGACATGTCTTTTTTGTGTGTGTGTGTGTGCTCGGTGTGATTCGTATTTTCGGAGTCATCAGTATTTTCGGAGAAAACACCAAACCATCTTATTTGCTCCTTTACATTGCTTTTTATTTAAATGGACATGTCTTTTTTTTTTTGTGTGTGCGTGTGTGCTCGGTGTGATTCGTATTTTCGGAGCCATCAGTAGGCATACACGTTTATGTGAAGGATATTTGATGCTGTCGTTTTGTTTCTGTCCGAGTCGTGCCATGGTAAGGCCTCCGTCACAATAGTACTAGCTAGCGGCGAGTCCAACCGAGACGAGACGGGCTCGAACCCAAACCGAGACCGATTCAACCCAACACGCACGCACGTACCAGCCCGAAACACGCACGTACCGATTGAATCCAAGGTGAAGAACCGTGGAGCTAGCCGAGGAACGACGGAGCCCAGCACCGACGCGGAGCCGAGCAACCGAAGCGCATCGGGCGAGGGCACTCGATGGACGGTTCGATATTCTCGAGGGCACACGTGTCATAATCTCGGATGGGTATGCATGCATAAGGAGTCTCAGTCGGAGAAAACAATCCACAGCAGCAATCCGTCTCCTTTTACAACTCGTGCCGCGACCGCGCCTATATATATCTGCGCACACGCTCCTCGATCTCCCAGCGAATCGTCCCGTCCGTCAAGGGGTTTCTGTTAGTTTTCCGCCGGCTGCAACAATGGCGGCGGCCTCCGACGATGATGGGCTGCAGCAGATCGTGACGGAGTCGATCGATCTGGTGAGTTTCTCCCTTCTTCCTCCTCCTCTAGCTTGTTCTGTTCTTACTTCTTAGTCCTTTAGTGTTCTAATTAAGTTGTTCTTCGTGTACGTATGTACAGTACGTGCGATGGAGATCAATCTAGCTATCGGCTTGGGTTTAATAATGCTTTCCTTATTAATTTTCTCAGGAGAACATCCCCATGGAAGAGGTGTTCGACAGGCTCAAGTGCAGCGAGAAAGGGCTAGCGTCCGGTGAAGCTCAGTCGCGCGCTGCCATCTTCGGCCTCAACAAACTCGAGGAGAAAAAGGTTAGATAATTATTTCAGATCCGTCTTGTCCGGTTTAATTTGTTATTTTTTTTTCAAATTGCATGCATGCATTCTATATATTGGCCGCTTTTCGTTCATATGTAAATCGATCTGAGATTGTAATCTGATTTTTGTAAAAAAAACTTTTCTTGTTGATTTTTTCCAGGAAAGTAAGTTCTTGAAGTTCCTTGGGTTTATGTGGAACCCACTGTCATGGGTGATGGAAGCTGCGGCCGTAAGTGCCATCGTACTGGCCAATGGCGGCGACAAGCCGCCGGACTGGCAAGACTTCGTCGGCATCGTTGTTCTTCTGGTCATCAACTCCACCATCTCGTTCATCGAGGAGAACAACGCCGGGAACGCGGCGCAGGCGCTCATGGCCAACCTCGCGCCCAAGACCAAGGTGCTCCGCGACGGCCGCTGGAGCGAGGAGGACGCGGAGGTCCTCGTCCCCGGCGACGTCATCAGCATCAAGCTCGGCGACATCGTGCCGGCCGACGCGCGCCTGCTCCAGGGCGATCCCCTCAAGATTGACCAGTCGGCGCTCACCGGCGAGAGCCTCCCTGTCACCAAGAACCCCGGCGACAGCGTCTACTCGGGATCCACGTGCAAGCAGGGGGAGATCGAGGCCGTCGTCATCGCCACCGGCCTGCACACGTTCTTTGGCAAGGCGGCGCACCTCGTCGACAGCACCAACCAGGTCGGCCACTTCCAGAAGGTGCTCAGGGCCATCGGCAACTTCTGCATCGTCACAATCATGATCGGCATCGTCGTCGAGCTCATCGTCATGTACCCCATCCAGCACCGCCCGTACCGCGACGGCATCGACAACATCCTCGTGCTCCTAATCGGCGGCATCCCCATCGCCATGCCCACCGTGCTGTCCGTCACCATGGCCATCGGTTCCCACAACCTGTCAAAGGACGGCGCCATCACCAAGCGCATGACGGCCATCGAGGAGATGGCTGGCATGGACGTTCTCTGCAGCGACAAGACGGGAACTCTTACCCAAAACAAGCTCACCGTGGACCAAAACCTCGTGGAGGTCTTCGCTCCGGGCGTTGAAACGGACGACGTTATCCTGTTCGCAGCCAGGGCCTCCAGGGTGGAGAACCAGGACGCGATCGACACCGCCATGGTTGGCATGCTCGCTGATCCCAAGGATGCCAGGGAAGGCATCGAGGAGGTGCACTTCTTACCGTTCAACCCCGTCGACAAGCGCACCGCCCTGACCTACATCGACCTCTCCGACGGCAGCTGGCACCGAGTCAGCAAGGGCGCTCCTGAACAGATACTGGCTCTCTGCGACTGCACAGAATACGAGCAGAACAAGGTTCACGCAGTTATGAACAAGTACGCCGACCATGGCCTTCGATCTCTCGCCGTTGCAAGACAGGAAATTCCCGAGAAGAGCAAGGACAGCCCTGGAGGGCCGTGGCAGTTCGTCGGCTTGATGCCTCTCCATGATCCTCCAAGAAGCGATAGCGCCGAAACTATCAAATGCGCTCTTAACCTTGGTGTCAACGTCAAGATGATAACTGGTAAGTACTGTATATTCTTCTCCTGGTCGTTATCCAAGTCTTGCTGCTTTAAACCGTCTTGTTGTGAATTACTGTATGCTTGACACGAGCGTGTGTCCCCTGCAGGTGATCAGCTTCCCATTGCAAAGGAAACAGGAAGAAGGCTGGGCATGGGCACGAACATGTATCCCTCATCAGCACTTCTCGGGCAGCACAGAGATGAGTCCATCGCTTCAATCCCAGTCGATGAGTTGATTGAGAAGGCCGACGGCTTTGCTGGTGTCTTCCCAGGTGACCACGACAAAATAAATTTCATAATAGATCTGTTCAAATAGAATGAATAGTATATTCAGTCTGACGCTCCATTTTTTTCTATATACAGAGCACAAGTACGAGATAGTGAAGAAGTTGCAGGAGATGAAACACATATGTGGAATGACCGGCGACGGCGTGAACGACGCGCCGGCGTTGAAGAAGGCGGATATCGGGATCGCCGTCGCTGATGCTACTGATGCAGCAAGGAGTGCCTCTGACATCGTGCTCACTCAATCTGGGCTTAGTGTCATCATCAGTGCTGTGCTCACCAGCCGGGCCATCTTCCAGAGAATGAAGAACTACACAGTAAGAATTTCGTTGCTGCCTTTTGTTTTTCTGTTCGTTTTTTTTCTTTCCGTCAAGTACAACTTTAACTGTTATTTTGTTGGTGTTACTTGTTCAGATATATGCTGTGTCCATAACAATCCGAATTGTGGTAAGTTATTTTTCCAATGCCTTAATTAATAGTAATCTTATTAATCACAACCGTTAATGCTTTTTTTGTATGTGCAGCTTGGGTTCTTGTTGATTGCTCTGATATGGAAATTTGATTTCTCGCCCTTCATGATCCTGATCATTGCCATTTTGAATGACGGTAACGTTTGCATAACCGACGTCACATATGCGTTAAATCTTTCAATATCAGCAAACCTTATAGTAACATTTTGTGTGCTGATGCTGCAGGAACGATAATGACAATCTCAAAGGACAGGGTAAAGCCCTCCCCAATGCCGGACAGCTGGAAGCTGAACGAGATTTTTGCCACGGGCGTCGTGTATGGCACCTACTTGGCCGTGATGACTGTGGTATTCTTCTGGTCCATGAAAGAAACCGACTTCTTCACCGTAAGCACCGCCGTTTCTCTCCTCTCGTCCCTTCCTTGAATTTAATAAAGTAATAACATTGCGAAGTACTAGTGAACCTGATTAATCTGCTTGTTGGTCCAAATAAACCGCAGCGAACGTTCCACGTGAAATCTCTGAGCGGCAACGACGATGAGATGATGTCTGCGCTGTACCTTCAAGTGAGCATCATTAGCCAGGCCCTCATCTTCGTGACACGGTCGCGCAGCTGGTCCTTCACGGAGCGCCCCGGGTTTTGGCTGTGCGGCGCGTTTGTCGTCGCCCAGATCGTAAGTCGTCATTTGCCTGGCTACTTCTTCTGGTTTTGAACTACTAGTAGATTTGTTATCTCAACGACGACGACAACAATTTGTTGCCTGTGTGGTTGTGCAGGTTGCAACTGCCATAGCAGCGTGGGCGAACTGGGAGTTTGCCCACATCAGGGGCATCGGGCTGAGGTGGGCCGGCGTGATCTGGCTCTACAGCCTGGTCACCTACTTCCCCCTCGACCTGTTCAAGTTCGCCGTCCGCTACGCGCTGGCCGGCAGGGCGTGGGACAACCTCTTCCGGAGCAAGACCGCCTTCACCGCGGAGAAGGACTTCGGAAAGGAGAGGCGCGAGGCGCAGTGGGCCACGACGCAGCGCAGCCTCCACGGCCTCGACGACGACGTGGAGACGGCGGCGGGTGCGACGAGGAGCAGCACCGCCACCGGCGCCCGCGACAGCACCGACGCCGCGGACGTGGTCACCGAGGCCAGGAAGCGAGCGGAGATCGCGAGGATCCGCGAGCAGCTGACGTTGAGGGGCAGGATGGAGGTGCAGATGAAGCTCAGGGGGTTGGACGTGGACGCCCGGCCGTCCCACTTCTCCTTGTAATAAGCTAGCTGTAATAACGCACCAACTGCTGGCGGCGGCGTCGCTTTGGTGCGGCTGCGCATTTTCAAGGAGCGGTGCCATGATGAACTGACGACGTCGTCGTGTCGTCTAGCTATTTCTAGTAGTAGTACTGTAGTAGTAGTCCTTAATTAGACTCCTTGTTTAGCCTAGCCAAAAAATGGCTAGCGGCATGTGCTTTATTTTTTTCTAATGCTGTTTAAGTGTCAGCATTCATTAGAATGGAAAGTAGCACTTAAGCCTCAATGAATTTTATAATTTTTTTATTTTACTTGTACCAAATTACCGTGCTTGTTATCTTGTGCCATTGTCTCTTTAAATCATTTGTAGGCACGGTTAGGCATATCGAAAATTGTTACTCCGTGAGTAATAGGGACGAGTATAATCATTTGTAGTATAAATAAATGGTAACAATTTTAAAGCGTTCTGCGTGATAGCGGAGCGAGGGAGAAGCGGTTGTTACTAAAAACAAAAAAAATCTTTCACGGTGCTTGCCAAAACTATCGGATCCGTTTTACCTCCTTGATTTTCGGAAGCACGATCAAAACGCATCCGCCCAGATAGATCCGTTTTCAAGGCAGGTTGGGCCGAAAGCTATAATGCACGCCACAAGTGGGGCTGGTAATGGGCCCTGAAAAATGAACTAGGGTCTGTGGGCTCAGCCCTTTACCAGGCCTAGCGAAAATTGTCACGCTGCACCACGAGGCCCGCCAAGGCCCAAGTTATCCAACTCGCACAACGAACCAGCACGCACGAACGCACGCGGCGCGCAGGTTGAAGAAGTCACAGCGACAGGTCGAGGCTGATCCGGCTCCCCGAGGAGGAGGAGCATGTCGCCGACGTGAGCAGGCTGCCCTCCTCGCCGCTGCTCCCCGCGGTATCCAGCGCCAGGGACAACCAGAGCGAGCAGCCGTCGTGCTGCTCATCTTCGGAGCCAACAAACACCGGCGACGACGACGGGTCGGTGCTCCTGCGGCTCCCGACGATGAAATTGCTCGCCGTGTCGGCGGCGGTGCCCGGGAGGAGTCTCTCCTCGGTGACGTTCGTCGTCGTGCCGGGCATCTGCATACATGCGTACCGTTAATTGTTAAAGTCCTGTACGTAATGCAAAAGAAAGCGACAACACGCAGATAATTTATTCCCTTTTTACCGAGAAAAAAAACACATAGAGAAATAGTAAGCCAGCACATGTTTCATACTGTGCACTTTCAAATAGTACTATGCACTGTATCATTTTTGTGGACAAAAGGAAAATAAAGGCAGTAGGTCTATTCGAGCGGCGTGTCACTTCAAAGCTTTTGCCTCTCGTAGCTTTCTGGTGCTGCGTGGTTGGAGGGAAGCTAGCAGAGTTCAAGAGGGAACAATGCATGCAATGCAATGCACCCTACTGACAGACACATACCCCTCTCTCCCACGCACGCATGCACGGGGAGAGAGAATGGGGAAGCATGCGGCTTTGCAGCGTATCTAGGCCACGCAATGACAAAAACCGCCACTACAGAAAGGGTATAACTCACAGCACGGCATGTGCAGCGCATGCGCGCCCACACACGCAAACCAAACAAACACTACCAGACCAGCTGCGGATATACGCAGAGTGCAGGGATATATACAGTATCGGAACAGGGCAGGGCTGTGCACACGCTGGGACGATCCGTCCATCCATACGCTTTGTCCCCCTGCCCACTCACCAGCAAGAAGTTCGATGGAGCCATGCATGGGTTGCCGAACCTAGACGACCGACGACAGGGCAGTGCATACCTCGAAAGGGTGGTCACGGCAGCAGTCGCGGGGCGCCACCGAGAATACGAGCTGCTGCTGCTGCTGCTTTATTCCCGCTCCTCCTCCTCGGGGCTCCACCACCTTCACAGGAGGAGGATGAGGGGGAAGCGTCATGCTCATGCCCATGGCCGCCGCTTGCATCTGCAAACGCATGGAGTTGTAGCCACCTGCTGCTGCCAACGCGCAGTAGTGCAGGCTGCACGACCTGTCCCTCTCACATATTCCTTGGCCTCTCAGCACCCTCTCGGGTCTCGTGCTCCCCGCTTCTTCCCCTTCATCCGTCTTCCTGTTCGTGCGTCGTTGCACGTAACATGCATGGTTAATTAGTTTCATTTCATACAGATATATTTGTTTGATTTCAGAGAGGACATTATATACAACAAATACAGATGATGTTGTAGTTATTGATGATGATGCGAATGGTTCATGATATGACTGATGGGCTTGTATATGCATGTAGATTGACAGAGCGACGAAAGGGGAGGATGAAAAGAAATGAGTAAATAATAAAAGGCAGCGACCTTTTCAGTTGGGAGCAAAGCGTTGCCTCCTTTCTAGGCTTTGGACCGTGGCAGGGGGCGTCACACTCATGATCGCGCTGCAGCATATCAGTGCGGAGTTCCATGCCTCCGTATATGTGCTCCTGATCCACCCGAGGCCCTTGCATCCCTGATCACAAGATTGGCGTGTTATTATGTTTTCTTCTCACTTCTCTGATGAACTGCAGCAGTACTGCATCTGCTTGCTTGCATGCATGAAGGATAGAGTAGAGCACTATACATGCATGCCTAGCCATCGGGTGTTGCATATGGCGAACTCAAACAATGAGAGCTCTTCATACTCGTGCCATCCATGCATGTGTGTGCATCCATTTTTTTTACATCCATGCCTAGCCATCAACTTCTTTTTTTTTTTTGGGGGGGGGGGGGGGGGGGGGGTGTACTTGTGAGTCTTGGTGATTAGACTGACACCAACTGGGACATATGTTTTCATTTCGTTTCTGATGAATGTAAAAATAATAATAATAATCGGAAAATAAATATTTGTTTTTTTTCGAACGTTTTGGGAAGAAATAAGTGTTCTGCCTGGGCTACTCAGGGAAAGCACAACTAGGATATAAAACCTGCAACTCATTCTGAACACAACGGTAAATAACATGTATGTGTACCTTGCATTCCAAGATCGTTTCTCATGTTCCTGTACATCTGTTTCGACATATATTAAGACAGTAAAAGTGACTCATTAAGTTCTCAAAACCTTCTCGATGAAACACGTAATCAGCTGGAAGATGAAAGAAGCAAAGGGAAAGAGATCGGGGCTCTTGCTAGCTAGTTCACCTGCAGGTGGCTTTTGACATGAGATATGGTCAGTCCTCCCACTCCCATCAGCTGCAGAACTCGTTTCGGCGTGGCCTCTGCGACCACAAGTTGAGAGTGTTGGCATTAGAACCGCAGCAACATGCATACAACAAGGTCAAGGATGATACGTACAGTACTCATCATCAGAATCGGACGAAGGGAAAAACGAAACCAAAACGGAGAAACGATCAAGTTAATATATAAAGGCTGGAACGACGAATGGCTTGCACACGTACTGCCCTGGCCTCCGAGCTTGTGAATGGCGTGGACGAAGCAGTGGTGCAGCTCAGGCGTCCATCTCAGGCGAGGCACCTTGGACCTGTTGTACTGCCTCACGCCCCCGTTCCTCTCCCTGCGGACCACCGTCCTCGCCATGGTCATCTCTCTTCAACGATTCAAGATCGAGCACCAACCAATGACCAGCGAGAGAACGACAGGCTCTAGCTAGCTAGCTGTGCGAATGTGAGAGAGAAAGCTACAACAAGCAGCAGCACAAGGTACAGAGAGGCACCGGCTATATATCTGCTGGTTAGCCAGCCAGTCTCTTCGACCGTATAGCTAGCACATGAGAGTGACCATCCTATCAGCCAGAGGCCACCAGCTTATGTACTAACAGTGCAACCTAGCTAGTTGTAAGACCATCCGCACCAACGTACTGGAAACCATACTCTAAAGCATACTGTAAAGCATACTGGAAAATTTTTGTGAGATGACATACTGGAAGTATAGAGTATATAGAGTATGGTTTAGAGGATAGAGTATGATTTAGAGTATATTGGTGCGGATGGTCTAATACCTTAACACGTCGTGTGTTTGTGTGTGGTAGAGACTAGACAGAGTGGTCTATAGTGAGGTGTGAAGTGTTAAATTTTGCTGTGTGGGGGTGCAGGCGGAGGGGAGAGAGAATTGCAGGAAGCTAGAGACAAAAGGTTGGAGACAAAGGGGGTGTTTCAGATGTGGTCAGAGCATATGCCTGCCGTAGGAAGGGATAATTATGAGATTGGGGCAGAGCTGTTGACCCGAGCGAGGTGAAGACAGCGGCGGCAGAGCATGCCAAGCTTCCCGCCAGGATTGCCACTGACATGCACCTGGCTTGTCCTCCTCCTCCTCCTTTCCTCTGCTTTGCTACCTGTAGGCAGCATATCCTGAATTCAATTCAATGTAGGAGTACCTTGTTTCTTCATCGTTTCTGCAAACGACGTGTGTGTGTGCAATCAAAACCACCGAGAACAGCTCAATCTTGTCACACCGGCCGTTTCATGGATGCAGGCCCTGCTGAAATAAAAAGGTGGTCGCAGGAGCTTTGAATGGAGATCTTCAGCTTAAGGATTTGCCTTTTGAAATCAGCTTCAAAAGTGGAATCTCTAAAAAAATGAAAGGCTATGCATAAAGGTGTCGACGTGATTTTCATTCTTCAAAGCAAAAAAAAAGTCACATGATCATAGTAAGAATAAAGCAGCATCATGACGACGGAGATAAGTACAGGGTACCTGCATGCATTGATTGGGTGAAATTCTGAATGCATTTCATTCAGATACCACAGCTCGCTCTGATCCGATACCCGCGTACTTAAAAGCAGCGAGCATATTAACCACGGATCAGAACGGCAGATCGACACCATTACTCACGCGGATCCAAGGAGAAGGATCCGATCGATCGCGCCCGTAAGTTTCAGGGGAATTTATTTTTGCCATCATGTCTTGGCAGGAGCAGTGGAGAATAGGCAGAGGAATTAACGAAGTATGAGATCAAATGAGGCATAACACCTTTGAAACCCTAGACATAGGAATAAGTACGAGTACGACATGCATAAGCGGACGATCCATCCGACAGGCAAAAATTATATTTTCTGGGCGCGTCCATGGCATGCGCCGGTCAAATTCCAGCGCCATTTGCAACGCCTCCAGCGGTCGTCGCGGCCCCACGCCCTTTGAACTCGCTAGCTCACTGGTCTCTCGTCAATCTATTGCAGCTGCAGAAGTGCAGATCTCCTTATGAGCCAAGGTACACGTACTAGTGGCACACAAAAACCAGATTTCCTAAAATGACAAATATTTGTTTCATGTTTTTTTTTTTCAAATTTATTAACGTGCACGCGTATGTGATTTTTTCAGAAAAAAATATCTTGGCAATCCAGTGTGGTGTGTAACTTACTCACCAGGCTGAGTCTCGCTCAGACACAACACGGCTGTTGTATTTTCGACTAACTATTCTTCTGGTGGGAGACGGCATACCTATATACAGCGAGATGCATGTATAGCTAGGCTAGGTTTGCATTCGTGTATTCATAGCTTATTAAAAGAAACTATACTGGGAGAGGAATAATTAACAGAGCACGATGATGACTGGGGGAAGGAATTACACGCGGTGGGGAAAGTGAGGGTTGACAAGATGTTAGTGGCACGAAGAACCAGGGTCGGAAGAGAGCATGATGAGCCGTATGATCCGCTTGTTTTCGGCTTGCATGCAATGATGATGGTGGTGGTGGTGCGGGTGCCACGCCACGCCAGACTGCTAGCTGGGCACTTGACCTGCCCAGCATGCCTTCTTCTGTAGCTGTAGTCCTGTTCCCCTTCCGTCCCCCTCCTCACTCGATCAGCTGCCATGCAACTGCTGTGTGCGTGCATGTGTATCCGCGTTTGGAAGCGACACATTGGATGAGATGAGATGAGCGAGCTGGGCCTCCCTCTGAGCTCTCGTGCTAGCTCTAGCTATAGCTAGCTATCTGCTGAACAAGACAGTAACTGGACCAGCTCGATCGATCGGCTTGCATGCCGATTGTAACGAACGGGCTCTGCAGTGCGTGCATGCATGCAGCACAGCAATGCGCGTGCAAGCAGTATCGTTACAAATAGTACCGGACACGTACAGTACGTACTTACGCGCGGTCGTCTCACAGTCATCATCACCAACAACCTTGCTGCTTTTGAATCCTCTTTCCTCTATAAGCTACTGTAACAATATTTTTGTCGCCGGACCTCTATATATAACCCATGCATGAACTTGATGAATGATCATGGGCATGAATACGAGAGATGGTAGCATCATTGGAAGTGGAGATGTGTTTTCCTCTTCTGCCCCAATCATGAACGTTGATTAACTAGAGCCCCTACTACTACTTAAAGCAGGTCACTGAGCGAGTGGTGTGGTTGTTAGGAGATGCATGATGGTCAAATTTTTTTTTAGATAATATGGTCAAAGTTAGTTAGATCCAATCCAAAACACGTAGATTTTTGGAACGGTAAAGGAGGTGTATTTGACTAAGGCCCTAGCTAGCTTGGGAACGCAGAGGAGGACATGCAATGCAGGAATGAGAAGAAACGGAGACGACGACGCACAGCGGCAGGGCAGGGCAGCAACGTGAAGGCGAGCAGAGAGCAGAAGGGGGGCATCATTGCACGAGGGGCTCGCAGCGGCTGTGCTGTGGGCCATCCCCGATCGATCCGCTTCTTCCTGCCCCGGCCACCATGATTCTGTCTCCCCCAACTTTCGTTGCTCGCCGTGGACCATAAGCAGATAAGCTCCTCGCCACTTCTCGCCAGGCCAGACAAAGCCAAGACGGAGGAGGCCCGGGGAATGGAGGAATACGAGTGCGCTAGCTCCATGCCATCATCACCATTCCCCTGCCTTCCTGCACCCTTCTGCTGCCGTCTCCTAACTATAGTATCGTCACGCATGGCTCTCTACATGTATCGCTGCGTGCCTGCCTGAGCCTGAGCGTGAGGTCGCACCAGTAACCGAGCCAGCCACGCACAACAAGGAAAAGCAGCCGGCCTCGGGCATGCATGCATGCCAGGCGCATGCGGCTCGCTGCCGCCCGGCCCGGCCCCGCTGCAGTGGGCTGACTGACCCCGGCCGAAAACTTTGGCGCGCCTCGCTCCTCGCCACGGGCAGTGCGCCGTGTGATTGCGGCCGGCCCGGCCACCGCCGCCGCACTGGTCGATGGCTGTTCACAAATCAGCAGCTCGTACGCGTCGCCAGGGTAACGCGTACGGAATTCAGCAAACAGAGGGGAGAAAAGGAAATTGGTCTGGTGAGTGGGTCAGACATTGGGGTATAGGATGAACAGCTGATGCCAAACAAAATGACATCCAATGTTCTTCAGCTCATCGGACCTAGCTAGCTATTGTACCAGATACTGTCGTTTGACGAGGAGCTACATGTTTAACATAAACCGTGAACACAGAGTTGCAGTCACGTCGTGGGCTCCTCAATTTAGCACCAACAACATCCGAGGAGAGGAGAGCAGAAACCAGGAGCAGTCGAGAAGGAAAAAAAAAACAAATAAGTGTGGCAACATCAAACCGGTTTGCTTTGGGCTTCTTGTGAGCAATAGCTCGACAGACAACATACCACGTTATCAAATCGGCGAGCATGGTATACGACAGTATGACACGATTACTCCCTCCATCCCAAAAAGCTTGTCGCTTTATAGTTCAATTTTGAACTACAAAGCGACAAGCTTTTTGGAACGGAGAGAGTATTACAATATCACATACATGATTTCGCAAATAGTTCGAAAAAGCAGTTCAAACGATACGGACCCTCGAGTCTGCCGCACAAAGTAGATCTACATGTGCAGGGTCCACGAATTAATTGCATTCGAAACTTCAGGGTGTCATTCAGTCATCAATATTAAGACTGAAAGTTCCTTATTCCATCAAACTGAAACTTGAGGATGACAATACAGTAGAAAAAAGAGGGGAAGATGACAACAGTTAACTTTATGCCAAATTGCAAACACATGCTTGTTCATACAGCAAACATTCTGGATCGCCACACAATGCCCTAGAATGCTGTCATAACAAGACCTGTTCATTCCAAAAAGAATACATTCGTCAACAAGACTGAACAATAAACATGTAATAAGGAAAACAAAAATCAAATGCAGGCAGCACTATCAGAGTATCAGGTAAATGGATAAGACTGAACAACAAATATGCACTAAAGGAAAGTAAAATTAGCTTTCAGGTAGTGCCATGAGGTAACAAACAGGACGGAATAAAACAGTATCAGAGGAAACATAATAAAATAACATCCTGTTTCCTGACACTGCTGGAGGCCAACATTATATCGTACTGTCGTACCATCGTGAGGTAAAGTCATCACAGCCACCTGAAAGGCTGGTAGAAGAAAACTGGTGTTCCCAAACTTAATCACCTGACCTGACATCTTCCTATGCGCAAAGTTGTCCAAAGTCATAGTGATGTTTCACACGGGCGGTAAAACAGCCAAAGGGTTTCAGCCAAACAGTCAGAGCTTGACTGTCGCTCTGAAACAGTAGATTTCTTGGTTGGGGGTCCCTTTATCAAAGGCTTCCTTCCCTACTGATCAAGCCACAAAGACTATGGTTTCAGTTCCAGAACTAAAATAAGATACTACGCCTCAGATGTATAGCTCCAAACAACGGATCAAGAACTAGCTAAGCTGAGTGAACATGACGACACCATGTTTTTCAGCTAGAAGCCTAGAATAAGATGTATGAACAACCTAAAGGTGTGTGATGTGTCCCATCATATGCAAGAACACCAAATACTTTGTTTCATCATAATATAGTGGCAGCTTAAAATTATAAGATAGCTGACAAAATATTCATGTCACATAACTGTAACACATAACAGGCACCAGGAGACCTTGACCTTCAGAATAAATACTAACGGAAGAAATGTACCATGACTCAGCCATAATGGGGCCAGTACTACTGTCAATATAATTATGCCATGTCTTTCATATTGTCAGTTGTTGCTAGACTGAAAGCAGAATCAATCACAGAAGGTTGAAGAAATGCTAGCAAGACATGACTTCCAGTGGGATGCTTGTGGCCATATGGTCCACATCAGATTCAAATATTCCTTAAATATCAAATCCAGTGTGTTTCAATATATCATGTGCTTGCACACTTACAGCAATGAGATCCCAGATAATTGCAGTCATTACGCCCTAAATTTTATAATAGTTGCTCATGTTAATCAGACCACTTACTAAAGTTATGCCGAATGAACTTATCTCAGAGCAGAAGCAAAATGGAAAGCTAAAGAAATAGCTAATAAATGTGTGTCACTTTCTCATTGGTGTGGATAAAATATTATCAGCATTTATTCATTTTGGCAGGCTGTGTTATTGTAGTCTACGGTAGTGGTAACATACCAGTTTGGACTTGATGCTAACAGCACTTGTGTGTAGGGGGTCAGTTTCTCAATCTGCAGCACTAAGTTATCATTTCCACCAGCCATCCAGAAATTCCCCAGTTTACACTAGAGAAACAACCACCTAGCTCGCTAAAGGGAACTCTTATTGATTGAAAAAACTCAAAATACGGGAGACATGTAAAATTTAGCAAATGATTATTACATTGCTCACACGAATTAGTAATGTCATATCTGATAGCAGGATCGTTTGTGGGGCGATAAACGGGTTGTAGTAACATTCAGTATTACACGTTTGCTCAATTTCAAGCATTCGATTGCATTTTACTGCTACAATAAAAAATCACAAGAACTAGCAAAACTTAGGTAATTTCCAAGTGGACAGGCGCTCTTAACCTGATTAAACCGAAAGAACAGAGATTTTAACACAACATTCAAAGCTAAACATCACAATATACAAGCACCTAAATAAGGGGTGTGTTAGACTCGGCAACAGCCTGACATACTCACATATACGTACAGCAACTACAGATCAATGCATTTTGTGTTGGCATCTACCTCCTCACTTGTCTATCTTGTTCTACACTTAGTTCTAATAACATAAAGACTGACCTGATAGTCTCATGAATCAGAGTCATAATTCTACATTTCACCCATATTCAGACCATAAACAAATACCAAGAGTCATCAAATTGTTTGAATCGTGACACTTGCTATTCAATGACCAAGAGTCATCATATTCAGACCATACTCAACTACTGAGAACACTCTCTATTCAATGAGCAATCGAATACCAAGAGTCATCAAATTGTTTGAATCGAATATAATACAAACAAGCAAAAAAAAACTAACTAATTACCTCGTTGTTCCTTTCCTGACAAAACCGTGAATACTAGAAACAGAGTATGACAAAATGGGGAATTATCCACATCACAGGCTCAGTCACGACAACTGGGCTTATATCTAGAACGGATTGGAAGAAAGGAGGTGAAGGAGCTCACCTAAATCAAGCAGATCGGATGATGGGCACCGGATCAGCCGAGCTTGGCGGTGGTCGCCGGGATGAGGCCGATGCTGACGCCGCCCTTGGCCTTGGCCTCCTGCGCCTCCCGGATCTTCTGCATCTGGAGCATCCGCTCCATGACGAGCTCGTACTGGCACTTCTCGTAGGCGTGGCGCTCCGGCTCGCACTTCCAGGGAAGGTAGTACTCGGCGACGCGGCACTTGTTGAGCGGGATGAGAAGGTGCGCGCACTGGTCGCGATACGGCAGCGGCACGCGCGCCTCAGCCATCTCCGCCTGCGTCGCGATCTGTGGCTTCGAGGTCCCCAGCTGCACGCCGGCTGCCGCCGCCGCCGCCTCCATGCCTCGATCTAACCTCTCTCTCGTCGGCGAGGACGTCGTCTCCAGTGGGTGGTGCGGGTTTGGTGTGGTCCAGGCGACCAGCGAGTGGTGGGATCGGTCGCTTTGGATTTGGGGCCTTGGGTTTGGGCTCGATCCTGGGCTGGGCCGTAGGTTCTGGTCTTTAAAGCTTCTGGAGGTGTTCGAACTCAAACCTTGGGCCGTTATGTTTTGCATGAATTTAATATTTTGAGTAAAGTGCATCATTGGTATCTGAACTTATCTAGATATGTAATATAGATTTACAAACTTTTAAAATGCATATTTGAGTGTATGAATTTGTTAAAGTGTGTTATTTGGTTCAGAGTACCGGAAATATCCCTATGTTTTATTCATATAAATGTTATTTGAGCTTTATTTTTTATATTTGTTCTCTCCCTAAATAAATGTTGTTATCATAATTCATATTAGAGGCTAACGACGCTGGTTTATGGAGATAAAAAAATATGAAACGTAAAACTCAAGTAACAATTATGTTAATAGTTATAGAGGTATTTTCGGTATTTTGGATCCAGATGACATTTTAACAAGTTCATAGATCCAATAATGCACTTTAAAAGTTCATGCACTTAGATGATACACCGGAACAAGTTTAGAGACCGTTGATGTAATTTACTTTAATATTTTCTATGTTTTTAAATATTTAATGCCAGTTAGTTCATTTTTTAAATAAATTAACTGGTGAAAATATTGGAAGTCGGAGGCAGTATATAATTTGAGCTTTTATCTTTTGCTCAAAATGAACTAAAAGTTCCAATGTACTACCTCTAGGTTATTTTTATTGTCATAAGAGACAATTATCAGTATAAATTTGCAATAAACTCGTGTCCTGACAAACATAAAAAAATGGAGGGAGTAATTCAAAATGGATGGACTAATGTTTTTACCGTATGCTGCTTCCAACAATAGTTGATTTATATTTTAAAAAAAACTCGGTGTATCCAGTCTACTGGTGTGTTCAGTATTTATTGATGTTGTAGCATTGGCAAGCGTTTCATCTATTTTACGTGCCCCAAATTCGTCCAAAGTTAAAATAAACCGTGTGATTTTTTCACCTTTTTTTCATTAGTGCACATGAGAGGAATTTAGTCATGAATGCATAGAAACACCATTTGCAACCGATGCGGTTTTCATGAAATCGGGCACTGTAATGCATCCCCTTTCAATGGAGATCGACTAATTTTGTGTCCTTATGAAACAGAATTGACATAGTAGTATTGAAGAATAGAGACGGTACAAGTACTCCGTTTCAAAAAATTATTGTTACAACAAATACATTTCATTGTGCTAACACACGCATTTCACTGTACTCGGAGCTTCAGTTGGGCTGCGGCGACGGCTATTGGGTCTCGCGCTGCCTCCGCCGCGGGGCCATCAGTGGGCCTGCAACAACGCTGAGCGATCCATGCGAAGTTGGCCAGTTCAAGTGTCGAGAAGCCGAGCTGAACAGGCATTCACCCAAAAATAATCGATAAAATGTTCGTAAAGTTAACGGGGATAGTACTTGTTCAAAGAATAAATTCTTTTCTGCTTTAGGGTCATAATATACTGATTTCTTGGATCTTTGTGAGAATGGTTCAGACACTATGGTGTACTAAAACTCACGAACTCCTCCGCTGAGCTTCCAAAGCTTTGACAAATGGATCAGATTTCTGGCTTAGGATCCTCCTTCGGAGAGAAGGGATCACAATTGCGCACAGTATAATCAAAGTCGATCATCTGGGGAAAGGATCCTCACGTCCATTCATTGTAGCACGTTGAACTTCACAAAACAGCAGATCCAAGATGCAACACAACTGATTCGAATTAATGAAATAAGGCTAGATAGAACAAAAAAAAAAGATTAAGGCAGAGATTGAATGAATCATATAGATGGATCAGAATTCTGGCTTGGAATCCACCTCCGCGAAGGAGGGGTCACATGTGCGCACAGTATAATCATAGTCGATCAGCTGGGGAAAGGATCCTCACTTCCATCAGATTCACTTGACTAATCAAAAACAGAGAACATTCGTACACACTGAAGAATCTCGAGAAGCAAATCCGGTGCAGCGCAACGAAAAAAAAATCCGTCGAAAGCGAAGGAACTGCGTGTGTTGTTTTGATCAGAACATCTGGCTTACGAGTCTCCAAGGACTCGAAAAATCGCACAGTATAATCATAGTCGATAATTTGGGGAAAGGGTCATCACGTCAAAACAACAAACATCAGATCTCCGACGAGAGAAACGAAGAAAACGGATTTAAAAAAGATAACAATGGGATCAAATCGAAATCGAGAAAGACGAGACGTTCAGAGCTAGAAGCGCGGCCGCCTAGAGCGTGCGGAGGTCCGCGTGGAGTCTTTCGTTTATATAGGGAAGTCACAAGTGGCCGCGGGGGAAACCCTAGCTTGCACGGGCCGTGGTGAACGGTGTCCGGGTGGAAGTTTCTAGAGGGCCCATAGAAGAAGTGGCCGCCGCATTGTCACACTGGGCCGTAGCAGACTAGCCCAGTCTGTGTCCCGTACCACCTCTGATCGAGTCGGCGAAGATAGCGAGAGAATCGGTCAAGCCCGTGCATGACCGAAGAAGTAGCGCGAGATGCGGTTGCATGGCAGCATCCAAGCCAAGCGATCTGTACACTACCGTCTACTGAAGAAGGAACGTAACCGTGTAAACAAAAGGAACAACAAGCGACATTGAAAAGATATTTTCCTGCGGAACTTTATTTTATTGAACGAACAGATGTTGCAATGACAATCAACAAATTTAACCTAACAACCGGGCCTGCACGCAGATCCATACAGCTAGCCCAAACTAACAAATCAATGGACAGATGTCGCTCAGTCATAAACACGAGCGCACGCACGTTAAAACAAGACACTGTAAGCAATAATAACCTAAGAATTAAACCTGATGCTACACCTCCTAATCAGTGTATCGAACCGCTATGGACACAAGAAAGTCGTCAGTGGTCAGGAAGAACACACACAACAGCAGCAGCCACAGCGCGCACGGCGTAGTCCGTCAAAAAGGGACACAGCCATATGCGCGCGCGGATGCGTGCGGCGGCCTAGCTTGACAAGACCGACGGACTCCGTCGTCTACTGCTGATCCAGCGACGCGATGAACCGCCCGAGGTCTCGGTTCACCCGCGGGTTCGACTTCACGGCGCTGTCGTTGGCCACGGCGTCGACCAGCTTCCTCGGCACCAGGCACTTGCCCTCGGCGGCAAGGCGCTCCTGCACGCTGCCGCTCGCCAGCAGCGGGTGCATTTCCTCCAGCGCCGCCGTGATTGGCATTTTTTCCTTCTGCGCAAGATACAAAACCACGCGCGATTGGTGAGACTGATTGTGATTGATCGAGAGACGATGGGAAGAGAAAAAAAAATGCAATGCGGTTGCCACCAGTGCTTTTCGTACCTCGGATGAGTCGACGACGGAGTGCATGAGGGCGAGCATGCCGACTTGGGCCTGGAGCAGCTTCACGTGGCGGCCGGCCTCCTCCAGCATGTCGGCGGTGCTCATCCTGTTCCCGCCGGGGATGAGCCGCGACAGCTCGGCCGTCTTCCGGCTGATCCGCTTCCGGCGCTCCCTGGCCGCCGCGCTCTGCACGGACTGCTGGTGGCACCCCTGCTTGCCGCCGGGCTTCTTCGCCTCGTCCGATCCGTGAACGAACGCCAGAGGCTGCGGTAGCGGCGGCGGTGGCGGCAGGAGGAACTCCGTCAGCGCTGGCGCCTGCTGGTTGCCGCCGCCGCCGCCATACCACTCCTGGCTGGGGTCGACGGAATCGAGGCCGTAGCGAACGTCGTCGTCGGTACAGGCGGCACGCAGCTTCTTGTCGCAATGCTGCTCGACGACGACCTTGGTGTCGTTTTTAATCGCGCCGAGGGAGGCAGCGGCGGAGCTGATGGGGATGTCGAGGAGTTCGTCGATGCCGGCGTTGGAGGATGGGTCCAACGGGTCGTAGACGAAGCCGAGCAGCGCGTCGGAGACCTCGGAGTGGACGTCGTCGTGGAGGAAGCTCGCCATGTCCGCGGCGTCCGGCGCGGGGATGCTGTGTCCGAACACGGGGGCCGTTGTCGTGTGGTGGAAGCTGAGCGCCATGGGCGGGGTGGTTGCTCGCGGTGTTGCGGTGCTGGTGTCTCGCTGCGCGCGGAGCTCAACTGCAGGTGGTCAAGGCAAGACACAGAATTCCGGGGAGGGGACGCAGCAGGAGGAGGTGGTGGAGGCGGCTCGAGTGTAAGTAAACAGGCGCAGTGATTGGTGGTGGTCTTAATTAACCAAGGGTTAGCAGTAACCGCCCCCTATAAAGTGGAGGTGCCGCCGCCCCCACTCCCTCCTAATTAACCGCCATTTGCTATCCTCTCCCGCCGTTTTGCAGCCCATTTGCACTATGACCCTTAATCTATCTTGAAACCTATAGTACAAAACACTGGTGATCTTCAATTACTGAATTAAAATTTGATGCATGTAAGTTTATCCTAACATCTCTATGCTTGTCGCAATATGTTATGTTGCACACGCACGTCAGTCGCTGCCCGTTTCCCGTGATTGATTGTACATAAGTTTTTACAGTATTTAGCTATCACTCTTGATGAGAACGGAAACAATTCTGCTAGCTTCGACGCAGCGAAAAGGTGCGGCCACTGTTTTGTTTGCATGCAAGCTCCTGTAATTGTCTTGGATACTCTGGCGGTTAAGAAGCTCCTGAATTGTAGCTCACGTCTTCCTCATTTTCGTGTAACCGCTGGTGTCGTGTCATCACCTCCTCCTTTCTCTCTGGTAGCGGCTCGTGCCTGTGGTCCACGAGCACAGCTCCACACGTGCTGCGATCTCGTGCCGTGTTCACGGTACATTAATCCATTGCTTCCGGTCGTAACGGGTCCAAGCTCCAAACGCTACCAGCTTCGGTAGCAACAAAGATTCGTTTTCATTTCTCACACAATACCACAAAAATTTATGTTCTAATCAATCTGTGTCAATTTGTCTAGTGCTTAAACACTATGAGTAATACTCACTCCTTCTCGTATTATTTGTCGTTTAAGACAAAGATTCTACTTCAAAATGAACTTAAAATCTTTGTCCTAAACGACAAATAATATGAGAAGGAAGGAGTACTTCATATCTCGAGTTTGATTTATTTAAAAAATACATCGCGGGTTGTCTTTAATATTAAATGCATATACTTTACAGAGGAACTCATGTGTGTCGGACTTAAACGCGACTGCAATATGATTGTCGCACAATATTGTAATCATTTGCCGTCTTGTTATAAGATTGTGAGTGTTTGTGTTCATATTAATTTGGAATAAGCTGATCATAACTTTTTAAAATGTGAACGTTAGAACTGTCACCAATCATCTAAAAAAGTTAGTGTTATTTTTTCAATTTGACGGGATGTTCCACATGGTATCGATCAAATTCTGCAACTCCTTTATTTCTGATCTATCACAAAGTTCAAATGAACAAAGCACTACATTTGTATCTTTCTCTTAAATAAGAAACTAACGGGCACGGCGAATGGAGCCGCTCTTCCTAGTAGCCTTGATAAGATCCTGACGTGTGCCACCTGGTGCTGGTAGCCGCGACCGCCGAGGTTCGTCGTGGAGGTGTGCGTCTTCCCCTTGAGCTTCTGCGCCTGCGCTGTTGGCGCTATCTTACGGGCCTCTTCCCGGAGCTTAATTTTCTCGACCTTTCCCAGTGCGTTTCTGGGCAGGGCTTCGACGACCACCACTTTCTGGGGCACCATGAAACGCGCCATGCGCTTGCCGCAGAACGGGATCACATCTTCCTCGCACATCCGTGCGGCCTGCCTGTCCCTGACCACGACGAACGCACACGGCGTCTCGCCCCAGCGCGGGTGTGGCATCGCAACAACGGCGGCGTCGGCCACGGCCGGGTGCCGCAACAACACCTCCTCCACCTCCTTGCTGCAGATGTTCTCCCCGCCGCTTATGATCACGTCCTTAGACCTGTCCTTGATCTCGATGTACCCGTCCGGGTGAACCACGCCCATGTCGCCCGTCAGGAACCAGCTGCCCTTGAAGGCGTTCTCGTTTGCCTCAGGGTTCTTGAGGTAGCCCTTCATGAGGCTGCTGCCACGTAGGACGATCTCCCCGACGGTTTTCCCGTCGCGCGGCACGCTCGCTAAAGTGTCGGCGTTCTTGACGTCGACGTCGGCGAGGGACGGCATGCTCACGCCTTGCCGCGCCTTGAGGCGCGCGCGCTCCGCGTGGGGCAGACGGTCCCACTGACCACGCCACTCGCACACGAGCGCGGCTCCCGTTACCTCCGTGAGGCCGTACGCGTGGGTCACCCGGAAACCGATCCGCTCCACGCGCTCCAGCAGCGCGGCCGGCGGCGGGGACCCGCCAGTGAGGACGTGGACCGGCGCCTCGAGGCTCTGCCTTTTGTTGACGACGTCTCCCCCCTCGAGGAGGATGCTGAACACCACGGGCGCGCAACACATGTGGGTGACGCCGTGGCGGGCGGTGGCACCGTAGATGCTGCCTGGGCGCGCGTCGCGGATGCAGACGTTAACGCCGCCGCGCGCCGCCACGCCCCAGGTAAAGGTCCAACCGTTGCAGTGGAACATGGGTAGGGTCCACAGGTAGACAGGCTCGTTACCGACGCCCCACTGCAACAGCAGGCTCATGGTGCTCAGGTACGCGCCGCGGTGGCTGTACACCACGCCCTTGGGCGCTGACGTGGTGCCCGAGGTGTAGCTGAGTGTGAGCGCGTCCCACTCATCGGTGAGCGGCGGCAGCTCGGCCTCGGGGTCACCGCCGGCCACCAGCTTCTCGTACTCGAGCTCACCCAGGCGGACGCTGGTGGGCGCGTCGATGTCGTCGATGACGACCACCAGCGGGACAGGCGCGCCGGATTGAGCGACGAGCTGGAGGGCGTCGCTGGCGACACGCACGTAGTCGTAGTCGATGAAGAATAGCTTGGCCTCGGAGTGGCGCAGGATTGTGGCGACCGCGTTGGCGTCGAGACGCGTGTTGATGGTGTTGAGCACGGCGCCGGCCATCGGCACGGCGAAGTGCATCTCGTACATGGCCGGCACGTTCGATCGGCGCCAGGATGGAGACCACGTCGTTCTTGCGGACGCCGTGGCGGAGGAGCTCGGACGCCAGGCGGCGGCAGCGGTCGTACGTCTGCCTCCAGGTGAAGCGCACGCGGCCGTAGATGATGGACGTGCGGTCGCCGTAGACGTCATTGGCCCGCGGCAGGAAACCCACCGGGCTCAGCGGCACGTAGTTGGCCGGGCGCTTGGGAAGCTGGTCCATGCTCGATCAGCTACCAATCACCACTGGCGTTGACTAGCAGAGGAGCAAGAAGGACAGGTGAAGCGATGTGCCGCTGGGTGCATGGTGGTGTCTGCACGTACGGGGCGATGTGCTGAGTGAGCTTCTCGGACGGCGCGGTGGAGGAGGTATATATGCGTTCCAAATCTTGGCTGTCTACGCCCGTTTAAATCTATTCGCTGGAGCGCACAGCACTGATCCTAGATCGACAGTCACGCGTTCTCGTATACCATCAGCTGATCATTCAAGGACCTGGTGACTGACCGACCGGCTCACAGCTCACAGAAGCTGGACGAAACAGCAACTGCACCGCCCGCCCGCTCGCCGAACGTGCCGGGCATGTAAGAGGGAATTACTTGTTCGCATTGAAATATAGTTAAATCCTTGACTTGCTGCTAAAAAGGTTGACTCATGTGTCATTCCTGACTCTACTCTTTATTACTCCCTCCGTCCCGGAAAGTTTATCGCTTTGTAGTACGAGAAGCTGGTAGCCGGCGGTGACCCCGAGGCCGAGCTGCCGCCGCTCACCGATGAGTGGGACGCGCTCACACTCAGCTACACCTCGGGCACCACGTCAGCGCCCAAGGGCGTGGTGTACAGCCACCGCGGCGCGTACCTGAGCACCACGAGCCTGTTGCTGCAGTGGGGCGTGGGCAACGAGCCCGTCTACCTGTGGACCCTACCCATGTTCCACTGCAACGGCTGGACCTTCACCTGGGGCATGGCCGCGCGCGGCGGCGTTAACGTCTGCATCCGCGACGCGCGCCCGGCCAGCATCTACCGCGCCATCGCCCGCCACGGCGTCACCCACATGTGTTGCGCGCCCGTGGTGTTCACCAGCATCCTCCTCGAGGGGGGAGACGTCGTCAACAAAAGGCAGAGCCTCGAGGCGCCGGTCCACGTCCTCACTGGCGGATCCCCGCCGCCGGCCGCGCTGCTGGAGCGCGTGGAGCGGATCGGTTTCCGGGTGACGCACGCGTACGGCCTCACGGAGGCGACGGGAGCCGCGCTCGTGTGCGAGTGGCGCGACCAGTGGGACCGTCTGCCCCTCCCGGAGCGCTCACGCCTCAAGGCACGGCAGGGCGTGAGCCTGGTGTCCCTCGCCGACGTCGACGTCAAGAACGCCGACACGTTAGCGTTCGTGCCGCGCGACGGAAAAGCCGTCGGGGAGATCGTCCTACGTGGCAACAGCGTCATGAAGGGCTACCTCAAGAACCCGGACGGGAACGAGAACGCCTTCAAGGGCGGCTGGTTCCTGACAGGCGACATCGGCGTGGTTCACCCGGACGGGTACATCGAGATCAAGGACAGGTCTAAGGACGTGATCATAAGCGGCGGGGAGAACATCTGCAGCAAGGAGGTGGAGGAAGTGTTGTTGCGGCACCCGGCCGTGGCCGACGCCGCCGTGGTGGCGATGCCACACCCGCGTTGGGGCGAGACACCGTGCGCGTTCGTCGTGGCCAGGGACAAGCAGGCCGCCCGGGTGCGCGAAGAAGATGTGATCCCGTTCTGCGGCAAGCGCATGGCGCGTTTCATGGTGCCCAAGAAAGTGGTGGTCGTCCAAGCCCTGCCCAGAAACGCACTGGGAAAGGTCGAGAAAATTAAGCTCCGGGAGGAGGCCCGTAAGATAGCTCCAACAGCGCAGGCGCAGAAGCTCAAGGGGAAGACGAACACCACCACGACGAACCTCCGCGGTCGCGGCTACCAGCACCAGGTGGCACACGTCATGACCTTATCAAAGCTATAGCACTGCCACACTGTAGGTGGCGGTGAATCAGGTCTATGGGTTTGGTAAAATGTTTGATCTTGGCCTACTCGTGTTTAAAATTCCGGGATTAAGTATGACGTCATTAAAGTTTTGAGCTTTTGATGTTTCTTGTGCTAAATATTGAGAAAGACTAAGGTGCATTTGTTCATATATATAGTAGTTTTTCTGTTTCAAAAAAGATTGTCGCTTTGTAGTTTAAAAATGAACTATTGAACAACAAACTTTTTAAGACGGAGAGAATAGTTATCATAGAGCACACAATAAATGTCTCAGGTGAGAGTCAGCCGATGATGGTTCAATTACTGGTTCTCACAAGGTATGGTAAAACCACTATCACAAGAAGTTGAATTTTTTTAATAATATACAACAAAAATATGAAATTAATATAATAATCTATGGTTTGAAAAATTTGATAAACTGATCCACTGTTGTCCATATGCCACGAACGAAGTGGTGAATTTGGTCTGAAATATGGACAAATTTGTGCTAGCGTGACATATTGTCCGTGGTATGAAGGAATTTTGACTACCTGAGAATATTGTGGAGGACATGCATGGACGACGTGTACAGTGACATTTTCTTTTAAATTGGTTGTGTTTCTAACATGGTTATATTCAATTTTGGACATCATTTTAAAACGACTTATTAGAAGAATTTGGGGGTATATTTGCAATAGATACTGAAGTATACATCGTGATGAGTTTATTCCATGAGTTACATAAACTCTTACCACATTGAATCAGGAGTTATTAACTTAATAAATAAGCATTACGATCACATTAAGTCAATAAACTCATGAGAATGTGATCGTGATGAAAACAGATGCATGAGAATACCCCGCTTCGTGCATTCTTCAAGGACATGAAGGAAATTATGGGCGATTGCGATATTCATGCACGAGGATGGTGCAGTTCCAGTCAAGAGAAATTCTACTTTTCCTGGAATACAAGAAAACTTTATCTAACCTGTACATTATTGGTACACAAGAAAAAATTTCACTTGATTTCCTTTTCATACGGAAAAAAAGTGAATACATGATTCCCTCGTGTCTCGTGTACAATCTGAAATTGAATTTGTACATATTGGGTACCACAGTGAAAATAATTTTTATACTACATAGAAATTAGTTGAAACATTCAAAATTCTCTTGAAAGAGGGAATTACTTGTTCGCATTGAGATATAGTTAAATCATTGACTTGCTGCTAAAAAGGTTGACCCATGTGTCATTCCCGACTCTACTCTTTACTACTAATTTTACCTTTTAGCGTCTTAACTTTTGCAATTGTAGATCAATTAAGGATTCTGCTATTTTTCAGTAGTGTATGTAGAGGATCGTCTCACGTTGAAATGTCAATGGTGGTACTAATTGAATCTGTTTTCAGACCTTTAATTTCTGTCCCGGACAAAGAACTTGTTCCTTTGCATGTTCACGTGCCAAATAGAAGTTCGAAATTCTTAAACTGTACCAACATCGGGCAGAAGAGGGCCCTGTTTGGTTTCGCTTTTTTTAGTCTCGATTATCTGGTGAGCCTACTTTTCTGATAAGCCGCGATCTAATTAATCTGCTTACTTGCGGGAGGGGAGTGTTTGGTAAAACTGATTATTTCAACGAACTATCTCTGTGTTGTCTGTAAAATGACCAATATACCCTTAATCTTGTTGACAACTAATTTTTAATGTTTTTATATCTTTTTGATTGTACTAGTACCAGTCATGATTTTGAACGATGGAAGGTTTTCCTATTAAAAAATATTTCGTACTTAGATCCATAAAGACATTCACGTACAACATTGCAGCACAAAAAAAAAGCTGCAGGGTGTGGTGTTCCTGCAAGTCGGAGAGCCTTGGCGTGTAGTCGTCGTCGAGGAGGATGTTGGTTGGCTTGAGGTCGTAGTAGATGACGGCCCTGTCGTGCAGGTACTCCAGCCCCCGCGCCGCTTCGTGCGCTATCTGCAGCCCCCGCGCTTGGTAATGGAGGTGGTCCTCCAGGGAGCCCCGTGCCATGAGCGCGTATACGAGCAGCCGCTGCTCACCGTCGGTACATAGCCGACGAGGCTCAACAGGTTGGGGTGGTGCAGCAGGCTCGGCATCAGCACCTCCACCACGAACTTGCCGTTGCTCTGGGGCCCATTCTGGTGAAGCCGGATGGGCGGCGACGCCGGGGAGCAGATGGGCGGCGGCGCTGGGGAGGTGCGGACGGGCAGCAACATCTGGACGGGAGGGCAGCAGCGCCAGGGAGCGGACGAGCGCAACACCTGGGGCCGGATGGGCGGCAGCGCGTGGAGGTGCGGACGGGCGGTGGCGTCTGGACGGGAGGGCCGGTGGCGCCTCGAGGTGCGGACGAGGAAGGGTAGTGAAGGAAAAGCGATCCGCTTAAAATGAAGTCCTCCTTTTAGCCGGCGATGCAGGAAAGCTAACTTTGTACTATTTTTGGGCTCCCTTAGTAATCCGCTTAGGAGGTAAGCAAGAATTAAGCAAAACGTTTGGGTGGGTTTTTCGCTTATTTTGATCTATAAGCTGATTATAAGCGAAAACAAACAGGGCCGAGGAGCCACGAGAGCCCGCATTTCAAAATTGGTGGGCGTCATTTTGCTGCTTAAAAAGGGGTCCGACCAGAGGATATTGTATGATAAGCACCGCCCCGCCCGGGAAGCAGGAAGCTCACTCAGCACATCGCCCCGTACGTGTAGACACCCCACCCAGCGGCACCTCGCTCCACTTGTCCTTCCTGCACCTCCTCTACAAGTTGGCGCCGGGCGCCGGCGGTGAGCCGCCGGTGATTGATAGATCATCTGAGCATGGAACAGCTTCCCAAGCGCCCGGCCAACTACGTACCGCTGAGCCCGGTGGATTTCCTGCCGCGCGCCAATGCCGTCTACGGCGACCGCACGTCCGTCATCTACGGCCAAGTGCGCTTCACCTGGAGGCAGACGTACGACCGCTGCCGCCGCCTGGCGTCCGCGCTCCTCCGCCACGGCATCCGCAAGAACGACGTGGTCTCCATCCTGGCACCGAACGTGCCAGCCATGTACGAGATGCACTTCGCCGTGCCAATGGCCGGCGCCGTGCTCAACACCATCAACACGCGCCTCGACTTCAACGCGGTCGCCACCATCCTGCTTCACTCGGAGGCGAAGCTCTTATTCGTCGACTACGGCTACGTGCGCCTCGCCAACGACGCCCTCCAGCTCGTCGCTCAATCCGGCGCGTCTGTACCTCTCGTGGCCGTCATCGACGACATCGACGCGCCCACCGGGGTCGGCCTCGGCGATATCGAGTACGAGATGCTGGTGGCCGGGGGTGACCCGGAGGCCGAGCTGCCGCCGCTCACCGACGAGTGGGACGCGGTCACGCTCAACTACACCTCGGGCACCACGGCAGCGCCCAAGGGCGTAGTGTACAGCCACCGCGGTGCGTATCTGAGCGCCATGAGCCAGCTTCTGCATTGGGGCGTGGGCCACGAGCCCGTGTACCTGTGGACGCTGCCCATGTTCCACTGCAACGGCTGGGCGTTCACCTGGGCCATGGCGGCGCGCGGTGGCGTCAACGTCTGCATCCGCGACGCGCACCCGGCTAACATCTACCGCGCCATCGCCCGCCACGGCGTCACCCACATGTGTTGCGCACCCGTAGTGCTCAGCATGCTCCTGGAGGGGGGAGACGTCAACAAAAGGCAGCACCTCAAGGCGCCGGTCCACGTCCTGACCGGCGGGGCACCGCCGCCGTCCGCGCTGCTGGAGCGCGTCGAGCGGATCGGATTCCGGGTGACGCACTCGTACGGCCTCACGGAGGCGACTGGAGGCGCGCTCGCGTGCGAGTGGCGCGACCAGTGGGACCGTCTGCCCCTTCTGGAGCGCGCGCGCCTCAAGGCGCGGCAGGGCGTGAGCGTGCCGTCCCTCGCCGAGGCCGACGTCAAGAACACCGACACGTTGGCGAGCGCGCCCCGCGACGGGAAAACCGTCGGGGAGATCGTCCTACGTGGCAACGGCATTATGAAAGGCTACCTGAAGAACCCGGAGGCGAACGAGAACGCCTTCAAGGGCGGCTGGTTCCTGACGGGCGACGTCGGCGTGGTTCACCCGGACGGGTACATCGAGATCAAGGACAGGTCCAAGGACGTGATCATAAGCGGCGGGGAGAACATCTCCAGCAAGGAGGTGGAGGACGTGCTGCTGCGGCACCCGGCCGTGGCCGACGCCGCCGTGGTTGCGATGCCGCACCCGCGCTGGGGCGAGACGCCGTGCGCGTTCGTCGTGGCTGCCAGCGCCGACAAGCAGGGCGCACGGTTGTGCGAGGATGATGTGATCGCGTTCTGCGGCAAGCGCATGGCGCGCTTCATGGTGCCCAAGAAAGTGGTGGTCGTCGAAGCTCTCCCCAGAAACGCACTGGGAAAGGTCGAGAAGGTCAAGCTCCGGGAAGAGGCCCGTAAGCTAGCGCCAACAGTGCAGGCGCAGAAGCTCAAGGGGAAGACGCTGACCACGACGAACCTTGGCGGACGCGGCTACCAGCACCAGGTGGTCCACGTCAAGGCCTTACCAAGGCTATAGCACTGCCACACCGTACTGTACCAGGTGGAGGTGAAGAAGATCTATGGTTTTGGGAAAAAGTGTGGCTTTGGCACTACTCGTGTTAAATGTTTCAGGAATAAGTATGACGTCGTTAATGTTTTTGAGCTCCCGATGTATTTATGCTATATTTTAAGAATGATCGAGGTGTATCATCGGCCACCTATTTGTTACACGAGAACTGGAAAAAATATGATGTGAAATGTGGAGGAAACAGTTATTGTAAAATTCTTTTAAGTTGCTTTACTGATATGATGTCCGAGGCTATTTGGGCTCCTTTTAGAATTTATGTTCAAGTGTATTGGGCTTTAGTATTCAAGGCATCGGTAAGTGGGTCGAGAAAATTATTTAGCGGCTCTTGGTATGCCGAGTGAGCTCTGGGCTGAAATGAATAGAAATCCAGTGGGCTTGCATCGGACCACGAAAAATGAAGCCCATGGGCATCACGTACCTAAGCCTATTGATAGATGCGCAACTTTGGAGGAAGATCTGATCTGGTACGTGACGTGACCTTGATCAAGCTCCACTAAACCCGTACTACTAGTTAACTAATCTATCAGAAGAATATTCTCCCAGGATCGTGTCCGCACAAAGCCCACCGGCCGGTTCAGACCCACTCTGCAGCGTGAGGCCATCACGCGCCATTCTCCCGCGAACCCTAAGACTACGCCCCCTTCCTCCGCCTCCACTCCGCTCAGCTCCGTCCTCATGGCGGCCGTGCAGAGGCTCTTCCGCGCAGCGGCCTACGGCGGGACCGCGTCGATGAGGCACATGACGTCGCTGGCGCCTTCCGCGGCGGCCCCGGCGTCGGGATCCCCGCTCAAGGCGGAGGAGAAGCTGACGCGGCGGCCGGCGGCGGCGGAGAGGAACGTGCAGTGGGTATTCCTTGGTTGCCCCGGCGTGGGCAAGGGCACCTACGCGAGCCGCCTCTCGCGCCTCCTCGGCGTGCCCCATATCGCCACCGGGGACCTCGTCCGCGACGAGCTTGCATCCACCGGCCTGCTTGCGACACAGGTGAGGGCGGGACTCATTTCCGCCTCTGCAGAGTCTAGATGAGCTAAACCTCCATTTCGCTGGTCTGTATTTGTTTTCGCCTGAGTGGATCAGAGACGGGCTTGAACTTTACAGTGGGAGATCTGCGGTTCCTTCGGGCTCTTGACCGCAGATCGACTGTGAACCTGTGGCCTTGCTCCTACCTTTTGAACGGGGAAACATGGGACAGAGACATGGTTTCATATCGAGAAGTAAATTGGTGATGGATCTGACCATTGCCACTTTCATTCCATCATTTGGTTTGTTAAGCGTTTGTGATTAATTAAGGCCAGAGCCGTTAATACGAATTAACTAACTATACTCGCGAGTTTGAGCTCAATTGAGTCGAGCGCTGGACCTCTCTTTTATGGTGAGCACATAAGTTATAATATCACGGTTTTTGCATGAAAAATATCTGTTTAACTGTAATAAAGGGGGGAAAAGTCTACATAACCCCCAAAGTATGATCTAGGGACTACTTAACCCCCTCAACTTCAAAACCGGATATTTAACCCCCTAACCTATACAAACCAGGTAATTAATCCCCTAAGGTGGTTTTGAAGAGTGGTTTTGCCTTGAGATGGTTCTCTGCATGAAAAATATTGTTGAAGCTAGCGATATGTACTGCTGTGTTGCGTTCTAATTTGATTAAAGAAAAGTGTCGTAATTGCTAAAGCTACTGTTACACTAAGTGTGTGGTCACCTTTTCCTCCCAATTTTGCTATGTTCGTTTCCTGCTACCTAGTCCATTTCAACTCTATTGAGCAAATTAGCAAAATATGACGGTGAGCATGTATGTGTCTGCCTATCTCACGTATAGGCTTTTCACTTCTAATTTGATTAAAGAAAAATGTCGTAATTGCTAAAGCTACTTGTACACTAAGTGTGTGGCCACCTCTTCCTCAATTTTGCTGTGTTCATTTCCTGCCACCTAGTCCATTTCAACTCTATTGAGCAAATCAGCAAAATATGACGGTGAACAACTGAACATGTATGTGTCTGCCCCTATCTCGCGTATAGGCTTTTCATTTCTGTATGCTTTTGTGCCTTGATGCATGTGCTGAAATTCTTGCCCAATCATTTTTTTTTGCTATGCCATTATCCTTTTAACTTCTTTTCGGGAATGATATAATTTTCCTTCCATTTGCAGCTTGCTGAAATTGTTAATCAGGGGAAATTGGTTTCTGATGAAATCATTTTCAATCTTCTGTCCAAAAGGCTTAAGAAAGGAGAAGACCAGGGTGAATCAGGATTTATTCTTGATGGTTTTCCACGTACCGTAAAGCAAGCGGTGAGACATTTTACATATCCTGTATGATTACTTTTAGTTTTGTCCTTTCCATGACCATTAAACTCAATTATCTGATCAATCCTGAATGTCTATGTTGTGGTTATGCAATACAATAACATCCAAATAGGTCATTATATTTCTTCTTCCGAATCTCCTGAAATAATGTGGTACTTTAGTCTGCATTGGTTTGTCACTTTGTTGGGAATTGCTGCTATCACTCTATCTGTAGCAGTATTATTAGAGATATGACCACATGAATATGTTTACTTTGTTATCTGAAGTATAATGCTCATGCCTGTAGTGTCTGTTGCTGTAAATAGGTGCATTTTCTACAGCTATATTATCCTTACATGTACGTCCAAATTTTTATTGCCGTTTGAGTTTTGAAGTCACTGATACATAGTGTAATATATTGTCAACAATTATTATTGCTCATTTATCAGGTCTTGCAAGACAACAATCAGTAGCCAGGGACTTGTTTATACAATCATTCATGCACTTGATCATGGTGTTCTAAACTAACTATTCTGACTCCCCTGTTGGCCTGTTCCAGGAAATTCTTGATGGAGTTACGGACATTGATATGGTGGTTAATCTGAAACTGAGAGAAGATGTCTTAGTAGAGAAGTGCCTTGGCAGAAGGATTTGCACCCAATGTGGAAAGAACTTCAATTTGGCCTGCATTGATGTTAAGGGTGGAAATGGATTACCAGGAATCTACATGGCACCATTGCTGCCACCTAATAACTGCATGTCAAAACTTATTACCCGAGCTGACGATACCGAAGAGGTAGTCAGAAACCGGTTGAAGATATACAATGAAATGGTACGGTGCTGTCTATTTTCATCCTTGAAATAGAAGTGTTTTGTCGTAAGGAATATGGACTGAATTTTAATTTTTGGTTGAAAACCAGTAGTTGAGTGAAAAGTTGTAGTCCATAAGGCTTGCTTAAGATATACCAAATGCTGGTTGATCGTATATCACCTCTGGCTTTTATCTGATTACATTAGGACAACACTTTTAGTTTATAATGTGAACTAAGAAAGTTGTCCTGATGACATCAATTAAAACCTGGAGGGTGGAGGGGGCAGCTGGTTACGTTTGGTTCCTTGAAATGCTGTGGAGTGTGGACTGGGTACATAGAGGGCTAGGCCCAATCTAAAGGCCCAGGCTTAAGAATCCTTCTAGAAGATTAGTTTGATTAGGGACAATAGATCTCTTAGAGATAAGTTTGTTAGATTTGTAGATAGATCTGTTAGAGATAAGTTGTTAGAGATAAGGCGTCCCTTGCCCTGTAAAAGGAACCCCTAGGCTGTAATTCTGATCATCAAAGAATAAAAGAATTTTCTTAGAGGGTTGTTCCTACTTTCGGTCATCGGGTTGGAGACTATCCAGCCCCGGTGACACTATCCCCACCACGATTCACAACATTAAACCATGAAATCTTGGATTGTGTTGATGTGTTCAGCAGTAGCACTGTTTTCATGGATATTTTGAAATGGTACAAATCCAGTTCACAGTTCTACACTTAACATTGATTCCCTGGCCCTTGCAGAGTCAACCCGTGGAGGAATTCTACCGGAAGCAGGGGCAGTTATTAGAATTTGACTTGCCTGGAGGGATCACTGAGTCTTGGCCGAAGCTGCTCCACGTTCTAAATCTTGAAGACCAGGAGGAGCTGAAGTTGGCTGCTGCATAGGTTTTCACATACTTGGATAAATTCATACCGTGCACTTTTGAATAATGGAAAAGAACAAACTTGTTCCACAATTTTTGTGCCCATGTGGAACTAATTTTTATCAAAAGTGAGTTCATTTCATCCGGCGTTTTGATGAGCCGGTAACATGTAACTGACATTAGCTGTAAGCATTCTTTCCGGTGGACATTACTATGGATTGGATGAAGACATACTGAAGTTCTATTATAATAATTATAATTTTCTGTTTCAGAAAAACACATGAAGCGAATGATTAAAACTGGACAATAATTTTCATATTCGTTTGGAATAATGTATGTGACGAAGGTATTGAAATTTCGCCATTTGTTTCGTGTGACGCGAGGGGACGCTTTATTGCAGAATACTGTGCAGATTAAAGGCACCGCTGAGCTCGATGATCGTCTGACCGCCTATCACAGCAGGATATGACATGGCATTCCCAGCCTGCATCTGCATGGCGCCCATATCCACCCCGTCGATAGATCCCCTTATCGTAATGTCACCGCATGACGCCAAGTCACCTTTCGCCACAGTTGTGGCTCGTCGTTCCGTCGGATGCCGCACGTCCGCCGTTCTCACTAAGCAATTGACACCGAATGCTCTATTCTACTTTAAATTTACCTTTCCTTAATTTAGTCCGTAGCAAAGACAACTAAATGACGCTACACGTGAAATCAGGAGTATTGAACCAACATCAGCCACTGTAAACAGAAACGATGAAGAAAGACCATTATAAAGTTGTTGATCCATACATACATATAGGCTATAAATAAGGACAATTTCGGTCTAATTTACAAAATACAAACAATGGTGTTAAAAAAACAAAGAATATAACCAAAGCATCTCCGCTGCATGTGAGATGACAGGAAAAATGCACACAAGATATTGGCAAATGTCAAGAAAAAAGGTATCCATGGCATCAAATCTCAGAATTTCCTCAAAGAAACTGACCGTTGATCGACAAATCAACTCGCAATAGACAACTCCAATAAGAGCAGATATCAGAAATTGGGGGGAGACCGGCTTCCAGATGCTTTAAATGGACCACTTGAACCGAATGGATCAGCATCATCAAAAGAGTCAAACCGACCAAAATTTTTCGAGCTATTCCCTGTATCAAATCCTGTCATATTGTCACCTTTGGAGCTGTTTATGGAGTCGAACCTAGAAAAACGACTTTCCTGAGGGAATCCACTGTCCTGGGATCGGAAGGAATCAAACCTCCCAAAGTTATAAGAGGAGCTATCGTCATGGACTTCACTGAACTTTGGTGAGAATCCAGATGTGTAAGCTGGAGTACTTGGAACAGAATCATCAAAAAATGAACTTCTCTTCATCCCAACTACACTAGCACCACTTGGCGAGCCCACCTCAGACCCAAAGAAAGAGTTATGTGTGCCCCCACGATGGTCAGCATCCTGCATTAACACAAGTCATTAGAAACAGACAAGGGAGAGATACAAAAAAACAAAAACAAAGAAACCGCATAGCTTACAGTGTTTAGTGCACTAGAACCCCAAACAGACTCGGTGTCTTGGTCATCAAAGTTCCAGGAAGTTTCATCCGCGAACTTGTCACCAAAAACAGATTCAGAACCCCCATGGTCACTGAGTCAAAATAATAACCAATGTCATTCTCGTATGGGACAAATAGTCAAATATGGTTTGAATTGAGCACTCTTAAATGTTAATCAGGATTCCCCCCCTGAAACATGTCTAAGTATATGCAGTATACTTATACCTAAATGTTCACATAAGCCAAATGTGAAAACAAGTACCTGTAGCTCTCTCTTTTGCTGGGAGATGTGTCATGCATTCCAAAACGAGAAGGTTTAAATGGACTTCCTGAGGCACTTCTTCCAGCACTGCCAGGGCTCCTTACAGATTCATCGCCAAAATCATACCCTATTTCACTCTCAGCCACTTGATCACCACTATAATGCCTCTCATCCTTGATATGTCCATTAGACGACACAACAGGGGACATATCATCCCCATCACCCCAAAGAGATGGTGCATTTGTATTTTCAGCAGGGACCAGGTTTTCATGGATCGTACCATTGTCCTTAACAATACCAAACCCTGCTATTCCAGAAGATTTAATCAGAAATATAATAAGATTAAACCAAAAATTGAGGAGGATAGTTTGCCCGATAGAAGAGATAAAGACTGACAATAACTCTTGTCATTGAAATCCATGTAGAGATCCACAAAAACAATGTACTAGCTACAAAGGCTAACTTAATCGGAGGATGTAACTTCATATATTGGTTGAATAGAAACCCAAAACAGAAATAAAGGATGGCAACCGGATTTTGCATTGACAGATTATATCAACTACAAATCCGGCTTACAAATGCATTCATGGTTTGCTTATCTAAATCATATTTAATAAATGTTAAGTATAAGAGAGACATAACAACTCGTATCTGCCATAGATTCATAACCATGACCTACAAGTATATATTGTATCTAACCCTTATTAGTAAAGACACAGACGTTTGTTAGCAACAGTACAGAGTTCAGATAAAAAACTCAATGTGCAAGGACTCTTGATACGCAAATAAACAATTATTAACTTCAAACAAACCTGTTACATGAATCCTTAAGTTTTTTTTGAATAAACTGGCAGGAGAGCTGTCGTTATATTTAAAAGAAGGGTTTGGCACAGATATGCGTATACAAAGAAACATAAACAAGACAGACAGATTAGGCCGCAAAGCAAAATAACAACAGAGTGAAATGTAATGAAAGAATGTAAACCTTCATCCTCAAATTTATCCCAATCTTCATCCCACTCAATGCATCCCTCTTGTGGCCCAGGTTCCCAACCTAACAAATAAAGACAATAGTAATCAGAAGCTGTGCAAGTTATATATCTTAAGGCTGTAGGAAGTAAGACAAAACAAGGACATGAAATTTGATGACCGGCATTGTAGAAATATAACGAAGCTGAAAATTTAGCAACAATGAAAGAAGAAATAACGTTGAGATGGAAAGTCAGGTACCAGAAGGAAGTTCAACTGATGCAGATGGCTTGAAATCCAGTCCAAAGTGTTTGCATCTTTCACTAAGAGCTCTCTCCATCTCCTCTAACTGATGTTGGATTCGATCGGCTCGAACCTAGGAACACATGGGAGTCCATTGAGAGGAGCACAAAAAAAGGTACCAAGGAAAACTGCAACCATGCAACGTACCTGTAGCAAACCATCAACACTTCCACCTTGTACCATTTTAATTAACGCGTCATGCAGCTCAACTTTTTTCTCCTGAAAAAAATAAGTGAACCTCAATTAAAGAAACAGAAACCCATCAAGAGAAGATAACATAAAACAAGAGGAAGGATCAACTAAAAAATCTGACCAAAAGAAGGGGCCAAAAAAATAATTTCTGGCAAGCATTTTTTAATTATTTTAAGGTGCAGTGATACACAACCTGAACATCGCGAAATGCATGTTCTTCAACTGCAAGTTTGGAAGCTAACTCTGCTACTTGCTTGTACTTCTCTTCGTATTTCTTAGCCAATGATTCCACCTGAATTGGAATAAACAAAGTATTAGCAATGTTCTACAGACTACAATGTAAGATTGCCAACTAAAGATGTAATTGTGTGCCCTAAGCATTCAGACTGAAAAAATAGCTCAAAAGGAGCAAACTGCAATGCGGGTCCACATATAGCTACAACTATAAGCAGTGCCATGCACCATTAATTTACATGCCTACAAGCATTTACCATAAAAATAACTCAAAGAAAGAACTAAAATGCAAGAAACCGTTGCATAATAAGCAGAGCTCTGTACCTCCCGTTTATCAGAAGATGCCCTTTCTGTGATTTCATTCAGCCTATTGTCACATCGACTTTTATACAGGACCTTCAACAAGAAAATTGATCATCAAAAAAAACTTTTGATATCAGTCTAGTGACCTAACTAAGCCCAAATTACAATTGTGCTTACAAGATCTTGCATTTTTGAGCGGTAGTACTCCAATTTCTCTCTGGAATCCAGGATTTGCTTCTCCACCTCAACCTTCAGAAACCAAGAAGGTAAATGGTATCAATGGCAGAAATTAGTAAAAGGTAAAGAGAATTTGCATTAAGATTAAGCACGTGTACAATAGAAGCAAATACATAATCCTGATCCTGAATACTGGTCATGGTTCCAACCCTGAATCCTGATCCCAGCTATCCAAAACACACACAAATACATTAGCCTATAGGCAGCCTGTTTAATGCATACTAAGAGCAGCTAGACCAATTTAAAGGTGGATCAACAGAACTCGATTGAACAACATACTCCCTCCGTTTCGTTTTAATTGTCGTTAGGACAACCTTCAATAGTTCATTTTTAGTTCATTTAGTTGTCTGAAACGACAATTATTTCAGAACAGAGGGAGTAGAACTGGGCTGACCATGTAGAACAAATATAAAATTATCAGCATACATAATTCCAGATATAAAATGTAGGGCCGTGGTACACGTACCTTCTTAGGAGCATCTGCCACATCCTGTGCAACTGGGTTCACTCCACTTCTGTCATCTTTGTTTCCTTGGGTTGCCACATGATTATCCATACTAGGCATGTGAGGTCTTGGTTGCCCTGGCCTGCTAGCTGCATCAGTTTGTGAGTGCAGATGTGGTGGCAAGGGTGGCCGCACGCCACCAGCAGGCAACCCAGGTGCTCCAGGGCCCCTTTGTGGTAATCCTGGCCCAACATAAACTACCATATGAGAAACAACAATCCCAGGGTGCCATGTTGCACTATGATTATGACATGATGACCAAGCCCTAAAGCAAGCAAAATATTACCTGGATTCTGTTGCCATGATGGGCCATTGTATGCTGTCGAAGGCACGCCTGTCGCTTGTAACAGCGTTTGATCATATTTAAGAGAATCAGGAAGTACAGAAGGCAGGGGAGTTCCACCTCGATGCCTCTCCATTAAATAAAGGGCAATGCAAAATTCTCTTAGAGAAAGCATGCCATCATTATCTTGGTCAGACAAGTCCCATACTTGCTTCAGAACCTCTACACGGTTTAAAAGAACAACACTTGCATTAGCCATTGGCACTGGTAGTCCATCCTAAGGGATATGTTTAAGTTTCACACACCATAAGGAAACAACCACAGAAGCAGAAAAGGCTGAAACGTCTAATAGCAGTGTTAGCAACGTAGCACAAAGATCTGCACTCTATCGTAGAAAATGTAGCGCAAAGATGTTGACAGAAAATCAGAGTAAAATAATTCATTTAAGCAGCAAATATGCATAATCACTTCAATAATGAAACATAAATACATTATAAGGACAGTTTGAAGTTGGCAGTTGTACCCTACCTCTTGGAAGTCTCCAACTGAGGAACAGAGTCCGGGCTTCCGCACCAGTTATCTTGCCATCTCTGTCCCTATCAACATCCCCAAAGACTTTCATGTACTTCTGGATGTCAGATTGTGCAACTTTGGGCCATTGAGAAGCTGAATTAGATAACCCAGGAGAACTGCCAGGTGCAGTCTGTGCAGGAAAACTTGGCTTTGTGATAGGCTGAGTCTGTTGAGGTTGGCTGTTACCTTGCAGTGGGCCAATTTGTGTTAGATTTGTCAGATTCTGGGAGCCAGTCGGAGTGGACATAAAACTGGACGAGTTGGGCATCGAGCTTGACGGAAGTGTAGGCAGTGCAGATACACTTGGTTTTGGCTGAGTAAGAGCAGAGAAGATGTCAGTGCTTGATCCTGAATTACTTGCAGGGCCATTTCCAGACAGTACCAAAGCTTTAGAATCTTGAGGGGGAACAATACTGTTGCTCTGCAGAGGCAACGGTGATGAGGACAGCCCTTGTGCTTGCTGTCCAGGAGACATGCCCATTGTGCTAGACAATCCAAGGCCAGATCCACTTCGTGCTGTCTGGGAAGGAGCAGCTCCACCTGGTGTAGCTTGTGGAACAGCTCCAACTGGACCAACATTGCCGCCTTGCCAACCAACAGATACTCCCATGCTGCCTCCACCCAATGGACTTTGATTAATCCCAGGTAACTGAGCTTGAAGCGATGTTGCAGGAGTTCCCACCTGAGGAGGTCTCATGAAACCAGTACTTGAAGGGGCCTGCTGTTGATTGAATCCCATGGTAGGAGGCTGCGGTTGCATAGCCCTTGGTCCAGCAAATTGAGTTGCCTGCATAGCACCACCCTGACTTGCAGCCGGCATCATAGAATTGATCCCTTGGGGTCTTGGAGCAGCTCCAGGGTTCACTAGCGGCGCACTAACTTGAGCAGATGTCAGCATCATACCACTTCCCTGGGGCCTTGGAGCGGCAACCGGATTCATCTGCCCTGGTCCAACCTGTCCTGGAGCGGGGGTCATTGCAGCACTCCCCTGGGGCCTAGGAGCCCCCCCTGCACCCATCTGCGGAGGAGCCGGCCCCGCGGCGATCTTCGGGGCTGGAATTCTAGCTGCGGCAGGGCCATACAGAGCAGATTGCACTATGTCAGGCGTGAGCTGACGCCCGCTCTGCGCCACCGTGACGAGGCGCAGCGCGTTGAAGAACTCCGGCTTGCCGAGGAAGCCGGTCTTGTTCTGATCGGCGTGCATCCATACCTACGAGCGGCACAGAAAAAATTCTAACTCACTCCAATTCGCGGGGCGAGGGATCTAGTATCGCTTGCGGAGATCACACCTAGAACTGGTTGCTCGAATTGTGAGGAAGGGAGGGTTTCCGACGCGCACCTGGGCGAGGACTTGCTGCGGGAGGTTGGCGCCCTGGAAGAAGGCGACGGCCTCCTGGCCGCTGATGCGACCGTCCTGGTTCAAATCTGCGCGGCGGAAGTAGGCCTCGAAGGCCTCCGTCCCCGCCATCTCCGGGATCCGAGCAGCGGGTTCCGCGCGGCGGGGATGTGGTTTGGGGATCTACCGCGGCCCGCGCTGGAGATCTCGGCAGACTGCGGGAGCAGAAGCCTCTCCTCTTCTCCTGTGTATTGGCGAGGCCAGAGCCTTTCTCCGCGAGGGCAGTGGTGGAGCCCAACCTGCCACGAGGGCGGTACGGACCCGTCCCAAGGAAGAGGAGGATCCACACTGCCATATGGTGCCCACCTGTCAGTGACCCCATATGTCAGTCACCAAGTTACCTGTGCAGTAACTCGCAGAATCTTCAACTGATTTTCTAAGAAGAGATTTTTTACAAAAAACTTCAGGGATTTGCTCAATTATGCATTTCTTAGGACGAATTAGCATCCAATCATACACAAACTTAAGTTACATTTCTCACTCACCAACACATCACAAATCCGGCAAGCACTCTAAAAAAATATTGGAGAAATAATCACCCCAAAATGTACAGGTATACTAGTCAGAAGCTCAGAAGAGACTCATCAGACTCGAATCAGTCCCCCACGTTGAGGAGCACGTCCCACAGCGTCTCGTCGATCAGCTCCTCCAGAATCTCCACCTCCACCTCCGCGCCCAGCGCGTCAGCGTCGTCGCGGAACGCGCCGTTCCACGGCGACGCGCTCAAGTCACGGTCGATCAGCCCGTCCACGGAGCTCGGCGTCGTGTCGCAAGCAGGCGGTTGCAGCCACACCTGTAGAGACTTCCACAGCACGTCCAGTAGCCTCTTGCCGCCGCCGGGAGCTCTTCTTGCTGGCGCCGCTGCTGGGTACCACTTGTCGAATGTGCGCAGCGTCGTCGAGGTCCGAACGGCTCCTGGCAGAGCCTCGTTGATCAGGTCGAAGAGGAGCCGGTGGTCGACGGCTGCCGTCGAGGTGGACTCGACTTCATCCAGCACCAGTTTGGGGATCAGCTTTACTTTGTAGTCTGTTGAGAAATCGCCTGAATTCTGCCTCTGCCCGTACAGGCCGGCAGCAGCAAGAACAGCTCTGACGAAGGATTTCGTGGGGTCGTCCATCTCGTCTGTGTCGTCGTCGTCGTCGTCATGGACAGGGCTCGTCTCAGGGACCTCTTCAGTCTGGACTTGTTCTGGCAGATTTCCCGCTTCTGTGAGAGGTTCATTTTTTATTAGAATTCGTGAGAAACATAACTCTGCATTCAGTATGCTATCCAGGCAAATTCAGAAACAATCAGCATTTTGAGTGCTTACCACAAGCACTAGAACTCATGTCCTTGGCTGCGGTCCTAAAGGGAGAACGGTGCTCGTTAAAGGAGGCCTCCAGAGGTGAGACAGGACTCGGGTAGCCTCCCCTGATCATCATCTCATCTGGCGGGCTGCTGCACCACGAGGCCGGGCTCGGCGGCACCTCAGTGGAGTTCTCCTGCACCAAACAAACACCAGAGTCATGCATGTCAGATTGCAACGGCGGCAGTGGACTCCCGACAGTCAAAAAGCAGCATTTGCTAAGAGATCGATCTGCATGCCGCCTCACCTGGAGGATGCCGGGGTGGATGAGAACCGAAGGAGCAGTGAAGAGCGTGCCGATCGGAGGGAGGTCGTCGGGGAACGACTCGTCGGCGTGGTAAAACTTCTTGCCGAACAGCTTTGCTCTGAGCCCCAGGTTCTGCCTCAAGTTGGACACCTTGCCTTTGATGTTGAACGCGTCCTTCCTCCCCTTCTTCTCCGGCCTGGTCCCGTCGCCTTCTTGCTTGCGCTGCAGCCGTGCTCCGGTCAGCACCCGCGGCTCCTCCGTGAGGAGCTTCACGAACGTCGCCCTCGACACCGGCGCCGACAGCGACCTGATTAGGTTCCTCGGTGACCCTGGTTCGGAGTCAACCGGGGATGATGTCTTGTGCGATCCATGCCTGAAGGAGGCTCTGACGTCGGACTGGAGGGCGCACTTCTTCTCCTCCTTGCTTCTGATCTTGCCGCCCTTCCGTGATGCCATGTCGTGCCTCGGCTCCTCGTCGAACGACATCGAGGCGGCCCTTCTCCGGTGAGAGAACGGTGGCTCGGCGTCCGCCGGCTCCCTTCTCAGCACGTTCTTCAGCCTGTCAGACAGTTGTCTCCTGGCGTTTCTGCCGATGTAATCCATCGGGCTCTGTCCGTTGAGCTGGACGTCGCTGCGGTACGAACGAGTTGACTCCGACCGCACCAACGCCGGGTGCAGTTCCCTCGTGACATTCTCCCTGATCTGGTTCGCGATATTCCGGGCAATTTGCTTCGGGTCGGCCGGGACGTCACCTCCGGCCCACCGGTCCGCCTTGTCGTCGGAGGTCGTCATCCTCCCCTCCAGCTCAAACTTTAGCCGCCTCTTCACCTCCTCAAGGAAGGTCTCCATGTTGTTTTCCTTCTTCACCAGCTCAGGCGACCCCAGCAATGACGACTCCTCGATGTCATCCGTGCTCAACTCAGGGCAGGGCTTCAGGATAACAATCCTCGTCGGCGACAAAGACCGCTCCTCCTCTTCCTCGTGGTAGAACCTCGAGAGCGGCAACCTCGAGGAACAGGCGTCTTCGCTTGTCAGGGAGAACGTGCGGCTCCCGGAGATCGACGTGCTGCTCTCCTTACTTCTTCTCCGATGCACGTCGTCGTTGGAGTGCACGTGTTTGCTGCCATTTTGGACATCGTTCCCTCTGTGCTGGTACATGTACGGCACGATGTCTGCACACTCGTCGTCGTCGTCGAGATGGCTCTCTAATTCGAGGCATCTTGACTGCTCCTGCAGCTTGCTCGTCTGCCATGCCTCGAACTCCTTCTTGAACTTCTGCAGCTCCTCCTCCTGCGGGTGCTCTCGCGTCTGCGGCTTACTCCACTCATTGTTCTTCTTGTTTGGCTGCGTAAAGATATCCCTCTCGCCGTCGTAAGCACGGATCTCTTGCTTCAGTGCGTGCTTGATGGAATCTTTGTGCTGCACGAAGGAGACATGCTTGGTTGGGACCATTTCAGCGTGTTCTCTTCTTGGCGTCGACCTTGATATGACCTCATGTCTTCTCTCCTCTGAATGGCTGCTGGATTCAGTGGTTGTGTTCAGCGGGGGTGAATCCATGCCCATCAATCTAGCGATGACACCGGGTCTCTTGCGGCTTTCATTAGTTCTGAAGGAAATGTCCTCATGGATTAGCTTCTTGATTGGGGCTGGGCTGTGGTTGAGCCCAGTTTTTGGGTGCTGCCTCATATTGGAGGAGTACTGCTCAAAATCACAAGAAAATTGATCAGATGAATGCAAGTTCTTGTTGGTTGCCTCTTGCACAGTAAGTTTGATACAAAACGAGTGAATTTCCAAGTTAAAGCTCAGCAATAGTTTCTTTAAAGAAGGGAGGCAAACAATTAATCAGTTGATCATCTAAAAAAACTACTAATCAGTTGATGTAGCAACAGAAAATCGGGGCCATGTCTGAAAATAAAACTTCCATTATTTTTGCATCTTCTGTTTTTCATTCAGGCAACTAGAATCAGTTGCAGGTATAATGCACATGTGTTTCATTTATAAGAAAATTGTAGAAAAAAATCATTTTTATGGGTTAAATTAACTGTTTGCAAAAACTGAAGATTTTGCCAACTTTGTGGCAGTAGATGGATGGAATTATTCTGACAGAACAGTTACTGAACAAGGCTCACCGGGACATCGTCCTGGAAGACACCATAGTTGTGGGAAGCCTCCAAGCTGAACTCCATGCTATTCCTTGGAGCTTCAAATCCTGAATGTAATACACCAATGAAATAACTTTGAGCGAAATTCAATCACCAAAAGAAGCCAAGAAATATCAGAAAATCCTTTATCAATTGTAAGGGTATCAGGGTATGATTGAGTAGCATTTTATCAACGGATGTTAACAAGCATTTAAACTGATGAATGGGTGATTCAGAATTTCAAGTCAAATTCATGGACATGTCGGACAGAGAGAAATGGATCACCATATATGATCATACCGTCACCCTGTCTCTTTTGTCCCCACTTCCTTGAGGTGCTGGCATGAGAGAAGTCCAGGTACTGCAACATGATGGATGGTTCCTGCCACGGAGATCCAGCGAATGCTTCGATGGCAAGATCAGGGTCGCAGCAGAACGAAATGTATTGGCCTTTTTTTTTATCCTGCAAAAATGGTGTAAGATGCCTTGTCAGATTCTGCAGAAAGTACTGTTTGTCTTAACAGGAAATCCACACGACTGCAAATCAGTATTGCAAAACCATTTTGTGCAAATAAAATCACACCAATACACAAGTCGTAAACCATGAGTTTCCTCCAAAAAAAGGCTGAAGCCGTGAGACTAATGGAATCATGGATATATTTGCTTCGCTAGTCTACCAAAGCAAAAGCAAACTCAGCAGCCGCAAAGCATTCCAACAGCAGAACAACACAATTGCAGCAACCGGAACCGAAAGGCATTTCGATAAGAGGCAGGCATATTTCTGATCGCCGTTAACTGAAAGAAATCATCAGGAAGAACCGGAGTAGGACATAACTTCCTTGAAATTCATTCTAAAGAAATCGCCAAGCATGATAGAACATGAACAGGAGCAGATGATTCAGAAATGTCAACATGATGGGAAACTGAACCCCACCACGTGCAAACAGATCAGAGAGAAGGAAAGAAAAAAACTGCATTTCCTCCAAGAACAAGAAGATAACCAGCCGCAAACAAAGCCAAACAGATGTAAACTGACCAATCTGCAAGCAGAGAGGGAACACGAAGAAACTACTGACGACGGGAATGAAGAAGAGATCCCGTACACTCGAAAGGGTCTTCTCCTCGCTGCAGCTCGCACGCAGCGCCCAGCGATCGGCCGGTCGTCGCTGCTGTCGTCGGGGACTGCGGAAGCAGAGGCTGGCGTCGCTTCTTCTCCCGCCGTGGAAATAAAACGGCGTGTCGCTTCTTCTCCCGCCGTGGAAATGGCGTGCCGTGGAGATGTCGAGTGCGAGCTTCTTGTTGATGTGTAATTATGGTGGTAATGTATAATAAATTACAGCCCATGAAGAAGTGAAAGGAAAGCAACAGCCGGGAAAGCGAAAGCCTCTTCTTCTCCCTTTCCCCGGCCGCACCCACCCGCCTTTTGGTTTTGCTCTCCACCTTTATTGTGCTTGTGCCCACTCGCCATCATCCTCTTGCAACTTCTACCTCTCCTGCCACGATCTCCCTGACGCATGGCATACATATCATGTCAGTTTTGACAAATTAATCAGGATAACCGTCTCACTGTTACATTACCTTCCCTCTGTTACCGAATAAGTATTTTTTACAGTTGCCGGGTTGCAGATCAAAATGGCAACCTCCTGCGAGCTCCAGTTTGAGAGATTCGCTCGCAAGAAGCCGGTAAATAAAATACTAAGGCCAGAGAGAGAGAGAGAGCTTTTGATAGACCGGATTCGTTTATTTTAGCTTGGCGGACAGCTCGGTTATGCGAGGACTCTAGTTGGTGCGCCACACGCTTTTAGTTGATCTTTTCCGTTCTCCACGAACGAGGCAGTTCCATTTGGCGCCACTTTGATAACCGCCCGCTGTCACGGCCGTTCTGCGGAACGGATCGCGGTCTTCCTCCCGTGGCCCGCGGTGGTGGTCACCATCATGTGGGAATCGGATGAGATGTTCCCTCGTTACAAATTTTTTTATTATATAAACAAATGACGAGGAGAACCATTTCGTACCACCCTTACCGTACCAGAATTAACTAACTGGAACGTATATTGAAATAAAGCAAAAAGTCATGGTAAATGCAATAAATCAAGTTACGAATGATGCAACAGTTTTTTTTTTTCGCGATGAACCGAACACCCCAACTGCCTCACCGATCAGTCTCACCAGGGCTGTTTGCTGGTGCTCGGCCAGCGGCTCGCGACACATAAATGATCCCCTCGTAAGGCTTTGCCGGACCGGTGTCGTGCGCCGGCCGGCGAGCGCGACGTTAGATGTTCCGATCTCGCGGGACCAGAATGTTGGTGACGTCCTGCGCGCACATGCACATGCACGCCTTGACCTGGTTAGCCCCTGCCTCCTTTTATTGGAAGTGTCATGTCGTGTCGTGTCGTGCGGATGGGCTGGCTGGGAGGTTAGTAGTGGCCGCTCCCTAGCTACCAGCGATGACCTTTGCATATGAGAGCGCAGATCGGATGCTCCGTTATGCTTTGCGAGAACTGGCTAATGCATTATCGGGTCCTAAACACTAGTATCTGTGCTACAATGTCTCACCAAACTGCCAAACGAAACATGTACTAGACGGACCCATGTTTTGATCACTGACACAACTGCTTTATCTCATTCATGTACGTAGAAAGAAACTATGATGAAATGGTAAGGTGCACAAGAGACTATAGAACAGGCCGGGCTTTTGCAGTGAGTGAGAGCACGAATGAACAGTAGAGGGAACAGAGTGTAGCATGCCTTTATGTTGGGTTTCTCTAGGACATCAACCAAACATCATTCCTGTACAAACAGGTAATTAAGAGCACAGGGCAGAACTTTCGGTAGGAGGATCAAACTTCTATCTTCCTAAAGCCGGTCGCGGTTTATCAAATGGCGTGCATGCACGCGCGGCCATCATTCATCTTTGCTGAACTAAATTTGAGTAGGAGAAGAAAATTGTTTGTGGGATTAAACAAGTTAACCAGCGACCCTCCTTAATGAAGAGATCACATGGTGGGGCAACCAGCGAATCAATGCCATTCAGTTCCTCCCCACCATAACGTAATCGGCGGGCTGTCCTCGACAGTATCAAAATTTCAGTCCAAAATATTTACGACTCTTGTAGCCTTGACAGTTGAGGATTGTTTGTTTATCTCAAATGATAATTCACGACTCAGACTCAAATCAAAGAGATTGGCATTAGATTTCTTTTTCTATAAATGAAAAAAAAAAAGATGAACTGACCTGTACACATATTTCCTTGAAATTCTTCAGTTGTGATTCCAGCTCAATCTTCCACTAGTGCGCAGTCCAGTAGTCTGCAATTACTTCCTCCTTCCTCAAATACTTATCGCTTGTTAGTTCAAAAATGAACTAATAACCGATAAGTATTTGAGCATTTTCTGCCTTCAACAACATTGTCAATAAGTTTAATGGGCTTTTCAGTTGTTAAAACTTTGCTTAGATGGTCCTGGGCTCACTTTCTATTTGCTAATGTAACCTAAACTCACAGCATTGGCATTTAACGGCATCTTTCTGCTAGGGCTCGAAGGAGAGCTGGGGCTCAGTGCGTTGTAAAGAGTTGGAATGATCAGTACACTACACTTTAATTCCGTGCCCATCGGCCGTCGTAATCAAACGTTTGTGCATCTATGGGTGAAAATTCCCTGTGATTATTCAGATCAAGAGCCCCCACAGGAACATGTGTCATGTGAAGTTGCTGCTTGCTCCTAGGATAAGCTCTACTCCATTATGAGGTGTCTTAACACTTGTGGCCCAAAATGATAGAACAAATCAAGAGGGGATTGTCTGCCAGATCACCTCCCACGAAGTCAAGATGGGTTTCCAGCGCACTGAACTATAAGATTAAGAAGCCTAACTAGTAATTTACATGTTTTTCTCTTTAAGAAATAGGTGTGATCATTGTAAATAGCTGCCCATGATACATCGACTTGATTTCCATTTCTACAAAATGATACATCGCCCTTTTTACACGAAAGATGTATCACATTTCATTTAGGGAGTAGCATTAGTTGTCATACACTCTGATAGCGAGAAATCACAAGTGCTGGTTAAGGCTGTGCTTCAAGCAACAGGAAGTATCTACTCACATTGTTACTATTCAACTTGATTTCCATTGCAGCTAAATGTGAGTAAAACTACAGCAAGACTCAAAATACAGTGTGGATGCCAAACCAAGCTGGAGTCATCATGGGCCCAAAATATGTAGGTAATGGTGGCCTATTAGCGAATCAGTCTGCAAAGCATGTGATGTTTGGTTGCTTGCTGTAGAGGTCACTACATGCTCAATGTATCAATATAAGCCAAAGCTATTGTGATGATAAAACCTTAACAAAGTGTATGCGACTACTTAATCAAACAACCACACATAGAACTAAGGCAAAATGAACAACATACATATCATACATTTAAATATAAACAGTAGAGCCCAGCAACACAGCCAGCAGTGTAATTGTACAGTAAACATGAAAAAGACAATTCAGTTACGCCACTGGAATAGATGAGTTCTGCTACAGGCTGTATGGGCCAAATTTTAAAAGATGTTTTCAAACTGGTTTTGCATAGAAGAAAGAAGTTTTGTGGACTGTCAGGTTAATAAAATGAGCATACATAGGGAGGTTAGCGAATCACCTCTTCTGCAACAAACTGCATACCTGATTGCAGATATTTTCTCTCATCATATCCCTAGTACCAGTATTTCTCTCATCTGCAATAGAAAGTTTATGGGACAATGATCACAGGCTTGTTAAATTGTCCTGATAAGCTGCGTATAACGGTATAAGAGAAGATAACCCATGTTCCCATCATCAGCCACAGGATGGGCTTAAGGCTTGATGCCAACACTTGGGCGTTGGAAGCGAGTCGCCATTCAAATCGAATGATCGATTCGAACTAGGAGATACAGCATTCAGGTGAGCAGTATCGAACTAGACGTTGGTCTATTTGCCTGAAATCAATTTTATGCGATGCAGTAACCCACAATTGGCGTGCTACTCCATGGCATCCAATAAATTCCCTAGCACTGACGCATTTCGGAAGTTCAAGTAACCCAAATGCACAGTGCTAAACAACGAAAATATATCACGCACAAATAGCAAGCTGAGCCCGACCTCGAAACCTTGGATGAGGCGAGCGGCCCGCTTCGCCCGTCGAGCGTGACTACCTCGAACCCTACCCGTTCCCCGCTACCTCACCTCCCCTACAGGCAACACATTTAAACCGGTGAAATTGCTGGCGGATGACTGAGCAGGGGAACGAATCGTTGTCGAGATAGCAAGATGAAACATACTGGTGTAGAAACTGCGAATGGTGAGCTGCGGATGTGGGGCATTGAGGGTTTCGTACACTCGCATGACCAGGGTCGTCTTCCCCACGCCCGGCGAGTACCAGAAGCCCAGGCAGTGGGCGGTTGGGGTAAAGGGAGGCGGGTTTTCTGTGGGGTTTGCAATCTTACCGGCGGACTGGTGACGAGGAGGCACCGCGACGGAGCGACGGCCATCGGCGGGTGACGGTGTCTCAAGCAGCGAGAGCGGGCGGCGGGGGCGGGAAGCGCCGTCGTTCTGTGTGACTCGAGAGATGTCGCGTTAGTGGAGGCAGAAATCCCAAATACGAGGCCCATTACGTCGTTGTATGAGCTAGTTGGGCTCTGCTTTACCCGACGTGAACGGCTGTTATTGGACCAGAGGTTCTTAATAGGACGGCCCACTACACGATCATACACAGACCGCTCAGTTCTCTCTTCTCGGGTGGTACAAAAGCTCGCTCTTGATCTGATGCTGTGATGGCTGAAGCTTGGATAATGTTTGCAGGATACAGGTTAGGCCACGGTCGATTCAGGTGTTTACAGTATTAACCTTTTACTTTCAACATAACATATTTTTCGATCAAGTGTGCAACAACTGGAATCGAAATTAGCGCACCGAGTTTTATAAATGTTCAAGTTTGTGACACGAGACGCTGCAAAACACTTTCGCTTGGAGAGTACTGTACATGATAAGAAACAAATGCAGAAAAGTGATGATCGTACGAGACTTCTTCTCATAATCTCGACAAAAGGAACGAACCAATGGCATGAGAAGCACGAACGCATTTCCAAACGGCATGTGACAACAAATGAGTAGCGGGAAACATAACAACAAAATGAACACGACCGATCCTACTGACATGTGGCCCCTCGGCCTCCGATTCCGAGTAGAAAACGACGACCCTTGGGAACGCGCCCGCGGCCGGCCGATACGGATACAGTAGCGCAGACGAGATTGTCCTCTCCCGCTTCCATGTGGGGTCACGTCTTACCTACCCTATATGTCGGGAAAAGCTGGCCCGCGCGACAGAGCAAACCTGACGCGACCAAAGCAGGGGCCTAGGAAAAAAAAAACCAAACGCACGCAAAGCCACACGCACCCCGACCCGTTTCCGGGCCATCACACCACCGTCACCTCCTCCCACCTCCCAACCTCGCCGCGCCGCCGCCGTCGCGGCCTCCGATGGCGAAAACCCGCAAGCCTCCGCCTCCTCCGCCGCCCCCGGCCCCCGCGGAAACGCCATCCCCGCAGCGGCGTCGCAAGAAGAAGGGCCGCCCCTCCCTCCTCGACCTCCAGCGCCGCAGCCTCCGTCTCCAGGCTCAAAACCCTAGCCACGAAGACTCGCCCGCCCGCAGAGACCCCAATCCCTCAGACGACGACGACGACGACGGGTCCGGGAGCGGGCGGCGACGGCAGAAGCGCCTGAAGAGCGTCATCGCCGGCGGCGTGGAGGTCAGGGGCCTTCCTCTCTCGCGCCAAAATTTCGAAAATTCCTGAGTTTTGGGGGCCTCCCCAGAGGTTTTTGGCCGCAGGACACGCGGCGATGCGGAGCCGTAGTGGTTGGATCTGCGGGCTCGGTATTTTCTTTGGCGGGTTTTTGTCGTACGGCTCGCCTCCGTGGTGGGGAATCTAGCGGGAGGTCAGTGGAGCTGTGCTAGTGGCCGTTGAGGATTGTTTGCTTCTCGGAGGGCGTTGCTTTTTTTGGGCGGGTTTCGAATTCTTTTTGATTCCCCTCTGGAGTCCAATAGGTGTCGGGATCTTGACCTTGTTGTCAGCGCTTTAATCCTTTCCTTTGAAGAGAACAGTGGGCGGATCTGACATGTTTTGACGGGTTTGACCTTTTTCTCCAATTCGTGTATAAAAGCACCGTCCTTGCTTCAAGAGATGAAAAAAAGTCGTAGTTTTCTGTGGCAGCTTACTGCAGCCCCCACTGGACGATGGCAAAGTTGATGATTTTGAGCGGAAATCTTCTTGCAATAATGTGTTTGTTCTGGTGGATTTCGGCTCTGATTGCTGTTGTTTCTGTTCTTTGCTTCTGCAGGAGGAGGCGGGGGGAGGGAAGAAGGATGCCGCGAAAGCGACGGGGAAAGGTGAGACTTGGAGGGAACCAAGCATTATCGTTGAAGTGGTTCTGGGATTTGAATTTTTCTTTGGTTAACGTTCCTTGCGCTTGTGGGAGCAGGGGATGCTGCGTCGGCTGGTGGGCCCACGGGTACGCCTCTCCCAGACAAAAAGTTGCTGCTCTTCATCCTCGACAGGCTCCAGAAGTGAGTGCCCTGGCCCCATCCTGATGTAATTCTCGTCCAATAAGAACCCCAGGTTTTACCTGCGGAGGCTTCTGTTGTACTATGTGCTTATCGGCCTAGCTTGCTCTGCTCCCAGGAAGGATACTTATGGAGTTTTCTCAGAGCCTGTTGACCCTGAAGAGGTGAGCAAATTGATCTCGAGATTTGTTTTGTTTTCAGATGGGAGCTTCGATGCTAAATGCCTGTGTTTGTGTGTTTCTGCAGCTTCCAGATTACCATGAGATTATCGAGAATCCTATGGACTTCTCAACAATCCGTGACAAGCTGCTGAATGACTTGTATTCTACCTTAGAGGAGTTCGAGGTATGCTGCGTGTGGTTTCACTGCTGCCGATAGTTCCTTGTGCTTTGTGTTACTGTCTCTGTTTCATGTTAGTGGCTCACTGGCTCTCATTTGATTATTTGACTGAACTATTTTTCGTTCTGTGTGGGCTGTGCTATATTGCAGTGATTTCTTGTATCCTTTGGTTTAATGGTGTTTTTTGTGTTGTTTTGTTGTCCTTTGTTCTTTCCAGTTTAATTTTTGAATATATTGTTAATGGAATAAGCTAGTTATCTGCTTTCAAAAATTTGATGCACTGGACAAGGAATTCTTGAATAATATATATTGCAATATATCTGTACGTTGGTTTGACATATTTCATGCTGTTTCACTGGGGAGCAAAATGGGTTCATATAAGCATATCATACGAGTTAATGCCCTTAATGAGAGGTAGTCATCATATTCCTGTGTTGCTATTTACTCTTTGTTTTGTGCCATACCTGGAAAAGAAATATTTCCATTGAACTTCTAGGTTTTGACAGATTATGCTGTCTTGTGAGACAGTCATCACTCATCAGCAAGTAATTAGTCTGGCCAACACAGTTGAAAGCTGTGTCCAGCACTAGAGGATATAATTTGTTCCAACAAAAGCCAGGTTCCTGGAGTGTTGGACTTGGACCACAAAGTCATTTAGAAATATAGTCCAGATTCGTATGAAGAATAATCACGAAATTGATGATATCCTATTCAAAATAAAAATATAAATATCGGTTACTGAAGAGCTTTTATGATCCATCCATAGTGGAACTGTACGTCTAGCATATTTAAGTTGTATATACATTATGATGTCATGGCTTCTTTGGATATGAAAACTTTCATTAATGTAGCTACAAGTCCGAATTATCAAGGTTGTGATGGATTGCACTTCGCTTTGACACTTTGTTGAATTCCACTTTCTATACAAATAATATCTAATGTGCAATGTGGTTTATGTGTTTCATTGGGAATGTCTAATGCACTGGGTGTTGACTTGTGTTTTAGAACTAATGTGTTTTATTTCACACAGCAACTTGTAAGCATGTCAAAAATCATAATGGATAGAAGAAAATTTGTGCATCAGTATCGTTATTCGCTTCTTGATATCTCCTGTTTTTCTATTTATGCAGAATGATGTATTTCTCCTTACATCAAATGCCATGTCTTACAATTCAGCCGACACAGTCTACCATCGACAGGTAATTTTTGGCACTATGCTGTATACCATGCGTTGTCTGAAGTAAGATTATATGAATGTATACACCGTGTCACATGCACTGGACATATATGGAGGTAGATTAAACATGAGAATAGTAATATGCGTCATTCGGTCCTGAAGAACTCGCATGTAGATTTCCATACCCGTTATTTTCCTCGGCATGTCTATTCTAACAATACATTTATTATTACAGAAAATTTTATTGTTGTTGCGATGCAGAGTAAACTGATTCACCCACATATATAGTCAATTCAATTGCCTTTCTCGTCAGACTTTATGTTGCGGAAAAGTAGCCTGTATTGTCCTTTAGCATCCATGTACCTAAAATGTTCACTTATCTCCCTAGGCACGATCTATTGAAGCTCTTGCCAAAAAGGATTTTGAGAACTTGCGGCAACCTAGTGATGAAGATGAACCACCCAAGCCACCAGCTCGAAGAGGCAGACCACCAAAGGCCAAGATTGATGATAATGTGTCACCAGATTTATCGAATGCAAAAACAATCAAATCTGAAGACAATGCCGAAGCTAGAAGAAAAAGATTGACTGGAGATAAAAGTCGAAATACAAACACCCCAATGAAAAATTCATCCAGTTTTCATGGAATGCTTGGATCTTTTAGTACAAGAAGAGCGGATAAAATTGGTGAATGTTCAGGTCGGTTCCTTCATTTTTCATTTTTGTCAATCGTAATTGCCCGTGTGCTGTATAATGTTAGGTGTTTTGGTTTGAATTAAACATGACTCATGTCTCTTCTGTATTTTAGGTTCTTCCAATTGGGTAAAGAAGCCAAGTATTTCGGATGATGAGTCTCGGAGTACATATGATCCACATGACTCACGTAGCAGCTCCCTATTTTCTGCCTTTGATGATGAGAGGAAACTACTATTGCCAGTGAGCACATTCTCCTTTTCTTTTTTAGAATTTGCGGGAGAGCTGTGTATCATTCTACTTAAGATAAATGATCATGCATTTAGTCATTGCCTGGTTCTAACAAGATACACGAAATACATGAGGAACACATATACATCAGAAGACTACTGAGCTAGTGATCTAGGGCCTACTATCGTGCTTGGCACTGGCATCTATTACTGAAAATTCACAAAATGTTTGAACAGGCTAACTTGTGAACCTGTCCAATTTAACTGTAGTTGTTTGAATCTTTGGCTGGTTAGGGCAAAAATGATACTTGGCTTGCTGTGCTAATATTTCTCTTTTGGTTTCTGCCCTTTTATGCAGGTAGGGATTCAGCAGCAGCATGCATATGCTCGGAGCTTGACGCGGTTTGCATCAAAATTGGGCCCGGTTGCCTGGGATCTAGCAGCAAATCGTATCAAACGGGCATTGCCTCCCGGGACAAATTTTGGACCCGGATGGGTTGGAGATTGCAACCCACCTCAAAACTCTCAATGCCCTGCTGCTGTCACGTCCACACATCCCTCTCAGCTGACTGTTCCACCGTCTGACATGACATCCAAGATTGATGCACTCCATCACAAGCCTGGACTGTCCTCAAATGGGAATGGTACTGGTGAAGAGCAATCTAGGACTCAAGCAGTAACTTCCACTTCAACAGGCTTGGATGAGAGCTCGGAAGTCGCCAGTAAAATGAAGCATGAGAATGGAGTTAACAAGTCATTTGGTGGTATGGACAATAATAATACTGGACCAGCACCTCCATCGCACCACCACGGACAGGGTGGAGATCCCCACTCTAATGTCAATGGATTCACTGCTGCAACAAACACCATTAATCAATTTATAGGACAAGGGATGTTTGGGTCAGGCATTCCTATGACACATGCGCAAGTGTTAGGGATGTTTTCTGCAGTCAATGGCAGAACCAACGGTTATATCCATGGGCACCCGGTAACTGGTGATAGTCTTAAACCAGCACAGAGTGGAGAAGTTGGGAAGGGAACCGCTAATCCTGTACACGATGCTGGCCATGATCGAAAGGTTGCATTGTCATTGAATGATACCAGTTCTTCTCCAAGCTTTAATGGTGTCCAGTCATCTGATTCCCCGCTTAGTGGGAAGGTAGCAAATCCAAAGCAGACTGATCTGGCTTTGCAGCTATGAGAACAGCAGTAGTCATTGCCATTGTTCACCTTAGTGCTATGATCTGTGAAGCAGGGGCATGAACTAAAATATAATCCTCAAGCTTCTGATACATTGTCATTTGTAGCATACCAAGTGGAGCTCCAGAAGCTATGAAATGACAAATGATTTCTTCTTGGAGAATAATTAACACAAGCGTTGTTCGAAGTGGAATTAGCTAGGGCTGTTTCATCATTTGACCCTAAGTGAACTGTTGTAAAAGGGTAGGTAGTTTGTACAGATTCTAATCTTATTGGTACTGATAATGTTGGGATGAGGCAGTGCCTGGTGCCCAATTTGTAACATTATAGTAGAGGAAGTATACAAGCGAAAAGGCAGTGAATAATCGTGCCTTTTTCCCCGGAGAGGATCAACCATTCCAAATGTATATTGTGGTAGATGGAAAATTCCTAGTCGAGCAACATCCGTCAAAGCTCAATTGAGCCTGACATGGTTCTATGTGAGCACTTGTTTAACGTGTTGCTGTTGTTTATTTCCTTTTATTTGTGAACAAGCTGGCTTGGCGCCTTGGCCTGCAAAAGGAAGCAGTCACTACATGTTTGCACCCCCATCCTTCAAATACTGACACGCCAAGTTTTGCCAAACCGAAAAAACCATTGGCGACCTTTATGTGCGAAGTAATTTCACCAGACAGCTGCACGCTCCTGCCATGCGGATGCGGATGGTCACAATGTGCCTTCGCAGATCGACGCTGGTAGGCAGTGATGCGCGGCATAAGACCGTCCGCACCGGGGACTACTGGATGGCTTACTGGACGCCAAAGGTCTAGGTGGGACTCAACTCGGATGCTGCAAATTTAGAGGATGCTGGAAAATTAGATGTAAAATTTATGAGAATTGTACTGTAAAATTAGAAGATGCTGGATGTTTAGAGGAAGTTGCTAGAAATTTATAGGACCCACGATTTAGAATAAATTTTTAGAGTTTACGAGTGAGGATAGCCTAAGGCGTTACGGGTGGCACGTGAACGTGATGCTTCCCTGCCCTGCCCAGGCGCCCTGGTTCAGGAGGCCCGTCATGTCATGTTTTGGCTTTGGCGCCACCATTCATTGTGCCCACGAGGGGAAACCACCCATCACCCCCGGCCACTCCATAACTTGCTCACAGTGACGCTGCTTGTATCACTGCAAACTTTGGAGGCTGGCTAGGCATTCACGGCTGCCGTGAACTTTGCATGTAGTAGTAGGGCCGGAGGAACTGTCACGCACCGAGCTGAATCGTCTCGGAAACCTAGTAGACTCTTTCGCCTCATGGGTCGTGATTGATTGGAACCAAATGGATGGCGTGCAATCTAAGACAGACTCTGAAAGCACATACTACTAGTAGTATAGACGTGCTGAATTACCCGACTGTTAAGTGACCAGTGACTTTACAGGTCCACGAGGGACAAGCGTCTTGTACTCCTGTTGCGCCATGCACATGACCTTGTAGGAACCCAGGAGTACAAGGCCGCGGCGGCAGTGGATCATTGTCCTGTCCGTGGTTTCTTCCGCTGCTGCGGTTTGGTTTTGACGATCTACGCACGGCGCATTTTGACTAGAATGCTCTAGTTCTAGTGTGTGCCAGCCGAGCTCAGACTACACATCTGTCTCTGTCCACTTCCTCCTCTATCCGTCCTCTAATTCTCAACAACCGCCATACGTATGCCTTCGTCTGAAGGGAAAACGTCTAAACCGAAACTAATTTCTTTTTTTTTTAATAAAAGAAACTAATTTGTTTTGGCAACAAGATTGATCTTTCAGCTGGCAATCGCCACTACATTGCCGGTTCGACGGAGAACATATATAAACACACCAATCATTAGACTACAGCACTGATAATAAATTTCTCAGAAGAGGCCATTAACGCAGGTTGATGATAGCTCAGCAGTCAGCACCCTCCCTATGCGAATGAATCAGAAGGAAGTGGCCTGGTCCCCGGATTCCTGTGCAATCATGGAGAGGAACTGCAACTTTTCCTGGAGCAGCAGGCACTCGCCTGTTCGCCCGTCATGCTCGTGCCAAATGATGCGTCCATGTTGCGTCCAAATGATGCGTCCATGTTGCAGGTTTGGATCAGAGCGTCCCTCTCCCCCCCTGCTCTTGACTGATGAATCAGAGCTAGCCATCGATGAGGATGAGGATGACCTCGCCGCACTGCGTCCAAATGATGCGTCCATGTTGCAGGTTTGTTTGAGTACTGCTAATCATGGGTGTCCGGTACTGTACTTGTTACTGTCCGGTTAGTTCAGCAGGCAGAGTAATTTGGATGGCGTGCTCAGCTCTGCACCGCATATCAAGCATTCAGGTTGACTAGGATCTAACGTGTAACTTGAGCTACCTGGTCGTGCAGCCGGCAAGTCCGATTTGTAATTACGTAGATGACTTGCAGTTGCAGCAACTATTCGGTTTCTGAAAGTTGCATTACATGTGATGCCTATGGGCTTTGCCTGAAAGTTGGTTGTGTTTTGTTCAGTACCTGAAACTGTTTTGTACTAGTACTGTAGTACACACGATCTCAGGGGACATGTCCCATGCCGTATTTTTCGTTATCAGTCAATAATAAATTTCCCCGAGGAAACGAATACGTAGTTCCTACGCTACTGGAATCGAGGCGCTGATCCGATGGCACCGACAGTTTGTCCTCTTTCCACTGCCCACACTGTGACAGTGCCATTGTTAACCATTGCCTTCTTGTTAGCTGTGCATCGAGTCAGCCCCGTGGCTGGCTTCAGGAGCATGCATTGGCCTTCCTTGACCACCGTTTTGAGACCATGCTAGACCTGCTTTTGCAAGCTACCCTTATCACAGATCAAGAAAGCATGAGAGCACTTTATTCTGATATTCTGATTCATAAAGGATACGCACACCTGCATTGAGTTTCTGACTATGCATTCAAGATCATCATCTTCTTCCACGAGTAATAGTACAGTAACAAGGCCCTGCCTTTTACTGTTCCCAATTCAAAGGACCTTGTAGTAGCACATTTATGCTCCGAATTATGCAGACGCAAATCGAGATGCATGAACTTGGACGACGATGTAGAGAACAAGGCACGTTCGTCTCATCGGTGCAATGCATTTACGATTCAGCATAACGCCGTGTCGACTCGACAGGTGTCATTGTACATTCAGAAGTAACAGTGTGTCACAGCGACGCTGAACATGCTATGGGTAACTTCTGCTCTTGTCCCTTGGATTCAGTCGTGCACCCCAGCTCTTCAGTTCATCACGAGTGATAAACTGATTAAAGAATTAAACTTTGATTTGAGGAACAAATCGCTGGGAGGCAGAGGCAGGCAGACGGTGATATGTGGCCCGGGCCTTGGAGTCCACGTTCTTTTCTGATCGTCTCATGTTCTTATCTCGCTGACATGGCAGGAGCAATTTTCGCCATGCATGGCATCAATTCGTTTACGGAAACGGAGGCGTGACAACGACAAATACCTTGTGCTCTCCAGATCTACTGCGCGGCAGAATGCGCAAAGCCCGGTGAGGAAAGCGACGATTAGAGCACGCGGTACGCGCCAAAGAGATCACTCTCCCTTCCTCCTCTAGCTCCCTTGTCCTTCCCTAGCTCGCGGGAAAAGCCGAAGCCAAATCCAAGAACCGCACCCTCCGAACAAGAACAAAACCGTGCTCCGCCCACACACCGTTGCACCAAACTGCTGGGGTCATAGTAGAGTAGACTCTGGCAGCCAAAACCGAAGCTTTGAGGCAACAAATCACCCGGCTAGGGCTGGATTTTGGGGATTGGTTCGACTAATGCCTTCCAGAACCGCTCCTTGATGAATGATGAGCGCCTCTGCGGGGTTTGGATCTTTTCTCGGGAGGTTTTAACAGGCCCCATGGGGTCCTTTGCTGCTAACTGTTTCCGCCTTGCATTTATAGCCGCTTCATTGTGATAGTCCTCTCCTCTCCCCGCCCCCTCGTCGTCTTCTTCTCCTCTTTGTTTCGTTCTTGCGCGTGTATGGTTGCGGTAAGAGGAGTCCTTGCGGCGGGCGCGCCGATGGGTTGCTTTGGGTGTTTCAAGCCCAAGACCGAAGAAGAAGGGAGCGAGGACCTCAAGCCTTCCAAGGCAACCTGCAACCCCTCGGATGATACATCAGGTCCTCTCTTGATTTCCTACTGTGCTGTCTATTTCCTGGCTTGCGATTGTTGCCTGACTTTTGGTAGGAACAGGGGCCGACGCGAGGAGGAAGGTTGCGCCGGATGTGTCCAACGGATACGCGCACAGCTTCACCTTCAAGGATCTGCTTGCCGCGACCGGTTACTTCAACAAGGTCAATTTCATTGGAGAAGGTGGCTTCGGGAAGGTTTACAAGGGCAAGATCAATGGGCAGGTGAGTTCAAGAAATCTATTTTCTTTTTACAATTTGTGTGGGTAAAGGTCTGATTTATTTTTTTCTTTCTGATGTTCTTTCGTGATTTGCAGGTGGTGGCAGTGAAGCAGCTTGCTCAAGATGGTGTGCAAGGAAGTCGCGAGTTCTTGGTAGAGGTGCTCATGCTGACAATGCTCAATCACAAAAATCTAGTTAGCTTGGTCGGGTTCTGCGCGCAGGGGGACGAGAGACTGCTCGTCTACGAGTACATGCCGTTCGGCAGCTTAGAGAGCCATTTGTTTGGTAAATTATTCTCCAACCTCCTTTGCTTGTTTGGTCAGTTCATGTGTGCAATGCAGTTCTCTGGAGCCGCTTTGTTCATGTCTTTAGGTGCCTGTCTGTTCGTGCGCGGACTACGCACCTCAGTTGGAATGTTTGTCCCTCTTTCTTGTATCTTTTATGTTATTCTACTCCCGATTCATTGTATACTGTAGAAAAAATCCTCTTTTGTCCTTTTTAAATCTAGACTACCCACCTCAGCTAGCCTGCTGATCTGTGGTATGAAAAACAATTGGATCACTTAAGAGTAAGTAGTGACACTGCTTGCATCTAAGAAGAAATAGTAACCCAAATTCGACACAGATTTTGTGAATGAATGTTCTACTTGCTGAACCCTGTCCATGTTTCAAGTTGTCGAAACAAATATGTTTGTAGCGCTTCTGTCATGGAGCGAGTAAAGATAAAATTGTTGCTTGCTCTGTTTTGTCAATGCCTTTTCAGTTACTTCTAGGCTTCTGTGCTTCATTTAGCTACTTAGTAAGGATTCTGGGATAATACAAACAAGTGAACCACCCAATGTGTACAAAGGTACAATAATGTATTGAAGCTAGCGATGCAACCAACACCATATTATAGAGTTTATTTTCCACATAATACCCAAGGCTAGGCAGTGTCCCCACAGAGAATTATTGAATTCCTTAGGTCTTCATGGCTTCTCTCATGCCTTGACATGTCATGTTCTTCCTGATGCTAGCATTGCTACGTATGGGTAGCATGTGAGCCTTCTAAATGGTTTGTCTTGTACCCATGGCTTGTGGGGATATTGTTTAATGCCTATGTCTGAAAGTGCAGATAAGCTGTTTAAATATTATATGAAGTATTCCATAGCTGCTATGACAAATTTTAACTCGACATTTTTGTAACACCCTGTTCCTGCAAAGGAAACAAAGCGCAATACTCGCGTGTGCCAGGATCAGTTTTCATCACGCACGAGCACAAGAGAGATATCATATATAATTAAGCCGAGCTCGATAAACATGATAGGCCAAGTACGGCAAGTACATCAACAACGGTACAAGAATGACCCGTAGGTCTAAAAGAAAAACTCATGACAGCGGAAAGGTAGTAGGATCTCCATCACAGGCACCGTCCGTGGGAACACCCGCCTAGGCCTGAGCACCAGTGTCGTCTGCATCGAACTCCTCGTCCATCTCTCCACCACTGGGACCTGAGCAGCAATATATGCACAAGAAAACAGAAAAGGAAAGAAGCGAGGATGAGTACCTAATGTACTCCGCGAGTGAGGAAAATTATGACATGCGGGCTATTCAATGAGGAAAGCTGACACGGGTTAGCCTCTATGCAACCTTAATTCCTTAAGTTGACCTTAGCATCCTTTTTACTAGGTGAGGGACTCATATAAGTAATAATAATATAAACCGTCGGGTGACACCCTCCCGACTCACCACCGTCCAGGTTACCCCACCTGGAACCAAACTCACCGGGTCAACCGCCCGACTCACCAACAACCAACCAATCCCAAACTGACTAATCAAGGCAGTACTACCAGGCGCGCTCGTGACCGTGAGCACGGCTATCTAGATAGTTTCATACTCTGCAGAGTTTGTACCACTTTACCCACAAGTTGTGATTTCATCGTCAGACGACGACTAAGAAAACTCCATCCTGCCATCTCACACTGCCTAAGGTGTGCGGCCAGGAGTCCACAACAGAGCCTTTACAAAGGGTCTCCCGACAAGTACGAGCGCTCTAAGGTTTCGCCAACCACGACATACTGGAGTACACCCTCCGACGTGGCAGCCCCCTCTTGAGCCAAGCGGATCCCAGAGCAGGTAACGCTGAACTCGTTCCCCGCACCAACCATTGCCCATACTCATTGAAAGATCTCCTAGATAAATGGCTAAGCCGTTCCATACCGTCATGTGGTGGTACGGTAATACCTGGTTGCAATGTCACCAAGAACCGGTCCTTAGAATCTAGGGCAGGCGCCAACCCAAATGAACCCGAGTCTCGTGCGTACTGCACCCACCACTCAAACCTGCCTGCCTAGATTCCTAACAACTACACCATCCCACCATATCCACAATATCACAGAGCATAGTAGAGTAAGCATAATAGCAATTTTAAGTAAAGTTACTCCCCCCAACTATGACAGCATGGCTAAGCAGTATAAAACCACCCACAAAATACCCTAACATCTACCCAATACAGCAACAAGGAATATTATGGAAATCTAGGGAAAACAGTCTAGCATAGGATTCAATTTAATTGACTTGCATGCAACTAATTCTATCTATATCCTTAATAATCCCTAAACGGAGCAAAGTGGTCAAGGACACTCGCCTTTTCTTTATTTCATGAAGCTGCTCAGTCTTCCGAGTAGAACGTTCAATCTTCAAGTCTTCACATCGCGTCATGATCAGGCACGGACAAGAACAAACTACCGAAGGAGGGATAACAAAGCACAATCAATAACAGTACACCATACACGCAAAGCAAGTAATAAAGAGTACAACACAATTATCCTACATTGTAACGAGAGCCTACGCACGACAGCGGATTAACACGGCGCTTCGGGGTTTTACCATGTTATAAGAATGTTCATAGTTTAACTTGCATATTTAAATGACGATTAAGATGACAATTTACTAACCTTAGTGAGAGACTACACATGCATGCAATAATAAACAAAGCCTAGGTTGTAAATCATTTACAAATGCAAGAACATATTTATCAGACAGGCAATAATAAGTTAAATCTCGGTTATAAATCATTTAAAGAGAGCAATAGTATGTTCCATTATTAACACATGCAATGGTAGATATAGAAAGAATGACACATTTAGTTCACAAATCATTATCACATGCAAAATACATTTTACTACACATTTTCAATGATAAAATGCATGAATAATACATTAAGAGTGTGTTTTATGCTCAATACCAGTTATTAGAGGTTTAAATGTAATTCCAGCATGTCACACAATTACTTTAACTAAAACAGCATTAGTCCATGATTTTATGTCAATGAATACACGCTACAAGACATTTTAATTAAAACAGCAGATTACAGGGGCTTTTCTACAATTATCTAGCTACTGCAGGGCTAAAGACATTATTAACAATTGTATCAGGGTTTTAAACAGCTAAAACGGCAGGCTGCAGAAGTTTAAAGTGATAAAACAGTAAGGTATAGGGGCCTGGGTGCTATTTTATTACTTAAAACCGGATTATCGAATATTCCAGGGTCATTTTTATGAATGCAGGGGCCTGCGGGTGATTAGCACAAAGTTTCCAGGGGGGGGGTTATGCGCAAGTTTGCAAGGGAAAAGGGGCGGGTTCTATCGGAGCCGTTGGATCTAAAACGGATGCGCCAGATTTTAATACCTTGAATGGGTAAGCTTCTTCTAATCTAAGCCGTTTGTGCGCGATCTAACGGTTGGGTGCCTAAGGGGCACTGTGCTTCTTCTTCCCTGGCCAAGACGCACGGCGGGAACGCCAGGGCCGGCGTCGAGCTCGCTGGCAAACGCCGATCTACGGGTACACACCCCACAACTCGACGATAGCTACCACAAGCGACGGAGGAGGGCATCTGGACCTCACCTAGGGTGGTCGCGCACACGGAGGGCGACAGAACAGTGCTCGCATCGGTGAAGGGCGTCGGCAACCGTCGGTCTTTGCTGGGACGGTGTCTCGGCAGCGCTTTATTGCGGCATTCACGACGGGGAGCTTCAGGGAGGCGCTACAAACACGCACAAAGGGTCGGGGTTAGGAAAAAAACGCACGAGGACGACGGGCGACGGCGAGAGACGGGCGTACCTCGTCGGACTCTGAAGGAACAGCGTCGCCGAGGATATTTTCTTGCGTCCAACATGCCCGAAACACGTTCTGGAGCAAGTTAAACACGCCAGAAGAATCAACACGAAGATACATCAAGTGACAGAGTCGGAACGTCGGCGAGGGCGGAAGGTCTTACCGGAGCTTCGGCGGGATCCACGGTCCCAGCGTCGATCCGCGGCGGGGAAGGGCGGAGAGACGCACTAGAGTTCCAGGGAAGCATGTTGGCTGGGTAGGAAGGAATATCGCGGCATGAGGCGGAGGTATTGCGCGCGGCGACAGTGGCACAACGCGGGAACGGCGGCGGCGGCGCGAGGCTAGAAAATGGGAGCAAGAGGAGGCTAGGGTTGGGAGTGGTTTTATAGGGGCAAGCTTCGTGGGGCGCAAGTAGATAGGGCCAAATATTTTGGATTCCACGCCCGGATTTCGGCGTCCGCGCCCGCTTGGCGTCCGAGCCCGGTCGGGGTCACAGAAATCGCGTGTCTGGCGCGGGAGAAAGGAGAGAGCGGGGGCGAAGGGGAAAGGCTGCTCGGTGGGCCCTGATGCCAGCGAGAGGGGGGGAAAGGACAAGGGGTCGGCGGAATCCAAAGCGCGCGTGAGCGCCACGCGCGAGTGACTGGGCCGGCGGGCGCGCAGAAAGAGATGGGCCGCGGCTCGCGGCCTGGAGGAGGGAAGAAGTGGGCCGCGGGGAGGAGTTGAAGAGTTTGGTGAGGATGACGAGTGGGCCCCACGTGGAAGTGAGAGTGAGGTAAAAGACAGGGAAGGTTTGCGCGGGCTGGGCTTGGAGACAGTGGGCTGCAGGGAGGGGGTTTCGGCCCAAAACAAGTTTAAGAGGAAGAAGGGTTTCCTTTTTATTTGATTTGCTCTTTTCTTAATTTGAATTTTAGATTTTAAATTCAAAACAATTTGCTAGCAAATATTATAAATTGAATGTTAACTTCAAGCACACACATATGCATTCAATCACAGGAATCAAACATACAATCTTTACTCCTTATCTCAATTTAATTCATTCTATTTTTAAATTTTATCGTTTAATTTATTAAAAAAATCAAATTTCCTTGTTTTTGAAAATTGGGATGTTACAATTTTTTCTTGTGCTTTTAAATCAACTGATAAACATTCCATTTAACATTTGAATAGATGTGCCTGTTGGCAAGCAACCACTCGACTGGAATACACGGGTGAGAATAGCCATTGGAGTAGCAGAGGGTCTTTCGTATTTGCACAATGTGGCTGATCCACCTATCATATACCGTGATATGAAAGCTGCTAACATTCTGTTGGATGAGGACTTCAGTCCCAAGCTCTCAGACTTTGGACTCGCAAAAGTTGGGCCAGTTGGTGACAGGACTCATGTCTCCACAAGAGTTATGGGTACTTATGGCTACTGTGCTCCTGACTATGTTGTGAGTGGAAAGCTTACCATAAAATCCGACATATACAGTTTTGGTGTTCTTTTGTTGGAGTTAATCACTGGCAGGAGGATCTATGATGCTTCAAAGCCTAAGCCAGAGCAGAATCTGTTAACATGGGTAAGTAACTTGTTATGTATTAGTTCTTCTGTAGGTGCCACATTTCGTCTATATTTTTTTTTTGTCAGTCAAAGCTGTATTAGAACCTATAGGTATCCCTCGAAAAAGAAAAAGGATCTATGATCTTTTCTCCATGCTACTCTAACTTTCTGATAGTCCTTCAGTTTACCTAGATGTGTGTCACACTCTAGATTTTTGGAAAAGTTGCCCTACTTTTTTTCAATATCACCATGTCATCATTGCAGATAAATATTACATGATCCGTCAATTTGAATATAAGCATTACACTATCCAATATGAAATCTCAGCATAGTTAAATCATATGCAACCTCACAGCCAGTCATGAATAGAACAATAAACTTTAAGGTTTAGAATTTTTAATTCACTTCCCCGTTTTTTTGGGATTTGCAGTCAAGGCCATTTCTGCATGACAAGAGGAAGTTCCATCTGCTCGTTGATCCAGCTCTTCATGGCCACTACCCAGCGTCAGCGCTGAACCAGTTAGTTGTGATCAGCATCATGTGCCTCCAAGACCAACCCCAGTTCCGCCCAATCATTGCAGATGTTGTGATAGGTTTGAAGCATGTCGCAAGCCAGCCATACATCCCTGAAAGGCCACCAGTGTCTATGAGTTCCCCTGCTAACTCCGGCTCACCACAATACGTTGGCACCCCTTCCAGAAGGAGAGGTGGTAGGAGGACTGCACATCATGCATAGCCTAAGCTGCAAGTTACTATCACAGAACAACAAAAACTCCTGATGAGACTGGGTAAGTTGTTGAAACCGTCAAATTCAGTGTAGTCAGTGCCTTTTTTGGTTCAAGAACTGGTCTTGAGTGATCTGCTAGACAGGGTCTTACGATACTGATGGGTTGGTAGTTGAAGTTGACCGTGAGGGTGGTTCTTTTCGTGTTAAGAGTTTTTTCTTTTGTCTTTAATTCAGTAGTCAGTGTATATATGGTCAGTGTCTGATCTTTTGTCGACAAAAATGCATCGGTCCAGATTATGAGTATCTTTGGGACAGTTATCAGTCGTGTACAAAGTTTTTCATGCTCTGGTGCGTGTTGGCTTGTACTCCCTCTGGATCGATTTAATTGTCGTTCCGACCACTTTCGTAGTTCATCGGTAGTTCATTTCATTGGTCCGAACGATAACTAAATCGATCCGGAGGGAGTAGATGGAATAATTTACAATGTAATGTTATTGCTAATTTTAGTTGTAAGCCCGAAAAGGATTGTCCCTTGGCAAAGGATAGGTATGTTGTAGCACATCATTTTGCGCTTTTGTTGCATTGCAGGGCAGTGGCAATTGGAAATCTGTGAAGCATGCTTTTTTTCCTCTCCTGAGCTTAAGAGCTTGGAATATGTCAAACCCTTGTGTCGTATTGCCGTTGTTTGGACGTGGCCAAGACCAAACCAAGGATTTGGTCCACGGAGCAGCCACGTCACGGGAGGCGCTGCCACGGCGATGCTTCATGTTGCTCCTTTGACACGCTCGAGATGCAGAAAGAAAAACACGGGCTTTTCTTCAGCACTGAGCACAGTTGCAATTAAAGTACACAATCCAAATCCAAAGGCTTGTTTTGTTTTGTGCGATTGATGTTGATGTCTTCTCCGGATTGATGGTTCATTGGTCCGTGCAGAAAATGATTTTTTTTTAAAAAAAAAAAAAACTGCCAGATAGAGATGGGCAATTGGGCAGTGTGGCAGTTGGTGTGGCATTTTTCCTCCAGAAATGGCAGGCAGGTTTGACATCTGAATGCATGGCGAGGAGTTTCCAGGCAAACGCCAAGGGATGTGGGTGGAAACGAAAGCTGGTGAAACGTGTCTAAACATGCTAAGATTTCACCAACAATCCGGTGGTGGTTTCAGATCAAGTGGGCGTTATTGGCGTGCCCCTGAGCTGCGACAAAAAGAAACGGATAAGTGGCGGCGATCATCACCAGATTGAGAGATTCTTTTCTCGCCGCCCGCGTCTGTTCGTAGCTAGCAAGTGCAGTTTCCTGGAAACGGAAAAAAGTAGCAGCTGCAGCTGCACTGATGCGAGGGCGTGACTTCCATGGCCTGATGAGTGATGACCCTCTTCTCTGCTCCTTCGTTTTATCCGTTGTTGATCGCCCAGTAAGCTTCACTCTGCTGCTGACAAGTCGGTCCCACTTGTTAGTTTACCGCGGGCTCGTGGACTCGATGAGGCGTTCCGTTCGTCCGGCGTTGCGAACTGAAACAGAGAAGTCGAGCGAGCAAGGACGGACGCAGGACGCACACGTACAGGGTACAGCACGGACCGAGTCCGCGAAGCGGAGACGAGAACAAGCTCGAGCGGCTGACTGTCCAGTGCTGACCGCTGAGTGAGACGGGCACCGTGGCCGTGCACTGGGTCCACGGACCGAGCCCACGCCAAGAGACCAGCGCGTTCTCCCCCTTCCCGGTTCGCGCGCGGCGTCTCCTTCATCAACCACGCTGTCCACGTCGTCGTCCATTTATCTAAGCATCACGCGCGCACGCCGGCGCAGGATCAACAGCTCGAATTAAGGCGGCAGATCGACGCTCCGATCCGCCGGCCGGCATGGGGAACTGCTTCGGCTTCTCTGACGCCGCCGCGAAATCGCCGGGTCCAAGCAGCAAGGATATTCCAGCCCGTGCACGTAAGCCTCTGCTTCAGTTTAACCGTCTTAATTCGTTTGATGGTTTGATTCGATTGCGTTTTGTTTTGTCAAGAAGGCGCGTTTGATATGATCGTGTCGATGTGCTCATATATATGCAGGGAAGGAGACATGGCCGCAGAAGCCGAGCGGCGGCGGCGGGAGGCAGGAGAACGGGGGGCTTCCGTGGCCTGGGTGCGTTCTCGAGGCACCGAGGCTGAGGGAGTTCACGCTGGCGGAGCTGCGGGCGGTGACGCGGGGGTTCAAGCCGGAGATGGTGCTCGGGGAGGGCGGGTTCGGCCCGGTCTACAAGGGCTGGGTCGACGAGCGCACCCTCAACCCGGCCAAGAGCACCGCCGGCATCGTCGTCGCCGTCAAGAAGCTCAACCCGGAGAGCGTCCAGGGCCTGCAGGAGTGGGAGGTGAGCCATGGCGATCGATATATCAGCCCTTGGTTGATTTCGTTTCTCCCGTACCTGAGTTGGTTTTTTTGCTAGTCACTTACTTGTAGACTACTGTACAGGTCAACTGTTTGCTAATTTTATTTTATTTTTCTCTGCCATGAAGTTCAATTTTTCCTCTCAACTCATTTCGATTTCCCACCTCGTTGTAAGAACAACGCATACAGTAGTCGTTCGTAAGCACCTTGGCGCTTTGACATTTGAGAACATGCTGTGGCAATCAGTGTGCCAATGCAGTGTCAACGTGACAGTACCCGCTGCTTGTCCGATTGGCATGCTGGATTAATTGTTTACTACTCCTGTCGATGTTCATTTGAGCTGTATTACTCTCTGATCAGTGCATCGGCCTGTTGAATCTCATGTGCATTTTATTTGTTTCCCAAGTGCAGTCCGAGGTCAACTTTTTGGGCAGACTGTCGCATCCGAACCTGGTGAGGCTCCTGGGCTACTGCGGCGAGGACAGGGAGCTTCTCCTGGTGTACGAGTTCATGGCCAAAGGCAGCCTCGAAAACCATCTGTTCAGGAGTAAGACTTCAACCACAGCGACCATTCAGTCAGTTTTTTTATCAGGGGGTAAGCTGTTCCTTACTGACTTTCTGGAGACAAAATCTTTGGTTTGATCAGGGGGTGCGACATTTGAGCCGCTATCGTGGAACCGGAGGCTCAAGATCGCCGTCGGCGCGGCGCGCGGCCTCGCGTTCCTGCACTCGTCGGAGAAGCAGATCATCTACAGAGACTTCAAGGCCTCCAACATCCTCCTCGATTCGGTAAACACACCAGTCTTATTCCCACAGTAGTTTCTAACCTCGCTGGTTACTGAGGACCACTGCCCGTGCCACGTGCGTGCAAACACTTTCAGGACTACACTCCGAAGCTGTCGGACTTCGGGCTCGCCAAGAACGGCCCCGCCGCCGGCAAGTCGCACGTCACGACCCGGATCATCGGCACCTACGGGTACGCCGCGCCGGAGTACGTCGCCACCGGTAGGCCCGCACGACGTCGCTGATCTGGTCACTAGCTCGGTTATTGGTGGTCTGTCACGGTCATAAATGGCCGCTAGCTCTCTGATGACCCCGTCTTGCATATGCAGGACACCTGTACGTGAACAGCGACGTGTACGGCTTCGGCGTGGTGCTGCTTGAGCTGCTGACTGGGCTGCGCGCGCACGACCTGAACCGGCCGAGCCACCAGCAGAACCTGGTGGACTGGGTGCGGCCCTACCTCGCCGCCGGTGGCCAGAAGCTGACGAGCCTCATGGACCAGCGGCTCGGCGGACTGTACCCGCCCAAGGCGGCGCTCCGGACCGCCCGGCTCGCCAACAAGTGCCTCAGCAGCGACCCCAAGAGCCGGCCGTCCATGGCCGACGTCGTCGCCGCGCTCGAGGACATCGAGGCTCTGCAGGTCGCGGGGCCCAAGGGGCACCGGGATCTGCCGCCGCGGTCCGTCGCGCGCCGGTCCCCGCACCATGATTCTTCCAAGCTGCGCTGATTGTTGCATGGTTACCAGATCATACTCTTTTTTAGGTCGAGAGAACATGTAGTGAAGCTTTTTTAGGTCGAGAGAACATGGTGTGCTGTTCGGACCGCAGCTGATTCAGACATATACCCACCAGGCACCAGAATTCAGAAATCAAACAATGGCTGCACAAAACGGGAATCCCTGGTTTTCAGTTGCGTATTAAGTTATACCCATAATCCACATGATAATAACTAACTGGCTGTAACCACCGGTAGCTGATGCCAGCTTTTTCCTCTTCTTCATATAATGCTCAATGCTCTCCGATGCCGGAGCCAACGCACACTGAATGCCCTGCGCCGAACGAAGAGGCTCATCGCTCGGAAGTAACGGAAGTGTTCTTATGGGCCGATTTTCCCCTAAACAACCTTGCTTTCGGTACGAAGGTCCATGGGACGGCCCAAACGGAATGTTCATAATTTTTTTTGGGGCCGAGAATGATCATATGCTGCTTAGACAAACAAAAGGCAACTGTGTATCTGGGACTTGTCTTGTAGATAATTTTTACGTTTTCAAAGAGTTATGTAGACTAATTGCCAGAAACAAGAGTCCTAAGCTACTGATAAATAAAATATTTTTTAGACAATGAAAACAAGGTCACAGCATCTATATTACAACTTTGGAAAGATGTACGCAGCCGTATGGATATAGAATATATAAGATCACTAGTTACTATAGTAAATTTATCCGATTTTAAGACGGTACAATTATATGATGTATTACATTTTTAGAAAAGAGAATATTGCATTAATATTTCAGCCTCTCCATCAATAAATGCATAGAACGGTTCCACATCTGAGGACAATAAAAAAGGTAAACCCATTCATGGTAGAGTTCAACACTGCCATGATTATTACATCAACAATATGAAAGTCTATTGCTAAAACACTATTAGAGGAAAAAAAGCTCCATCTCATTGGACTTATGTCCTCTTTATTACATATAATGGAAATGACGATACAGAAATGCGATGGAATCATACGTCCTCCTACGAAATAGACCCGGTATGCTAGAATATTTGTAGCAGATCATCAGTTTCTGGCTTCCATGAGTGAAGCAGAGTGTGACCTGTGCAGCATGGGTTGATCTTATTACATGCTCGGCTTCGCGCTGAGACGGCTCGCAAGCTTCTGACCCAGAGACCTGTCGGCCTGAATGACCAGAGATTGAATTATACAGGTGGACTTACCTGAGCGAGCATGCTCTGTATTTGTCTGAAGAAGGTGGACTTACCTGAGACCAATACGAGAGCCAGATGCTCCTGATCTCGTGAGTGAGGCGGGGGTCGGAGAGCGCATCGACCCATCTCTTGATGAATCGCTCTTGCCTGCAGTAATTTAAACCAAACCAGTTGAAGTCGTCAAGCACAAATTTGGCACACATTCACATGCATGAGTAAGTTTAATTAGTTGATGAATTATCATGCATTTCAGTTGTTTCTTGTATGCACGCATCACCTTGCTGGGTCCATGGAGCGGTATCTCTCTCCGGGTTGCTTGAAGTTGTTCTCCTTGTTGATGACAGTCTTCTCCCGGCGGCCGTTGAGCGTGACGGAGGGGATGGGGTACCTTGGCGCGTTCTTGATGGGGTCGTACCTGGACGGGAAGTAGTCCACCTCCTCGTCGCGGTGCATGAAGTTCATGAAGCCGTCGTAGTGGTTGTTGTGGTGCGCGCACTTGGGCGCGTTGGCCGGGAGCAGCAGGTAGTTGGGTCCCAGGCGGTGGCGCTGCGTGTCGGAGTAGGAGAAGATCCTGGTCTGCAGCAGCTTGTCGTCGGAGTAGTAGATGCCCGGCACGATGATACCCGGGCAGAAGGCGAGCTGCTCGTTCTCGGTGAAGAAGTTGTCGATGTTGCGGTTGAGCACCATGCGCCCCACGGGCTGCAGCGGCAGCACGTCCTCGGGCCAGGTCTTGGTCACGTCGAGCGGGTCGAAGTCGTAGCGGTCCTCGTGGTCCGGGTCGATGGTCTGGATGTAGAGCGTCCACTCGGGGTAGTTTCCGGCGGCGATGGCGTCGTAGAGGTCCTTGGTGGCGTGGCTGTGGTTGGTGCCTCCGACGGTGACGGCCTCGTCGTCGAGCAGGGACCTGACGCCGCAGGTGGGGCGCCAGTGGAACTTGACGTAGTGGGCCTTGTTGCCGGCGCGGTTGACGAGCGTGTAGGTGTTGACGCCGGAGCCGTCCATGTGGCGGTAGTCGGCGGGGATGCCGACGTCGTCGAAGAGGAAGGTGAACATGTGCAGGCTTTCCGGGTGGTGGGAGAAGAAGTCGAGGATGCGCCAGTTCTCCTGGATGTGCGACTTGGGGTTGGGCTTGAGCGCGTGCACCATGTCCGGGAACTTCATGCCGTCGCGGATGAAGAAGACGGGGAAGTTGTTGCCGACGAGGTCCCAGTTGCCCTCCCGGGTGTAGAACTTGACGGCGAACCCGCGCGGGTCGCGGAGCGTCTCGGGGCTGCCGCGCTCGTGGATCACGGTGGAGAAGCGCACGATGACGGGGGTCTGCACGCCGGGGCCGCGCAGGAAGTCGGCGCAGGTGAGGTGGGAGATGTCGTGGGTCACCTCGAAGAAGCCCTTGGCGCTGGCGCCGCGGGCGTGCACCACGCGCTCCGGGATGCGCTCACGGTCGAAGTTGGCCAGCTTCTCCACCAGGTGGTAGTCCTCCAGCAGGATCGGACCTGATGAGTCCCATGCCAGTGCGGCCAGTAGCTTATTCAGTTCAGTTAGGTTCAAGTATATTACAGAGAACGATCGATCGAGCTGCTTTTGATTCCACTAATTCATTAAAGAATTCACGAAAGCGTAACACATGGTATTAGTTCGAATCAAATATGAAATACACATGCTATCATTAAGGCTATGTTTGGGAACACAATATTTTTGGAGTTTTAAAACAATACTGTGGTACTCCCTCCGTTTCATTTTAATTGTCGTTAGGACAACCTTCAATAGTTCATTTCTAGTTCATTTGGTTGTCTGAAACGACAATTATTTCAGAACGGAGGGAGTATTTGAGATTCCTATGGTATTGTTTACATAATGATGTTTCGCAACTAACTCAAAAACTATGTATTGAAAACCACAGTTTTGTCTATACTACGGTATTTTTGGAGTATAAAAAACTTTGGTCTGAACCAAAGTTTTTCTCTTCTTGCTTGCTTTTGATGCTTGCTACTTTGCTCTCTAACAGTTCTATGTATTGCAAAACCGTGGTATTACAAAACTGTAGAATTGAAATATTTTGGTATTGCTATGTCATTTTAAAAATTGTGGTTTTCAAAACTTTAGTATTGAAATATTGTGCTCACAAACACAGCTTAAACCTGTGCCAGGTAACGACCAAATCTAAACCAATTGGGGATAAGGATTTATCGGTACGGGTGCCCAATTCAGAATCCACCCAACCCTGCTGCGGTTATCTGAATTACCACGGTTATACTGACAAAGCAAAAAAGCGACAGAAAACTGAGACTCATCTTGCAAACGGTCCTCAGCAGCTAGCCAACGGCACCACTACCGTAAACACCAGCGACAAAAACCTCGAACACCAACAGAACAATAAGCGGCAAGCAGGACTGCTGAGTACTGACAACCGTAAGCAGGACTGTTTGTCATCCATTCTTCGTAATCAGACCGTACATACACTTCAGTTAAATTAACTGGCAAAACGTTGTGCGCTACCTGACCGACTGGACGAGAACCCAGCAGCAGCTACCTGGCACGTACTGTACGTCGGGACCCAAATGACTTGAACTCTAAACACAACGAGAGGAAGGGGGGAAATGGAGGCGGCGCCGCCGATAGAATCTAATGGTTTTACCTCGGGGCCCGACGGTGAGGGAGTTGTCGTTGTTCCACACGGGCGCGCCGGAGTTGGTGCTCCACATCGGGGAGTTGAAGCCGCTCGACGGCCGGAACTGCACAGGAACAACCAGATCAGTACGGATGCGACAAACCGACGAGAGCACCCGAGCAGCCTAGCCATGTAGAGGAGCAGCGTTGCGCACCTTGTACGGGTCCATGGCAGCGAGTTCCGGCGCGGCGTGCGATCGAGCAAAGCTACGTACCGTACGCGACGGCGGCCACACACACAGCGCGGGTTATATAGCGGGAGAAGAAGAGGCTCTGGATCTTTCCGGGCCGCGGGGTCTCGGCTCCCGCCAGCGATACGTGTACCAGCACTGGACCGGGTGGATGGGATATGGGGCCGCGCCTCATCCACACGTCCCCCGGCGCTCGCCATCCAGAAAAATTTGGGGAAAAAAAAAAGAAGCCCTTGTATGGTCGTCAGGTACCGCCGGAACTGGAGCGTGTGAACGCGACGGGGAAAGGGAATTTCCGCTGGAGGCAGCTGTCAGCTGATGCTGTTCACACTACCGGGCGCATGGGCACAACAGGGTACGGGCGGCGAGGGAGATGGACGAGACGAAGCACATCATATCACGGCCGCTAAGAATTATCAAAAGCCGGAAAAGCACAGGAGGATGTGTCACGAGTTAAGACCATCCGCACCAGCCTACTCTAAAGCATACTCTATATACTATTATTCTTCAGCTTTTATAGTACATACTCTAAATTACACTGCAAAACAGTATATCCAGCATGCTTTACAGTGTACCACTGCAGATGGTCTAAGTACCAAAACACGAAATTCAATCAAGAGGCACACGAGAGAAAATGATAACATCGAATTCTCACTCAATCGCATGAACAGAGGCCTGAAGAACTAACCAGGAAGCAGGACGACAATCTACGGGATGGTGGTAAGAGGAAGGTTAAAAAGAAACACCAGTCATGTACATTTAAGACCCGGTATTACCAATATGTATGTACAGCAACCCACGGTATCACAACCCAATTGTAAACATGTCACGACACCCCATGTATATGCAAACGTTCGCCAGAACACTCTGCTTATTCCTCTTAGAACAGTCTATCAGACACCCCTGAATCGGTGTAAAACCAATTAACCAGACATGATCTCACAATGCGAATCACAGGACAATAAGATCAGCATATTCTATTGGCCCAAATTCCCAAGAAGACGCTCCACTGCAGCATGAACATTTCCTGCGGTAGCGATTAAAGCTCGGAGGTTCTCCTGTGTGTCAAAGAAACCCATTTCTTGGAGCTGAGCTAGTTGAGTTGCATAGAGTTCTTCTGGTGGCACTGCAAATTCGGACATTATATTTCATTAACGCATACACTGGGTGGCCCTGCACAATTATATCTTCAGGAAATGTGACTACTAACCGTTGGAGGCGTTTGGAACACCTAGGCCACCACCAGCATCAAGCCCACTGAACATGCTCATCAAGGTGTTGAGGTCAACATTGCCTAGCATTCACAAATAAGTCATTTCGATAAGAGTATATCTAGTAATCTAGAGCTACTTAAAAAGTTTTAAAATTGTCCATGGATTATCAGCTGCAAGATTGCAAAATAAACTAGTGTATTTTTCCTCATGAACAACGGTACGCTGACAGCATAGGGTTAGTTCAAAATCAGGAAATTGACACACTTGCATTAGCAGATGAGCAGATCCAAGTCAATGTTCAAAGTAATATTGTAATTAGCCCACAGCATGTAAAATGTAGCTATTAATAAAACTGGTTTAGATGAATGCCAGATAAGACTAATTATGCCTCAAAAAAAAGAAGGCATCATTAACCTGCATCAGTGGCTCCTTGGGTAGGATCCCTGAATGAAACAAGGAAAAAAGATTAAGTCACGTGATACCAAAATGAATGAACAAAAATATCATAATCACTTGTTATGGTACTCACTCTCCAGCTTGTTGTTGCCCAAGTTGGGACATCAAAGGTCCCAAAGACTGCTGTAATGAACTTAATTGCTGCACAAAAGAAACAACAAAAACATTTAGTACATCATACAATTGCTTGAACTTCATGTAACTACAGTAATATTACTGTACTGATCACCTGCAATGACTCCGGAGATGCCAACTGGTGGAGAAATTCTGGATTCTGAAACATTTCTCTCAGCTGAGTATTTGATTCCATCATATTACGTACATTTGGGTTGATGTTAAGCAACTGCATTCAAGACAACATTAATTGCAATGGGGAATCAAAACACAATTTACCAGGCAGGCCCCAACATATGCAACTCATCAAATATTTTACCACAGATGTACCTGATTCATGGACTGAGGATCAGACATAATGTTCTGCATCAGCTGCATCATAGTGGGGTTCTGTAAAACCTGACTCACGAAGGAAGCATCATTACCATCACCCAGCATACTCCGCAAATCTGCAGAAGCAGAACTCAATCCTGGTGTGCCACCGGTTATAGGAGTAGCACTCCTCTCGTTGTTAGCAGTAGCAGGCCTTGCTGCTCCTCGGGCAGAGACACCTGTTAATTCAAGTTTGGATACCAAAAATATGAGACATACATAAAAATACCTACATTAAACACTTAAGTACACAAAACCTACCATTTGTGCTCCAGGGATTTGGAAGTGGGTTAGTATTTAGAGATGGAGACCCTGTTGTGGGATCGGAGGCTGTAGTCGGTGCATTAGTAGCTGGGCCTCTTGCTTGGTTAGACCCCTGATTTCCAACAAGAGCAGCAAATGGGTTCTGGTTTCTATTGCCCTCACCACCCATTGCTGTTGCACTCAGAAAAGGCTCTTGAACATTTTCATACATGCGGCGGAGCATGTTGAACCCTTCTGGGGAAGATTCTATGTTGCTCATGGCTCTGTCTGTGTTCCGCATCATCTCCCTCATAAGTTCAGGATTCCTAGCTATTTCAACAGTCTCACGGATAATGGTTGGATCATTGACGACATGAGCAAGATCCGGATTCCGGTCGATGAGTTCACGCATTTCTGGGTTGTTCATTATTGTATCCCTTATTAGATCTGGGTTATTCAACAAATTCTGCATAAGAGGCATATTCATTATTTCCCTCATCAAGTTTGGATTCTCAGCAAGTTGTTGTTGCATCTGGTCCAATTCTGGGATGCCAGAACCAAATAGATCCAGTCCACCACTGTTGGCGGACCCTGTAGCACCCAGACCTTGCAACACGCCACCCAATGGGCTTGCTGGGGAACTAGCACGAGTAGTAGCTGTAGTCTCATTGCTACCTTCAGGTGAAGTTGATGCTGGCGGTGGTGGTGCAGCACCACGGACCATGTGAATGGTGTGACCCGTCTCCACACCTTCAAAAGGGAAAAATGGTTATAAGAATAAACAAGGGCAGTATGGCAAAAAAAACTAATTAAATTCGCAAACTCAGGCTATGCTCAACAAATCAAATGATTAAGTATGATGCACATCGTTCATTTCTTATTAGTGATAGCGTCCTAAAAAAGGGCTTGGTGAACATAAAAGTTAAAGTGTGTGTGTGCAATAGAACAGACTATAACAAAAAAGAATATTGATAGCATCAGTACAGGATATGACCTATTGATACTATGTGACATTTTCACCAGTATGCAACATAAAAAATAAAGCAAATTCATGCTGGGCTTGTGCAATATGCCAAAGTGACAAAATTATACTAAAACAAAGTTATTCAGATGAATGCACTCCTAATGCTATAAATAACATCAAAATTGCTGGTTTATTGCACTTCCATGATCACAGAAATTGATGACAACTGACAATGCAGCATAAACTTACCCATAAAGTCACCACATGCAAAATAATATAAAGCTTATAAAAATTTCCGATCATGTTATATACTTATATGTGATTTAGACAAATGCACAGGCAATAATTACTAGAATAAAAATGTTGCGTAAGCAAAGGAAATAAATCTTCATAGAGAGCAAAACTACACATAGAGTGAAAATAGAGTTGGGGGTGCAGACATATATGATCAGGTACGTTGGGAGTGCAGATGTATATGATCAGCTAAGATGGGAATGCAAATAAAAAAAGGATCTGACGTGAGAGGGTACAACAAGTATGTATGTGTCAAATTTGTAACGCATCATACTTTTTGTTTGTGGGCATAAAGCATTCCGTTTCATCTAGATCTTCTTCTTTTTTTGTACTAGCAGAGAGCGACCACGTGGAAAGGGTGAATCACACAACGCCAAAACACGACAAAAAATAAATGCTATTACTTAGTACTTACACGTGGATCACAGCGGAACTGATAGGAACAATATTTGAACTAACACAGACAATAAGCGCGGGAATGAAAAAAAAAAAGGAAACACGGAAATTTCCTGTATGGTCCACAATCACTAGGATCCCATCTCACTGTTAACATTTAGGCTCCAGCAACAGTTGTGTTGCGTGGTTGATTCTGCATGCCTGCTGGAGTGCTGTTTATACGCTACCACTCTACCCATGCATCAAAACCTAGAAATTATTTACTTAGCAATGCAGTGCACAGATGCAGTCAGTACAACCCGCTAACACTTGCATGGCTCATCGTTATCCAGAACTAAATTCACGTTGAGCGCCATAGCAGTGTGTATTTCTAATTGCATTGCATAGCACGGTTACCATCCTGGACTATCGATCAAAGTACAAGCCTCCTGCACTAGTCATACATGCTGCAGCTACCACAGAGCACTATTAATGTATCAATGTAAAGACATCGAAGGAACCACCCAAGACACTCCTAGTCGCCCACGAAACATAAGCATATTAACAGGCATTGCAACCTAACCTACCAACCAGGGAGAATCAAAGCCAGAATGTCGCAAGTCAAGCACAAACCTAAGTCCCTAACCATCGAGCACGGTACATAAGGCCGTAAGGGCAAACTTGTCGGAAAAGAAGAGGGGCAAGCACGCACCGTAGCTGGCTAGGGTTTGCTCGTCCTTCAAGATCCGGCCCTTGTAGATCAGCCGCTGCCGCGGCGCCGGCACGTCGCAGCTCTCGGCTACGATCTCCTTGAACGCCGCGACGGTGGCGCCCAGGTCAGTCCGCACGGCGAACTTGGAGCTGTTGGTGCACCGGATGTGCAGCGTAGCCAGCTCGGACCCCGTGGCCCCGGGATCGCCACCGGCGTCGCCTTCCCCTCCGCCCATGCCCTAACCCTAGGCTTGATCCGGCTCTGGGCGGGTGCGCGTGCGACGCTTTGGGGGAGAGGAGAGGAGGTGAGGAAGGCTCGTGGCTTCGGGTCCCCTTCCTCTCGCTATTTGGAGTGCGCTGGAGTTTGGAGTCGCGTGCGAGAAGAGAGAAGAGGCCCGAACGGGAAGCGGAGCATTAACGGCGGAGATGACTGCGCGACAGGGATGGAAGGTCGTGATTCCTTGCGTGACGTGGGGACAGTACGGCGTGATGCGTGTGGGGCTCCCTTGTCAGAACCATTGCTCTGAGTCAGCAGAAGGTTCTAGGCTAGCTACAAGGAAACGGCGTCCGTAGCATGCTGGTTCTCGTGCTCACTAGCGTCTGTGGCATTGTGCAGAGGTTCATTGTGTGCATTAAGTGATTCAGAGAAATCCGTTCGAGATTTGAAAAGTCTTGTATGAGCACGTATATACCTCTTTCATTCTAACATAGTTTTCAAATTGACATGATGTAAAAAATGTGGATGTGCTGATAGCTCAGTACTTAGTCCATCCGCAGAGTCATCCTCTAAAACATTTTATATACACATATCTTACTCTACTTCTTCGGTATCTTCATCTAGATCCTCTAAATTTTATACCTATCCAGTAGACTTCATAGTATGCCTCTGCGGATGGTCTCAGAAACGAGTGCGCTCGTGCTAGTGGGTGTTCGATCTCCCACTTCGCACGGCGCCCGAGCGGGTATTCTTTCTTCTGTCGGTAAATCGCTCTGGCTCCAGAGGAAGGAGTCATAGCGCCCGATTCAAAAGAATAAAGAGATGTCAAAAATTATGACGTATAAGTCATAATCAAATTCATTCCTCAACTATCGAAAGCTCTAAGTTCATCCTTTATTTTTTTAGGGCACACTCAAGTTCCTAAATTATGGTTGGCCGGTTCAATTTTTTTTTCATAGTCTGACATGGCTATTACATGACACGCCAAATCATCTATAAGTTTTGAAATTCAAATTTTCATTTAAATAGTCATCTAAACTGCATTTTTGTTTTAGAACATCAGCTATAAGATATATATTCATGTTAGATCTTATTTTTATTTCAAAGAAAGCTCAGTTGTATAAAAAAGAAAGTTAGATTTGAGAGGGGAAAACAGTTAAATTCGAAATTCAACTTAAGATAGAGGTGATGTGCCATTTGAATAGCTACGTTGGATTAGGAAACAATTTGAACCTAAAGTCTTATTTGGCACATCTTCTACTGTAGCTTCTTCATGAAAATAAGCTGAAGGTGTGCCAAACAGGAAGTTTTTGTAACAACTTATTCGTTCAGCTGCTTTTCAGAATGAATTAAAAGCAGAATATAATCAGAAACTGCTTTCCACCAACTTTTCAAACAAGCTGTTTTTATAACAAGTTCTAACTGTGCCAAACAGAACCTAACAACTAATGTTCCTTTGAACCTTTTGAAAATAGAAGATAAAATGAGTCTGAATCAAAGTTAAGAGATAAGATTAAGTATTTTGCATTAGACACAAAAAGAGAAAGAGAGAAATAGACATAGACAATTGGGACTCAGCAGCAGAGCACTAGCATTGTGCCGACGAGCAGCGAAGCCCTGGATCCTCTAGAACACCGGGCAAATAGAAGCCGCGAAACCCACGGGTCGGTCCAGCCGCCTGCGGACCAGCTACCCTGGGCCGCACCGGTGCCCTACTGTTCCCTCCCACCGCGCCACACCTCCGCCCGAGTGCATGTCATGAGTCATGACGACCTCCCGGCGGCGCGCTGACCTCTCGCCGTCGCCCTCGTCGTCTCCGCCTCCTTCCCTTCTCTCTCGCCTCCGCTCGGCGGCCTCCAATCTCAAGGTCAGTCGCCGCGCCGCCCACCCCTCACACGCACACTCTGTTTCAAGCATTTCGTCAAGCACCTTGCCGGCGCAACGCTTGATCGATTTTTTTCTTTTGTCTGCTGAACACGTCGGGGGCCTATCAGATGAGGGAGTACAGCACGGAGAAGGAACGCAACGGCAGTCGCCGGGGAAAAGGTGCCTCCTCTATTGCGCCAAGGGCACCAAGGCCAGGTGATACTTCTCATCTGTATTGGCCGGCGCTAAATATGCAAGACATGATGGGCCTGCTTCCCTATCCAACGCGTATCCCTGCAACTCGCGCTTTGCAATTTTTATATCTTGTGCTAGGCCGCGCGGCTGTATCGGATTTAGCTTAGCTTCTGGTCGAATTCTCTTTGGAGCAAAAACCAGATGATTTACGATATCACAACGCTGGCATACGCCTTGTGAAGCTCAAAAGTTTTCGAATCGTGCAGGATTCGTGGATCCTTCATCGTGGAGATGCTTTGACTCGAGGGCTGTTGGCATTAACATTAATGCTATACCTAGGGATGCATGGACAGTTCTAAGAACGCTCAAACAAAAAGGTGTGTAACAACACTCTTGATTATTTATACTTGTCAGTAAATCGGTTTGATGTGCCATAGTCATATCATGCATTTTCTTCTTGTACTGTGTTACATACATCACGAAATCCATCTCCATGAAATCAGCTTATGTATTTTTTTTTTGTTTTGCCTCCTTTCTTGATGTACATAGACTGATGAACTCTAATGTATCATATGGGAAATAAAAGAAGGCAATCCTGTATTCACGTCGTTCAAATTCCTGCAATGCATGAAATGGCATTTTGTCCTGTCACAATTTTGATGTCATTCTTGTTCATTTAAGTATGCCCTTTCATTTGAAATAAGCGACTGAAATGAAGGTAGCGAGAGTTCCAAAATTTACAGCTAGATGTCTCGGAAACTCCTTCCCCGATTTTAGTCGAATTCTTTGGAAGGGCATGGCTATGCTTTTTGAACTCCTGAAACGTATATAGTACAAGCATATAACAACATATGCTGCATTTAAGTACAAACGGTTATTACAGGTTTTGACGCTTATCTTGTTGGAGGATGTGTGAGGGATTTGCTACTGAAAAGGGTACCTAAAGATTTTGATGTGATTACCACTGCAAGTCTGCAACAGGTATTGGTTCATTGAAACATCATGACTTTTTGTTTTCCCAGAAGTTATGATACCCCTTTTCCATTGATGCCCTCCTAATTCTTTACAGATTAAGAAAAATATATTCAGGCGATGTATGATTATAGGCAAACGCTTTCCAATATGTCAGATTAGAATGCGTGGCTCAGTAATTGAGGTATGTGTTTCTTAGAAACATCACCATTAAGACCCCTTGTTGTGCCGAACAATGCTCTCTCACGTTGTATTTTTTCATCTAATAGGTTTCAAGCTTTAGGACAACTGGTTACTATGCAAAAAGAAGTGAAGGCGTAGATTGTTTAGAAGATCTGAATGGTTATGATGATGCAGATGTTCTACGCTGGAAGAACTCTATGAAAAGAGACTTTACAATAAATGGGTAATCATCCAAAACAATTTTTGTGCTTCAATGTCAACAAATGAAGTTTTTTTGGATACTTCTGGAGATATTTAATAACAACGTTGTAATGTTTGTATGGCAGTTTATTCTTCAACCCGTTGAAATATAGAATATACGATTACGTAAATGGAGTAAGGGATATGAGAAAAAACAAGGTAACAATTACCGAGCTCCATCTCAATTTTGGGTTAGATTCTGCAGTGTCCTGGTTTTCTCTTTCCTTATGGCTAACTTCTTGTATGAACAATCAGGTGTGCACAGTAATTCCTGCTCATGTTTCTTTCACTGAGGACCCTGGTAGGTGTTTAAGAAATGTTTTTTTAACTTCTATGGATACTGCTCATCTACAAGTCAAAGTTACATTCTAGTGTATTTTAGCCAGGATCTTACGTGGCTTGAGAATTGCTGCTCGTCTTGGTTTCCAGTTTTCCAGTGAAACTGCCGTTGCTATACGAGATCTTTCTTCATCTATATTAAATATGGACAAGGTTTATTTTTCTCGTCACCGTCCCATTAACAAATACATAAATACATTCTCATATGCATGTCATTTATCTGTGTTTGTATTTATTCTCGCTTACTGTGTAGTCAAGGTTGATGATGGAAATGAATTATTTGCTATCTTATGGGGCAGCAGAGCCTTCTTTTAGATTGCTTAGAAAATATGGACTACTTGATATGTTACTTCCTTTCCAGGTAATTTGAGCAACACACTCTCACTACAGAAGTGTATTCCTTTGTATGACCGCATCTATCTGTCATCGTACTTACCTCAGCTATGTTTTAGGGTGCTTATTTGTCAGACCAAATGAAGAGCAAATCAAGTGACAGAGATCTGATGCTCATGGTTAGTAAATTTGAAATTTGCCATGTGTGGAAATTTGACTTCAGACAAAGTGAAGCTACTTTATAGTCACCCGTGAACAAGTGTCACAAAAAACATATTCATTGTTTCAATAAAGTAAAGTTTAGTACGACTTGTATGGAGCAAATCTTCAGCAATGCCTGAATGGTTCACCTTGCTTTAGAGTAAAGAAGGATTTGATTCGCTTATTGTCCATTTTTATATTTTTTTCATATGGTAATTGGTAAAAGGAAATTGTGGAAATACTGCATTCTTTTTTCATATAGTGAGTAAAAGGTTCCTTTTTAATATTTTGGAAACAAAGAGTGATCCAGCAGTGTGATCTGAATTGAAGGATCAACCTTTTGAATATCTAGAACATCTATTATACTCTTGTGATAGATTAATTACACATCATCTATGTTTTTTTCGAGGAGACATCATTTATGATTTAACGCAATTAGATTCATGTTGCTATAAAATTTACCTCCAATGATGCCCTTTTGGAATTTCTGTTGCCCAGAATGGCATCCATAAATACAGGTTATCTGTTTCTCCGTTGCCTTAGTTAATGTGATATTTATGTCCTAAATATAGGAGTTATTATATCTTCTCATTCTGTCTATTCCACATGCACAGAAACTTTTGGCTAATCTTGATAAATTACTCTCCCCTGACCGGCCATGCCATTGCTCTTTGTGGTAAGAAGCTTGTAATGCTATCTGTGCATATATATCTTTATTGATGTGCTTTGGTATTACATGCATACTCAGGTGATAGTAGAGTAGTAGGTTTGCTAACAAGCTGAGCAAGCATTTAGGTTATTTGGCTTCGCTGGACTGGCTGATATAATGGTTCCTTTATTTCTGTATTCCTGCTCTTGATTTCTAGTGATGCTAACTTAATCCACTTTATTTGTCTTGTTAGGGACTATTCTAGTCAGTGTGGATGTGTACTGTGTAGTTTAGTGGTTGTTCTGAGGTCATCACATCACGTTTCTTTAGTGCAAAGTTAGGATATGCTTTGTTATGCAGCAGTATCAGATATTGTTGTGGTTATTATTTTAGCCTACTTAACTTGTCTGCGATTAAAAGGCTTTGTTTTTATCAATGATGTTTCTGACTTTCTATGTAAAATGCTTCTGGGCTCTATATTAGGGTGGGTGGGTAGAGGGAGAGGGTATGGTGGGTTACCTTAATTCCCATGTCACCAAGAAATAGCCAATGTTTTTTTTTAGTTTTTGAATTTATATGTGCTAGTATTCTCTATTCTGTAACATTATTGGGACTTAAGGGGGTAGAATGTAATGCGCTAGTATTCTGTAACATTATTGAGACTTAAGGGAGTGGAATGTACCTAGTGATTTAGCTCGTGATAGGACTGAATGGAAATTACCAATTCATGTGCCAAAATCTTAGTTTACTCATATTTTGTTACTCTTATTTCTTTTTCTTTTCCTTTACTATTACTTTCTTTACAATTATTGAGTTTCATGTCTAGCCAACCCCATTGTGCTTGGGACAAAAGCTTGATTGTTGTTGTTGTTGTTGTAGTAGTAGTATTCTGTAACATTACCAGTATGCATTTGAATGATCCTCTTCTTATATTCTGAACAGGGAGACTGTTTTGCTCTCTCAATTTATTTGTGAACCAAGTAACATAACACTCAAAACAAGCATTTTTGGTCATCCATTTGCATGACATTCATATTATTCTACAGGCTGGCGTTGTTGGCATTTCACAGTGCACTGGTTAATTCTCCACAAGATACCCAAGTGATAAGGGCTTTTGCTGCTCTGCTGTATTTCAGAACATGGGAAGGTGCAGTCGAGTTTCTGAAAGAAGATGTTGGAGCACATGTTCTATTTGCCCCAGAAACACTGGAGCCTTCTTGTAGCGAACTTGATAATCTTATGGAACAAACATCACATCTAGCAAAACTAGTCAGGTCTTCAGTACATACATTGACACAACTAGATTTGCTGCAGCAATCAGTAGCCAGATTCTCGGATGTTCCACAATTTTCAGGACTAGTAAGTATTTCGTAGCATATGTCTTGACCCCCCAAGTATGAGCTATGCATCATGTTCTCATTTGAGCTTTAAATGAGAGTCTGTATGCTAGATCTCATGTTAAATTTATTATTGGGTTTCTTTCCAGGTATTTGTATCAAAAAACGAGAGGAGCAGGTTGTTGAGATTATTCGAGGGCCTTGATTCTGACTTAATGTTGTATGATCAGAAGAAAAGGATGTATGAAATTGATTATGAGTTGCTGAAAGACGGGGAACCTTCTGAGGTTCGATTTGTTCTCGGTAAAGTGATCATGGACACTATGAGTGATGAGTTATCTTGTGAAACTACTGAGGATGCTGCTGTAACGATAAAGCCAGTTGCAAAAGATCTTGATGAAGGATTCTTTTAATCATAGAGAAGCAGCAGTCATCGCAAATTGGAAGAAACTAGTCAGTCCCTTCTGATTCCGGTCAGTCAGAATTTGCTGGTGAGCATGGCCGCAGCAAGAAGTCTCTGGTGCATTGTTGCTAGCTAAACCTTCCTGTCCTGGGGCGATAATCAAGTACCCTCTGTTGTACAATGTAGAGCATGCACTGTGCTCAGCACTGTTTGTGAAATTTCATCCCATCCACATGTATTCTTTTACTATGTATCCGATTGGTCAATACTAAAGCAATGCTGAAAATTCAAGTAGAAAAGGGAATCTGGTGATACTGTCGTTTTTTTTTTTTGGAGTTTTTGTACTGTCGAGGTGGGCCAAATCTGATTGAAACAACAGCAACTGTACGTTGTAAACGCGGTGCGTGTATTGCAGCCCAAGGGCCAGGCCCATACATACCAACCTACTGGGCCCACAAACACAGTCGTGTCGCAGACCGGACAGCCGACCGCGTTCTCTGAGCTTTGCTTCGTGGAGGATCGAGTTGGCCACTGGCCAGCCTCTCACCAATCGGTCACCACTCACCCGCGCCCATGGCGACCATCTCTGCAACTCTCACCGTCTCCTTCCTGCCGTCCCCGACCCGCTTCACCGTTGCTACTGCCGCCGCGTACTCCTCATCCTCCTCCCCGCGCATCAACGTAAAAACCCATCGCAATCCCTGACTCCCTCTTTCCGAGCACCATCTCACTCGCCACTAACAATTACGCGCTCTCCGTCTTCGTGCAGCGAGCAGCGCGTTTCAGGTGCTGCGCGGAACCTTCGTCCCCGGAGCAGGAACCCCGCGCTTCTCCAGACCCAACTCCCCCGAAATCCTCTGCACCTTCTTCGCCTTCGTCTCTGCTGGGCGTTTCCACGAGCACCTGGTCTGCGGGTGTCGCTGGGCTGGGGTTCCTGGAGACAGGATACCTCACTTACCTCAAGCTCACTGGCTCTGAGGCGTTCTGCCCCGCCGTCAGTGGCGGTGGCTGCGGCGACGTCCTCGAAAGCGATTACTCCACGGTCTTTGGTAATCTCCTGCTGACTGACCGCACGTTACTAAATGTCCGCCAACCAAAATTGTAGCACTTGTGCAGCTCATAGGATGACAACGGTTACTGATAAATACTTTTGTAGGGCTTTCCTTCTCGCTGGGTAGCGTAGCGTGCCTAGAAAAATAAGCTTTACAAATTACACAATGCTATGGCTTGCATATTTAACAGTTGATCTCCCTTCAATCTGACAGGCATACCTCTTCCCTTGATCGGTTTGGTGGCGTATGGTTTGGTCACAACTCTTTCTCTGCAAGAAAACGAAAAGAGCTTGCTACCTGGAATTGACGACTTGGATATTCGATTAACATTGCTTTTGATAGCCACTTCAATGGCGACTGCTAGTGCTTACTTCCTTTATGTCCTAAGCACGAAATTTGTTGGGGTATCGTGTTCGTACTGCCTCTTGTCAGCATCTCTCTCCTTCACTTTACTTTTCATCAGAATAAAGGTACATGGTTTTGCAAAAGGAGAAAGTGTGTTCCTCATTTTGAACTTAACCATGTAGTAATCATGTTCAGTATTGTTCTCCTTCCAGGACATTGGTTTTGAACGTATCCAAAAGTTTGTTGGTCTTCAGTTTGCTGTAGCTGTCATCGTTGCTCTTGCTTTGACAAACTCCTACAGTTCAGCTACTACACAGTTGAAGGGGTTAGGCTTCCTTATTTATTCCTTGCTATTTTCTCCGTGAACTGGTCTATGTGCCACATTTTGGCTACAATCACTCACTGCCTTGATTCTTTGCTGTAGTTTATGGTTGTATTGCTGGTATTCTGTGTGAACTTTTAAAAAATGGTATTGTTGCAAGTGACTTCAATTTTGTTTTTCATTTAATGCAGCGCAGACAATTTTGTATTAGAACCATATGAAACAGAGATAACAACTGAATCATCCCCATTTGCTATTTCCCTGGCTAGACATCTGCACTCAATCGGTGCTAAGATGTATGGAGCATTCTGGTGTTCTCATTGCAATGAACAGAAACAGGTACAAATTCTTTTATCGATGATTTCAATTTTGTAGATACGTTATTTATTGTGAATTGTGAGGTTTGTGCATACATTTTTTTCCTTTTTATATGATAGATGCATTTTATTCAACTGTTTGTAGTTTAATGATCTTATACTATCTGCTTTTTTTGCTGTTGCTTAATCGAATTCCTGAAATGGGAGTATGAATGACACAAAAAATGAACCAAGCTTTCCATTCTCGTGCAGATGTTTGGTCGCGAAGCAACAAAAATTCTGGACTATGTGGAATGTTTCCCAAATGGAGCTGGTAAGGGAAAGAAAATGGCTTCTGAATGTGCAGCTGCTGGTCTTGAAGGTTTTCCAACATGGTTCATTAACGGCAAGGTAGTTCGTGTAATTTTGATGGTTTTGCAAGGATATGATATGTTCCCCCCTTTGATCCTGTGGTATTAAAACATGACTTCTCGTCTGCAGCACTTCTGCAGTTCTGTTTCACCTTTTGTGTATAATACACTGAATGATCCTAATCCAGTTACTGAATCATGCAATCTAGACACGCTTACCAGCATTCACTTTCTGTTCAGATTTTATTGTTATTTGTTTACGAGTTATGTATTTATTCAGGTTCTGAGTGGTGATCAAGAGCTTGAAGTTCTAGCAGAAGCTTCAGGTTTTGCTGATAATGGCATGGAACAATAAGTTGAGGCACATGGATATAGTGATGGATTGAGGACGAGAGCTCCTTGAATTGAAGAGGGAGCTCTTAGTCTGAAAGGAGTCTATGTAGGAATATTGCATGATGTGCAGTATAGCATGTGCATTGGATTTTCGAAAAAAAAAGTATAGCAGGTGCATCGTTGCCTACTTAACAACTAACAACTGTATTTCTAGGGGAAGTACTTCTTCCGTCTCCAAAAGTTTGTTGCTTTGTAGTTCAAAAATGAACTACAAAACGACAAATTTTTGGGAACGGAGGGAGTACTTATTTTATTCGGAATAGAGGAAACAAAGAATCTGAGGCAAAGTGTTGTACAATCATTTTGTAGATCATAGCTTATGGTGTAGAATTTATAAATCTGGAAAGAAAAAAGTCTGCTGGAAATACATTTCATAGCAAGGCCTTGTGAATCTTGCAGCAATTTTAAAGTTGTTTTCTTCTTTCTGAAAGAAAATTACCCACAATAATATCAAGGTTTTGTTTTTTGGATGTGATGCGCCCATTTTGAACATTTGAATGGGATTTTTTGTGTTCCTAACAAGATAACATCATGTGAAAGATCTTGTTTGCTTCGATTGGGTATGCATCACTTGCTTGTAAATGATTCACGGCGCAAGCATGACTGGTGGAGTCCTGTAATGGTATTTCATTACTTCGTTCCTAAAATGTCTTTCAGCCTACCTATATTCGGCCATTTGTAGATTTGCGTTGGAAAGGTAACATTAAAACTGAATTTTGTTATTGGGTAAAAAATGTGGAGCTGAGTTTTAAATTATGGTGTTGAAAAAATACAAGACCTAGTAGAACAGAAGCCATCTAAAAGCTTTCACAAAACACGTGCCATTGATTTGGGCTGTAGCAGAATCGCATGTTTATCTTTGCCAACGGAAAAATAATACTCCTCCGTTTCGAAATAATTATCACCAGTTAGTTCAAAAATGAACTAGCCGGTGACAATTATTTTGAAACGGAGGGAGTAGAATATATACAGAACCAATGTTTGATAACCTGGGGGTGGCACGAGAAAGTATATTCAATATTTTATATAAGATAAAAATCAGGGAAAGCTAATACAGCCAGACCAGACTGGAGCAATCTGATAGATATGACGCAACGTATTACAATTACAATTTCCGAAGGAAAAATAAAACCCCTCATCTTCATACTCGATTCCTCATCACTTCTGTTCTCATACTACTTTTACAGAATAAGGTACAAGAAACCGATAGACTAGCCATGAAAGATTCACCTTACAGACTGGGAAATGTGTGGTGTACATACATAGCATAAAACTCAGCCAAGTCTTGATTCGCGGTGCAAAACCTGAAAAGGATATATTTCCTCAGCTTATCATAAGACAGCCACACCAACAGATGACATTCTAAAATGCATAGAACCAAAATTGGTCTATTGAGCAATAAATACGCATGATCAAAGTATCAAATAAACACTAAACTCCATAACTCAATTCCCAAATTGTTGTCATTGGGACAACAGAGTAGTTCCTAATAATGTGTGGTCTTTGTACTGATATTTTTCTAGGTCAAGTAGTAAAAGAAAATTATACATCAGTTGTGCAACGAAACTAACTTAAAACAATACAAACTCCTACCTCTTCAGCAAACTTAATCAAGATTGTCGTCCTTGGTCTATGCTGGCCTTCAATTGGTACAAAGTGTGCAGTAACGACAGCAGGAAAGCCAGAATTATCTAATACGCCCTGCAAAGTTTACAAAATAATATTGAAATATTGCTCAGATAAAATGATAAATGAGTGGCTGCACATTAGGATTGTAATTCCTACCTTGACAATTCCCGCAACAAATGCTCCACAATTGAAAGCTCCCATGTCTTTTGGCACGGAAATGAATCTGTCCAAACAGAAAGATAGAAACAGACTTTGACTAATAAGGAAAAACATTGAATTCAGAAAAGATTGCCAAACCGGTTAACAAGAAGCTCCTTTTCACTAATCATGTATTCATCCTCATTTTCTGTTCCCTTCTCAAGTGAATCAGCTACCTGGGAGCATAGGAAGTCAACAACTCGTAGCACGATGCAAACATGTGAACATACTTCATTGATTAGAGAAATATCACAGGTCACCATTTACGATAAACTATATTACAAAGAGAGAAAAAAAATCTTACATAACATAAACAGAGCAACACACACTTAGTATAAATGCTGAAAGCCTGAAACTAATCTACCAGATTGACTTGAGCCGAGAAACAAAAAAAGCACTGTAAAAATCAATATTACTATTTAAAAACCAACAACAACAACAACAACAACAACAACAACCAAGCCTTTGTCCCAAACAAGTTGGGGTCGGCTAGAAATGAAACCCAACAATTTTGAAGAAAAGTAATAGAAAATAAGATGAAAGTAAAAAAAAAATCTACATTTTATTTATTCTAGAAATGGGTTAATAAGAAAGAAGATAAGAGTAACAAATTACGAATAAACTAAGATTCTGGCACATGAATTGCTAATTTCCATGCAGTGCTATTATCCTACATGTGTTTAGAAAAAAACAATCATAGGCAGAGCATAGTACCTTTCCAAACAAGACTTTCCATACAGTGCTATGGATGAATGACAAAATCCCCAGAAGTCGTGTCTCTCGCCTATTACCCTGAAGTAATAATCTAATTATAATTCTGAACATTAATACTGTGAAAGTAATAAGCTAGACAAGAATCGTGAAGCACATATAATTAATACAGAGACAAGTCTTTGAACCCGGAGGGCACTTCAAATTGTTACAGATATCATGAATTTGAACATTTCGTCTTATAGAGTTCGTTAAGAAAAAAAGGAACTAGTTCAGCATATTGGGCTACAGTTTTCATCACTCAACTAGTCCATGAAAATGCATTTATATGGTTTCTACTGGCGTACGATGCTATGACATTCACGTATGATATTGGGCCACAAAGAGTTTATTTGGCATCCAAACAAAACTAGTTTTGCAGAATTTTAAAAAATACAATGATGAATTATCATTTTGCAAATATGAGGCAACGACCAGGTGCCTGGGCAGGGTGTGCGGTGGCCGTTGGGGGGTGCACACCACTCCATCGCAAGTTTGAGCCCTTGCGTGAACAAAGGGTTGTTTTCATCCATTTCAGGAAAAAAAAGGATGGAACAAGTAAAGCTTAATTACCAATTTTTTACTATGCTAATTGCTAAATATATGGACAAAACAAAGAAAGTGGAATCAGACCTTCTCTCTGTGACAGAGAAGTTCAAGTACCCTCGCACCAACAGCATAACCAGCATCCTCCAGTCTGTACATAAAACAAAAGAAATGGATTTGTAAACAGATGAATTCATAATACAACAGATAAAACTTATTGAGCGGACATACATAATCTGGTATCAGATAGTAGAATGTGGCAACAGGTTGAATAATAAAAGCCACATCGCAGAACAGATCATATAAGACAATTATAAACACAATATGAAAGTAGAAGTTACCTCCGTTCCAACTCAGCAATGTTATCAACTTGTGTCTGGTTGTACTGAACCAACTCTGAGAACAAGAATGCAAATGCACTCAAACTGACCTACAAAAGAAAAAATTATTCACTGAGCATATATGATGAAAAACAGTCCACAAGAGAAAGCAACCTGCCTAGGTCTTAAAATAAGTTTATCATAGTCTTTGACCTCTCATAGCAAAATTTGCTAACAATTATTAACTGTGTTGTAAAGAAATCAGATATTATTCCAAAGCCGCTAACAAGGCCAGCACCAGTAAACCTCAATGCCATAAAGAACAGTGAAATAAATGCAACCACATTAAAAATCTTCTGCCCAACTATAGTGATAAAATTTAGACATCGGCTGTTGCATAAAGTTAGCAAGCTATCAGGTACTTGCATATTTGAACTTGGTGTACTGGGTCAAATGTGACTTTTGAGGGTCCTGTTTTTTTGTATCATAGGTGTATATGACAGTTTCGAGTTCTCTAACATCTAAGATATCCTTCTTTCCATGCCTATTCAGACTGTACCTGACCACTAGTTGAACTAAACTGTTCGAGCGCCATGACGCATGTCAACTGACACGTCTGTGGCAACTACATCACGCGCTAAGTGATCCTACAACCACGAGTCTTGCTACAGCCTACAGGCTACATCCCTTTCTGCTTCTGCCTGCCTGATAGAATCGAAGAATCCACTAAGAACCCGATGAAATCATAACGGCGGTGAGATCTACATCTAGCGCACGGATCCAGGTGGCCACACATTTGGACAGGTCCGGCAGGAATTAGATGCGGTTTTGGCGCATACCTCCTGCCTGCCGCGGCTGAGGGGCTTGTCCAGCACGCTGGCGTACTGTTTCGCCTTCCCCACGCCGATCATCTTGCCCGCCCTTCCTCTAGGGTTCCTCTGCCTTCCGGAGTTCTCGTTGGTCTAGGATCCAGAGGCGAGGAACTCGGTCGGCTGTTGGTGGCGAGATGGAGAGGAGGTGGCCGCAGCGGCGGACGGGATGTTGGCGGGGGAAGATTGGGGATGGCGACCGAAAACCTGCTTGGGATGAGGATGAGGATCTTGTACAGTATGCAGTGCCCGATGACAGGTGGGTCCAGAAGATGAGCGGTGCCACCTGCGCCCTTGCACTGCATGACAAACGATGAGTGTGCGAATTCAGAATCGACCGCGCGTCGAAGCAGAAGTACCGGCGGACCATATTGATCTGAGAAGCACTTTCACAGTGATCCAAAGAACCCCTAAACTGATTAGAGTGAGGATTATGAGCTGGCCCGAACAATTTCACGTTTCAATTTGTAATGCTTAGCGTGTCTAATTGTTCAATTTTAGGATCCTGCTTACAAGAAAAACAATGTATTTCTTGTCCAGTTCCACCACTGCCTCAATGTGAGAGGAAAGAAAATCATATAGGCATGAAAATCTGCTGAAACTGTTGTGAATTTCAGTCGAAATATGATGTACTCACAAAAAGGTCCCATAATTACTACAAAAATTTAAATCGCTGTTGATACATGAATGGTACGGGCACCACGTTGAATACTCAGCTCAGTCCAAACATCGGACGGAATACCACCAAGAGGAATCAATCGAGGCCACCTTTATCCAGCGATCGTCTCCGTCCGCGGCGGCACAATGCCACCACCAACTGAGCCCGACTGACGCTGCTCAAACTCCTGCACAAGCTCGGCGTCCACGTTCTCGGCTGGCTCCCACGTCGCCTCCCCGATGTCCACCCACTTGACAAGGTACTCCCATTTCTCCTCCCCGTCCGCCGCCGCCTGCCTCTTGTCAATCACTGCCTCGGCCACGGCGTACTCCAGCCCGGCCTCGAAGTCGTTGACCAGGTCCTCCGCCACCCACGCCGCCTTCACCCACTCCCTGTCGCCACCGTCGCGCCACTCCACCAGGTACTCCCGCCACTTGCCTTCGCCGCGCCCGTCCACCACCTTCTCCACCTCGGCCCACTCGTACACGGCCTTCTCCATCTCCTTGGCCGCCGCCTCCAGCGCCAGCCGCTGCTGGAGCAGCGCCGGGTTGCCCTTGGGCATCTTGCCGAGCACCTCCTGGACCAGCTCCAGCGGCGTCCGGCCCTGCCCGTCGGGGGCGTCCGGGTCGGCTCCGAGCTCAAGCAGAACGCGCACGGCCGCGGCGCGGCCGTACCCCACCGCGATGTGCAGCGGCGTGAGCCCGCCGCCGGCCCGCTCCTTGCGGCCCACGTCGGCCCCGGCCGCGGCGAGCGCGCGCAGGCACTCCTCGGAGCCCAGCCCCGCGGCGAAGTGCGTCGCGGTGCGGCCCTGCGCGTCCTCCGCGTCCGGGTCCCGCCGCAGCGTCTTCTCGTCCGCGAGCAGCGCGGTCAGCGCCTCGGCGTCCGCCTTCCTGGCCGCCGTCCACCACGGCGTCTCGTACTCCGCCACGACGTCCGCTGCTATGGCCTCGGCGGGCACCCAGGACGGCTCGTGCCCGTCCTTCCACTCCACGAGGTACTCCGTGGCGACGGCCGTCGTGGCCGCGCCATCCTCCGAGAGCACCGGGATATTGACCGTGCGGCTGGAGACGATGCGGTCCACCTCGCCGTACGCCTCATCGTCATCGTTCTCCCTGTTCACCGCGTCTCCTGGTTTCGGCTGGCGCTGGAACACTGCAGCTGCGGTGAGCCGGCGTGTGCGGAGGCGAAGGGGAGAGTGGGGAGGAAGGTATGGCGATGGTGTTCTGGGAGCGTTCGGGTTTCGAGAATTGAGGCGGGAGAGCGATGGATGCCGTAGGACGGCCTCCATCATCGGAATGACCTGGTGGTGGTGGTCGTGCAGGTGGAAGGAAGAGGTGGTCAGGTCACGTTTTGGTTCGGAACTTGGAAGAGGGAGTAGTGTGGATAAGGCGATGGGGTTCCTGGATCCTGGGCTCTCACTTGCCATTCGATTAATATTGAACGGTGGCGATGGCGTGACGGATTTTGGTGTTTATTTTGAACCTTGGGCTGGAATTCTCATCGGTCCTTTATGTACACCACGCGTTTCAACTGGGCTTTTGGCCCAAGCAACCTTCACCTGCAGACATTTTGGGTCAGGAAGATTGGTAACCGGCAGCAGTGGTGAATGTTGACCCATCTAGTCATGGACTCATGGTGAATGTTTATTTTTTCTTGAGAGGACAGCGGGGAGGCGGCGGCACACCAACCACCTTTTTTCGCACATGGAGCATGCTTTCCGTTCCACACCCTCCTTTGAGTTGAGGTGAGGGCGACCGCACGAGGAGGAGGGCCCCACCTGTCACCTGTACCATTACTTACTCATACTAGTCAGTCTCTCCCCTCCCCTGCGGCGGCTGCAGTCTCTGTGTCTCTCACGACACCGCGCACACGCACAGGCGACGGGAGACCGGTGAGAGACAGCAGCGAGCGAGCGTGCTCCCGAGGCCGATCGCTATGGCCCAGTCGCCGGAGGTGCACGCGCGCAGCGGCTACTGCGCCGCGACGGGAAGCTTCCGCAGCAGGCGCGCGCCCGTCCCGCTCCCCGACGCCCCGGACCTCGACGTCGTCACCTTCCTCGCCTCCCGCCCCCACTCGGGCGTCGTCGCGCTCATCGACGCCGCCACCGGCCGCAAGATCACGTTCACGGAGCTCTGGCGCGCCGTGGCGGGGACGGCCTCCGCGCTCGCGGCGCCGCCCCTGTCCCTCCGCAAGGGCCAGGTCGCGCTCATCCTCTCCCCCAACTCCGTCCACTTCCCCGTCGCCGCGCTGGCGGCCATGTCCCTCGGCGCCGTGGTCACCACCGCCAACCCCATCAACACCCCCGCCGAGATCGCCAAGCAGGTCGCCGACGCGCGCCCCGTGCTCGCCTTCACCACCCGCGACCTCCTCCCCAAGCTCCCGCGCGCCGACGCCGGCCTCCGGGTCATCCTCCTGGAGCACGCCCGCGTCCCCGGCGACGCCGCCGACCCGCGCGTCGTCGCCACCATCGAGGAGATCTCCGCGACGCCGCCCGATCCCGCGCGCCGCGGGGACCGCATCACGCAGGACGACCAGGCCACGCTGCTCTACTCCTCGGGCACCACGGGGCCCAGCAAGGGCGTCGTCGCCACGCACCGGAACCTCATATCCATGGTCCAGATCATCATGAACCGCTTCCGCCTCGAGCAGTCGGACACCACGGAGACCTTCCTCTGCACCGTCCCCATGTTCCACGTCTACGGCCTCGTCGCCTTCGCCACTGGGCTGCTCGGCTGCGGCGCCACCATCGTCGTGCTCTCCAAGTTCGAGCTCCCCGAGATGCTGCGTTCGATCAACGAGTACGAGGTCACCTACCTGCCGCTAGTGCCACCGATCCTGGTCGCCATGGTAGCGCACCCCAAACCTCTGCCGCTCGGGAAGCTGCGAAAGGTCCTCTCCGGCGGAGCCCCGCTCGGCAAGGAGCTTATCGAGGGGTTCAAGGAGAAGTACCCGCAGGTGGAGATCCTGCAGGGCTACGGGCTGACAGAGAGCACGGCCATCGGCGCGTCCACGGACTCCGCCGAGGAGAGCCGCCGATACGGCACGGCCGGGCTGTTGTCGCCCAACACCGAGGCTAAGATCGTCGACCCGGAGACCGGCGAGGCTCTGCCGGTCAACCGCACCGGCGAGCTCTGGATCAGGGGACCGTACGTCATGAAAGGTAAGATGAGCTCAATTACTGTATAATAATGTTTTTTAATAAATACTGTATAATAATGTGCATGCGGTCTTTATGCCCATTATAATATTCCATTTTTAACTTGTCGCCCGTGTTTTCATTTGAGCACCGATTTGTACTATTGAATTTAGAATGCCTTTGCGGATCAGCTTGTTTTGAATTATTAACAACTTTGTTCCAGCGACGTCAATAATAATGCCACTAGAGGCAGTACTTAATAAGCGTATCAAATGTGCTCTAAATTAGAATATGCATAAGCATGTGCTGGCATCTCGGGTCAGGACAACTCTTCAAATCTCAAGATTATCCCAACAATAATGAATATAGACGCACATCATGCTGTTATTTAAAGCACCTTAGTCATGTTCGTGCCAGCAAGACAGCTGCGTGTTTATTTTTTTATTGCAAGGTTATGTCGGTTAATCTGTGCTGGTTGTCCACAGTGTATCTTGATCTGGGGGGAGTGGCCATTGAGAAGCTCAGTTGTTGAGCCCCTGCCTTTATATTAGAGCAGCAGATGATACATCATATAATAGTTTACTGAACTGTTGCCTGCTGTCTGCAGTAGTACAAAAATCGAGTTCATGTGTGTTCGCAAGAATCTTTTGGTAATATACCCTGACATTCCAGGTTGCTAATTATGGGAATATGCCTCTACAAGGCATCTTAACTGTCAGCAAATGGCTACGTAAAGAATCAATGTTTTGTGAACGCCACCAATCAGATGAACATCATGTAAATTTTTATGATCCGTGATTACTTAATCACACTACATGTTAGCAGTAAATAGTTTTTGCCCTTTTGCAAAACCAGAAATATCAATGTATTGGAAAGCACACTCTGAAACAGAAGGCTGAAAGGAGTAACTATTGCCTTTTTTTGTAAAAAGAGAAAAAAAAAAGGAGAGATTGGACTGATCATGCAATCTAGGTCGTCTGTGGTTCCACATGGATTGCAGGATGCCTGGTGTTGACTATAGATTGTGCTAACATGTCTGAACTTTATTTGATTATCAACATTCAAAGGAGCTTTCCATGGCTCAAGTTACTTGAATACGGTCTCATCTTATAAGAAGAAAAGCTCGGTGTCCCAAGTATTTATAGATTTTAGTATATTTGTCCTGAATAAATAAATTTACTATTACTATTTAAACAAAATATGATCGGTACCTTACAAATATGCATATGTGGATTTTTCCCAGGCTACTTTAAGAACGCAGAAGCAACACAGTCAACACTAACACCTGATGGATGGCTCAAGACCGGGGATCTCTGCTACATAGACGAGGATGGGTATCTGTTTGTGGTGGACCGTCTGAAGGAGTTGATCAAATACAAAGGATATCAGGTAAAGATCAATGGATAATGCCTTCTTACATATCTGTGCTGAAAATCTGAAAATTTTATCGACCGTTTCATGGCTTCTGAATATGGCTTGTGTATGAGCAGGTGCCTCCTGCAGAATTGGAAGCTCTTTTGTTGACACACCCAGAGATCACTGATGTCGCTGTTATCCCGTAAGTGTTATCTAGATGTCAGTACACACTTACTGCCATCTGCCCATTCTAAACTTGCCAGGTCTCTAATGGATTGGTACTTTCTGCAGGTTTCCAGATAGGGAGGTCGGACAGTTCCCCATGGCTTATGTAGTTAGGAAGAACGGGAGCAATTTGTCAGAGCGTGAGGTCATGGAGTTTGTGGCGAAACAGGTAAAGCATGACTCGTGAACAATCCAACATTTTAATAAAAAAAATCTGGTTTGTTATAGATATATATTTCAGACATCTGTATGCCTTATTTGCTGCAATTTCTCTCATCTACCGCTGTGATGCAATGTTCACAGGTAGCGCCTTATAAGAAGGTTAGAAAGGTGGCGTTCGTGACAGATATTCCCAAAAATGCATCCGGAAAGATACTGAGAAAGGATCTCATCAAGCTCGCCACATCCAAACTATGAAATGCCAATTAGTATGCAATTTTTTTTTTACATTTTACTGCGTTGAGTCATCAAGGGAAATGGGGTTCTGTTCTACATCGCCGGCTGTAATTGCCACAGTTACTGAAGTTTTCATCAGTTGTATACTCCATTGTCTCTATACAGGATCAGGGCGGGTATACTGTTACTGTACCTAGACATGAATAATGAAGATCATAATAATTGCTTTCAAGGCTGTTAATGTTCGTCCGAGCTCTGTTAAGGTCCTGTCTCCCAGCTCCAGCTCTCTGCTACTTGCTGCGCGGTATTCGATCGTTTAGTGGTTACTGGTAGTAGCTTTCAAGTCGGTTTTGAACTTTTTATGACGTCTGTGACACACAGAAAGGTGCATAATTACGTGGCCAATTTCAGCACACGTGTACGGCGACCAAAGGTGCATCTACTTTACAGTCAGGGCTGGAGCCCGACGAACTGTCGCATATTGGGGTGGTTGTGTTTGAGTTTGTAGCGCACCAAGATTTCTTTTCCGAAAAAATAACTTTTGTGCTGCGAAGGCGAGGCCAGGATGATCGTTAGTCCAGTAGTGACGTCTGAGCTTGGAAAAAGCGTGCGGGCATCGGTTGGTGTGGTCGGCGCGGTTGCCGGCCATCCCTATCCGGCTGGCAACCACAAAAAGTGCAACGAAACGAACAGACCTAACCTAAGCACGAGGAATATTTTGCCTTTTGCCGGCCGGACGGCGTGACGATCCTCGGCTGTCCGCTCCACTCACGCAAATGCATGACACGGCCTAAGTACACCGTGGGGCATGGGCATGGGATAAGCAGATTTGGCACGCACGCCTGCTGCTTTTCTGCTCCGGCTTTTTCTCTGTTCCCGATCTCCGACGGCAAGAAGGCGGCGGGATCAGATTGCAACTCATCGCTTGAGAGGAGGCGTTCCAAAGGACGGAGCGAGCGCTAACTCGGGTACCATGCCGGCCGGCCGCTGGCACGGTTGGTTGTCCCGGGTCGCCGTTCGCCGCTCTGGTCACCGCCTGCCTGCCGCCCTTGTTCCGTTGTGTCACGGGCGGGCGCGAGCTTGTCTGCCGATTCTCTGTGGTCAACAGACAGGCTAGACGATGCACCTAGAAAGAAACGTACTCCCTCCGTCCCCATAAATTTGTCGTTTTATAGTTCAAAAATGAACTACAAAGCGACAAGTTCATGAGGACGGAGGGAGTACTACTGCTAGCCCACCACCCGCTTGCCTGGCTCTGGCTGCGTCCATGCCCGTGCGTGCAAGGGAATGGGACACCACCGGCCGTGCGATCGGCCGATCAAATTTGGCGGCCAACAACAAGTGGAGCAGTTTGCCATGCCGTCGTTATTCATATGGCTCAGAACTAATCAGCTGCTGGGGCGGATGGTCCGTCCGCTGCACTGTTTCGGCGTCGTGTGCACGCGTCCAAATGATCGCAATTTGGCTTCGGATGTCTTACCTTGCGCAATCATTCGAACAGTGCGCTATGACGTCTTAACAATAGCTTGTGCTCGTTGTACGTACTGTAGCTCGTAAAGAATATACACGTGATGTACGCAAGCGCCCATATCACGTTTCCCTTCTCCCCGCTTCATTCATTATTCGCACGGTCTTGTCCCCACTCACAGCATCAGACAGTTTTTATTCAACTCAACTGTCTAATTAACGTGTTCCCTTTCCGTGCACGCCCCTAAATCCCTCATTCTCTGTCGACTCTCCATTTTGCAGCAGCCTAGTGCTTGCTAGCTAGCTTTCCTCTAAACAAAGAGTACTCCACGTGTAGAGATGGTCATATCTTTAGTGATACGCCTATGTTTCATAACCAAAAAGGCATCGATATTGTGCCGAGTATAGGACGAGGTTAGGCATGCGAATCTTAAAAAAAAATGACCTTGTTTTGGTATAGTAAAACTCCCTCCAGAATCACGACTGAAGATATGTAGCACGCTTGTCGCAGACGCTGCGCGCTTTCAGTTTCAGTCGTCATATTTGACTCCAAATATGGTCGGGAAAAATTGTTCCTGGAACTCGAAGCACAGCATCGCTGGCCACCACCGTTTGGACCCGCTGTCGTCGTCTCACGACCACCGTTTTAGACCATCCGCACCAGCATACTCTATACACTATTCTCCTTTAGGTTTTACAGTACGTACTCTAAATTACACTGCGAAACAGTGTATCCAGTATGCTTTACAGCATACCACTGCGGATGATCTTAGTACTGGCCGGAAACGCATGCATCCGCAAACGGTTGCGAAAACCGTGCCGCGATTTACAGTTCCTGAACGGAAATAAAGGGTGCTCCATGAACCGAGGCAGCAGCAGCAGTACCAAAACGCACGCACAGTGGCAGGGCTGCAGTAAGTATTATTGGATTATGATCTTAATAAAATTCTACGTATAAAACAAACATGATTAATCTATTACTACTAGTTTGAATTTATTAAATTCAAATACTTTATATTTAATTCACACGTGTATTGTTAAGCAAACCTACTGGCAAAATTTTCTAGCTCTAAGACTGCGCACGCACCAATACCCACTTCCCCTGGAGCTCGAGGAAGGAGAAACACGTTTAATACCCGGGGCGCAAACGGCCAAACGGGCAGTGGTCCGGGTGCTGCCGGTGCGCTGTGCCTGTGCATGGGCGGCCTGAGGTGGAGTCGGTGGCGTGGCCGGTGGCCCTCCCCCTTCCATTTCGCTCCGCCTTCCGTTTTGGCGCGGCGCCGAGCCGAGCCGATGTCTGTCGGAGCCTTGTGTGACGTGGTCTCGATTCGCACGTCACGCACGTCGTAGTACTCCCTCTACATTCTTTTCATTGACGTTGGGACAGGAAAAACTAGTTCATTTGTAGTTTAAATCTTTGTCTGAAACGTCAATTAAAAAGATAAAGAGGGAGTAGTACATAAGCAAGGTGAGGTAGTTATACGATGCCTACACCTAATTACAGTTACAGTGTTGTTGGGCATGGCCGCGAGCTCGGGGATGGGACGTTCCGTCGCGGTGGTGGTGTATAAAAGCAGCCAGCCGTCACTAACAAGGCTCCCCCTCTCTCCTATGAGCCGAGCAACGACCACCGAGCAGAGATGATGGCCGTCCCTGTCCGCCTCGCCTCCTCGTCGCTCCTGCTGCTCCGTCTCGTCCTGCTCCCGCTCCTCCTCGCGTCCGCCTGCGACCGCTGCGTGCACCACTCCAAGGCCGCCTACTACACTTCCTCTTCCCCCCTCACGCGCACCGGTACGGAACTTGCTCTGTTCTCTCTCTCTCTACCTGGCCCTGGCTCTGGCTCTGATTCTCATCGATCGGCTCTTGTGTGCAGGCGGTTCTTGCGGGTATGGCACCGCGGCCGCCTCCCTCAACGGCGGCTTCCTCGCCGCGGCGAGCCCCGCGCTGTACCGCGGCGGCGTCGGCTGCGGAGCGTGCTTCCAGGTACTGTACTTACTAATCGACCTCACCCCGCCGGCGGCCCCATCGATATCTACTACGTAACCGATCAGAAAACGGAGCACGCGAAAGGCAGACTGTGCAGTTTTCCCTGACTCCCGATGCGATCGCTGCGTGGACGCAGGTCCGGTGCAAGCACGAGAAGCTCTGCGCCGCGGCGGGCGCCAGGGTGGTCGTCACGGACCGCGCCAGGACCAACCGCACCGCCCTCGTGCTCAGCAGCCCGGCGTTCGCGGCCATGGCGCGGCCGGGCATGGCCGCGCGGCTCGCCAGGCGCCGAACCGTCGGCGTCGAGTACAAGAGGTAAAAATAAAACAGACCAAACCATGCGATTCTTCACCACCATCTTTAACTTTTTTGTTTTCACCAACCGCGCCACGTGTTTCACGCTTCTTCGCACCGCGAGTAAGAAATACTAGCGTTTTCCCTCCCGTGTACAGTAAGGATGTCGGGTGGTCGTCGCCGTAAACCCGGAGTACGGCCGGACGATTTGTAGTGTTCTGTCATGGCTCCATTGAATTGGAGAAAATCGCAAGCAAGGCTCATCAGTTTATTTGTCTTGGCTGCGCATGGGTGCAGGGTGCCGTGCGAGTACAAGCACCGGAACCTCTCGGTGAGGGTGGAGGACAAGAGCCGCGCCCCCAACGAGCTGGCCATCCGGTTCCTCTACCAGGGCGGCCAGACTGACATCGTGGCCGTCGACGTCGCACAGGTAAAAAAAAAAAGAGAGATTCTACCGTCCCAACTTTCTCCGTTTACGACGGATTCGGCTTGGTAATTAAAATTTGGAACCACTTGATGCCATACCGATTTTTTTTGTCATTGACAAAAAGAAATGGATTTCGAATGATTCTGAAAACAGGTCGGGTCGTCCAACTGGAAGTTCATGGCGCGCAGCGACGACGGGCCGGCGTGGAGCACGAGCCAGGCGCCGCCGGGTCCGCTGCAGCTCAGGGTGGTGGTGACGGGCGGGTACGACGGCAAGTGGGTCTGGGCCGACCGCGAGGTGCTGCCGCGGCGGTGGTGGCGCGCCGGCGAGGTCTACGACACGGGCGTCCAGATCGCTGACGTAGCTCAGGAGGGCTGCTTCCCCTGCGGCACGCAGGAGTGGACGTGACCGACGACATGGCGCAGCACATGAGCACAAGCCGCGTCTGAGGTCAAGGCATGAGAAGCTGCCCAAGCTCATCGGCTCGGCTGGCTTTGATCGGAGATTAACAGCACACTGACAGAGTGATGACGAGCGTCCGGACCCCTCGGCAACACCGTCTCCTTCTTGATCTTCTCCTTTTATTTTTCTCCCAAGTTTTTGTACATGATGAGCTTCTGATGCGTCGGTTAAGAAAGTAGCATCCTCATCTCGGAATGTAGGCCAAAACGAATAATATAATGAAATGAAACCGAATGAACCAACTGACGGCGGCGGCCGCCTTGAACGCGAAAGCAACAAGCACCACTGCTTCGGCCATAGCCAATCTCGTTCGATTTCAACAGGACCACCACATGATCCCTTTGTGCTATGGTTCTGGCAACCTGCTTCGCCTCTGCTCCGTGACTTTTGCGTGAGCGGTGAACGTACATATGGTTCGGTGTGCCGAAGCCCGAAGGCGATATCCATCGCGCTGTACGAAGTCGGCGTGCAGCAGCGTCAGTCGATGCATCATCATCTGCAATCTCCTCCTGATCATCGCCGAGGGTCCAACACTTGTCGCCGCCCGATGTGATGTCTGCTTAATTATTTTCAGTTGTGTGGATCTGAATGGCTGCCCACCAAAGCCGGACGGCGCGAGCGGGTGTGATGTGATGAGGGAGACACCGGCGCCGGCCTGATGGCATAACTCTGTGTCCCTTTGTGGCCGTGGCGGGAATCGAGTATACCGCGCGCGCAATCAGACGAATTGACCGGTACAAAAAGGAAGGAGACTCGAATCTGCCGGTTGTTAGCACGATCCAAATGCCGAATTCAGATATAACTTCACGGCTGCTCCGGGTGTGCTACGGCCACTGCATTCTCTCTCTTTCTCTTCCCTAAATAAACGTACCAGCTCTGAGTTCTCTTCTGCCATGATGAACGTACCAGCCTGAGTTGGTGGCTACTGTATTTAGGTCATACAGTACTAGTCACTGTATTCACGGACCTGACAGGAGAACATGACTTGTGAAAATCACAGCCTGCCAAGCCTGCCACCACCTCATATTGTAATTAAACAAAAGCAGCATCTCAGCATACTGAACCACGTGGCGGTCCGGGTGATGGAGCCTAACTGAATACTTACTGAACACGTTTGAAGAAGCTTCAGTTCGTTCAGACGGCGTTCTAGGTGAACCCCCATTTTCCCCTCTCGAACTGACATGTGTGTTCTTCTCGTTAAGTTTAAACCCCCAGGCATCTCTCTCGATTTCTCATGTCAAATCTCATATCATTAGTAATGTCATCGACTGAATGATTGATTTAGGTGCACCCTAAATGAAAATGGATCGTCAGCAGTCATGGTGTAACGTGTACCGCACATGACGTTAGCACATCTCTGACGTGTCATCATCCGACAGAGACGGGGGAGGAAGCAACAGCGCGGTTCGTCGACACGCACGCATGCTTTCCAGTGGCAGATTGAATTCTGAGAGCAAGCCGTTCTGCTTCTCGATTTGTTCTGGCTGGGTTCTGCTTCTAGGAGGCATCAGGCCGGCGGCAGGTGTGCCGGTTCTCCACGAATAGGCGGGCGGGTCCGGATTAGCGTCAGGATGGGCTTCCACCACGGCCCGAAATATAGCTGGGCCAACGGCTTAATCTGGACTCTTTCTTTCACGGGCCGTCATAAACCTTGGCAAGTTGGTCTAAGAAAGAAACATGGTAGCATAGCTTTCGCTCGTTTGTCTTTATGCGTATCCGTATCCCTATATTTATTTAGAAAAAAATGCGATCTTTTATCGTTCATCTTAGTGGATGAAGTCATCCAGAGAGTGTGTCAGATTTTCCAAGAGCTGAACATGCTCACACCCGTCGTTATATTTTGTAAGGGACAGTGTTAGATTTTCTAAGAGCTGAACATGCTCAAAATATACTCTGCGGCCGACCAAATCAGCGGCCGGTGGCATTTGAGTACTTGGTTAAACTGCATGAGATTCACCTCGGAATTGGGGCTCTTCCAATTACGTGCAAGATGAGATTCACCACGACCGTAAGGCTGGGCTGCTCCCAATAGAGGTTTCATTTTCAACGAATGGCTCCTGAGTTTTCGAAGAAAACAATCAATGACTGGTACGTAACATTTTTTCTTGTGAGTGAAAAGAAATCAGTCTCATCTAATCCAAACTGGATGCACCGTGCACTGTTTTCAATATTGTGATACTACTCCCTCCTTCCCATATTATTTGTCGTTTATGACAAGAAATTTAGTTCAAAATGAACTAAAATTTTTGTCCTAAACGACAATTAATATAGGAAGGAGGGAGTAGTATTTAAGATAACTGTTGTATTTATATGAAAATCTGACCAAAGACTATGCAATGATTAAATGGCGTGAGAATTATAGAAACATCAAAAATAAAATTATATTTTGGAGAGGTGTTTCATTTGTACTCTATATGATGTGACAGTTTTAAAAACAACAAAATGAAACTGAATTCAGTCAGTTCTGAGACTACGTGCACGATGAATTGGAGCCCGAGCAGGTCAATTTGGCGTCGCTGCAAACGAGGGGATGATCCGATTGGATTTCCTGTCGACCACCTCGACTTGTTAAGTGGCCTACGCCACCAGATATATCTAGGAGTCTGGATATGGTAAACTTTGCAGCAAGTGAAGCAGTGAAGTACGTACTCACCTGTATCTGTATTCGAATCTTCAGACATTAGGATGAACTCGTACTTTATACTCACGACGAACAAAACAGCGGTTGGTGTCATGGGCGCAGAATCCCGATCAGTAGCTAGAGAAGCTCCTGTTAGCAAACGTACGTAATCATGGTGTTGTTAGCAGGCCATCAAGCTTGCCCTTACTGACCGCAGTGCGTGTCATGGGGATTACAACACAACTCTGTCGCCCTTCCAGTGACAAGGACGGATGCCCTCCGTCTGCTTCGTTCCAGTTACGGGGATCTTGCCCGGCCCACTTGGAATAGCTTCCGAGTTGCGGATATGAATCTTTAATCCGAGTACAGGTGTCATTCATTAAAAACTACTCGCAGTGCTCTGCGTCTCATCTGATTGTACTGCCATGTTTATGCTCTTGATTATCCGTAGTAGGTGTAGGGCCCCATGTTTCAGAATTCTTCAGTCGCACGCATTGATGTAGATCGAGCTACTTAGGCTGTCTCCAACAGACGTCCTATTAGAGAATCTAAACCTTATTTAGGTATTAAAACACCCTCCAACAGCATGCCTATCCACGAAGCCCATTCTAGGAACGCTTCCGTCTGTAGCCCAAACATGGGCGCCGGACTGACGTTTCCCATCTCAACTACCGCACGGACGAAGAGAAAAAACATCGAAGAAACAGCTAGCGCCGAGACCGGCGGCGACGGTGAGTGCAGAGGTCGTGTTGTCCGACCACCGCCCTCCGCCCTCGACGTGCTGCTCCATCCTCACGCCCGCCATCGCATCCTTGCGTCAGCCGCCGGCCTCCCTGGCCGCGCCGCCTCCCCGCGACACATGACGCATGGGCTACCTCCCGCCGTCGCTGCGGTGCGCTTCTCCGCCACCACGCTCGCCGAACCGTGCCGCTCCTCCATTGTCATGGAATCGCGACAACCGTTGCCCTTGCCCCCACCAGCCCCCGTGACGAGAGGCGGCCCTGTTTGGCGACGGATCTTGCTGCTTTGACTTCTACGGCGTCGGAGACGAGAACGGCGCGCCGTACGTGGCGTCGGTGCTCATCGGGTTCTGCTTCGGCGCTGCGCAGCCGCTGATCATGGCGAGCATGTCGGAGCTGTTTAGGCTCAAGTATTACTCCACCCTCTACAATCTATGCGGTACAGCCAGCCCCTTCGGCTCCTACATCCTCAGCGTCCTCGTCGCCGGCCGCATGTACGACTGGGAGGCGGCGCGACAGGGCGCCTCGGCGGCAGGCCGCACCCGTCATCAACCTCAGGCGCATGGCGCTTGCCAGCTAGGTCCGGCTCGATACTCTGCTCACGCTCACAAAGTCACCAGCTACCTCTTGTTCCTCCTCGATTCAGTCGGAGTCCTTTTCCACCGCGAACTACTGGAAACGGTTGGTTGTAGGCTAAAATAGCTTCACTGTTGGAGAAAGTTCGATATAGGACACGGTCAGCTAACCTCAAATCGGCAGATGAGGGTCCATTTTAGGGGTGTGCTGTTGGAGATAGCCTTATCCGGGGTATCTTATAGGAATCCGGCCCTAAACAAAGTGTGTACCATGGCATTGTAAAATTTACTCCATCTTAAAATACTCCCTACTTTCCTTTTTTATCTATCATTGGTTAGTTCAAAAATGAACTAATTAGTGATAAATAATTTAAAATGAAGGAAGTACTGTGCAGAGATAACTAGTGTACCGTCGGCCGGAGAAGATAAGATGGTGACATGGCAGCAAGAACAGCAATGTCGGAGCAGAGAACAGCTAGCGTACCGTCAGCTCGACTGGCTTGCAGGGATCCAGGTTATACTCAGATGATGATCTGAATCGGATCCAACCAAACAAGAACAGTACGACGGGTTCAGAAATGGGCAGCGCTGCAGCCTGCAGGCCAATGAGTCAGACCGATAAGCCAATGAAGCCCCCACCTCAATTCATCTCGGTGGTATGGCGTCGCATCGCAGGCTCGCAAGCTGGCAAGTTGCAATGATTTGTTCGGCCCCGCCTCCTCCGCGCATTAACGGGCGAGATATGGCGACGGATCACTGCGTTCGGAACGTCCCTGTCGCACGAGCCGGGCGCGGCCCCAGCCCATCTCGACGGCGACGCCGTGCGGTGCACCCGTCCGCGTCGATGGCATCGAATTAAACGCGCGCTGCGCGAGCTGGATCGGATCGGAGCGGGCCAGCGGCAGCGGGGCAGCAGCGATGCCCGAGAGAGAGAGAGCGAAAGAGGGGCCGGGGGCGCGGCGTTCGGTTCGGTCTGGCGCGCGACGCCGACGCGCGCGCGCGGCCATGACGGCATTGAATGTTCCGGCCGTGAGCTGTGCGCGAGGTGGGCCGGCGCCCGCGCGGGGCCCCAGGCACCGCCGACTGGGGGCACGTGTCCGCGCCACCACCCAGGTGCGCCCACGCATTGACGCGCGGCAGCTACTAGTGCCAAGGAATGTACTGCGCCTGTGCGCCGGCACAAGGGTGGCACTGGCATTGTCTCTCGCTCAACGGCCGCAGCTACTGGAATGGAACACGACCGTTCGCGTACACCGCGGCCCAGCAGAACAAACTCAAGAGATTCTTTGGTGCATCCGTAGAACCTCCTCCGTCCCAGATCAGATAGCTACGGCGATGGTGAAGCTCCGGGTCACATCTTCATTTTCAGTTACTGTACGTATCTACACAAACAGCAGCAGAGGTTGAACTGAGATGTCCAAAGTTTGCTTCTACCGTGATTCGTCAAACAAGTCGGTCTCCCATCGGCAGGCTCCCACGCTCCAAGCCTTGTTCCGAAAGCTACCTCACCACGTAGAGAATCCAGCGTGCCCACTCTGCCAGTCAGCCACCTGCAGGCTGCAGCTTGCGCCATACGCTCCGCAGCATGCCCACCCCATCCGTGCGTGCGTGCGGGCGGGCTCTACCAATCATCCGCGATATACCCCCTATATAAACGCACCCTTCCAAGTCCCAAGTTGCCACACCATCTTCAAGGTTTCTGCGAGTCGCAGATCGATCAACAACCCCCCTCATACCACGACGCCGGACGCCGAACGAATTGCGCACCGCGAAGCAGAGCAAATGGCAGTGGGATTACGTCGACGGCTCGCGGCACTCACAGTCCCCAAGGCCTCCTCCTTGCTCAGGCGCCGCACGCGGCACAAGAAGCTCTCCTACTCACACACCCGCTCCGCCAGCCTCCCCGGCCGCTTCCACCCGGTCGTCGCGGGCCTGCACGACTCCGCCAACGCGCTCATCGGCTGGACCGAGGAGGAGCCGGCGGCGCAGGAGGCCAGCACGGCGTGGATCGGCGACGGCGTGGCGCACCTGGGCCGCCTCCTGGCGGGCCTGACCGACCTGCTCCACCACCCGCAGGCGCAGGACCCGCTCCAGCGGCGGCAGCAGGAGCAGGGCAAGGCGGCGCCGTGGGCCGAGCGCCTGCTCGACGACCTCCTCCTCCTCGCCGACGCGCACGGCAGCTTCCGCGGCGCGCTCCTGGCGCTCAAGCAGCTCCTCGCCGAGGCGCACGCCGCGCTCCGCCGCCGCGACGCCGCGCGCCTCGCCGCCGCGCTCCGCGCCAGGCGCCGCTCCGACCGCTACCTGTCCCGCCTCGCGTCCGCGCTGCGCTGCCTCTCCCACCGTTCGTCGTCGTCGTCCGCCGCCGCCGCTTCTTCTTCCGACTCCAGCAGCGAGGCGGCGGCGCTGGCCGAGGCCGTCGCGGCCGCGACGTGCGCCGCGGCGGCCGCGTCCGCCGCCATCTTCTCGGGCCTGGCTTCCGCCTCCGCATCGTCGGCGGCCTTTCGTTCGATGACATCCCCAATAATGGCGGCAGCCTCTCCGGCAAAGGTCGTTGCTGCCGTGCCGGTGTGGTGGGTGGCGGACCTCCTCCGGTGGCGGCGGCGCACGGTGCCACCCGTCGCTGCCAGCAGCCAAGCGGGAATCGGCGCAAACGAGGTGCCTCTGGAAGAGTGCTGCGACGAGGAGGAGGAAGAGAGGCAGGCGGCCATGCAACGGCTGCGCAGTCTGGAGGAGTGCGTCGTGGCGGCGGAGGACGGCTGCGAGCAGGTTTACCGCGCGCTCGTGAACGCGAGGGTGTCGCTGCTCAACGCGATGACGCCCTGCTTTTGAACAGGTGACCATTTCGGAGGGGAAAAAATGCCTTCCAGGATTAGCGTTTAGGGCCCAAAAAAAAATCTTGGCCGAGTGATGCGCGGCAATTTTATTTCCGTAGATTTCGTGTAGAAGTTGTACGCGCTGTATAGCAATCGTTCTGAAATGGAACGAGATTGTAATTAGGCAAAATATTCAGTAGACTATTGCTCTTAATTGCAACTGACGCTCAAAAGTGTATACGGAGACTTAGTATTTCATTTCACGGATGGTGTGCAAGTCTCTCTGCTCAGAGTAAAACGATATTGTATCAGACCAGCTTCTCTGTTTACTAAAAAAGCTCTTGTAAAATTAATTCAGACGTTGTCCTTCTAACGAAACACGTATCAACGCACGTTCTCGAAGAAAATAAAATTCAGATGCTGCAAACCTGGTTCGGCAAAGAGACAACACTGAGCAGTTTCACTGGCTGTCTTGCGGGCTCTTGGGACTTAGCAATTTCTAATACAAAACCATCAACATACTACGAGTAATTCAGTATTCTGCATGGGCACATCTCCGAATAGAGATCAGAATGTGCTTTTGGTATTCCTACTCCCGCATCAACGCGGCTTCAGTTTAGGCAGTTGGTGGCTGTTCCATTCCATGCGTGGTAATGCAGCTGCTGTACTGTATCTGGATGGCTTGCAGCCAATGCTGAGTCCCATTTCCATCTCCAGCTAGCTATATTCAGCCATGCAGTTTCCGCGCTGAAGTCAAGTCTAAGACCGTCCGCAATATCACACTGTAAAACACATTGTATACATTGTATCGCAGTATAATTTAGAGTACATACCATAAAATTAGAAGAAGAATAGTATATAGAGTATGCTTTAGAGTACACTGATGCGGATAGTCTAAAGGGCACCGTTAAGCCGAGCATGAGCATGTGCGGCCTCTTCTTTCCTACAGATGCATTTTTAATCAGGAAATGAATCTATGTTAAATCGCGTAGTATAGGTCGTTAGGCCGGTTGGGCGTCACGTGGAATCAGGTCGAGGAATCAATTCGTCACGTCGTTGCCAGAGTAACGAAATCCAGCTCTCTTGGTCGACGTTTTAGCGTATTCGATTCCCCATTATTAATCATGTTTTCATCCGTTCATATATTACGTGTGGGTCGTTAAGATGGCACGTAACTGCGTGTTTACTGGTTGTTGCTGCTACGTTGTCAGTTAGCCGCTGTTAGGCATTATTGGCATGACTGGATCTTCAGTGCCCAGCACCGATGAAGCTTTTAAGTGGACGTGTTAACAAATCCTGTGTTGAAGTTGAAGACGACGACATAAAATGGGGAAGCAGGGGAAATGGTTGTGGCCGTACACGGGTATTGGGCCCCGTTTCGGTGCCTAAAGCCCACCACACTATGGGCCTGCGTGGTGATTAGGATAGTTACTCATCGGGTCCTCAATATCCAAACTCTTTTACGCCTTAGCTTTCGGGTCGTCCGTAGACATGACGCGACGGAAACGTGAGACGTGACACGACGGGAGGGGTGCGCGTCGATGATCATTCATCATCATCGTACTACCACGCTTTGAATTCTCCTTCGAAATAGGACACGCAAAGGACAGGGGCAGGAGGACCATATGTGACGCGGTGCAGGGGCAGGACACGACACGACAGTCGTACTTGCACGGAATGGTACGTGCCGCGCCGGAAAAACTGCAGGACGTACCGTCACGTCCGAGCGTTATTCATTCGCCGTGCAGCATTTGGAGCTCCGAGCTCGTGCCCGGCAACCGGCCTTGCCGAGCACGCCGTGTGTCGCAGCCTCTCCACGTCCGGCCTCCTGAGTCCCACCCCACCTTTGTACACGGCCGGTTTGATCGAGTTCGCATTCGTCCTAGCTAGTACTGGTATCACTGCGTGACGCCTCGGCAAGTCGGCATGCGTAGCCGCGGGACGTGCACCTACGTCCTACTCCCTCCGTTTCGTTTTAATTGTCGTTAGGACAACTTTTTTAGTTCATTTGGTTGTCTGAAACGACAATTATTTCGGAACGGAGGGAGTATTTATTAACGCTTGTTCCCCACACGGCGCCGGCAGCGAGGCCGTCGGGCGCGCAGAAAACCTTGCGGAAACGCGTGGCGGGCGCAACACACCAGGCGCGCGTCTCGCCCGGTGCGGTCCGGTCCGCGCCGCTGAGAGACCCGAACACGCACCGAGCACGCGGCGCGATTATGGAAAACGGAAGGGAAAGTTCGAAGCGGCTGCCGATTCTCCCAGTCCCAACAAATCCCGCCGCGCGTACGTGGACGAGGCGAGCGCACCTCGGCGAGCCTGCGACGACGTTTCCCGGAACGGCACCAGACGAAAGCCCCCTCGTGCGGCAGGTGACGACAGCGCGAACAGGCAGCAACGTGTGTTGTTTCGTTTTGCGAGTTCTGATGATGATGTGGTTCGGTACACGTCGCGATCGTCTTACCTGAGGACGTACGGGATATTTCCATTCTCGCGTGCTCAATGATTGACCTGCAGGTGGATTCGGCGATGACAGTGTGCCTACTGCGTTTTCTTTTCTCTGTGGGCTTGTTAATTGAGTGGTAAGTAATCACTCAGTCATGGTCGCAGATGCTCTCGTCCTTAGTTAGGGAGTAGACATCGAATTATCCGAGCTCGTCGCTCCCTTGCATATCCGATCGGAGGATGAATTGCTGACGAGAGTCCGTGTCGAGATGATGCACGTATCATCGCCAGTCACCCCGATGCTCGATAATTAGTCGCATCACGCAAGGATCATACCACAAATAGACGTCTCAAAAAAAAGGATCATACCACAAATAGCGTGAATCCACGAATCCCCAGCCATTTCTTAATACTCCCCGTTTTGTTTTAATTATCGTTAGAACAACCTTCATTAACTCATTTAGTTCATTTGGTTATTTGAAATGATAATTATTTCAGAACGGAAAGAGTAGAATACTAACGCTCGGTATCCTCCGCTTTATTCTGTGCCAGCTGCCTCTTGCTAAATCTAACGACGAACAGTCAAACGGTGTAGTTAACTACTGTAATCCTCTGCCACATCAGACTATTTTAAATGTAACTTCGGGATGCCAGTGCACGTGAGCACTGGTACCATTTCATCTATCTGTTCGAGGAGGAGACCTTTTGGCGGCTCTAGTGCAGGAGGAGATCGCCACCAGGATCCACCGACTAGCTGGCGGCGCACGCAGCCGATGAACGCACGACTTGTTACCAGTACAATGGAGTTTCGATCCGGTACTTTGGGCGAGGCTGGCAGTAACAAAAGCTGCTCTCCTGTCCTGCCTGCCTAATCCTCGTTAAAGTAATGGCGTCCGTACGTGGCTCCAACTCCGAGCAGGGCAATGGTGGCGTTTGTCCGTGTGCGCGCCAGATCAGCCATCGACATTGAGAAATGGGACCGGTACTTGTCCTGCACGGGTGGATGGTGATGGTACGCTGTACTGCCTGTGCATCTCACCATTGTTTATTAAGTGGAAATCATGGAGCGTCGTTAGCTAACTGCTAGTAGCAGCATGCCAGCATGAGGTGAGTCTTGAGATTGTTAGCTGGCTTCTGTCCTTCAGACTGCTTAATTTGACCAAAATTAAGTTACAGTACTGTGCTACGAGAATGTCAGCGTTATGCTGCTTGAACTTCGATTCTTTTTCGTCCCTAGAGCTCGAGGAGAAACGGTCTTAATTTGAGGCAGCTTAACCCAGGTTCCAATTAACCGTAGAGCGTACGTACGCGGACAGCAGGGACTGTTTACCGTTCACTTAATTCGAATTTTAGGATGGGTGATAAACCTCTACAGGACGTGTGTCCTCGTTACTGTGATCGATGAACTGCGTGCATTCGTTTTGTCGTTTCCACATAAAAATGGAGCTCATTGCTGACCTCGTCAGCGCCCAGCGGTCAGCCGGTCAAACGAGGTCTTGGGGAATGGTATGACGCGGTCGACTCGGTCATTAAATAATGTAACCACTACTAATACCGTGTGAAGCAAACAATCTTTATCGTGGAACAGTTGAAGTAGTGCATTATTAAACAAATAGTACTACTAGTTATTTTCTGTGTGAACCATCGAATTTGTTTCTTCCGAGTACATTTCAGTTACGAACCAAGCAACATCATGTGATCCAAAACGTTGCAGCTTTTACCGGAAAAGAAGTGCTTCGTGCCGTCTCACTCCGTTCCAAATGCCGCGGTACGTAGCCGCTAGGTGCCGAACAAACAAACGTCGATTTCAGTTTCACGCGGGGCAGCAACGGCTCGGCACGAGCAGGCAGGTTGGCGATGATCTTATCCGTGTCGCCAGAAAGTTGCGCGGAGACTTGACACCGCGGCGACACGGTCACCGGATGCGCGCGCGGGCCTCACGGCAGTTCGGCGTCGGAGACGCGCTGCTCACGGCGCCACCCCCTGCCCCGGCAGCCGCACGCGTAATCCGGACAGACGAGTTTTTTTTTTGTTTTCTGGTGAGGAAATCCTTTCCTTTTCAAACTCGCCAGCTAATCCACAATTTGCATTGGTAAAAGAACGAAAATGGAATGCATTGGTAGCGTTGCCAGCTAGTAATCAACAATTTGCTGCCAACACGGCTGTCGACTGTTGGAGTCGGCAGATCCCCTAACACTATGAAAAGTGTTTGAAGGAGTTTGTGGTTCGGTCTGGGCGCGCGGAGATCTAAGAAAGTGAAATGCGATTTTGACACGAGTGACACGGTGGTTTACGTGGTTCGGGCCGCCTGAGCGTAATACCCTACTCCACGGGTGTGTGTTTGTTGTATTAACTTGTGAGCTTCAGAATGTTCAACCCCTCCGTGTATCGTCGGTTTGTCCTTTTATAGTACAAGGACCAACCGTTACAAGTCAGCCTGGCCCGACATGTAGCCCTGGCGGTTATTAGTATTGATACACGAGATTAATTGTTGTTAATAACCCTGTAACGGCTCCGACAGTGCCGTTACAGGTGTTAAGGCTGTCCGATTAATTATCATTAACGTGGAATTAATGGTAATTAATCGGATCTTGAAGTCTGCGGCTGTCCTTTGGAGATCCGGAGCCGTTACAACGTCTCCCGGGGGCTTTAAGCATCTAGCTCCGTCGTGTTGACACGTGGCAGCTCCGGAGCTTGCTTGGGAGAAGCGGGAAGCTCCGGGGTGACCTGGCACGTGCCATGTCCGGAGCTTCTCTCGGTCGGGGGCTACCTCCGGAGGTGCCGTTTCAGTACTTGGCCCGGAGCTTTACCCTTGCGGGTAATAGCTCTGGGCTGACAGTACACGTGGCAACCTAGAGGTTAACCATTTTGGAGAAGCGGGTCCGGTCACGTCTGGCGAGTGGGCCCCCGAGGGTCTTCAATTTGAGTTGATGTCCTTCCCTTGAGATCTTTGTAACCTCAGGGGGTGTATGGTTTTTAGGGTACCGACAGTGGCCCCCTGGACCTACCTCCGGGGAAGGCCAACGGGATGAAGTCGTTCCGCCGGAGGTGGGTCCATACTTGTGACTCTTGAACTGGGTCTTCAAGAGTCTTCGGAGGTGCCTTTGGCGGGGCTTTATGGTTGAGTCCCGACGCGTGGCGCACCTCAGGCGGCGGATAAGATCTTTGACATGCGGATCTCTCGCAATTGAAGGTCGTCGGTTCCCGATACGAAAACCGTATCGGTTCCGCGTGCCTTGTCAGTCCGCCGCCTTTGGGTTTCCCGCCTCGTGATGACAACTGTTTGCCTGGGTAAGAGCCTCGACTTGGTCGTCGGGGTGGTCCCGGGCCCTCTTGTCATCGGCTGGGTTGAATTCTTGAGTAGTATGCTTGATTCCCCTGCAGTTTCCATCCAAGCGTTGCGAGGGCTTACTTAAGAAGGAAAGCGCACCGTCGGGAGTTCTTTACGCTTTCCATCTGTTCTTGCGCTCAAACTCCCAACTCGTGCTTTGCTTTTCTTCTCTCGCCTAGCTGTGCTGCGATGGAGTTGGGTCTGCGTGAGAGTCGTTTGAAGACGGAGAGCGATCTGAAGAAGGTCCGAGCCCTCATGGGGTGGTCGTCGGACTTCTTCAACCGTTCAATCCGCACTGGAGGAGAGCTTCCCTTTAAAAAGGAGCACTCCTGCGAAATGGTATACTTTTCATCGTATGCCATGGTGGGGCTGATCCCACCATTTTCTTCCTTCTTTTTGATGCTGCTGGACTTCTATGGTCTGCAGCTATACCACCTTGGCCCTCACTCCCTTCTCCTTGTGTCCATCTTTGTCCACTTCTGCGAGATGTGGGTGGGCATTCCTCCCTGCATCGAGCTCTTCCGCACTTTCTTCACCGTCCAAACCACCGACCGAAGTGACGAGTACCTTGGCTTCTACTACTTTGTGAAGCGCAAGAAGTGCCCGTTCAAGTACCTCCGGTCGTTCCCTTCCGGGAAGTGGGATGACTGGAAGAAAGATTGGGTAGTTGTCCGGGTGGAGGAGCACGAGCGGTTGGAGCTGCCAGAAGGTCTGCCCGGCATTGACACGTCGGTGTGGAGCGAAGTTCCGGTGCTGGCGGCAGCCTTCGATCCCGTCCTATCAAGGATCCGCCAATGTGTGGAGGGGGGATTGACTCCCCAGGCGGTGTTCTGCAACTTCCTGTTCAACAGGTGGGCACCGCTGAAGAGGAGGGAGAAGCTCGCCTGGGCCCTCAACAGCGTGATGGACGAAGACCGGGTTGAGACCGGGTTGAAGTCCAGCATGATGGGGAAGTCCTTGGAGTTTCACCTCAAGAAATTCCAGCACGGCATCGATGTAGACGGAGCGTACTTGACTCCGCCACCGGCTTTCCTCCCCCTGAACGAGGAAGTTGAGTTCAGCAGGGAGCTCCGGCGGAAGATGCCCGCGCTTGACGACCTTGGCGTCGTCGAGAGAAGATCGACCGCCCCGTTGGCGATCCCCGGGTTGTCGGAAGGCGGCTCCGCCCCTGTTTCTCAGCCAAGAGCTGAGGTCACCGGCAAGGGCAAGGAGCTGGCGGAGGAGCCGGAGAACCGGAAGAGGAAACTGCGACATGCTGACGGAAGGTCCGTCGGGCTTGCTACTTCACCGCCAGTTCCCCGTCCTCAGGAAGGAAGATCCTCCGCCGCTGTAGCATCTGTCCCCGTGGTGGGGTCTTTTCGAAGCACTACTGTTCCGGCGGTGGGATCCTCCCGGAGTGCAGCTGTTCCTGTGATGGGTCCCTCCGGTGGTGCCAGTTCCGGACGGGCGACTCCGGTTCGAGAAGCGGTGAGGGCCTCCAGGTCTAGGAGTTCCTCCCGGTCAAGGAGAGCTCCGACCCGGGAAACGCCCGTGGCTACGGCAAGTCCTGGGAGTCCTCCCGGAGCTCCTACGCCGACCGTGGCTAGCCCGGAACGTCCGGGAAAGAGGTTCCGCGCAAGCTGGTGCGTGAGCCTCCCAAGGTAATTTTTCTTGCTTACCTCAATTAACTTTTAATTATAGCATCTGTTTGCTCAATTTCTTCATTCTCCATCTGCAGCGTTCCTAAGAAGGGGAGTGAAGCTCCGCCCTCAGCCACAGTGTCTGAGGCTACGAGGGCTTCTGCTCCAGCTCCGGTGCTGCCCCAGGCAGAGGTTGCGACAGCTCCGGCGCCGGCTGTCGTGGTCATGGACCTCGACTCGTCTCCAGAAGTTCCCGTGGTAGCGCCGGACCACGGGATTGAAGATGCGCCAGCGGCACCCGCTCCGGAGGTTGAAGCTCCGGGCCTTGGTGCTGCAGAAGTAGATGCTCCGGCTGTCGAGCCGGAGGAGGTAGCGGTCCCGGCTTCAGAGCCGGAAAATGCTGGAGCTTCGGCGGTCGAGCCGGAGGCAGCTGAAGCCCCGGCGTGCGAGCCGGAAGTTGAAGTGGTTCCGACAATTGAGCCGGTTACTTCTGGAGCTCCGGTCGCAAGGCCGGTAGTTATTGGAGCGCCGGCTGCAGAGCCGGTGGTGGTGGAGGCGGGGGAGCTTGAGCTCCCCTCAGAAGAAGCGTCCCGGCCGGAGCCATTGGAGGCGACGACGTCGATGGTACTCGTGGCGGAGCCAGAGTGCCTGAACGAAGTCGCCGGCCCCCAGCCTGAGGGGGCGAATGAAGATTTGGTGACGGGACCTTCTTCGGTGGCGACTGAGGCCATCCCGGAGGAGGGCCCCTATGCCTTGGAAGCTCGGGGTTCCGCTCTCGCAGAGTGGGACCCAATTTTTGTAAATGAAGACCCGCTGGAACCAGCGGAGGAGACCCCAGAAGGTCCGGAGCCCATCTCACTGTCGATGTCCATCGACAACGCTTGCTCCAGTCTGCGCCAAGTCCAACTAGCCTTCTTCCACGACAGCAAGGTTCTTGAAGAGGAGCGCCAAACCCTTAGGAGGTGGCGTAATAGACTCCAATTCGAGACCAAGCTGGCGCAGTCGAGGATCGCTGCGGACAAGGAATGGATCAAGCGGGAGAAGGTCCGCTTGGAGCTCTGGGGTGAGATGCTGGACGAGAGGGAGAGCATGACTCACAACCTCGACGCCCAATCCCGGGAGTACCACGACCAAGCTAAAGCTGCCAATGATGCGGCCAACGCTCGGTTCGATCAACTCGAAGCCATCAGTACCGCACTCATCAAGCGCCGAGAGGCGCTTGAGGGAAGGGAAAAGCGGCTCGAGGATGAGGAGCAAAAACTCCTGGAGCTACGGGATGACGTCTTGCGACGTGAAGAAGAGCTTGCCGAGAAGACAGCTCTGGCGGACAAAGGTATCGAGGAGCGCGCTAAAAAATTGGAAGAGCGCTGCCTCGAAGAGGAGGAGAAGACCTGGGTGCGAGGGCAGGAACTCTACGAGTATGAGTGTGCCCTCATCGCCCGGGAGAAGAAAATAGAGGCTAGGGAGAAAGACCTGGTCGACCGTCGGAACAAGATCCACCTCCGGGAGGAGGAGCTCGGGAGACTCGAAAAGCGGGTTGCTGCGAAAATTCAGCAAAACGCCAAAGAAGTTGAGCGCCTCTCCCGCGAGAACTCAGAGCTGGCGGCGACCCGGAGGTCCTTGGAAGAGATGAAGGGCCTGAGAAAGACGGACTCCCTGCAAATTTGGGAGTTCCTGAGTAAGGCCGACGATGCGCTAGCGCCGTTGGGTTTTAGCCCCGTGCTTCCGGATGATCCGGAGCCGGAGCCGGACCTTGCATTGCAGGCGTTAAACGCCGCGGGTGGCAAGCTCTCCAAGGTGGGCGACATCATCGCGGACCAGCTTGAAGTCGAGGGGCAATCCCTGGCTAGAAACGTCACAGAGTATGTGTTGACGTGTTACACTAGCCGGAACCCTCGATTCCCTCTGGACCCGGTGCTTGAAGGCCCCGTTGAAGGAGAAGGCGAAGCTACCCGAGCCAACGTGTCGGAGGTCGCCCAGAAGGTCGCTGAGTTCTTCCATAGGGTCTAGGACTATCTTTCTTAGCCTTTATTTGTATTTTCTCTTCTTCCTCAATTTTGTAATCCTTTGTCCCCAGATGTAATCTCTGGTCTTCCAATGAAATGAAATCCCCAATTTTTCGTGAATTTCATTTTTTGTCTTCAACATCTTTGTCTTCACTTGGCCCCCTGGTAGATGTGCACAATTTGATTGTGGACATGTACCAAAAGGATGTTGATTTTTGTTGAAGACAGATTTGCTTCGAACTCGTATAGTTTAGGTCCGAAGTTTTCGATAGTGAAGGTCCCTTGAAGTCGTCGGAGCTTAGAAACTCCGGCACTGTCCATCGTCGGAGCTTAGTAGCTCCGGCAGGAGCCTCTACCAACACGTTGAGTGTCGGTAGTTAATACTTCAAGGTGTCGGAGCTTAGTAGCTCCGGCAATGACCCTTGCCACGCCTGGCTGACAACAGACTCTAATGATAGAATCTTCTCACCATCTTTAAGTTAACGCCGATGGGAGTCGGAGCTTGGTTACCCCCGGTTTTTCTCCATCAATATTGGGTTTATTTTTCCTGCACACTTAAGCCAAGAAAAACAGTAAAATTCGTTCCTTATCTATAACTTCGTCGCGGCTTACGGTTCTCAAGAGAATTTCAAGTTGAACACGATTTTTAGTATAATTGGATGAATTGTCTTTTTCTTTTAGATCCAATTGTCCATGGACCCACCTTACTTTGGCCTGCCTGGGTGTAGGTAGAGTGGCGTACTTAGGGTGCTTGACCAGGCTAAGTCGATAGCGCACTCCAGCCCTAGAATGGCTTGGCGGCTTTCAGGCGAGTTGACCACAGACGATATTTAAATCTAAAAAATCTGACAATTCAACTCAAATTGTACATAAACCGGTTAAACTAGAACTTCTTAAGAATTGCACGTTTCTGTTATAGACAAGAAAAAGAAAAATAAAAATGTCGAGCCTTATGCAAAAATGAATGCACGTGGAGTCTATTTCACATGAAGATGTCTTTCATTATAGGTCCGAGGTACAGATGAAACAAGTACACTCTTAGGGTACGGAACCAGGCTAAGTGTGTTTGGTTTCTCGTTTCACTTAGGGTAATTAGCTACACTTCTAGTCTGGAGACTGTATCAAGTGTTGCATGAGCTTTCCAAACCTTTCGGGAAAGGTCCGGCTGCTCTCCCGGAGGAACTACCCGACTCTGTACAATGACTCTATAACATACACTTCAAGTTACTTAAGACTCACCTCCGTGGAATTAAGTGTAGAACTTACGGAGGTGCTCGATGTTCCAAGGGTTTGGGAGAGGTGTCCCATCCTCGGCGGCCAAGCGAACGCTTCCGGGACGGGATACTTTGATCACTCGGAAGGGCCCTTCCCAGCCGGGGGAGAGTTTGTTTTGCCCTTCTCTGGATAGTATTCTCCGTAGCACCAGATCGCCTTCCTCGAGCTGTCGGTTGTGTACATGCCGCTGATGATAGCGCCGTAAAGCTTGGCGGTATCGGGCGTTCCGAACAGCTGCTTGGCACCTTCCCTCCTCGAGGAGGTCTAGGTCTTCACGCCGGAACTGGTCCTGCGCGGCTTCGTCGAAGGTCCGGACTCGGAAGGAACCCAGGGTGATCTCCGGAGGAAGGATCGCTTCTGCTCCGTACACCAGGAAGAAGGGTGTTTCTCCGGTTGCCCGATTTGGAGAAGTCCTGTTAGCCCATAGAGTGGGCGGAAGCTCTTCGATCCAATTAGCTCCGTGTTTTTTCAAACGCTCATAAGTTCGCGTTTTTAGTCCTTTAAGGATCTCTGCGTTTGCTCTCTCGGCTTGCCCATTGCTGGCAGGATGAGCTACGGAGGCGTAGCAAACTTGTATGCCGAGGTCTTCGCAATATCCTTGAAATGCGGAGCTTGTGAACTGAGTCCCATTATCAGTGATGATCTTGTTTGGGACTCCGAATCTGCTCACGATAGATTGTAGAAAATTGATTGCAGATTGTTTGTTGATCGTCACAACAGGAGTAGCTTCCGGCCACTTGGTGAACTTGTCGATGGCGACATACAGGAACTTGTAACCTCCGACGGCTCTTGGGAAGGGTCCCAAGATGTCCATCCCCCACACGGCGAAAGGCCACGTAGGAGGTATCATTTTTAAGGGCTGAGCAGGTGTATGAATTTTCTTTGCATGAAATTGGCATGCTTTGCATTTCTTCACTAGCTCAGTAGCATCCTGGAGCGCTGTAGGCCAGTAGAAGCCGTGCCGAAAGGCTTTTCCGACCAGCGTGCGGGAAGACGCGTGGTTCCCACACTCGCCTCCATGGATTTCTGCGAGGAGCTCGCAGCCTTCTTCCCTTGTGATGCACCGCATTAGGATGCCGTTGGCACCGCGCCGGTAGAGATCCCCTTCTACCAACGTGTATCTTTTAGCCAATCTGACTACCCGGTCAGCGGATACATCATCGTCAGGAAGGATGTTGTCTTTCAAGTAGTTCCGGATCTCCGAGATCCATGCATCGGAACTGACTTGAGCATTTGAGTCTTGCGTGCTGGGTTGCTCGGAGCTTCCGGCAGCACCTGCGACCCTTGATGGCTGCCATGGTAACAGGGCCATCGGGACCGTCAGCTTCGGGATGCTGATCTCGCCCCCTTCGTTCAGCTCGGCAGGCTGAACTGTGGGTTTTGACATCCTCCGGACAAAGGTTCCGTCTGGAGCCGGAGCTCCGGTTGACGTCTTGGTCGAGAGTTCGTCAGCTTCAACGTTGTGAGCACGCTGAACATGGTGAAGGTCTAGGACTTCGAAGTCCTTCTGAAGCCTCTGGACTTCAAGGAGATAAGCAGCCAGCTGGAGATTATTGCAGGAGCATTCACCCTTCACCTGTTTGATAACAAGTTGTGAATCTCCTTTGACCAGCAACTGCTTGACACCAAAGGATAGTGCCACCTTTAATCCATATATGAGTGCTTCGTACTCCGCCATGTTGTTGGTTGCCTTGAAATCAAGGTGCACCATGTATCTTACCTTCTCCCCGGTTGGTGTGAGGAGAAGGACTCCAGCTCCGGCTCCCTGCTTCTGCATGGAGCCGTCGAAGTAAAGGGTCCAGTGAGGCTTAGTGAAGGCCGGAACTTGTGGTTCCTTCTTCTGCTCGCTGGGGCCCCCGGAGTTTAATGGAGAGGGAGTCCATTCTGCCACGAAATCTGCCAACGCTTGACTCTTGATTGCTTGTCTTGGAATGAATTCGAGGTCGAATTCAGCCAGTTCCGCTGCCCACTTCGCTATATTCCCAGTTGAATTGGGATTATGCAGAATCGCTCGAAGTGGATATGAGGTTACCACCGAGACTTTGTGAGCTTGGAAATAGTGTCGAAGCTTCCTCGAGGCAATAAGAACTGCGTAGAGCAGCTTATGTACCTCTAGGTATCGAGTCTTGGCATCATGTAACACTTCACTGATGAAGTATACTGGGCGTTGAACGGTCCGGACCCTCCCGGAGGGGTCCGGAGCTTCCTCTCCATTGATCCGGACCCTGTCGGAGGGGTCCAAACTATATTCGGGGACCTCCGGGTTCTGGGTGGAGGAACCCGGAGCTTCTTCAGGAATGACCTGGATCCTATCAGAAGGATCCGGGTCCTCTGAGGTGGCTTCTTGAGGATTCAAGTCTGGGAGCTGGGACCCAGACCTGCTTTCGGGAACCTCCGGATCCTCCCGAAGGGATCTGGATTCCAGGGTTCGGAGCTACCAAGACTGGTAGAGTGGTGAGGAACTGTTTCAGCTCCTGGAATGCCTTCTCTGCCTCTTCAGACCATTGGAATGGTCCGGACTTCCTCAGTAACTTGAAGAAGGGAAGTGCCCTTTCCGCCAGTCTTGAAATGAATCGACTGAGGGCTGCTAGACATCCAGTTAATTTTTGGACGTCTTTGATGCGGGTTGGTGGCCGCATGTCTTCGATGGCTTTTATCTTCGCCGGATTAGCCTCTATACCCCGGTGACTTACCAGGAAACCAAGAAGCTTTCCGGAACTAACCCCGAAGACGCACTTGTCTGGGTTTAGCTTCGTGCGGGTGGCCCGCAGCTTGTCGAAGACAGCCTGCAAGGTATCCAAGAGGGACTCCTTGTTTTTGACTTTGACCACAATGTCATCAACGTACACCTCCACTATGTCTCTGATGAGTTCTTCGAAAGTTTTGTACATTGCTCGTACAAAAGTTGAAGCTGCATTCTTGAGACCAAAAGGCATGGTTGTGTAACAATACAATCCATCCACTGTGATGAATGAAGTATGTTCTTCATCTTCCCTAGACATCCAGATTTGATGATATCCTGAATATGCGTCTAGAAAACACAGCAACTCACACCCAGAGGTGGAATCCACTATCTGGTCTATTCTAGGTAGTGGGAATGGATCTTTTGGACATGCCTTATTCAGTGTGGTGTAGTCGATGCACATCCGAAGTTTCCCGCCGGCCTTAGGCACAACGACTAGGTTTGCCAGCCATTTTGGATGGTAGACTTCTCGGATGAATCCGGCTTCAAGCAACTTCTTCACTTCTTGTCGGATGAAGTTCTGTCGCTCTACAGATTGCTTCCGAGGTTTCTGGTGTACAGGCCGAGCGTCGGGGTAAATCTTCAGATTGTGCTCAATCACTTCCCTGGGGATCCCAGACATTTGTGACGGTTGCCAGGCAAACACGTCAACATTAGCCCGGAGGAAAGTGATGAGCGCGAGTTCCTATTTGTCGTTCAAGCCACCCGATATGCGGGTAGTTTGAGTGACATCGGAACCAATTTGGACGACTTTGACGGGAATGTCGGTGTCGCCGCTTGGCTGCACACGGGATGCAGAGGTCGAGCCTCGTTGACGAATGCTCGGAGGTTGTGGAGCTTGCTTCTGTCTGGAATCCTCCTCTTGCGCTGTGGTGAGTGCATGGAGTTCTTCCAGAGCAGTTACTCCGGCAGTGCGATCTCCACGGATCCGGAGAACGCCTACTGGTGTCGGCATCTTCAACACCAGGTATCCATAATGAGCAGCTGCCATGAATTTGTACAAGGCAGGTCTACCCAAAATGGCGTTGAATGGTAAGTTGATCTGAGCGACGTCGAAGACCAACTTTTCGGTGCGATACTTCTCCCGAGTCCCGAAGGTAAAGGGAGAGTGATAGCTCCGAGTGGGGTTATGGCCCCCGGACCTACTCCGGAGAAAGGTCGAGAGGGCTGGAGGTCTGAAGGTCGAAGCTGAAGCTTAGTGAAAGCTTCGAAGCTGATGAGATTAAGCCCCGAACCTCCATCTACCAGGACATGATGGAGCTGGATGTTGTTGATGGTGGGGGATACCATCAAGGGCAGCTGGCCAGCTCCGACCATGCTTTGAGGACAGTCTGAAGCATCGAAAGTGATGGGTGTGTCCATCCACTTTCGATGTGGCTCCGGTCTAGCTGTAGGAGCTACTGCAGCCATATCCCGTCGCATGGTCTTAATGACGCGACGAGAGGTGATGTCCCATGATCCACCAAAGATGGTGTTCATGGTTTTTCGACGTTCGTTGTCGGAGACGTCGGAATCATCGTCGACGGAGGTGTAGACGGCTTTCAAGACCTTTTTGGGGTCTTGAAACCCTAACTCCTCTTCAGCCGGAGCTTCATCGACCTTTTGTTTTCCCTCCCTCTGACGGAAGGGAGACCCTTCCCGGCGCTTGTGGTAGCGCTCGGCAAGGTTTTGGACCTCCCGGCAATCCTCCAGCCTGTGGCTGCCCGTTTTGTGAATGGGGCACCACATCTTGGATTTGCCACCGTCTTCGGAAGACGGTCGAGGTCGCTTCTCGGGGCGTGGCCCCCGGCCACCAGGAGTTGCAGTGGCTGCAACGTTGGATGTGCCGGCCGACGGCTTCTTCTTGCCGTTGGTCTTCTTTTTCTTCTTGCCACTCCCGGAGGTAGCGGCTTCTTCTTTGGAGGATTTTTTATGATCCTCCAAGACTGGTTTGGAGTGCATTTCACGTCCCTCCGCAGCTCTGGCACATTTGTCAGCCAGGCTGAAGAGCTCCGTGACACTGGTGATCTCTTTGATCGCCAGTTTCTCCAACATCTTCTTGTCTCGTACACCCTGTCTGAATGCTACAATGACAGAGGCGCTTGAGATAGAAGGGATTGTATTACGTACCTGAGAGAATCTCTGGATGAATGACCGCAAAGATTCTCCTCCTTTTTGCACGACCGCAAAAAGGTCCAGTTCGGTGCCTGGACGGGTGTATGAACTCCCAAAATTGGCGGTGAACTGGCGGCGTAGCTCCTCCCAACTGTCGATAGAGTTGGGCGGAAGGCTCATAAACCAGGACCTAGCAGTCCCAGTTAAGGCCACTGGAAAGTAATTGGCCATTACAGCCTCATTTCCTCCAGCTGCTAGGATCGCAGTGGAGTATATCTGTAGAAATTCTACGGGATTGACAGTCCCGTCGAATTTTTCCGGCAAGTGTGGCCGGAACTTCTGTGGCCATCTAACCATACGCAGGTGCATGGCTAGGGCGGAACAGCCTCCTCCTACTCCTTCCAGAGTAGAAAGATCTTGAGCATCTCGTCTTTCTCGAGCTCGCTCGATGTGGACACGGCCATCCTGTTGGCGGTATCGGCGATCAAGCTCCGCTCGGAGGTCGTGTGTCGAAAGCCGAGATGCAGTATGGGCACGTCGTGCCCCAGAGGGCAACGACGTCACTTGCTGTGATGCAGCTCTTCTCCGGTTGTTGGAGACATATGGACCAAGTCTTCCAGACAACGTTCGTCGCTGCGACGGGGCCCGCCCTGAAGGAGGTGGACCCTGATTGTTGAGGCGTTCGGCCGCTGTTGCGACCAAATGCTCAATATCAGCTCTCCATTGCTCCATGGCACCTTGAGATGCATCCGGAGGTGGTGGTCGCTGAAGGAGAGCACGCGCTGCATGGAGCGCGTGTTCTGGGTTGTCACGACTTGCCGGCGCAGAATGTGACGCCGGTGCACCATCATGTCGTTCGGCATGTCTTGCCGGAGAAGATGGTGGTGGTGGGAGTGTGACTCCCGCTGGAACTGAGGCTCCTGCCGGTGGTTGCATGTTGGAGGGATTGCCTCCGACAGTCTGAGCAGCAGGTTGCCCGTTGGATGATCCAGCTGCAGAATTCACCATTCTTGAAGATCTCAGGCGCCCCTACCTGGCGCGCCAACTGTCGACTGTTGGAGTCGGCAGATCCCCTAACACTATGAAAAGTGTTTGAAGGAGTTTGTGGTTCGGTCTGGGCGCGCGGAGATCTAAGAAAGTGAAATGCGATTTTGACACGAGTGACACGGTGGTTTACGTGGTTCGGGCCGCCTGAGCGTAATACCCTACTCCACGGGTGTGTGTTTGTTGTATTAACTTGTGAGCTTCAGAATGTTCAACCCCTCTGTGTATCGTCGGTTTGTCCTTTTATAGTACAAGGACCAACCGTTACAAGTCAGCCTGGCCCGACATGTGGCCCTGGCGGTTATTAGTATTGATACACGAGATTAATTGTTGTTAATAACCCTGTAACGGCTCCGACAGTGCCGTTACAGGTGTTAAGGCTGTCCGATTAATTATCATTAACGTGGAATTAATGGTAATTAATCGGATCTTGAAGTCTGCGGCTGTCCTTTGGAGATCCGGAGCCGTTACAACGTCTCCCGGGGGCTTTAAGCATCTAGCTCCGTCGTGTGGACACGTGGCAGCTCCGGAGCTTGCTTGGGAGAAGCGGGAAGCTCCGGGGTGACCTGGCACGTGCCATGTCCGGAGCTTCTCTCGGTCGGGGGCTACCTCCGGAGGTGCCGTTTCAGTACTTGGCCCGGAGCTTTACCCTTGCGGGTAATAGCTCTGGGCTGACAGTACACGTGGCAACCTAGAGGTTAACCATTTTGGAGAAGCGGGTCCGGTCACGTCTGGCGAGTGGGCCCCCGAGGGTCTTCAATTTGAGTTGATGTCCTTCCCTTGAGATCTTTGTAACCTCAGGGGGTGTATGGTTTTTAGGGTACCGACAACAGCCTCAAATCCACAACCGCGAAAGGAGAAGAGGAGAGAAAAGCATGTGAACGCACTCGAGCAAGAACCTCTGGAAACGCCTAGAAGCATTTCAAGCAAGCCCTCGTGTGTGCACACTCTGGAAGTAGTTGGAGCCACCTACTCGCACTTCCACATAATCACCACTCCTCCGATTGCTGGTTCGAGCACAGATGAAACTTGGTTAGAAGAGGGAGAGAAAGATGAGATAGCGAGAGAGACACACACACAGCGTATCGATTTTTGACGGATCATCACTGGATCTCGCTCCCCACCGCACGGCCGGTCCGGTCGGCCGGCGGCTCAGCGCGGCAGCGAAACAGGGCACGAACGAAACCTCATACAAAGGCAGCAGCAGGACAGCAGGACTGCAGGAGGAAAAGCAACCAACCCCAAGCCACTTGCTCTCTCTTCCCCCCTCCACCCTTTCCTTCCTACTCGGCTCCAGGCTCCTCCTCCTCGCCAGCAGCAGCGAACCCACCCAACCCCGCACGGCCGCGCAGACTCCTCATGGGCTGCTGTCGCTCCTCGCTGCGGGCGGCCACGACGCGCCCGGCGAAGAAGCCGCCGCCGCCGCACCCGCCGTCCATCTCGCTGAACCAGCACCAGGCGACGACGGCCTCCGCCGCGACGGCGCGCGCGGGCGGCGGCGGCGGGCGGGAGGTGCCGCCGCTCGCGGAGTTCTCGCTGGCGGAGCTGCGCAAGGCCACGGGCGGCTTCGCGCCGGAGAACATCGTGTCCGAGAGCGGCGACAAGGCGCCGAATTTCGTCTACAGGGGCCGCCTCGACTCCACCCGCCGCGCGATCGCCGTCAAGAAGTTCACCAAGGCGGCCTGGCCCGACGCCAAGCAGTTCGCGGTACGCGCCCGCCGCCTCCCGGGTTATCATTCACGCGCGTCCCGATTCCGGCTGCAATAATAAAACCTGTTTTGCTTTCGCTCGCAGGAGGAGGCCAAGGGGGTTGGCAAGCTGCGGCACCGGCGGCTGGCGAACCTGATCGGATACTGCTGCGACGGGGACGAACGGCTGCTCGTCGCCGAGTTCATGCCCAACGACACGCTCGCCAAGCACCTCTTCCACTGTGAGTACTTTGCGACAGCCGTTGCTTTACCCATTGGCCTATTTCCGATAATAAGTCAGCTTCTGGATCTCTCCTTGGCCTTTTTCCGGCAAATTCGCGCTGTAAAAGATTCTGTTTCAGTGCCGTACTAGCCCGTGATTTTTGTCGAAGCTGGCAAAAAAGACAAAATTATGTGTTTCGAGCAACTGCTGGCGAATAGCAAACTCGTGCATTTGGTGCACCGAACGAATGATTGCGCTAAGATAACCTTTGCCATATGTTCTTCCTTCCTCAGTCGTTGTTGTTGTTTCATGGTGGTTGTGTGAAATCCATTGGAGCCGATAAGGTCATCTGACGCATAAAACACGTCATAATTTTAGAACTCCAGTTCTGTCCAGGTAGATGCTAGGATCTGTATGCTGAGTTTTCCACGAATGGCATATAGTGTGGTCATTGGGTTTTGTCAGTAATGCTTGCAAACAATACTGAATTCTCATGCTATTACTTCTTTTATTGATCTTGATCGCATTCACCTTTTATGCAAAGATGATATTGGATAACTTGATCGTTCCACACCATTCTTCAGCTCATTACATAAATACTGCTTTTACTCCTGTTTTCAGGGGAAAACCAGACAATTGAATGGGCTATGCGTCTTAGAGTTGCATATTACATTGCTGAAGCACTGGAGTATTGCAGCACTGAGGGAAGGCCTCTCTATCATGACCTAAATGCATACAGAGTCCTCTTCGACGAGGTAAGGAACCAGTGTTTATGAGGAAATGTGGACAACATTGATTCTCTAGCAAATAAATGCTCTGCATTGACAAGTGTTGTTCCGGTTCTCTGAGAGCGGAATTTAGTGATTACTCTGAACATTTGTCCTCAATCTGGATACTTCCCCGCTTCAGCCTAAATTGAAAGTGGAGCAATATGTTGCCATCTATTTTCCACCTCTAGTGGTTGAAAAAAAATGGTAGATTGAACCTAAAAAAGGCCTCTTAGGTAGAAAAATCGTATTGGCAAGGTTTGATGTATTTTCTGTATGAAAAAAATGATTAGGAATATTTTCTGGAATGCTCTTTTGGATATGCCTATTGCATGTTACATCACTTCTCATTGTAGTTATTCTCCATGAGCTGAACAACTGATGTAATTTCTTTCCACAGAATGGTGACCCTCGGCTATCATGCTTTGGTCTTATGAAAAACAGCAGGGATGGGAAAAGTTATAGCACAAACCTTGCATACACACCTCCGGAATATTTGAGAAATGGTAATGTGATTGTATTTGTATTTGTAATAAAAAAATATTATTGAAATTACTTATGTGAGGCATTTAATGATGATACATGCTAACTACTGACAATATAATGGCGAAAGTTTCATGCAAATGGAATTGAAGGAACATTTTGTGAACTGGAATAATACAAACAGAGCTAAACCTGAATTCAGACTTTGCCCCTGTATCAAATAACCCATCTTGTGGACTTACTGAATGCTTTGTGTAAGCTGTTATGAGCTGATATCGATCTTATGAAGATCATAAGTAAATCCAAAACACGTAGCCTGATTATAATTAACCTAAACTTCACAGAATATAGCCTTGAAATAAAAAATGACATGATGTGAAAAGTATATTTGTTACAGTTTCCGTGATAAACTGTGCTTTTCCAGGAAGAGTAACATCAGAAAGTGTCATATTCAGCTTTGGTACTATACTCCTGGACCTTCTAAGTGGAAAGTGTATACCTCCTTCCCGTGTAAGTCGTCTTGCTAATAACCTTTACTGTTCTTGCTGCACCTTAATTTTTGTCCCCGTGTGATGCAGAGAACCTTTCTGAAAACACCCCTATATTCAATACTATTATGTACATTTTGCTTATCAACGGAACTTAGTAGCAAAAATGTTTGGCAGAAATCATGATTTATCATTGGAAATGGGTTTATTTCATTCAGGCTCTTGAAATGATAAAAGGCAACAATATCCAAGTACTGATGGATTCACATTTGGAGGGAAACTACTCAACAGAAGAAGCAACCACAATGGTTCATCTGGCCTCTCAGTGTTTACAGTATGAACCTAGGGATCGCCCCAACACAAAAAAACTGGTTTCTGTTCTCGAGCCTTTGCAAATAAAATCTGAGGTAACCATTACACATTTATCCTTCTCAATAAAATTGATTTCTAAACCAAGTAGCTGTTATGCTCTAGCATTGATTGTTAAGACTTTGTGGGGCAACTGTTCTCTTTCACACACCAGTTATCTTACGGGAACAATGCAAATCTGTTTCTATAGTCTTATAACTGTATAGTTTAACTTATAAATTGCAAACAGGTACCATCTTATGAGATGCTTGGCATTCCAAAGAATGAAGAAGAGGAAGCGCCTCCGGCTCCACAACCACAGCATCCTCTTTCACCCATGGGTGAAGCCTGTTTTAGGATGGACCTGACCGCGATCCATCAGATTCTAGTGAATACACATTACAGAGATGATGAAGGGACTAATGAGGTAACAGTCAAATCATTTTTTGTTCATGCATGTCCTTTCTGCTGGGTACACTACCTAAGAATGAGCTACCTCTATTGCAGCTATCATTCCAAGAATGGACACAGCAGATGAGGGACATGTTGGACGCCAGGAAACGTGGGGACTTTGCTTTCCGTGATAAAGATTTCAAGGCCGCGATAGACTGTTATACACAGGTGACACAACACATATCAGGAACACTTCTCTCTTATAGGAAATTGTTAGAATGCAGCCCGCTCACTCTGTTACCTCTCACTCCATTGCAGTTTGTTGATGTCGGGACAATGGTATCACCAACAGTGTACGCCAGACGGAGCTTGTGCCATCTCATGTGTGACCAGCCCGACGCCGCCCTCCGTGATGCAATGCAAGCACAATGCATATACCCCGACTGGCCAACCGCATTCTACATGCAAGCTGTCGCACTTTCGAAGCTAAACATGCAGAGTGACGCGATGGACATGCTGAACGAGGCCTCACAGCTAGAAGAGAAGCGACTGAATAACACAAAAGGTCCTTGATCAGTTCGCTCCCTTTTGTTGCGGCTCAAAAGGTTTATGTCGAGACGTGCTACTCAGTCATTCCTAAAAGATTGTGGTTTGGAAACGTGACGATGGTTGACGGGGGAAGGAGATGTGCTCCGTGTAGATTCATTGTGATTGTAACTATCTGGTTTGGCATTTCTGTGATGCATTTTTGGGGGCCCCGTGTATATGTAATATTTAACAAAATTGAAACAGGCAGAATGCATAAGGGCGGTTCATTTCTGATATAATTGTCGAATATGGGATTGCCCGTAGTGCAATAAGCTCCAGGCTTGTCCAGTCCGGCTAACGAAACATGTGCTGAAGCACATCATTCTTTGAGTTGTACGGAAACAGAATTGCTAAGGGTCCATGGTAGTCAATGTAGCGACCTGGCGGACTCCCAATCGGTCAGTATTGGTGGCTCGTATACCTGCCGTTGACCACTCGTCTCCTGCCTATGAGGATAGCGGATTTTATTCCTTTTCCTTTTCAGATGCAAACTCACCGAGCCAGGACCGAGGACTGACGAGCCATCACCAGCACTGCAGGGACCTGTTGATTTGGTGTGTACATACCAAATTACGGGCCCTCGTCGTCGTGATCCGAACAGCTTCAGGCTGCCGTTAGGAATTGAAATCGTCGAAGCCGCCGCGTCTCGCGTGCCGTGCCGGGATCGACGACCGGTGGGAGGCTACCTCCGTTCGGCGTCTCGAACACCATCGAGGCATCTACCAGTGGGCTATCGGGCTGGAGATCAGGACTGGCTCAGTCATATTCGTTGGGCCTACAAGAGCGGTGGCCCGAGTATACACATTGAAATGGTGTTTTGTGGTCAGTGGGGGCCATCAAATATGGATCGAAGACTTTTCTGCTGCTGGACATGGCCCATAGCAAACCTACATGTGGCGAGGTCCCGTCTTTACTCTCTCTCTCTGTCTGTATCAGCCAGCCGTGGCCCTGTTTACAGTCTTCACTCGAGTCCAGAAAGAAGACCCCAAGTCTTCTCGGTTCGGTAGATCGTCAAGATGGTCCGAAAGTGCTGCAGGACACTATGGACGACTAGGAGCGTGTTGACCACGAGTCAACGGAAACCAGGACTAGACCATTCGCATTGCCAACCATGCATGCATACGCACATGCATTGGTCGGACAACGAAAGAGGAGATTACGATGATGGTCACTGTTTTTAGAGATTAGGAAAGAGGAGACAACGAAAGAGAGGATTACGATGACCAAGTTACCGTAAGCCTAGTTCGGTCGACCTTATAAAAGCCGTGCCCAAGTAGCAGCCGTTCCGCAGCACCGATGGAGCCGAGTGTGTGCGCGCGGCAAACCACTAAAACCATGAGGACGAAGGTTTTCGCGCTTCTCCTCCTCGGCGGCACCACGCTGCTCGCCGCGGCCGGCGGCGCCAGCGGGCAGCAGGCCGCCGGCGTGTGGACCATCATCACGCGCCCGATGTTCCAGAGCATGCTCGGCCACCGCAGCGACAGCGGCTGCGAGGGCGCGTTCTACACCTACGACGCGTTCATCGAGGCCGCCAGCAAGTTTCCCGGCTTCGGCACCACCGGCGACGACGCGACTCGCCGCCGGGAGCTCGCCGCCTTCTTCGGCCAGACCTCCCACGAAACGACCGGTACGTACGGTACTCTTCATCATCCATCAGTTCGTTCGTTAACCTTCCTTCCTCGAATATGGTGTTGGGTGCATGTTGAGATCTCCCTTGGAATTAATATGTTGCGCGTGCAGGAGGATGGCCAACTGCTCCGGATGGACCCTTCGCATGGGGATACTGCCGGGTGAAAGAACAGAACCCGACGGACCCTCCTTACTATGGACGAGGACCCATACAACTCACTCAGTAAGATATGATGGGCAGCACATAACTCCCAGCTGAACGCTCTCTCGTCTAGTAGGATCGATGGCAAGGATTTAACCGTGTCGTTTACACTCATATTACCCACTACGTACCACTCGCTCCTTGGCAGTAAATACAACTACGAGCAAGCCGGAAAGGCGCTGGGGCTGAACCTGGTGAGCAACCCGGACATGGTGTCGAGCAACCCCGTGGTGGCCTTCAAGACGGCCATCTGGTTCTGGATGACGCCGCAGTCGCCCAAGCCGTCGTGCCACGACGTGATGACCAACAACTGGACGCCCTCCGCCGCCGACCGCAGCGCGGGGAGGCTGCCCGGCTACGGCTTGGTCACCAACATCATCAACGGCGGGTTGGAGTGCGGCAAGGGCCAGCCAACTGACGGCGCCAGGGATCGGCTCGGCTACTTCAAGAGGTACTGCCAGATGCTGGGGGTCGGGGTTGGAGCCAACGAAGCCTGCAAGGACCAGAAGCCTTACGGAGGCTAATTAACCATGCATGACGCTCCGGAGAGTAACAATAAATCTTCATAAAACTGGCCCAAGATCACTGTACCGTGTATGAACACACGAGCTGCTAGCGATCGAGCAATAAGTAGTAGAATAAAGCTAGCTAGCAAGCAAGCCAAGTAGCCAACCTTCATTCTGTATACTCCAGTGATCTTCGGAGACATTATAACTATATGCATGATAATGATGTAATGGTGTGGACCTTAATTCGTCAATTAATCTTGATACATATATATTGTGTCAAGCCTAATATTTCAACACCGGCAGCTCCCGGCATCAGATCAGCTGTGCAGGAGGGACCGAAGCGTACGTCCGTGTGTCGCAGATACTGCTGCCTGCTTCCGCGTTGTTGGAGATGATGTTTTTTTGTTCCCGCGTTGTAGATTTTTTTTTCGAAAACCAACCCTGCGTTGTAGATTAATAGAAGCTTTTTTGCTTGTCAAAATTACAGCTTTGCTTGTTGTTCAGTAAAAGGGCAAAGACTTAACCTTGACTTTATCTTGGCTAGCAAACTAACCATATTCTCCTTTCACCAAACGACTTGAAATCCTGTAGCATTACGGCATGTAAAACCTCCTTGTGCAACGTACGGTTGAGATCGCAACGCTCCCGCGTCCGACGGCCACCAGCCTTCCCGCCACCTCACCCCCGTTCTTCTCCGAGATGTATCTTTCTCGTTCCCCGATCGACCGTCCATCTCGTTTTTCTCCTCTCCCCGGGCCCGGCGCGGCGGCGCCTCCTCTGCTCTGCTCCGCCCGGCTCGGGCTTAGTCGCCGCCGTGTCCGTGGAGGATGCTGACCAAGTTGTAGCATTATGCCGCTCCGTTCCGGCATCTCCACGTGCTGCCGCCGCACCGCCATCTCCACGCGCCGTCGGGCCGTAGGCTGCGCCGCCATCCCCGCGCAGCAATGGGCCGTCGGTCGGGTCGCCGGCCCATTGCTGCTCCACACCGCCGCCTGCGGGCGGGAGCCGCGCTGCGTCGCCGGCCAGTGGAGATCGAGCGACGCGTGAGGGATTTGCAGGCAAATGAAGTTCGGGTGAGAAGTGGGGATCGAGAAAGAAGATAATACTACACAGTACGGATCTCAAAGTACATCTAAAGATCGCCTGAAATGATTCTTATTTTCAGGCTATTGGCAAATAGCATTTTTGTAATTTTATTTTTTCGCGAAAAGTTCTGTATGTTAGTTTATTGTGACTTCGCAAGTCATAACATTACCAGGCTGCAATTGAAATATTAGAAGTTGCATCTATTATAACGATTCTCAGTATGCACAATCGAATTCACAGCTAAACTAGCAACATGCTTGCAGTTGCAGCGTCTTCTGCTCAGTAAAGCAGATTGGCGAGTGGAGACAAGAAGAGCTGGTCTTGCCACGGGCTGCGCAGCTGGAACGGGTCCTGCATCCAGTCGAAGACTCCATGGTCTGTTGGGACCTGCAAGCTCGGCAGGTCTCCGTGCCTCACCGTCGGGAGCTGCATGATGGGCATGTTCGCCACTGCTGCAGTCGCTCCCGTCTGTTGCACCGGGGGCAGAGACGACGCCGCCACCGTGACCGTGGTGGCATCTTCTTCCTTCTTGGCTCCCACGGGTTCGTTGTTGCTGTCTTCCGATTGCGCGGACGAGGAAGAGGAGGGAATGAGGAAGCTGTCCTGGACGTAGTCCGGAGACAAGTAGTCGTCGCCGGCGGAAGCGGGGGCGCCGACCAGAGATGCTCCTCGGGCCATGTGTTCCAAGTTGCTGCGTCTCTGCCGCTCCTCCATTTCAGAGGCTCTCTGTTCCAGCTCCTTCAGTGGAGTGGCCTTCCGGTAGATCTTGCACAGCACCATGTCCTCCTGCAGCGCCGAGCAAAAGCTAGCGTTAGATTATCTGACAATTAATCTTCACCCCTGATAGTATATGATAGAAAGGTTAATGCATGCTACATGCCTAAGATGATCGTTGATCGGTACTTTGCCTCCCGATTTTGCAAAAGAAGCCTCCTAATTAAGCAGATCATGTGCAACGAATCGATGATTACCTTGGAAGGTGCCGGCGCCGGGGCGGCGCGGCCGGTGGCGAAGCCGAACTCGGGGAGGCGGTACTCGTTCATGACCCAGTCCGTCTTGGTGCCGCGGGGCGCGCGGCCCTGGTAGAAGACGAGCGTCTTCTTGAGCCCGATGACCCGCTTGGCGTCGGCAGAGCTCCGGACTGCCCTGTCCGACCCCGTCGCCTTCCAGAACCCGTGCTCCGTCGTCCGGTTCGGCCGCCCGCCGCTGCCGGCCTTGCGGTCCCTCGGCACGAAGAAGTACCACTCCCTCTCCCCGATCATCGCCATCCCTGCACGGCACAACAAAGCACAAAAATCACCTCATCATCCGGCTCGAATTAATACCAATGGACGGTAATAACGGTGAGGTTTTTTGATGAATTGCTATGTTGGGAGCTAGCACGTACGGGGAAGGTCCCAGGGGTCGTGGCGGTAGATGTTGAGCGTGCCGATGATGTCGAAGTGGAGCTTCTTGCCGTGCACGACGCTGTGGAGGTAGAAGTCGAGGAGCTCCTCCTCCGTTGGGTGGAACCGGAAGCCGGGGAGATCCTGCTCCACCTCCATGGAAGCCATTGCCATTGGCGTTCAGCTCTCGTCTGTGCTACACCTCAAGTGATCGTTCAGCGTTTCTCTCGCTACTCCGCTTCTCCTGCCTTGTACCACTTGACACGATGGACAGATGAGCTGCTGAGGAAGTGTGGGGAAGCAGGGATCCTTTATATAGAGACCGATGGTGGGTGGTGGAGGATGCGGTGAAGCCACGCGGTTTCTTGGGAGAATGCTGGTCCCAGTTTCTTGAACACCGCTGAAAAGGACCAGTGCCTGCTCAGTGCGAATATAATGGGTGGCTCAACAATTATTTAGCTGCGTTTTGAAGAACTTGTCGGTTTTTATTTGGAGTGTATATTTGGACTCTCTGTAGAGTTGTGGAGTCACATATGACCGGAGTGCGAAACAGATCCAGATTCCACATCAGTGTAATATAGGACTTGGTATAAGCTCCTTATCGGACAGAGATGGCGACTATTTTGAATACTAAAAAGATGGCATTGTCATGTACATGCCGCTTTGAATAAGAAAGTGTACGTGTCCTCTTTGTGTTTTTGCTCAGTATCCGGTCTAGGTGAAACATTTCTTTTACTATACTTCAATATTTTTTTATTGGAAAGGCGGCTGGGTTTGCAAAATCAATGTTTCTCTCGTTTTTTAATTTTTTTATTTGCTTACTAGAAGGAGGACACTGAAGAGTTCTTGGTCTACAAAAAACTGCTTTATCATACTAGTGTTGTAGATTTGAAAGTGATATTTAGGACGGTACTGGTTAACATTTCATAACAACAGTCGCAGTCTACATGAGTACCTGATCATGATATCTAGAATAATCTTCTTTACAGTGACCCGGAACGACAATGAAATTATCTGTTGATTAGGCAAACCAAATTTGAATTTGAACTAGCTAGGTAAATGAAGAACAGTGGTTGGCTCTGGGGTTTACCAACGACCGTATAGTTTTCCAACGTCTGAAGCGACGAGCCTTATTTTGAATGCTGATTGATAGGGACTATCCTGTGTGCAGTAAACTTCCTACATGATAACGTGAAATCACTACTTAATTCCTAGCCTGCCATCAGTTGTGGTAAAAATCTCTATTCATATCTTGCTCTAGACTCTAGTGTTTCTTCTTTTAGCCTTTAATGCAACTATTTAGAATCTACATACTGCAGTAAATAGAAAGAGTTCTTCAGTATAGTTGAGCAGTCAACAGTCATCATAAGCTTGCTTGAAATTCTATAGGTAATGCCACCAACGGACATGCACAATTTTTTCCAAAGCCCTAGCAGTTTGCACTAGCTACCTGTGGTCATCTTGACCGACTTTGAACGCAGACTGCACTGCCTTCCGACATGAAAAAAAAAAACCGGTCCGACAAATTTTTCCATCAAGGACTTGTTCAACTGCACCGTACGCCTCTGTACAAACCAACGAAACAGAGTCTGGATTTGTATCCTCGCAACCAAATACTACTAATCTTGTACTCTCTCTATCTTAAAATACTTATCATTCTTTATTTTAAAAATTAATTAGAGAGTAAAAAATATTTTGAGATGAAAATAGTATAATTTTTTTCGAAAAAGGTAATCTCGTATATTCCTATTCAGATAAATTGATCGTATGTCTGACACGCGGTATTTTAAAATTTAACAAGTTGCTTGGATGTGTGCAGGACTGCAGGGAAAAAGCAGCTTCAGTTGCCCCGATCTCTCGTGGAGAAACACTGCAGGACGCTGCTCCAGCGCCACCGGAGACCTCGGGGGTGGACTACTCCGCGTGGGAGCAAAGCAGGTCGCCATCACGCACTGCAGCTCTCTCAGTCTTTATCGTGGGCACGTATGACTTGTTTCCACTGCATTTGCACCCTCCAAACACAGGGAACAGAAAATGGCCATAGACTCCCGGTCAAGTCAGAGCACGACCCGCATGTACTAGTCGTCCACCGGGAAGACCTCTCACCTCAGTGATTTTGCTGCAGCCAAGTGCATGGCGCGAGCAGCGAAACGATGTGTAGGCTTGTGGTGGTAGCGCAAGCAAATAAGCAATGTCTCGCGTAGTTTTCATGGAACTTGACTTCGATTCAGTCTTCTGTGTTTGAACTTTCTGCGTTGTTAAGGACAGTACTATACTGGTGGGACGCGACGGGACGGGGAATCAATTCCGTGGAAACTTGAAAAGGGATTTCCTGTGGTGGTGGTTCCCGGCGCAGTGTCCTGGAAATTACACCAGCGGTACGGTGTCCTGTCCTGCGGCGGGTACCATCACATCACCTGAAACGGATGTGCCCAGCCCAGAGGCGCGCGCGTCTCGCGCCAGCTAGGGGCTGCCGCTTGAGCAGTTGAGCTAGCCGCCCGGGCGTGGGAGTTGGTACGGTGGGAGCCATCCGCCGACGCGAGCTTCAGTCGACACTGTTACGTTCACGAGGCACGATGGCGACCGCGATTACCAAAGGGAGTAAGACCATCCGCAGCGGTTTTCTCTAAAACTTACTCTATCCCTCTATACTTCCAGTATATACTCTATACTTCCAGCATTTCTCTCTAGACACTTACTTTATACTTTCAGTAATCTACTCTATATTTACAGTTCAATAAACTTCACAATGAACTGCGGATGGTCTAAGGGACCGACTGATCCCGGTGTAAAAAGGGCTGGCTGGTCCACATGCTTCCTCCCGCTATACGTATCCAGATTCAAGTACAAGAACGGCAGCGTCTGTGCTGCACTCGACATCTCCTGACGTCCACGCGCCACTTCCGGGTTCCGGCGACACCCGAGACGCCAACGTATCCGCGGGCGTCCCGCCCCTGCACCCACGCGGCCACCAGCTGCTCGCTCCACGGCTTTGCGAGCTGCAACACGTGTAACCCCACCCTGCGTCGCCGGAGTACAACAAAGGCACGCACGCAACCCAATTTAAGCAAGCAGCAAAGCCCAGTTCAGAGCACAGCCGACTCCCGTAGCTAGCAGCCACGCCCAGCAACCAAATTACTCACAGCGACGCCATTGCCATGGAAAAGAAGGTTGCGCCGAGCATGAAGAAGGCGATGGAGGAGCGGGAGGAGAAGCCCAAGGTGCCGTCGCGTGACCCGGAGGACCTGAGCGAGCTGGTGGCGGAGGAGCAGCCGCAGCTGCAGCGCGAGCACCAGCCGCCCAACATCTCCGAGATGAAGCCGCTGACGCGCGAGGCGTACGGCGGCGGGATGTACGCCGACGAGGGGCCCGGGCGGAGGGGCCCCTCCATGCCTCCCGCCAGCGCCACGCAGAGCGCCGACGGGCCGGAGGAGACCATGGCGGCGGCCGGGACCAAGCCCAACCGCCCGCCGCCGCCGTCCACCGGCGACCGTGACCTCGACATCACCGGGCTGTCCTACATCCAGTAGTAGCCTCGATCGCTTGTGCACGGCTGGGTCTGCGTGCGTAGTGTTGTGTGTTTCAGTGTTCGGTTTCTGCTGTCCGGATCCTAACGAATAGAATAAATTTACCGGACGGACGATGTGAATTGGACCGTAGTCTGGCTTCTAATTGGTCCCCCAATCAAAAGGCATGGGCTTAGGTCTTGGGTTTGTACTCCCTTGTTTCCTCTAATTGGGCCTAGTCCAAAGGCATGGGGCGGATCCTCCGAAAAGCCCAGAAGAATTATCGTAGCAGTTGGTACAGCTCGCTCCTTGTCATAGTCGGCCCATTTTACAGCCCAACAAAATATGAGGGGTTTCCGGTTTCCGCAACAGGGGAAGTTATTCCCAGCAAAACAGATGAACTCGACGTGTCATGATTGAAGCAGAGGAGCGAATGCCGAGGCCACAAAACGAAACTGTGTCCGACGGTGCCGCTGAAGAAAACGAAAGCGAAACCGAGAAAATCGTGTGTGGAAAAGCCAAAGCATGGTCACTCGTATGGTTCCACAGCTTTTACTCGATAACAACAGAAGCTGCCCGAACGCTCCACAGCCAAGTCCAGCAGGTATCTTTCAGACTGTCACAGCACAGTCAACAACGCTTATCCGTTACAGGGCGAGCCTGGGAGAATACTAGGAAAAACATGCATGTCTCGCACGCCCGCCCGCCCCGGCATGTCTCTCTAGTTGCCGCAGCTTATCCGCGGGTGCCGAACCAAACCGTGGTGTCGGGCTCGTCGAACCTGAGCCACGAGTTACCCGGACACCTGGCCGCGCGCGTGGAGGGCTGCTGGCCCCTAGAGCTGCCGCTTTTCCACGTAACCGTGCCCCCAGGGCTCGTCCTGATCGGGTTCTCCCAGTCAGTGGCCGCTCGGTTGCCCCCTGCCCGCCACGTAGGCCGGGCACATTTTTTGTTGTCCACAAGTTCCGCTTCGCGCGGGACGGGACCACGTAAGGTGTGACACGATGAACGAGGGACAGGGAGGGTGTGCGTCGTCGGTACGTCACTGGTACACTTGGATCAGCAGGAAGATAAGAACCTACTGTACATCGGACAACAACAACAACATAAACGGGTTCGACAACAACATATAATTTGTTGGAACTCCCAACTGACAACAGTTAGTAGGAACTTGGCATCACAGCCCGTGCTAGAGCCCTCTTCTTTGCACCGTATAGAAAAACCAGGAGAATCGAACCTGAAGAAACGTTAAGAAGACGTTGCTCAGGTAGCAGCACTTCTTCGTGATGAGAGCAGGCATTAAGCAACAATTATATATACTCCCTCCTTATTCTTTTATTTGACGTTTCAGACAAGATTTTGAATTAAAAATGAACTAAGATTTGTGTCTGAACGTCAATTAAAAAGATAAGAAGGGAGTATTTCCAACTTGCGAATGCCGTGGTCTCGATTACAGAGTGCGTGAGGCACAAGCACCGGGGGACAAGGGATGGAGTCTTCTAGTGGGAATGTCGAGTCGATTTGGTCTCGTGGTGATGCCTTCGTTGGTCACTGATCTTAAAAATATACTCCTATCCATGGAATAGAGGAATGCCTACAAGCGAGTAAGGTTTTTTCTATGATGGATCTCAGTACAAGTAATATATTCATATTATTTTAGTGTTAGACGAAAACTCTATAGTTAGGAAGGCGTTTGTTTCGTGGTGACTTAATAAATACTGCAACTAATGCACAGTCTTACCGAGGATTGCTTTTTTTGTTTGCGTGTAATGGAGCTAAAAATTTAATATAAAAAATCAAAACCAAGCATCCAAAAGTAGCCAAAAATTCCCACCCAAACAAACACGCCATATCTATGTCGAGGTTTGTGTTTGACAAAAAAAAGAACCCGCTGGATTTGTGCCCGACACTCGTTGCGGCCTTCTTGACACGGTCCCACATGGCATCCACTCATAACCGTTTGCCGATCTGGATTCCACCCCCTACAAGTGGGACCCACCAGCCTCAGGCCTTCTCCTACCCTGCTCTCGGCTTCTCCCACCCTCCGCCTCTCACAGCCCCATGCTTGGCTAACCGTTCTCCGTCCAAGCAATCTGCAAAGATCTAATAAACCCTCAGGAACTTGGCCCGTTTCTACCCATCTCTCTCTATCTCTCTCCTAGTCTCCGGGGATCGGATCGAATCCTTTTGAGTCCCTGTCGTCGGCTCGGAGCAGAGATGCGCCTGCCCATTCCTTTAAAACCCTCCACTCCGCCTCCCTGCTCCCGCCACCGCCACTGCTAGCCCACTCCTCCTCCCGGCCGCCGCGCGCCGCCCCTTGGCTTCCGCCTCCTCGCCGTGGCATGAGAAGATGGCCGCGTGCTCCAGGGGCCTCGCGGCTCCGCCGTTCGATCTGACCGCGGTGAGGGGGGCGGCGCCCTGGCCGCGCCGCCCCGTGCGAATCCGGTGCCGCTACGGCGCCGACCCCTCGGAGATGCGGAGGCGCCTAGCCAGGGCGGGCGCGGCCGCGCCGGAGCGCACCGAGGAGTGGCGCGTCGACGGGAACAAGCCCTCCGCCGCTGCACCGGCTCGGCGGCGCGCCAGTCTCATCGCCATGCCCCCGCTCCCGTTCCCTTCGCCTCGGTACGTGTGACGCTGTATTGCCACTGCGCACCTAGGGTTTTTAGTTCGATGCACCTGTAGTGCGTTTCGGGCCTCGCATTGGTCACTTACAGTCATTATTAGTCGTTTGCGTCATTCCAACGTGTGCTGTTTTTTCCCCGACTAATTCTGGTTACGTAATGTGTCAATGCTTTAGACCGAAGCTTCATATATCGTAGCCCAATGCACTTTGTTCACGTTAAGGAATTTTGACACAGTATTTTTTGTTTGCTAGTATAGTTCTAGAAGGCTGTCCAAGCAACAGCATTCCTATCCGCGGTGTACCCCGAGGGGGGCAGCTCCTCAATCTCGTGATACCCCGCCCAAGAGAGGTTGGTTCCTTGCTCTGTCTCATTTTGGAAGGGACTGTTTGTCTACTGCAAAATGAATTGCTCGCCCATGATATTTCCAAGAGTAGTTTTCTGTTTCCTAAGGAATTTGATGTTTTATTTGGCACCTGCCTTATAGACACTGGTATTGCTAGTGAGAAGGAATGGGGAATCAACTTGTTGGATGAGGCCGTCAAGGAGTCCGGAACGAATGAAGATGGAAGCACTTGGTACAGGGAGAGTGGAGAAGATCGTGGTGAGAATGGGTACCGGTGCCGCTGGGCAAGAATGGGAGGACAGAGCTATGATGGTTCCATTGAATGGACAGAGACTGTATGTTCTTGACTCTGATACCATATTCTGTTGCTTTTACAATGTGCTTGTTGCTTCAAATAATTGATGTAGGTTTCTGTGTTCTATGTTTAGCTCTTTACGTGACCAACTTTTAAGCACAACTGTCAAGTTCCTTTCAATCACAAACATAAACATTACCTTCTTGTAACTATTGGTACACAAGCAGCACCTTCCAAGACGACATGAGCTACCTTTGATTTTTGTGACTCTAAATTTTAACACGTTTGCCATTACCTTTCGATATCGAACATGATTCTATGGCCATGAAAATAATTGCATTACTCTAAAACTCTGCATGTTTACTGGAGTTTGCATAGACTTTGCTGGACCCTGCTTGCACTGTGCTCAATCTAACATAGAAACTCAAAATGGTATCCTCCCAAAGCTAGAAACCAAACTCTGCTGATGTGCTACTGAATGCTGAAACAAACCGTTATTTGTCATCAGATGACCTGCGGAAATTCAGAACTATTTTTAATCTTTTTTAATTTACTGCAAATCCTAATAACTGTTATTATATCCCTAACAATAACTACATTATTTTGTGGCAGTGGTGGGAGAAAAGCGACTGGACTGGATATAAGGACCTAGGTATACAATTATTCTTTCTTAGTGAGGCTTTTTAGCATATATGTGCTTTGATAATTTGGGATGATACATATATTTGTTTCCTAGCCGACCCCAACGTGCTTGGGACAAAGGTTTGGTTGTTGTATATAAATTTGTTTCCTGTAGTTACATTATGTTAACATGAGTATTGCACATTAGCACACCAACTCTCCAGCTATGTTGAATGCCTTTTTTCTTGTTTTCTTGCCAATCTGTGCATGCAACTGTTATGGCTGATTTTTCAGTAAAATACATCTTTTGTATGTCAGGTGCCGAGAAATCTGGGAAAAACGGTGAGGGTGACTCCTGGTGGGAAAAATGGAAAGAAGTTATGTACCAAGATGAATGGAGGTAAACCAACATGTAAACTCAGATATTTTAAGTTATCTTTCCCATTCTTATGTAAGGCAATGCAGAAATTGTAGTCTATGTTGCAAACTTTATTTGAACTTTGTAACCAAGAGTTCTGCAGAGTTTCTTTTTGCCTTCTTTTCTTAAGGAAGGCTAAAAATGTTGCTTCCGTACTGTACCAAGAATTTAAGATGATGTTTGAGAGTTTGTTTCCATCTGCCTGTATTTTATAATTGTACATGGCTATACAACTGTGCTATTTAGATCACTAGATGAGAAATTCAACGTGCTCTACCTACCATATGTGCCGGTTTCTCCTTCGACGTTCCTTCAGGTTTAGAACAATCACACTCATGAAATACTGACTTCAGCTTATGATTGTGTTGGAATTGCTGATAAAACTATCCCAGGTGGTACGTGCTATTCTGATCCACTTGTTAGCCTGTTCAAAATTCCTTAAACTGACTGGTCTGTTGATGTGAATTTACTTGCTGCATACAGTTTGTAATGTTTGATATTTCTGAAAACAGTTGATCCATATGTTGTATAAATAGATATTACAATACCATCAATATGGAGACTATAGTTAGTAGTTACTAACAGTCTACCGAAAGATCAATTTGCAACATATAATTTGTTCACCCTGTCCTGTGCAGTAATTTGGCAAGAATAGAGAAAAGTGCTGAAAAACAAGCAAAATCAGGAGCAGAAAACGCTGGGTGGTATGAGAAATGGTGAGAAGTACATCCTTTTTGTCTTTGCTTGCTTTTGGTTGGAAAAGTTCTGTGATATTATATTTAACCGTCATTTTCTCTACCAGGTGGGAGAAATATGATGCCAAAGGGTGGACAGAAAAAGGGGCACACAAATATGGAAGGTTAAACGAGCAGTCCTGGTGGGAGAGATGGGGTGAACACTACGATGGCCGTGGATTTGTACTGAAATGGTGAGCCTCTTCAGCTTTTCAGCATCGACTATATATATGTGATGTTTTGCTTAATCCTTAATTCGTAGCTTCCAAATCTCCATTTTCATATTTACCCGCCTTGGTTACAACACAGAATTTCACTTCTTATTGCAATGTGCATTTTGTATATCATTTCATTAATTACATTAGAACACAATGCATCTTCAATCACTGGGCAGTAGTTTGTAATGATAGAGTTATTCCTCTGAGGGGCAAATAATGCCTACGCTTTTACATTTCTGTCTACAGTTCTTTGCTATACTGGATGTTGTTTCACGTATACTTTGTCTGCTTCATTGCCAGGGAGCATTGATAACTATTAACTCTTGCATTCCATGAATGTCATTACAGGACTGATAAGTGGGCAGAGACAGACTTAGGCACGAAATGGGGGGACAAATGGGAAGAAAAATTCTTTGCAGGAATTGGTTCACGACAAGGAGAGACATGGCATGTATCTCCTGGTGGTGAACGTAAGATCCATCATCACTAAATATTATCTTTGCACGACATGCATCTTCCCCATATCTTTTTTCCCATCAGCATGCTTGTAATTTCATGGAGTACTTTTTGCATAATGGGGCAGTTTGTTGCTTTCAGGCTTTTGATTGAAACATTACTTTTGAGTTTTGATTGAATGTACTTCAACTTCCACCTCTGACCTCTTCTTTCTTTTCAAACCTTTTGTCATTTCATATGATGTTTGTACTAGATCCGATCCTATGACTTTATGATGTAGATGCACATACTCAACAACCCGTTTCCATGATTTCAATAAAGTTATCATCATTTGTGGGGAATGATACACTTTTTGAGTGAGATGTTATTAGTTTTCCTTCAATTTATACACCTCTCAATGCATATGTAATCTGCTACTATCTAGTATCTACTATCTGATCTATTTACTATCTGATCTGAACTTTCAGGCTGGTCAAGAACGTGGGGAGAGGAACACTTTGGTAATGGGTATGTGCCATAATGACGTTCTGGTCTAACATTGAATTATTTGGTTGTAATTTGTTGCTAAGGTCTGACTTAAAACTGCAGACTTTTCCTAACACATCTTGAAATGATTATTATCTTGAATGATAGTACATTTATGTCTCTATCAGTGAATGACCACTAAATGGTAGTCATCCTTTATTTCAGAAAAGTCCATAAGTATGGAAAGAGCACCACTGGTGAGAGCTGGGATTTAGTCGTCGATGAGGAGACATACTATGAGTAAGATATTTTTTCTGTATGCTCTCTGACATGGTAATTTCACACTGGATTGTATTTGAACATAATAGGTTTGCTAATATCTTGTATCAGGGCTGAGCCTCATTATGGATGGGCTGACGTCGTTGGAGACTCAACACAATTATTGTCGATACAACCTCTTGAAAGGCCACCTGGAGTATATCCAACTCTTGACTTCAGCTCGTCAGCTCCACCAAAAGAGGATCCACCCGGCATGCCTCCCTCGCCTCTTGAGTGAATTAGATTGCAAGTACAAAAAAAATTTTCTTTCTAGGCTCCAATTTTGCCTGTAAGGGAACATTCTTTGTAGAAAGTTGATCGACTGCATTCCTGCATCAATTGGTTCCTTCATTCTTTTTCTATGTTTTCATTCCACTTTCTAGCGTTTTAGTGATCGCAAATTTGCTTGACGAATCAAGTGGAACAATCAGTGCGTCGTGATTCTATTGCTTTTGCTTACACATCTGTTCTTGTTTGTTTATTGCTTCGTGCTACAAACTAGACCATGTGCCCTGTATCATTCTCAACGGCAGCAAACTTGGTTTATCAGTGTTACCTGTGCGTTCAAATAATTCAATCTGTACTGGAGACTTTAGTGGACCTATCCATAGATCTGCATACCTGTCAAAATGTGAGGAAGCTTTTGATGGTAGCCAACGCGCTTATTAGGCTTGTCATGTCCGCGTTGCCAACTTGCCATTTTCTTCGCATACGGTCTGTCCTAGCCAGTCTGTCTTGGTCGACGCCCAAGTCCTGCTAGACAACGCCCGTCTGAACTCGGAACGAACGAGGCGACTTGGCAGTCAACCTTGGCTTCTTCTTTGCGTGCCTCAGGGCGCCGGAGTCCAGTCATTTTCCTGTTGGCGTGGAAGTCGCGGGTCCATTTACACCCGAGAGAAAGGTAACCCCAAACCCGTGCTCCACTGCTGCTTGAATGCGTAAAAGTTTTTTGTCTCTAAATATTTATCATTGATTAGTTATGAAAGGTAACCCTAAATCTGCGCTGCACTACTGCTTGAATGTGTAGAAGTTTATACTTCCTCCGTCTCTGCATGTTCTGTCACCGGTTTGTTTGTTTTCAACCGATGACAAATATTTGATCGGCAAATATTTGAACTAATCGATAACAAATATTCAGTAATGGAGGAAGTAATTTTGAACCGAGTTTAACCGGCAAACGTTACAATCCACATAACATTTGCAGCAAATGGACAAAAGTAAGGGCGGGCCCGCGCTGCCACCATTTAAGCCGCTCGAACTCGAATGGAATCCAATCGGTATGACCTGAGCTGCCGGGCACTACCCTCTTCCACCTCCCGCGTCAACTCCTCAGTCACTCTTCCCTTGCCGGGACCAGCTGACAACCACCACCATGCCGTCGCTCGCCGCCCGCCTGGCCGTACCGGCGGCCGCGCTGATCGTCTTCTTCGCCGCGTCCGCCTCGGCCGCCAACTTCACCTGCGCGGCGCGCGCCACCTGCCGTTCCGCCATCGGGTACGCGGTCCCCAACGCCACCACCTACGCCGAGCTCGTCGCCCGCTTCAACACCACCACGCTCCCCGACCTCCTCGGCGCCAACGGCCTCCCGGCCGAGACCGCCGCGACCACGCGCATCCCCGCCAAGGCCACCGTCGTCATCCCCTTTCGCTGCCGCTGCTCCGCCAACAACAACGTGGGCCAGTCGGACCACCACCCCGTGTACGTCGTGCAGCCGCTGGACGGGCTCGACGCCATCGCGCGCGGCGTGTACGACGCCTTCATCACCTTCCAGGAGATCGCCACCGCCAACAACATCACCAACGTCAACCTCATCGACGTCGGGCAGAAGCTCTGGATCCCGCTGCCCTGCAGCTGCGACCAGGTGGAAGGCGCCGACGTGATGCACTTCGCCTACAGCGTCGCCGGCGGGGACAGCACGCCCGCGATCGCCGCCAAGTACGGGGTGTCTGAAAACACGCTACTTAAGCTCAATGGGATCACCGACCCAAAGAGCCTGCAAAAGGGCCAGATTCTTGATGTTCCCCTCCCTGGTATGTGACATCCTCCTCCTAATAAGCTGCATAAAGTTTTCCAATTCAATCCAAAAATCTGCAATGCGAAGGAGATAGATGAGGTTACTTTCGTTAATTTTGTTCCAAGTAGAAAGGTACTTCCACTACTGTAGTATATTGTTTGTATCCAATTAGAGATATTCCACTGATATCACTTTCAAAAAGAAAAAAAATAAGTTTGATGAGATTCTTGGTTATATGTACTCCCTCCGTTTCGTTTTAATTGTCGTTAGGACAACCTTTGTTAGTTCATTTCTAGTTCATTTGGTTGTCTGAAACGACAATTATTTCAGAACGGAGGGAGTACTTTTCTGATTAGTTGTTACCTGTTGCTATCACCGGACAGACCGTTTGACTCTGCAGTCTGAAACTCTGAATATACCACTAGCAGCCTAGGAAGCTGACTTTGACTGTTTACAAGTCACAATTGTTATATACTTTGGAGCTCGGAACGCATCCTGTTGACTATTGTTCATTATCTTTCATGGAAACACTACTACCCCCTCCTTCCCAAATTACTTGTCATTAGGACAAACTTTTTAGTTCAAAATTGAACTAGAAAACTTGTCCTAACGACAAGTAATTTGGGAAGGAGGGAGTAGTAAATATATGTAAAGATTTCCATAACCCTGTATTAACTGTTCTCGAAATTGTGCTACTCTCAGTCTGCCATTCATCAATCAGCACCACCTCAGCTGATCACGATCTGCTCATCCCGAACGGCACCTACGCATTCACTGCACGAGACTGCATCCAGTGCAAGTGCAGTGCCAACACATATCAGTAAGATCACATGTTCCCCATCTCTACTTTTGCAATGTCTCGATCGCTGGTGGCGAAAGGAATTGACATCTCTTTTCCATGCTGTCGACTGTTGGAGTCGGCAGATCCCCTAACACTATGAAAAGTGTTTGAAGGAGTTTGTGGTTCGGTCTGGGCGCGCGGAGATCTAAGAAAGTGAAATGCGATTTGGACACGAGTGACACGGTGGTTTACGTGGCTCGGGCCGCCTGAGCGTAATACCCTACTCCACGGGTGTGTGTTTGTTGTATTAACTTGTGAGCTTCAGAATGTTCGACCCCTCTGTGTATCGTCGGTTGGTCCTTTTATAGTACAAGGACCAACCGTTACAAATCAGCCTGGCCCGACATGTGGCCTTGGCGGTTATTAGTATTGATACACGAGATTAATTGTTGTTAATAACCCTGTAACGGCTCCGACAGTGCCGTTACAGGTGTTAAGGCTGTCCGATTAATTATCATTAACGTGGAATTAATGGTAATTAATCGGATCTTGAAGTCTGCGGCTGTCCTTTGGAGATCCGGAGCCGTTACAACGTCTCCCGGGGGCTTTAAGCATCTAGCTCCGTCGTGTGGACATGTGGCAGCTCCGGAGCTTGCTTGGGAGAAGCGGGAAGCTCCGGGGTGACCTGGCACGTGTCATGTCCGGAGCTTCTCTCGGTCGGGGGCTACCTCCGGAGGTGCCGTTTCAGTACTTGGCCCGGAGCTTCACCCTTGCGGGTAATAGCTCTGGGCTGACAGTACACGTGGCAACCTAGAGGTTAACCATGTTGGAGAAGCGGGTCCGGTCACGTCTGGCGAGTGGGCCCCCGAGGGTCTTCAATTTGAGTTGATGTCCTTCCCTTGAGATCTTTGTAACCTCAGGGGGTGTATGGTTTTTAGGGTACCGACAGTGGCCCCCTGGACCTACCTCCGGGGAAGGCCAACGGGATGAAGTCGTTCCGCCGGAGGTGGGTCCATACTTGTGACTCTTGAACTGGGTCTTCAAGAGTCTCCGGAGGAAGGATCGCTTCTGCTCCGTACACTAGGAAGAAGGGTGTTTCTTCGGTTGCCCGACTTGGAGAAGTCCTGTTAGCCCATAGAGTGGGCGGAAGCTCTTCGATCCAATTAGCTCCGTGTTTTTTCAAACGCTCATAAGTTCGCGTTTTTAGTCCTTTAAGGATCTCTGCGTTTGCTCTCTCGGCTTGCCCATTGCTGGCAGGATGAGCTACGGAGGCGTAGCAAACTTGTATGCCGAGGTCTTCGCAATATCCTTGAAATGCGGAGCTTGTGAACTGAGTCCCATTATCAGTGATGATCTTGTTTGGGACTCCGAATCTGCTCACGATAGATTGTAGAAAATTGATTGCAGATTGTTTGTTGATCGTCACAACAGGAGTAGCTTCCGGCCACTTGGTGAACTTGTCGATGGCGACATACAGGAACTTGTAACCTCCGACGGCTCTTGGGAAGGGTCCCAAGATGTCCATCCCCCACACGGCGAAAGGCCACGTAGGAGGTATCATTTGTAAGGGCTGAGCAGGTGTATGAATTTGCTTTGCATGAAATTGGCATGCTTTGCATTTCTTCACTAGCTCAGTAGCATCCTGGAGCGCTGTAGGCCAGTAGAAGCCGTGCCGAAAGGCTTTTCCGACCAGCGTGCGGGAAGACGCGTGGTTCCCACACTCGCCTCCATGGATTTCTGCGAGGAGCTCGCAGCCTTCTTCCCTTGTGATGCACCGCATTAGGATGCCGTTGGCACCGCGCCGGTAGAGATCCCCTTCTACCAACGTGTATCTTTTAGCCAATCTGACTACCCGGTCAGCGGATACATCATCGTCAGGAAGGATGTTGTCTTTCAAGTAGTTCCGGATCTCCGAGATCCATGCATCGGAACTGACTTGAGCATTTGAGTCTTGCGTGTTGGGTTGCTCGGAGCTTCCGGCAGCACCTACGACCCTTGATGGCTGCCATGGTAACAGGGCCATCGGGACCGTCAGCTTCGGGATGCTGATCTCGCCCCCTTCGTTCAGCTCGGCAGGCTGAACTGTGGGTTTTGACATCCTCCGGACAAAGGTTCCGTCTGGAGCCGGAGCTCCGGTTGACGCCTTGGTCGAGAGTTCGTCAGCTTCAACGTTGTGAGCACGCTGAACATGGTGAAGGTCTAGGACTTCGAAGTCCTTCTGAAGCCTCTGGACTTCAAGGAGATAAGCAGCCAGCTGGAGATTATTGCAGGAGCATTCACCCTTCACCTTTAATCCATATATGAGTGCTTCGTACTCCGCCATGTTGTTGGTTGCCTTGAAATCAAGGTGCACCATGTATCTTACCTTCTCCCCGGTTGGTGTGAGGAGAAGGATTCCAGCTCCGGCTCCCTGCTTCTGCATGGAGCCGTCGAAGTAAAGGGTCCAGTGAGGCTTAGTGAAGGCCGGAACTTGTGTTTCCTTCTTCTGCTCGCTGGGGCCCCCAGAGTTTAATGGAGAGGGAGTCCATTCTGCCACGAAATCTGCCAACGCTTGACTCTTGATTGCTTGTCTTGGAATGAATTCGAGGTCGAATTCAGCCAGTTTCGCTGCCCACTTTGCTATATTCCCAGTTGAATTGGGATTATGCAGAATCGCTCGAAGTGGATATGAGGTTACCACCGAGACTTTGTGAGCTTGGAAATAGTGTCGAAGCTTCCTTGAGGCAATAAGAACTGCGTAGAGCAGCTTATGTACCTCTAGGTATCGAGTCTTGGCATCATGTAACACTTCACTGATGAAGTATACTGGGCGTTGAACGGTCCGGACCCTCCCGGAGGGGTCCGGAGTTTCCTCTCCATTGATCCGGACCCTGTCGGAGGGGTCCAAACTATATTCGGGGACCTCCGGGTTCTGGGTGGAGGAACCCGGAGCTTCTTCAGGAATGACCTGGATCCTATCAGAAGGATCCGGGTCCTCTGAAGTGGCTTCTTGAGGATTCAAGTCTGGGAGCTGGGACCCAGACCTGCTTTCGGGAACCTCCGGATCCTCCCGAAGGGATCTGGATTCCTGAGTATTGGGTAGTTCCGGTCTCTCCGCAACCAGAACCATACTGACGACTTCGTCAGCTGCTGAAATATAAAGCAATAAAGGCTCACCAGGGTTCGGAGCTACCAAGACTGGTAGAGTGGTGAGGAACTGTTTCAGCTCCTGGAATGCCTTCTCTGCCTCTTCAGACCATTGGAATGGTCCGGACTTCCTCAGTAACTTGAAGAAGGGAAGTGCCCTTTCCGCCAGTCTTGAAATGAATCGACTGAGGGCTGCTAGACATCCAGTTAATTTTTGGACGTCTTTGATGCGGGTTGGTGGCCGCATGTCTTCGATGGCTTTTATCTTCGCCGGATTAGCCTCTATACCCCGGTGACTTACCAGGAAACCAAGAAGCTTTCCGGAACTAACCCCGAAGACGCACTTGTCTGGGTTTAGCTTCGTGCGGGTGGCCCGCAGCTTGTCGAAGACAGCCTGCAAGGTATCCAAGAGGGACTCCTTGTTTTTGACTTTGACCACAATGTCATCAACGTACACCTCCACTATGTCTCTGATGAGTTCTTCGAAAGTTTTGTACATTGCTCGTACAAAAGTTGAAGCTGCATTCTTGAGACCAAAAGGCATGGCTGTGTAACAATACAATCCATCCACTGTGATGAATGAAGTATGTTCTTCATCTTCCCTAGACATCCGGATTTGATGATATCCTGAATATGCGTCTAGAAAACACAGCAACTCACACCCAGAGGTGGAATCCACTATCTGGTCTATTCTAGGTAGTGGGAATGGATCTTTTGGACATGCCTTATTCAGTGTGGTGTAGTCGATGCACATCCGAAGTTTCCCGCCGGCCTTAGGCACAACGACTGGGTTTGCCAGCCATTTTGGATGGTAGACTTCTCGGATGAATCCGGCTTCGAGCAACTTCTTCACTTCTTGTCGGATGAAGTTCTGTCGCTCTACAGATTGCTTCCGAGGTTTCTGGTGTACAGGCCGAGCGTCGGGGTAAATCTTCAGATTGTGCTCAATCACTTCCCTGGGGATCCCAGGCATTTGTGACGGTTGCCAGGCAAACACGTCAACATTAGCCCGGAGGAAAGTGATGAGCGCGAGTTCCTATTTGTCGTTCAAGCCACCCGATATGCGGGTAGTTTGAGTGACATCGGAACCAATTTGGACGACTTTGACGGGAATGTCGGTGTCGCCGCTTGGCTGCACACGGGGTGCAGAGGTCGAGCCTCGTTGACGAATGCTCGGAGGTTGTGGAGCTTGCTTCTGTCTGGAATCCTCCTCTTGCGCTGTGGTGAGTGCATGGAGTTCTTCCAGAGCAGTTACTCCGGCACTGCGATCTCCACGGATCCGGAGAACGCCTACTGATGTCGGCATCTTCAACACCAGGTATCCATAATGAGCAGCTGCCATGAATTTGTACAGGGCAGGTCTACCCAAAATGGCGTTGAATGGTAAGTTGATCTGAGCGACGTCGAAGACCAACTTTTCGGTGCGATACTTCTCCCGGGTCCCGAAGGTAACAGGGAGAGTGATAGCTCCGAGTGGGGTTATGGCCCCCGGACCTACTCCGGAGAAAGGTCGAGAGGGCTGGAGGTCTGAAGGTCGAAGCTGAAGCTTAGTGAAAGCTTCGAAGCTGATGAGATTAAGCCCCGAACCTCCATCTACCAGGACATGATGGAGCTGGATGTTGTTGATGGTGGGGGATACCATCAAGGGCAGCTGGCCAGCTCCGACCATGCTTTGAGGACAGTCCGAAGCATCGAAAGTGATGGGTGTGTCCATCCACTTTCGATGTGGCTCCGGTCTAGCTGTAGGAGCTACAGCAGCCATATCCCGTCGCATGGTCTTAATGACGCGACGAGAGGTGATGTCCCATGATCCACCAAAGATGGTGTTCATGGTTTTTCGACGTTCGTTGTCGGAGACGTCGGAATCATCGTCGACGGAGGGGTAGACGGCTTTCAAGACCTTTTTGGGGTCTTGAAACCCTAACTCCTCTTCAGCCGGAGCTTCATCGACCTTTTGTTTTCCCTCCCTCTGACGGAAGGGAGACCCTTCCCGGCGCTTGTGGTAGCGCTCGGCAAGGTTTTGGACCTCCCGGCAATCCTCCAGCCTGTGGCTGCCCGTTTTGTGAATGGGGCACCACATCTTGGATTTGCCACCGTCTTCGGAAGACGGTCGAGGTCGCTTCTCGGGGCGCGGCCCCCGGCCACCAGGAGTTGCAGTGGCTGCAACGTTGGATGTGCCGGCCGACGGCTTCTTCTTGCCGTTGGTCTTCTTTTTCTTCTTGCCACTCCCGGAGGTAGCGGCTTCTTCTTTGGAGGATTTTTTATGATCCTCCAAGGCTGGTTTGGAGTGCATTTCACGGCCCTCCGCAGCTCTGGCACATTTGTCAGCCAGGCTGAAGAGCTCCGTGACACTGGTGATCTCTTTGATCGCCAGTTTCTCCAACATCTTCTTGTCTCGTACACCCTGTCTGAATGCTACAATGACAGAAGTGCTTGAGATAGAAGGGATTGTGTTACGTACCTGAGAGAATCTCTGGATGAATGACCGCAAAGATTCTCCTCCTTTTTGCACGACCGCAAAAAGGTCCAGTTCGGTGCCCGGACGGGTGTATGAACTCCCGAAATTGGCGGTGAACTGGCGGCATAGCTCCTCCCAACTGTCGATAGAGTTGGGCGGAAGGCTCATAAACCAGGACCTAGCAGTCCCAGTTAAGGCCACTGGAAAGTAATTGGCCATTACAGCCTCATTTCCTCCAGCTGCTAGGATCGCAGTGGAGTATATCTGTAGAAATTCTACGGGATTGACAGTCCCGTCGAATTTTTCCGGCAAGTGTGGCCAGAACTTCTGTGGCCATCTAACCATACGCAGGTGCATGGCTAGGGCGGAACAGCCTCCTCCTACTCCTTCCAGAGTAGAAAGATCTTGAGCATCTCGTCTTTCTCGAGCTCGCTCGATGTGGACACGGCCATCCTGTTGGCGGTATCGGCGATCAAGCTCCGCTCGGAGGTCGTGTGTCGAAAGCCGAGATGCAGTATGGGCACGTCGTGCCCCAGAGGGCAACGACGTCACTTGTTGTGACGCAGCTCTTCTCCGGTTGTTGGAGACATGTGGACCAAGTCTTCCAGACAACGTTCGTCGCTGCGACGGGGCCCGCCCTGAAGGAGGTGGACCCTGATTGTTGAGGCGTTCGGCCGCTGCTGCGACCAAATGCTCAATATCAGCTCTCCATTGCTCCATGGCACCTTGAGATGCATCCGGAGGTGGTGGTCGCTGAAGGAGAGCACGCGCTGCATGGAGCGCGTGTTCTGGGTTGTCACGACTTGCCGGCGCTGAATGTGACGCCGGTGCACCATCATGTCGTTCGACATGTCTTGCCGGAGAAGATGGTGGTGGTGGGAGTGTGACTCCCGCTGGAACTGAGGCTCCTGCCGGTGGTTGCATGTTGGAGGGATTGCCTCCGACAGTCTGAGCAGCAGGTTGCCCGTTGGATGATCCAGCTGCAGAATTCACCATTCTTGAAGATCTCAGGCGCCCCTACCTAGCGCGCCAACTGTCGACTGTTGGAGTCGGCAGATCCCCTAACACTATGAAAAGTGTTTGAAGGAGTTTGTGGTTCGGTCTGGGCGCGCGGAGATCTAAGAAAGTGAAATGCGATTTGGACACGAGTGACACGGTGGTTTACGTGGTTCGGGCCGCCTGAGCGTAATACCCTACTCCACGGGTGTGTGTTTGTTGTATTAACTTGTGAGCTTCAGAATGTTCGACCCCTCTGTGTATCGTCGGTTGGTCCTTTTATAGTACAAGGACCAACCGTTACAAATCAGCCTGGCCCGACATGTGGCCTTGGCGGTTATTAGTATTGATACACGAGATTAATTGTTGTTAATAACCCTGTAACGGCTCCGACAGTGCCGTTACAGGTGTTAAGGCTGTCCGATTAATTATCATTAACGTGGAATTAATGGTAATTAATCGGATCTTGAAGTCTGCGGCTGTCCTTTGGAGATCCGGAGCCGTTACAACGTCTCCCGGGGGCTTTAAGCATCTAGCTCCGTCGTGTGGACACGTGGCAGCTCCGGAGCTTGCTTGGGAGAAGCGGGAAGCTCCGGGGTGACCTGGCACGTGTCATGTCCGGAGCTTCTCTCGGTCGGGGGCTACCTCCGGAGGTGCCGTTTCAGTACTTGGCCCGGAGCTTCACCCTTGCGGTTAATAGCTCTGGGCTGACAGTACACGTGGCAACCTAGAGGTTAACCATGTTGGAGAAGCGGGTCCGGTCACGTCTGGCGAGTGGGCCCCCGAGGGTCTTCAATTTGAGTTGATGTCCTTCCCTTGAGATCTTTGTAACCTCAGGGGGTGTATGGTTTTTAGGGTACCGACACATGCCATTACCAGGCTCGACTGCACTCCGGCGCAAGGCAACGGGTCATGCCCCGCAGTGCCGACATGCAACAGGCTGAAGCTTGGGCAGACGAACGGCACCGGTTGCGGTTCCCAAGTGTGCACCTACAGCGGTTACTCCGACGGCGCCTCGCTCAGGATACATACCAGTTTAGTGGCGAACCAGACAGCTTGCCAGAGTAAGTATACCTGCAATCTGCCTCAGGCATGAACGAACATCTTCTGACCATTTTGAGCGCACGAATGTGATGGGTTTCCACTGATTGGTCTTGCAGAGGGAGGAGCTGCAAGGTCGGAGTTTGCTGGGTCCACGTGGACAATGTCTGTCCTCTGCTTCCACTTGGTGCTGATACTGATCTGGTTCCTTTGATGCTAGAACTCTAGATGGCGTGTAATGTGCAATGTGAATGTTGTTGTAAGTTGTAACTTTGCCTGTCTGTTAGTTCTGGTTTATCCAGATTTTTGTTGTCAACTGGTAGAACTGTTTGAATAATGCAAAGGTGAGCGGGTACTTACAGATGGATATATATCGAGTACTGGATACCAGGAATAGGAAACTCTGGGAACACTATCTCTTAGTAGAGTTGTTCAGATTTCACAAATATGCTCCATCGTCCGTTGACTGTTTAAGTATGAATGTTTGGTTGCACTGATGGGCTGATGGCACCATGCTGATACGGCCTTCACCAGTAATATGATCAAGGTGAACGACAAATAATTTTGGTACTACAGCCTGCTTCTGCCTTGTTTATGCAGGCTTCCCATGGCCCTGGCCTTCTCCCTTAGCAGATACTTCTGGGTCTTACCTGTCGAAGTCTTGGGCAGGTCGCCGAACACAACTGTTCTCGGCGCCATGTAGCGCGGCAGCCGTGCCCGGCAGAACTCGATGATGTCATCCGCAGTCGCCTTTGCTCCGTCCTTCAGCATGACAAACGCGCACGGCGTCTCGCCCCAGTGGTCGTCCGGCCTTGCGACCACCGCGGCGTCGAGCACCGCCGGGTGGCCGAACAGCACCGTCTCCACCTCGATCGAGCTGATGTTCTCGCCGCCCGATATGATGACGTCCTTGGACCGGTCCCTGAGCTGGATGTACCCGTCCGGGTGCCGCACGCCGAGGTCACCCGTGCGCAGCCAACCTCCGCGCATGGCCTCTTCCGTGGCGGCCGCGTCTTTGTAGTAGCCGCTCATGACCGTGTTCCCCCGGAGCATGACCTCTCCCACCGTGCGCCCGTCGGACGGCAAGGTTTCCATGGTGACGGGGTCGTTGATGGCGATGTCCTGAAGCATGGTGTGGGGAACGCCCTGCAGCGCCTTGATCCGTGCGCGTTCCGCGGGCGGCAGCGCGTTCCACTCCGGCTTCCACACGCAGAGCGTCGCCGGCCCGTACGTCTCGGTGAGGCCGTACCCGTGCGCGACGTCGAAGCCGAGCTCCTCCATCTTGGCCAGCACCTGCGGGGGCGGCGGCGCGCCGCCCGTCGAGATACGGACTCTCCTCATCGGCAGCGGTCTCATCCTCTCCGACGCCGGCGCGTTCACGATCATGTTCAGCACCGTGGGCGCGCCGCCCATGTTGGTCACCCCGTGACGCGCGATCTGGTCGAAGATGGTACGAGGCACCACGCTCCTGATGCAGACGCTGGTGCCGCACTGCATCGCGGTGGCCCACACCATGCACCACCCGTTGCAGTGGAACATGGGTACGGTCCATAGGTAGACTGGCATGGTCGTCATGTCGTTGGAGAGGACCGTGGCCACCGTGTTCAGGTACGCGCCGCGGTGGCTGTAGATGACGCCCTTGGGCCTCGACGTCGTCCCCGACGTGTAGTTCAGAGATATGGGATCGCGCTCGTCGGTCGGCCACCTGATGTGGAAGCCGCGCGGCGCATCGCGGAGCAGGGCTTCGTACTCCATGACGCTGCCGTCGTTGTTGCTGCTGCTGCTGCTGCTGTCGATGTCGGAGATTGTGATGATGAGAGGAAGCTTGGCTTCGGCGTCCGCCAGGAGCCTAAGGGCTTCGTGAGCGACGGCGAGGAACTGCGACTCGACGAGGAAAACCTTGGCGTCCGAGTGTTTCAGTAGGATGGACACCATGGCCGCGTCGTGCCGGGTGTTCAGCGTGCAGAGGACGCCGCCGGTCATCGGCACGCTGAAATGAAGCTCGTACATCGCCGGTATGTTCGAAGCGATGACGGCGACCTCATGATCCGAAGAAAAACGGACAGGGACTCTGTCAGTGCCTCATCAGGCTGAGAGTTTCGCAGCACAGGAAATTAAAAAAAAAAGTAGAAATGGGTTCGCCAATCTCCGGTCACTTACCACGTCTCGGCGGCTGACGCCGAGGTCTGCAAGGGCGGACGCCCCGGCAAGGCACCGTTCCCAAGTCTCGCGCCACGATAACTGCTTGTCGCCGAAGATGATGGCCGCGCGGTCGCCGAACACGAGCGCGGCACGCTTCAGGAAGCTCAGCGGCGTGAGCGGCACGTAGTTCGCAGCGCACCATGTCGAGCCTTCCATGGTGGATGGGTCTCTCACTCTCTCTACACTCTGGCTATCTTCTTCGACTAAGCACAACGCCAACCCAATTATTGTAGCAATCGTGTCGTTGTTGTGTTTAATCGAAGATGATAACGTACTAGCCATAGTGATACTTGACGTGCATTAGTTAAATGCACGTGTTATTATAGTATCGTCGATTAAGACCAAAAGAAAACACAAACCTTGATCATATACTAGTACTACACACTTCACGGATTAGCACAAGTGGAATCTCTACCATTAATTTTTTTTTCTCTTCAACATAATCAAAAGTGGGCCCAAACATGTTTATGGAAGAAGACAAAAATGCAGGACAGTGGTCGTTACGTCCAAATAAAATAATAAATCCACTGGCTAATTGCAGAGATAAGAAACAGAAATAGAACAAGTGGACTGTTTTTTTTTTCAAAAATAGTACTCCCTCTGTTTCGTTTTAATTGTTTTAGGACAGCTTTTAATAGTTCATTTCTAGTTCATTCGGTTGTCTGAAACGACAATTATTTCATAACGGAGGGAGTATTACTTTAATCAAAATTTGCAAAACAGGATGTTCTTTTGGAAGAATTGTAACAACATAATCATCTCGCCCGATCTAACCCCCGTGACGGAGCAAGGGCTAAAATGAAAGTTATTTTAGCCCCCCTCCCGAGTAGATCTCGCCACATGGGGAGGTGGGCATAGTTTTAGAAAATTTGCATCTCCGGTTAAAATAACCTTCATTTTAGCCCCGTCACATCTCACCCCGTATCTTGGGATCTAAAAATCTTGAGCTGTATGTGCTCTCACACGATGAGGGGGCCAGAGGATCTTAGTTTTGCAATTCATTCAAAAGGGCTTCTCATTCTGTAAATACCGACTAAAACTATATTATTTAAAAAAAATGTGAATTGTCTGCTTGGCCTGCACCGAATCAACATAATACACGAACATCGCAATATGTGCAAGAGAATGGTTGAACCATACAAGGCACAATGACTATCAATCAGGCGGATAATAATCTTAACAGTTTATTTTTTTCTTTTTTGCTTTAAAAGAAGCTGCAACCCATTATTACATAATGCGCCACACTTTCGTCTGCTTAAAACTAGGGAAATAAACATTACCATAACAATTTGGAGACAAGATATTAATTACAAATCCTATTGCTAAATATCCATACATATTAACATATTATCGATGAAATGTGCTTAGTAATTTGTGGGATAATCTTACAGTTTGCTAGTGGCAGTCTTTGTCAGGCTGCCCATAGCCCGTGTCTTCTCCCGGAGAACAAACTTCTGCGTCTTCCCCGTCGACGTCCTGGGCAGGTCCTCAAACACCACCGTCTTCGGCGCCATGTAATGAGGCAGCTTCTCCCTACAAAAGTTTATGATGTCGGCTTCCGTGGCAGTGGCGCCATCCTTCAGCTTAACAAACGCGCAAGGGGTCTCACCCCAGTGGTCGTCTGGCCTGGCCACGACCGCCGCCTCCAGCACCGCGGGGTGGCTGAAGATTACCGACTCCACCTCTATCGAGCTGATGTTCTCGCCGCCGGAAATGATGATATCCTTGGCCCGATCCTTGAGCTGGATGTACCCGTCCGTGTGCCGCACGGCGAGGTCCCCGGTGTGCAGCCACCCGCCGGCCATGGATTCTTTCGTGGCGTTGAGGTCCTTGTAGTACCCGCTCATCACGGTGTTGCCCCGGAACATCACCTCGCCCACCGTCTGACCGTCGTGCGGCACGCTCTCCATCGTGTTCGGGTTCTTGACGTCGGCGCCCTGCAGCGCCATGTGGTGGAACCCCTGGCGCGCCTTGAGCCGCGCGCGCTCCTCCGCTGGCAACGCGTCCCACTCCGGCATCCACGGGCAGAAGACCGCCGCCCCGTACATCTCGGTTAGGCCGTAGGTGTGGTAGACCACGAAGCCCAGCTCCTCCATCTCGAACAGGACGCGCGGCGGGGGCGGCGAGCCGCCGGTCATGACACGCACGGGCCTTGGCAGCGGCTTGCGCTCCGCGACCGGCGCATTGACGATCATGTTGAGCACCGTGGGCGCACCACCCATGTCAGTCACCATGTGCCGCGCGATGCAGTCGAGGATGACCTGCGCCGTGAAGTGGCGGAGGCAGACGTTGGTGCCGCCCTGCATGGCGATGCCCCATGGCAGGCTCCAGCCGTTGCAGTGGAACATGGGCACGGTCCAGAGGTAGGTTGGCATGGCTGTGATGTCGCACATGAGCACTGTGGCGATGGTGTTGAGGTACGCGCCGCGGTGGTTGTAGACCACGCCCTTGGGCCGCGACGTCGTGCCGGACGTGTAGTTCAGCGTGATGGGGTCCAGCTCGTTGGCCGGCCACCGGATGTCGAACTGTGAAGGATCTTCGTTAATGAGGTCCTCGTAGTCTGCGCTGCCCCTGTCGCCGGAGTCAGCATCATTGTCCTCTGAGATGGTTACAAGGACCGGCGGACGGGTGGCGGCATTTGACTCGGTGAGGCGCTTCAGCGCGTCTCTCCCGACATGGAGGAGGCTTGATTCGACGAAGAACACCTTGGCGCCGGAGTGCTTCAACAGAACGGACAACATGGCTGCGTCATGCCGTGTGTTGAACGTGCAGAGCACCGCGCCAGCCATTGGCACGGCGAAGTGAAGCTCGTACATCGCCGGTACATTTGGGCTTAGGACACCGACCTATACAGTTATGGTATTGCATTAGTGATCTTGATGATACGGGAAAATTGTTACGCACTGTCTCCATTTCAAAATACTTATCATTCTTGTTTTCATTTTTGAACTAAAAAGTGACAAATATTTTAAGACGAAATAAATATTTTATTTTCAGGTGCTAATATATGTTTGCACGTGAATTAGAAACCAATTCTAGCCCCTAACTCTCTCAAAAACAAAATAACTGCGCAAAACTTTAAGCCAATGATTGACATTCCTACAGCCAGCCATGACCTAAACAACCATTTCCATGATCGAGCATCACGTTATTTTGCTAAAATTGATGTGCTGCGTACAACTCAATGCCTAAGATCAGCCTGGCCGTGCCTGTGGTCGTTAAAAAAATTAATATTCACTCGGTTCTGAAATAAGTGATGTATTAGATGTTCTAAACATCATTTATTTCAGAATAGATGTGTAGCATTTTTATTTTAAGGAAAATTTATGACTTTCTCAACTACGAGACATGAAATTTCCAAGCCATGACCGCATGTCCTTTTCTTTTTGTTATTTGGGAGTTATTGCTATTATTTAATCGCTTTGGCTATGTAGAAAGATAACGTTGTTTTCAATGATAAATATCATTTTCTTGCATATTATCTGACGGTGTACTTCGTTGTTCTGTTTACTTTTTTTTTTCCGAAAAACTCGTTCTGTTTATGATCATCCCTACTGCAACCGGTATACAAACACATGTTTATGGATATGTGTACTCCGTTGGAGTTGTTGGTCAAGCGTATCTTTACTCGTATGTGTGACAGCGTGATTGGCAGATCAGATACATAGCGCCAATAGACACTGTTACAAATTATTCATTTGTCTTGTGTTCTGGTTTTTTTAATTCAATATGCTTGTGGATGAAATCTTCCTATCAGATTAATACTATTTGAGTTTCATAAAGTATATTTTATCAAAAAATATTAGTAGCGTCAGTTCTAAAATAAAAAGTTGGGCAGCTAACACTATATCGTCCATGTACCGATGAACAATTGTTTAACACAAGACATATGCAAATACTACCTCCAGATTTTTTTAATTGACATTTTCGACAACCAACACAACTAGAGGATTAGAGGTAGTACTTTCTCCGTTTATTAAAGATTGTGACGATCTTTTGAGAGAGTAAGATGTAAGTACAGAGAAGTAACGGATTACGAAAGCAATGTCTCGGTTTGCACTCACCACATCGCCGCGCTCGATGCCGAAGCGGGTGGCGAGCGCGGCCGCCACGCGGACGCACCGGTCCCGCGTCTCCGCCCACGTGCGCCGCCGCTCTCCGTACACCACCGTGGCACGCCCGCCGTAGACGACCGCAGCGCGCTCGATGAAGCTGATCGGCGACAGCGGCGCGTAGTTAGCCTCGTACCGCACCGTGCCGGTCTCCATGTCCAGCACCTCCGTTCCCTCCTCCTTCTTACCCACGAGGCTGGACAGTTATACGTATTTTTTTTCTGAAAAAAGGCCGGTAGACCGGTATTATATTAGAAGAGAAAGTAAAAGATTACATGTGCGAGTACATAATAATAGCCCGGCCGGTTTAGCACAATGCCTGAACGGCCGGCTAGAGCGAAGAACACTAATTGCGCCAACGCTTGAAGTCCCCTAGGGGCGATAAGTGATGTCAAGTGTTTGCTCCCTGCCGCACAACAGAGCTGATGGTCGGCTTTTATGGCAGCGAAGATCTCCTCGGTCGTGCGCTCTGTGACGTGCGCGGGCAGCATGGTGATCACAAAGTAAATGCGCGAGTTTAATATAATCCACGTGGGGATTAAAATAATAGTGGGTCTGATAGTGAATTATGATCCGATGCTGCTGCTGCTGCTGAGACATTCTACGGAGCACTAGGGCCATGGCTTTCACGACGTGGGTGTTGCCGTTGCCACACTGTTGATGCTGTCTGCCGCCACTGCTTGCTTGCTTTGGGGTTGAGAGTGCGAACCGCGGAGTGCACGGTCGCAGTCCTGGGGCTTTTGATGCGAACTTGTGAAGACAGACGCACTTGTTCGTGTACTTGCACAGTACTCTAATGACGGAGGAGCCGACACTGATTTGTTCTATGCGCAGACGATACATCGGTGCTCAACGGTACTCTTAAGGAGCCGACGACTAGTTCAGTTTCTGCAATATTTGTTGGAAGTTCTATAATACCACAACCACACTAGATGTTCCGTTGCGTGAAGTCTTGTTGCTCGACTTTCAAGTTGCGTTATCACTTTAAAGAAAGAGCACCGATACAAGACTCCGTACGTTCTGATGTTCTTACATTGACAATCCGATCTACATCTGTTGTGCCACTGCTTAGTCAAAGATGATAGCTAGCCATCAGTGATAATTGACGTGCATAAGTTAAATGCACGTGCTCATTATATTATAGTATCGTCGATCAAGACAAAATAAAAACGATATCATATACTAGTACGCACACACTTCTTCACGGCATCGCACTAGTGAAATCTCTACCAATAATAGATGCAGTTGGTCCTGTGCCTTTATATTATAGTACTCCACCAATTTCATTTTAAATGATACTGGGTAGTTCAATTTCGAACTAACTATCATCAAACGAAATTAAACAAATGAAGTTTCTAGAACATGTCAAAAATGTCTGACGATTGGTATTATATGATTCATACATTTTTTCTGCCAATGTGCTTCGAAGTTGTCATTTATCATTTTTTATTATTATTCTAACGTAAGATGATGGATAAATCGAGGAGATCAAGACATGGATGATGGATGGAAACACCAATTTGTCGCCCCTTTGCCCGGTTTAATGAATCAGGATCTTTGCAGTTCTATTTGTCAGACGGGGAGGATTGCTCCGGTAACACTGCACTATTATTCTTCTTTTTTTAAAAAAAATATTCTCTTCATTTCAAAATACTTGTCACTTATGAGAAAAATTCTAGTTCATTTTGAACTAATTCTTGTCCTAAGTGACAAGTATTGTAGGATTGAGGACTATATAGAAAACTACAACTCCTCTATTGAAAAATTGCTCTTCATGTGTCCAGACATGTTTACGGAAGAAGAAAAAGATGCAGGGCACTGGAAGTTACTCCATCCCTAAAAGGATGTCGTTTTTAGAACTAAATTTAGTTCATAAAACGTCATCCTCTTAGGGATAGAAGGAGTACGTCTAAATAAAATAATAGGGGAATACTATTTTGCATGTGCCTTTCAGACGACCGTGGGCCCAAGCGCTCGCGCGGGCGCGCAACAGATGAAGACAATTTTTTATTTTGTTAATTGTTAACTCGTAAGTTATAAGAGTTACGTTAATTGAAAAATAATAAAATAAATAATTTTATGATTGATTAACATATACAATTTTAGACACCTGAAATCTAAAAAGCTGCAAAATAATATATCCACTGGCCGATTGCAGAGATAAGAAACAGGAAGCGAACAAGTTGATTGTCTGCTTGGCCTCCACCTAATAAAAACACTGCAATATGTGCAAAAGGATGGTACAACCATACAAGGCACAATGACTATCAATATGGCAGATAATAGAGGTGGCCAAATGGGCCGTGCCAGATGGGTCGGCACAAAGCTCGACAATTTTGGCCCAATCGAAACACGGCTCGACACAGTGAAGATCGGGCCTGGGCAGGCTCGAAGCCCGACTCGAGCCGTGCTTGGCTCAGCCTCCAGCCCGCTCGGCCAGCATGACACGACTCGAATAAGAGACGGCCCGGTAAGCCCGATCGCTGGCACGACCGGCCCGTCAGTTCACAACCCTGCCCTACACGCCCCAAGAAGGCCCGACCTGGTATATTAAGTATAAAAGCTGGCAATCCTCCAAACCCTAACTCGGGTTCCCCGTTCCAGCCGCTGCCGCACTCGTTTCGCTTGGCGCTCCCGTTCCTTCGTCCGCTCGTGCCTCCCTCGCGCCCCTCCGTCCTCCAGCCACTCCTAACCGTCGGCGCGACGCCTCCTCCTTGCCTCCCTGTCAGCATGGTGCCGCCTCACTGCCTCCCCGTCCACCGCTTGCGCCTCGCCTTCAGCCTCTCGCCGTGGCGCCTCCCACCTCGCCTTCAGCCTCCGCGATCTGCGCGACAGATCGATCTAGCGTCGGGTCTCAGGCCGGCTTGACACGGTTGGCCCAACATGGGCCAAGCTCGGCACGACCTGACTAATAGGGCCCCGTGCCGTGCATGGGCCGAGGCAAATGTTGGTCGGACCAGCCCAGCACGGTCCGTTTAATAATCGTGTCGGGCCGAGCCGCGTCTTTTTAGGGTCGAGCCTGGTCGGGCTCGTGCCGGGCTGGCCCGACACAACCTATTGGACACCTATAGCAGATAATAATCTTACAGTTTAGTTTTTTAAGATGACGGTGAAAAAAGAGTACTATCATTTTTTTGCTTTAAAAGTAGCTACAACCCATTATTACATAATCCATCACACTCTCGTCTGCTTGCAACTAGGGAAATAAATATTATCATAACAATTTGGATGACAATATATTAATTATTCTCTCTATCTCAAAATATTTGTCACTTAGGACAAAAATTCTAATTCATTTTGAACTAAAATTCTTGTTTTAAGTAGCAAGTATTGTAGGACGGATGGAGTACAAATCCTATTGCTACATGTCCATACATATGGTCGATGAAATCTGCTTAGTAATTTGTGGAATAATCTTACAGTTTGCTATTGGCAGTCTTTGTCAGGCTGCCCATGGCCCGTGCCTTCTCCCGGAGAACAAACTTCTGCGTCTTCCCCGTCGACGTCTTGGGCAGATCCTCAAACACCACCGTCTTCGGCGCCATGTAATGAGGCAGCCTCCCCCGACAGAAGTTTATGATATCAGCTTCCCTGGCAGTGGCGCCGTCCTTCAGCATAACAAACGCACAGGGGGTCTCACCCCAGTGGTCGTCTGGCCTGGCCACGACCGCCGCCTCCAGCACCGCGGGGTGGCTGAAGATTACCGACTCCACCTCAATCGAGCTGATGTTCTCGCCACCAGAAATGATGATATCCTTGGCCCGATCCTTTAGTTGGATGTACCCGTCCGTGTGCCGCACGGCGAGGTCCCCGGTGTGCAGCCACCCGCCGGCCATGGATTCTTTCGTGGCGTTGAGGTCCTTGTAGTACCCGCTCATCACGGTGTTGCCCCGAAACATCACTTCACCCACTGTCTGACCGTCGTACGGCACGCTCTCCATCGTGGTCGGGTTCTTGACGTCGGCGCCCTGCAGCGCCATGTGGTGGAACCCCTGGCGCGCTTTGAGCCGCGCGCGCTCCTCCGCCGGCAACGCGTCCCACTCCGGCATCCACGCGCAGACTGTCGCCGGCCCGTACGTTTCAGTCAGGCCGTAGATGTGGTAGACCACGAAACCCAACTCCTCCATTCCGAGCAGGACGCGCGGCGGGGGCGGCGAGCCGCCCGTCATGACGCGCACGGGCCCCGGCAGCGGCTTGCGGTCCGCGGCCGGCGTGTTGACGATCATGTTGAGCACCGTGGGCGCACCGCCCATGTGCGTCACCCTGTGCCGCGCGATGCTGTCGAAGATGACCTGCGCCGTGAAGTTGCGGAGGCAGACGTTGGTGCCGCCCTGCATGGCGACGCCCCACGGCAGGTTCCAGCCGTTGCAGTGGAACATGGGCACGGTCCAGAGGTAGGTAGGCATGGTGGTGATGTCGTACGCGAGCACCGTGGCGATGGTGTTGAGGTACGCGCCGCGGTGGTTGTAGACCACGCCCTTGGGCCGCGACGTCGTGCCGGACGTGTAGTTCAACGTGATGGGCTCCAGCTCGTTCGTCGGCCACCGGATGTCGAACTGCGAAGGGGCGTCGTTGACGAGGTCCTCATAGTCGGTGCCGCCCCTGTCGCAGGAGTCAGCGTCGTTGTCCTCTGATATGGTCACAAGGACCGGCGGACGGGTGGCGGCGTTTGACTCGGTTAGACGCTTCATCGCGTCTCTGCCGACGTGGAGGAGGCTTGACTCGACGAAGAACACCTTGGCGCCGGAGTGCTTCAACAGAACGGACAGCATGGCTGCGTCATGCCGTGTGTTGAATGTGCAGAGCACCGCGCCAGCCATTGGCACGGCAAAGTGAAGCTCGTACATCGCCGGTACATTTGGGCTCAGGACGGCGACCTATAAAATTATAGAAAAATGGTAACAGTGCTTTTTTTTTTCAGACGCTGAATTATTGTTGCACATGAATTAGAAGCCAATTCGCTTCCCTAACTCACTGAATAACAGAGCAACCGCGCCAAGACACACAGGCGACTGCTGTGCATGGCCACATCCTCCAAAAAGGGTAAAAAGAATTATCACAGGCACATGGAACTGCCATATTCCCACCAAATTTATCATTTACATCAATTTTCCTCAATCTTATCCTATCTGATCTCCAGAATTCCATATGTGCTTCCAAAATTCAAGTCAATGATTGCACGGTTGGCAGTTCTACAGCCAGCTATGCTCCTAACAACCATTTCCATGATCGAGCTTCACATTATTTTGCTAAAATTGAAATGCTGCGTATTACTCAATGCCTAAGATCAGCCTGGTCATGCTTGTGGTCGTTCAAGAAAATCAATACTCCCTCCGTCCCATGAGGGAGTAGCATTTTTATTTGTGATGAAAACTCTACGGCCTTGTCAACTATGAGATGAAATTTCCGTGCCATGAACGCATCTTTTGTCCATTTCTTTTCATTTATCTCGTAGCCTCAGTTCTAGAACGAAAAGTCTGGCAGCTAACACTAACGTCCATGGGCTGAATGACTGTATACTTAATAGATACGCAAAAGAACAAAATGCAAGGATGGAGAAGCAGCGGGTCACGAGAGCCATGTCTCGGTTCGCACTCACCACATCGCCGCGCGCGACGCCGAAGCGGGTGGCGAGCGCGGCCGCCGCGCGGACGCACCGGTCCCGCGTCTCAGCCCACGTGCGCCGCCGCTCCCCGTACACCACCGCGGCGCGCCCGCCGTACACGGCCGCGGCGCGCTCGATGAAGCTGATCGGCGACAGCGGCGCGTAGTTGGCCGCGCACCGCACCGTGCCGGCCTCCATGTCCAGCACCTCCGCCGCCGCCGCCTCCTCGGCCTCCCCCTGCTTCCCCGCGAGGCTGGACAAGGATAGAGACCGCGGCGTGCGCGACCAGCATGGTGGCCAGAAAGTAAACGCGCGAGCAAAGTGAGGATTACAATAATTGTGGATCTGATTTTGGAGTGCGACCCGCTGCTGCTGCTGCCGAGATATTCTACGGAGCACCAGGGCCAGGGCTCTCATGACGTGGGTGATGCCGTTGCCACACTGGTGATGCTGTCTGCCGGCACTGCTTGCAACTGCGGAGCGCACGGCCTCAGACCTGGGGCTTTTGATGCGAACTCGCCAAGAGGGGTGGACAGGCGCACTGGTTGTGGTTGGTGTACTTGCACAGTGCTGTAGCTCTTTGATGCACGGGAGGATAGCGACATCTTCGCACTAACAGTGACGGAGCAGCTGACACTGATTTGTTCTACGGCCAAATCATACATCGGAGACGCTACAATGTCATTTGACTACCTATTTTGAGTTGATTGAGTCAGTCTAAGGCTATCCCGGCGTACTATAAAGCATATTCTACACATTATTCTCCTTCTACTTTTACAGTGTATACTCTAAATTACTTTGCGATACAGTGTATACAATATGGTTTACAGCGTGCAACTGCGAATGACCTAAGACGCTAACGAATTCATGATAATTCTGAGTAAAGAAACTTCACACGATGCATTTCAGTTTCAGCAATATTTGTTGAAAATTCCATATACAATACTAGATGCTCCATCGCATAAAGTCTTGTTGCTCGCCTTTCAAGTTGCGTTATCACTTTAAAAAAAGAGCACTGATGTAAGGCTCCGTTCTGAAGTTCTTACATAAACAGTCCTATATATATCTGCTATGCCACAGCAAGAAGCTTCGATTCATGTCTGTTGCTCAACATAGTTGAGGTATTAACTCAGAGGCTGCAGCATACGTTGTTCTAGGCATCTACAACTTTGAAATAAACCATCCAACCAAGCTGGCCAGCGATGTTCAGATTATTACAGCACTTTAAGGCCACAAGATAACTAGAACCGTAGGAGCCCTTGGTGACCCGTTTCCGTCTTCAATAGGGTTACTGGCCAAGCCGCACTTGACCTAATCAACAATTCAGTATCGTGCCTGTGAATAAATATCCTGAATGGCATTCCTCATGATCACATTTTGCGAATGTATTACTTCACTGCACTTCCTGCAAAAGGAAAAGAACATGGATTCACCCCTGGATGCAAAAGTGTTATCTGTTACGTTGTTCACGTATCACACATTTATTTGTAAGGGTATCTAGTTGTATCTACCTATTGGGGACTAAACTGTCGATTCATGGACTGTTCTAGGAAAACATGGGTAGCAAGGTATTTGGTATCTTGGCATAGCAGCACGTTGAAATGGATCAATAATGACAAAAGGAAGACTCACCGTTTGCTGTATCAGCCGAAAACCTGATGGCAACATGCTCAAAATAGTCTCTCCTTGCATCTGGATTAAGCCAGAAACATGGCAACGGTAAATTAGCACCCTACCATCGCAGCTATGAAACTAGAAAATTTTGCTTTGCAAAGTCTCCAAATATGAAGCCTTTGTTGTTGTTGTTGAAAGTCTCCAAATATGCTTACCGTGTTTCATAGTCAAAGAAGGGTCTTCTTTCTCTGTATAACCAACTACCTTTGCAGGATTTCCAACAGCCATACTTTGAAACAGAAGAGGTGTGTCAAATCAATGGTCACCATAAAGCATATCTTATAGTATACAGAACTTGCACAAATAGCAGAGCGCATATTAGTGTAATCATAAGCAGTCTAAACTCGAAAGGCATGCTGGCTGAATTTTCAGCAGGTTTTAGTGGATGCACCTACTAATAAAAAATACTCCTGTTCTTAAATTGTTGTAAGTTGAAAAATGAACTAGAGTTGTCGTCCTAACGGCAACAAACAATTTAACAACGGATGGAGTACAAACTTAATTTTAAGTCTCCTCTAAGGAACCATATTGTGCAGAAAACACTAGAGCCATTTTCTGGTTTCACCTGTCTGTCATACTGGATGGGGAAAGAAATTCTGCTGATCCATAATAGCCTCATTCCGGTAGCATCTTTAAATTAATGGTATGTCTTAAAAAGGCTTCTCAAATGGTGAGCTAAATTGGGCTTCACATAGCATAGTTCATCATGCACTTTTCTTATTTTCTTTATTTATAAGGATATCATATTGCAGGGACAAGAAAGTAGAAAGCACAAAATTCTGAAATAACATAGATCAGGCAAACTGGTTTCTTACAAACTTAAATTTCATTGGAGTGGTGTTGTGCAGAGTTACATAATACAAATTCTAACCTGTGGGGAGGTACATCCTTTAAAACAAGGGAACCAGCGGCAATCATGGCACCTTCACCTACATTTATGTTGCCTAGGATAGTAGCACCAGCTCCCACAAGAGCCCCCTGACCGATCTTCGGGTGCCTATCTCCATGTTCCTTGCCGGTACCTCCAAGTGTAACACCCTGTTCAAAGTTCTGACATAAGCTCATGAACTTGCATTTTTACAACAGCATTTTCCTAAAGAAATTTGAATCTCTAAAGCTAAAGTTTCGGACCAAAAGAAAACAGCAAAAAAACAAGCAGAAACAGGGCAATGAGTCCATACTTATTGGGATACATGTGGTTCTAGGCAAGTGAAGACTTCGTTTGTATTTTTTAAAAAAAAAAACAAAAAATCAACAAAAAAACAATGATGCAAAGTATATAAATAATTATGTTGGTTATGTTATCTACCTTTTTCTTGTTTCAATGTTCCAGTATACGAGCCAATCAAACGTTCTCATGCCTAGAATACAGAGTAAAGTAAATAGGTTGGTGCCCAAGATTCTACTGTCCTCATTAGCAAAAATAACTGTTACAAATCAGTGCACTGTTTAAAACAATAAGTAAGAACTGAGTTACACACAGCACCTGCATTAAAGAAACCCAATTTCCAACTACAGCAGTTTCACCAATTACTAAACCTGTTCCATGATCCAAGAATATTCCCTCACCAATTTTGGCAGCTGCAAATTAAGAAATAAATAACATTGAGAAGCAAACTAACATATCAAAGTATACTAGCATGCAACAGAAGAAATTGCCACCGATCAGAGTTTCCTATTGAAAAATCAAAAGGTATAAGCAGAACTTGCAGGGTCCTGCAACATTTTGTTTGCTCTACCGTTAAGAACCAACCTACAGAGTACTTACAAGGATACAACATATATAACTATTGATAAGAAAATTCACATTAAACTTTATTAAGATGAAACAACCCAATCCACTGACAAAAGGGTACTAATCGAGTGCCCATTAAGCATTAATAGACTGATCCCTTGTTGTCTATGCCCGCTATGTCTTGGAAGCACATAATTTTTAGCAGTGATTTTTAGTGTTAAGTGGCATGGCGTATCTTCTGCAGCATTTTTCTGAGTGAATGATAAAAGCAAGTGCACTGAAAAGTGAAAAATGTTGTACAATCGATATCACACATTTAAAATTCCTATAAATTCAAAGATGAGTACCTGGGTGTATATCCACAGCAAAGACCTGCACAGAATATATGGCAAATGTTATAGTAAATGAAAGTAATGCTAACAACAAAAGTATGCTTCTTAAGAGTTCAAGAGCTACCTCGCTAATACGGCTTTGCAGTGCTGACGCCAGAACTTTGCGCCCCTGATTCCATAACACATGAGCTATCCTATAGGATTCCAAGGATTGGTAACCCTGAAAGCAATCCACAGCAACATCACTATCTTAAAAAAAGAAACGAAGAAGACACATTAGGGTGATATATGACTGATAAATATCAGATCTTATACTAACGAGTAACGGCGAAAAAAATGTGCTGTACCAAAGGGTGCCACCACAGTGGGGGAAACTATGCTACTCATTCAAACAAATATCCAACACACCTTTAGGTACAACAATGCCCAGCTATATTGTGCACATGCAGGATCTCTATCTTTGAAGGCCTGAATAGGAAAAGCACTTTATCAACATATATAGGATCAAGGTTCCAAAAGGCGCTAGGCGCTAGGTCGGTGGTGACCGTCCGCCTAGAGCCTAGGCATGACTAGGCGCCGCCTAGGCGTTTCAAGGCGGTGTGCACTGTAGCAGTGATGAATTCTATTTTTTTTTAAAATACTACAATATATTCATATTTCTGCTATGTGGGCTGATTTTTCGCAACCCACTTCATCCCTGGGGATTTAGCTTCTACAGTCCCAAGCAACAAACCAACCCAACTGTTGCATGTCTCCTTCCACACAAGACACACTCCTGCTTTCTACGCTTCGGATCCTCTACCCCTTCTTCCTCGCAGATTCAGCACCCCGTTTCCTCTCCTCCGCGGCTCACATCCGGATCTGGTAGCCCCGCCACCCCTCCTCCATGGCTCACCTCCCTCTCCCCCCTCTCCCCCCTCCCCCTACTGCCTTGCGGCCGCCTACCCCCCAAGGCGAGGCGGTCCACCCGTGCGGAGTGCCTAAGCGAGCCTAGGCGAACGCCTTTTGGAACGGTGTATAGGATGATATGGGAGAATCAAAATGCAAACACAGATAATAATGACTCACCTGAGCATCAAGGCGAATGGAACGACGTATATCCTTGTTATTCATCATAACATCATTAAAAATGTCAATTAGCTGAGTAGCAAGTAATGTTGGATCTTCAAGCCTGTTTGCGAGGACGAAGCTCAACGCTCGCTCCAAACAGTCATGGGATAACACACTGGCATATAGGAAGCTACTTAAAATGGGCTCCTTCTCTGCCTGTGAAATGTGAACATCACAGTCGGACATCAGTAAAACCAACAACAGAAGTAAAATGTGACAACAAGATAGAGGGGAACACTTTACATTCTAATAGTACGAAAGTCAAACTATCGGAAAAAAAAACTTTGTTTTTCAAAAGTCAATAGTTGTATATTGTAGTTCCAACTAGATTAGCTGTCCTAAACATCGTATATTTAAAAATTGAGATAGTATGTCTTAAGCTTATTTGAAGTAGATTCAAGGTTTCCAAAAGGAGACCTGGAATGTTTGGAATCCTGCATCTTCAAACTACTATTGCTGTAAACAGATTCCAACATCATGAAATCTGAGTGCAAAAAATGCTTTCCTTTCTCGACTAGCGGTCTCCACAACATATCAACACATGGCATAGGCTTCTAACGGCCTGTTTGGATTGAAGAATCAGTTTCGATTCACTTGTGGAACCGAAGAATTCAATCCAAACGCAAAAACCGGAAAACGTTTCGGTATAGAATCAGATCGGAACCACACCTGAAAATGAATTAGGAGCTTGAAACACCTGAAAAGGTGTTCTGCATAGCGAATCGGAGGTAGTTTCGTAACTGGGCTCAAGTTTTGCCGTATTTACCCGCTTCTGCCACTCCTACCATGCGCATTGTTCGGAGCAAGCACTACGGGCGGCACGTGTATTACTGCTACAGGATGGATTGCAGGACTAGTTGACGTTGAGTACTGTATATTTAATTTACGCTGGCAGGAGGAGAGGAGTTTACTGCTCATTGTTCACTTTTCGCTGTTTCCTGTTCACTATTTTGTTCACTGTTCACTACCAACTATAACGTATACCTTAAAATAAAATATAGTACATATGGACATGGTGTACAGCAAAATAAAAAAAACAGTACCAATCGCCGGAATAAAAAGTTTATAACTAACAACCAGGGGTATATGGATCAATTCAGCTCTCCCTCCCTCTCTAGTGAAACTGAAACAAAAAACTAGCCAAACGGATTATAAAGTGATTTTGTTTCAGGTTCTGAAACCGTTTCAGAGGTGAAACTAAAACGTTTCTGATTGTGGCATGATAATTCACATGGTTTGAAATTGATGTCATTTTGCATCCTGAGTTTCTTGGCTAAGCAGATCCGCAGATGTAGTAACTATTGTCAACTAAAACGTTCCAGACTACTAATACTTCGAAATGGTATTTTTAATCACCTGATCAAGACAAAATCCACACTCTGGTCCAAGTTGAACATACCGCACTAGCCAACCCGACACTGCAAGATCAGATTAGAAATTGAACTGAAAGGCTAGACGCTAACTACAGGGGGGTGAACACTGCAAGTTGTTGGATATTGCCGCATAAATAGTTAAATTGTAAATATAGGCCAAAGGGACTCTAAAATAAGATGTCATTGTCCATTGAAAGTTGAAATAAATGAGAACCACCCAAAACAAGCACACAAAATTCACCATCTGAGTGGCATAGAAGCACACAAACAGTGATCGAATCCAGCCAAAGCAAGCAATGCTCCAATCAAGATGCGAGAGCGAGGTTCGAGAGCACACTCATCTCAGACTTGGCCTCCGACTTGACAGCGTCCCATATGGGGTCCCCGGCCGAGTCGACTATGCTCCGCGCCGCCGCCAAGGTGCTCGGACGTGAGCCTCCCATCACGTAGATGGGGAAAATGGCCTCCGACCGGCTCCTCCACTTCCCCGCACAGGACCCGCAGCCGGCTCCCGGTGCGATCTTCCCGCTCACCGTCGCCGCCGCATCGCCGCCGTGGTCCTCCACCTTCTCGAGCACCAGGCACCCGCGCGACGTCATGGCAGCGAAGCCCCTGACTCCTGGTCCCAGGGTTCCGCTCCCGCGCGGCGGCCCGACGCGGCGAGTCGAGGGCGCGTGCGGTGGGCGGGGCGGGCGGACGCGCGGGGGAGAAGCGCGCGCACAAAGGAGTGATTTATAAAAGAGCGGTCGGGAGCAATCGAAACGAACCACAACCACCCGCCTTGCCAGTTGCCACTGACGGCGGTTGCGACGCCGTCCCGGGATGCGTGCGCGGTGCGGGGCCGGGGAGGTTTCGGAGGCTTTCGCTTTTGCTGGATGCGCCGGCGTGCGGCCTGTACTGGGCAACGGCAGCCACGACTGATTGATTGCTCGCGCCGGTGGGTGGACGGAGGGCCCCGCCCGCGGGATTTGTGTGGCGCGCGGCAAGCCGGCAACGTTGCGCGCACGGGCACGGCTCACGGCGCCCCCGTGGTTGGCGTATGCGGGCGCCGCGCCGCCGCTTGGTGTGTTGCGTTTCCTGGTGGGTGGCGACGGCGGGCAAGTTTCAGAAGGAAACTATGGCTGTCCGACATGGATGCTTGATAAAGCAGCCGAGGTGGGCCATTCATACGGCCCACTGGACTATTATGTCAACAGCCCACTGGACTAGTTTGTTGGACTATTTCGTGGGCTACTCAAGTTAGAAGATGCGCCTCGCGCATCTGGTTTCATGGACTCGTCCAGTTGATTTTGGCCCACAAAACGTTATTTCTGGGCTAGTTTCTTGGCTCTACATTTTCAGAAAACACGCGAAACAAAATCCTACACGTTGCAAACAATTTATAAATAAACTTTAAACGAAAAACTTGAAGTATAGGTCACTAAAATTCACTACTAGTGCTGGAACATTTCGAATTGAAGGATAGAATAATTCATCATATGTACTGGAACATTTAAAATTGAAAGCCAGAACAATTGGTAACTGTTTTTTTTTCTTCAGAAAACCAAGCTCGCTGAGCTAGAGAGGAACATGTAATGTGCAAATTGAGATATGAAAGGATACATGCTATACTATACTTCACATAATCTTAGATAGCTTTTTATGAATTTGTACACCGTGTAGAAACATAATCACACATTCACACACCCGATGGATCGACGGCACTTAGGAAAGTTACCGGGCTGAGCTGGTGCACAACACTTACCAGCTGCTTATTGACAGCTCACTGCGGATCGGAGAGCTTAGGGTCACGGCTACACACTGCACAATAATGAAGTCACGGCGAAATATAGCTATCGACAATTCACATCACACGGCGTCGGACCTTGGGCGCACGCGGACTTCAAGCGGCACTGCCATCTCGCACGACAGGCGGAGCACCTCCGACAGGTCGACGGCGCCCGTGTCATGAGACGCCGGCAGCCACTCGAACTCGTGCAGCAGCGTGGCCATCCAGGTTGTCACGGTCGTCATGGCCAGGGACTTGCCCGGGCAGCTCCTCCGGCCGGACCCGAACGGCACGAGGCGGCCGTCGGCGCCGAGCACGGACACGTCCTGGCCCTTGCCGCCCGGGAGGAAGCGCTCGGGCTGGAACTCGAGCGGCGCGTCCCAGACCTCCGGGTCGCGGCTGATGGCCCACTGGTTCACCATGGCGGTGGTGCCTGCCGGTACGAGGTGGCCGTCGACGTACGTGTCGGATATGGCCCTGTGGCGCCACGAGAGGAGCGGGCCCGGCGGGTGCATCCTGAGAGCCTCCTTGAGCAGGGCTTGCAGGTAAGGCAGCGACGGCACCGCGGATTCGGTGGTTCGGTTGTTCCGGCCGACGACCTCGTCGAGTTCACGGTGCACGTTGGCTTGGACATCGCGGTGGAGGACGAGGCGGGCAAGGGTCCACTCCATGAGCACGGCCATGGCATCTGTTCCTCTGAAGATCATCTCCTGATAAAATAAGGACGGCCACTTTAGTTTCTAGTTCAGTGCTGCAAATATCTGTAACTAAATACTGTCCATCCGTTTATGGGATTCTTTCTACACAAAGAATAGGCAGAAAGTGGAAAAATTAACTGCACGAGCGCTTACCCAAAGGACAGCGGCGATGTCTGCGTCGGCGAGCCCCTCGCTCTCCTGCAGGGAAAGCAAGATGTCAACGAAGTCACGAGCCTCCCCGACGATCGCCTTGGCACGGTGCTCCTGGATGATGCCGTGCACGAACTGGTTCACCCGCGGCATGAGCTCCGCGCACCGTGCACCCACGCCCTGCGGGTCGAGCGGGGCGAGCCCGGGGAAGTAGTCGCACCAGTTCTCCTTACCAAGGAGCTCGTACCCTTGGTGTACCATCTCGAGCAGCTCCTGCACCTCCTTCCCGCCGGGCGCCGGCACCGTGCCCGCTGACGACACGTCGTACTCCTTGCCGAACACGAACCGCATGATGTAGTAGAGCGACGCCCGGCGAAGGAGCCCGCGCACCTGGACGACGCCTGACCCGGCGGCGCCGCGCAGTGACCTGACGATGCCTTCCCCGACGCGCGCGCGGTACGGCGCGAAGGCCTCGACCTGCCTCGGGCCGAACAGGTGGCCCGCGGCGACGCGCCGGAGAGCGCGCCAGTACGGCCCGTGCTCGGCGAAGCCGATGGAGTGGTGGAACATGAGCCCGTACGCCGCGTGGTTCAGCGGACGGTCGGCGAACGCCGGGTTGTCGAGGATCTCCTTGGCCACGTCGGGGTGGGACGTGACGACCGCGCGTACCGGGCCGAGGGACAGCGCCATCAGCCTCTTGGCCCCCGGCCGGCGCGCCGCCTCGTCGGCCAGCGAGCAGTGCGCCAGCCCGGACATGAGGCCGAGGCTGCCAACGACGGGGAGCCCTTTCGGCCCCGGGATGGGGGACGGCATCGGGCGCTGCCCCCTTGCCCTCCAGTACTTGCCCCAAGCAGGACCACCCGGGTGTGCCCAGTAGAGCAGGGACGCGCCTGCCCATGCAACGCATGCGAAGATGGCGAGGTAACCGAAGCTAGTGGCTACGGCAGCAAGTGTGCTGATGTTCTCGTGCTGCCCGCCGGAGATGGCCGGGATTGAGGTCATGGGCAGCACCCACCAGCTCTCAGCAGCGCTCTCCATCGTGAGTGTGCTGTGACTGTCGAGGTTGTGTTGCGTGTGTGCTGTGTGATCCGAGCTGCAGCACGGGGGGCGGTATTTATAGGACTTCCTGGGAGAGAAGATTCGAAGAGGGTCCTTGTAAAGGTGACTCAATCATTGGCAGCAAAAGATCTGAAAAATGCACCGAAAAAATTCATTTTCGTTTGCTGTGTTTTAAATAGTGAATTACAAAATAGGGCACTAAGTTAGTCTTCGCCCACAAATATAACCATTTCTGGCTCCGTCCACAATATAACCATTTTTTTTGGCTGGTGGAGGCAGTACAAACAACATGTCCTGAGTAAGACCATTCTTGCACAATCATGCTCTTTGGTTAGTAATGCATCAGCTAGCTCGTGTGGGAATAAAATGTGTTAGGCTCATCTCATGTTCCTTATGTCACCATCTTTCCTTGAAATACTCATAGTAGATGGTCAGTGGACGTGTTGAAGGGTTGGAGTAGTTACGCTGCCTGAAACTAGTATACAATCTTTTGATCCACCAAATGATGATCCATTGCAATGAGGAATACGAGTTGATGTCTTCATGAGCGAAGGTTAGCGTTCTTTGGCTACAAAGATAAGCTGAGAGACCACCAGACGTCGTACCAAACCCATTAGTAGTAGGACCGTCCACTGATATTCAAATGACAGTTTGCTTTCAGTGACCTGTGCGTTAGTTACACGACTGATTTCTTAATGCGATATCCCTTTCCAGGGACAACAGGCGCGCCGAAACATCTGTGCAATGCGTGGACATATGCTCGGAAAATCCACAGGAATACAGAAAACAATCACGAAGAAATCAGGTGGCGTATCCCCTGTTAGAGAGGTTGGAGGAGGCGGCCATCCATCGCCTTTTAGCGCGGGTATCATCTGAAAGCTGACCTGAACTCGCTAGTCTTCCACCTTGTTGCCTAACTCCTTCGCATGGACGGACGCGAGGACAGGCAGGCCCGACGTGTCGCGCTCGCCGAACGCCTGGACGGCGATTTTGTTCTTCGATTGAGGACGTACTACTTGGACAGCAATTCCAACGACGCAAGTATATGGGGGCATTCGCCGGAATTCAGGATGGAAATGCAGCCATCGACTCTCCAGAAATAGCACACAAATCGCACGCTTGTTTTCGTCCCGGTGAACGGGTCAAATCGACGGCTGGACTATCATGGAAGAGCCAGAATTACTCCCTCTGTTTCGTTTTAATTGACGTTAGGACAATCTTCAATAGTTCATTTCTAGTTCATTTGATTGTCTGAAACGACAATTATTTCAGAACGGAGGGAGTATAGCCGAGAGGCTGTTATCGCCGTCGCGTCGTCTCCGGCAGGACACACCTCGCGATTCACACAGAGAAACGGAAACTGGTTTGCATTTCGGTTCAGGAAACTGATCGCGATCGGAGTTTACATGAAGATCACGGCTTTCTGCACGCGCGCCAACGAGCGATGCATCATGATCTCCTCCCGACCTAACCGGAGTCCTCTCCGTCGTAGTTTGGCACCTGGAAATGATTTACTATACGTTGTGGGCGTGGTGCTACATGTGTTCCATATCACAATGAATCCTACTGTTGTGTACACGGATAATTGTGCTCTCAAAATAAGAAACAAAGGCACAGTTGTTGCTGTATTGATTCGCGTGCTGCACGCATTGGCGCATCGCATCTTTGATCTTTCTGCAGGGAGCACGAGGAAGGGAAGGGAGCCTTTGCTTGAGCCTAACCTAATTTTGCTGAGCTAAGCTCCGACGCAATTAAGCTTCCCCGATTCTAGCTAATTATTGCTTGCCCGCTCGCTCGACGGCTAGCAGTGCGGTCAATATTCGGATCAAGTTCTAAAGTTCGATCAAAGATCTAAGCGACGGTGAAGGCAAATCTGGTCGAGCCAGTGAAATCTTGGTCCTGCTCTTTTTTGGCTATTCAGCAGTGTGATCCAGTACTATCGACTTGTCTCCGTCAGGACCGGATGCGCAACTGACTGATGACTTTGTCCTCAGCATGTAACGAGATATCCATTTGTCAGTGGAGAACCCTAACTGCCAGAAAGCTGAAGAGATGGAGCATGCGATTCCGATATACGCGACCTCTTTTCAGTATGATAAATCCAAAGCAAATTCTGCCGGGGAGCGCAAATCGTGTGTATATATAATACGCCGGGATTCGATCTCGCAATCTTTTTCTGGCAGGAATCGAACCTTCCTGTTTCTGCATGCACACTTGCAGAGCTAGCTAGCAGATTCAGAGCTAGCCGAAAACCTTTTGTTAACACAAACCTGATCACCTAATGGACTGCTCTGCGCACAATACAAACGGAATCCTTTTCCAAAATTTTTATTAACCAATGTGCAGGCAACTACTGCTCCACTCCCGTGAAAAGAAAGGCCCGGTCCGGGCGGGGTGCTCTTACGCGTAACACCACTTCCTTATCTTTCGAGATGATGATCGCTAAGAATATGACTTTTTATTGAGGCAAATATAAGTAGTACTGCCTAATCCTTCACTTAAAAGTACAGAGTTAATCATGTTTTTGTCATTGGCTCATAGATTCACGTTCACGGCGTATATAAATACCTGTAGAGGCAATAATGCCCGATCCAGGCTACGGAGCTTCAAGACATTTTCTTCCTCGTGTTGTTATCGTCTCCGTTGCCTAAAGCCTAATCAGGTAGCTCTAGCTGTATGGTAAATTGCAACCAATTAACAAACAGTACGATTATGATCGGCTCAACTCATGCGTATCTTCATGGAAAAGAAAATCTCGTCCCCGTGCTTCGTTTCAGAGGGCCGTCTGATCCAGACGGTGCTTTGGCGGGTCAGGTTGAGCCTGCTGCCAAGCCGGAGCTAGTTCTTTGTTAGTGGCCCGTGATGACGATTCGCACGGGGAAGGTTGGATGGGCCTAGTTTCCACGCTTATTGGGCTGGTCTTCTGATATGTGGGCTATAGGCTGATTTTGTACGCGCTTCCCATTTGCAGCGTGCGCAGAGATACGTGCGGGCTGCAGCGTGGACCGGGTAACAGAGCATGGTCGCTACATGTCATCATCTGACTGGACGCCGCGGGAGGATACTTCCGTTTTTTGTCTCGTGACACCGCCGTCGTGGACAACAGACCCTATCCATGGTTAATCCCTTCCATCTGGCCACGTTCTCTCGACGAAGAACTCACAGGTTGTCTCCGATCTAACGCGCTAACCCCATATCAATTTTTTTTTTAAACCAGCCTGCCGACGCGACATGTCACCCTTACATGCGCGCACATCGCCTCCAATTCCACTCCCTTTATACCACGTCGCCGGCCCGGCGGCCATCGCCACAGAAGTCGTCGACGAACATCACTGCGTGGCCACACGGACAACTAACACCAATAATGGCCAGAGCAAGGAGCCTGTGCTGCTTCGTCTCGCCGACCGGCGGCAACAAGACCTCCGACGCCAAGGCACGCCGAAGCAGCGCCGCGTGCATATGCTGCATCGGTCCCCACCACAAGCCTTCTTCTGGCGCCGGCGGCAGCAGCCTCGGCCTGAGCGGAGACCTGAGCGCGAGGTCACCTCTCATCAGCTGCTGCGGCAGCGGAGACGTCCGCGGCCGCAGCGCGACACGCGCGCCTCGGACACCCGCCGTCAGGCGTCGCCTATGCGGCGTCCGCTCCCGCACGCCGTCGCGCCGCGGGCAGATCTGCTGCTTCCCGGCCGCGGCGGCACCTGCTTCGGCGAGAGTGGTGGCCGCCGCCGCCGCCGAAACAGCTCCCGCGAGGACGCCGCAGACCCCGACCACGCCTCTCGGACAGCCGCACGGCGCGTGCTGCGTGCAGGGCAGCGCGAAGCTGGGCAGGCGGCGCAGCTGGTTCCGCTCCGCCCGCCAGGCCGTGGCAGTGGCGCAGCAGACGCCGCGCTTTCCGGGTTCCGCCGGCCGCGACAGCCCCCGCGGTGTCACGGTCTACGACGCGCGGCTCGCGGAGGTGGAAGCGCAGGCGGCGGCGAAGGTGGAGGCGGAAGAAGAGACGTGCTCCAACGACGAGTACGCGCAGCTGTGCAGGGAGGGCTTCTCCCGGGATGACGTGGCCGCGGTCACCATCCAGGCCTTCTTCAGGGGCCACCTGGTGCGTGAAGATTTATTACAGTACTTGACTTGACTTGCTTCTACTCTGCTGAGCTTGCACTTCTACAGCTGAAAACGAATGTTTCTTGTTGGCAGGCGCGGCGGGCGTCCAAGGCGCTGAGGAGTCTGGTGAGGCTTCAGGCGGTGGCGCGGGGCGCGTACGTGCGCCGGCAGGCGGCGGAGGCGATCCACTGCATGCAGGCCATGGTGCGGCTGCAGGTGCGCGTTCGCGCCAGGCAGACGATGCTGACCAAGCCCAAGGAAGAGCGGCTCTTGCAGAGCTGATCAAGTCAAGGCCGTGTGCGAATTCTTCACTTCAAATTGCCGTGTTTTCCTTGTTACGATGATGAACTTTCCCTGGGTTTGTTCCTCTGTAATTAGGCTTCGGTTTCCTCTTTTTTTTTCTGAATTTCTTTTTTCTTATTGCCGGAATATTATCACTGTTGTGTATTGTAACCTGGTCGCTATGTAATTGTGGCTGTGCACCGTCACGTTCTAAATCACATGGAAGTTCGTATGGCCAAATGGAAACTCCGTACCTATAAAAAAATCTTTCATACGACACTGAAACTTCAATACCATTCAAACAAGGAACTTACATTTTATTGCATAACGAACAAGGCACACGCTGTGATAAATCAGCAGAAGGCGAATAAACCCCTGGACTGACAAAAGTTCAAACAACAAACTGCAACGAACTTGGACACACCATTAATTTACGACGCATGCTACGAAAAAGGCACGATCAACTGCAGAAAATGGACGGTTGTTCCCAGCAGACGGCTTGCTAGTGCTGGTTGTTGTTGTTCCTGCCTTGCTCTTGCTCCCCGTTGTTCGGCGGCGGGCACTGCAGGCTCTTGACGTACTGCCACGTGTCGCGGCTGGAGATGTCGTGCCACCACCTGCTGACGTTCCTGCGCGACTCGAACAGGCGGCGCGATCGCGGGTCGGAGGCGAGGCGGTCGCCGTTGGGCAGGTGCGACAGGTCGGCGATGGTGAAGTTGTCGCCGGCCAGGTACTGGGCCTCGTCGAGACGCTGCTCGTAGATGTCCAGGAGCTTCTCCAGGTCCTTTTTCCTCTGCTCGAACAGCTTCAGCATCTCCTCCTCTTTCCGCGCCTGCTTCGCGGCGGCCTCCGGCCCGGCCACGCCCACGCGCTTATTGGTGGAGGACGCATTCACGACCACAGGGACCTCCCTGCCGTTGCCGTTGTCGTTCTGCTTATTGGGCAGGGACGGCGGCAGGAAGGCCAGGCTGTAGACCATCTCGGCGCTGGGCGCGTCGAAGCTCTGCGCCTCCGTCTGTAGCCACTGCTCGATGGACGCGCGCTCCAGAGCGCCCGTGCCGATCAGGTCCGGGTTCCCCTTCTTCGCGTACTTGTGCGAGATGTGGCGAAGGATTCCCCTCGAATCTGCGCCCATACGCACGTCAAGGCAGCAAGATTCAGACCCTACACGGTGCGCTTGCTGACCTACTAGTACGTATAAATGGAAGAAGTTGGTGCTTACCGCAGAGGGTGAGGCCGTCATCCTCGAAGGTGAGCGCCTCGCCGTGCACCTGCGCCATCAAACATATATAAGCGTCAGAGAAGCCAAGGAACCATTGGCGTGCATCAGTGTAAACCTGCTGCCAATGAATGAACTAGCATGAACGAAACGTACCTGGAGCTTGAGGTACTGGGGCATGCGTTTGGGGCCGCGGTACGCGTCGACGCGGATGAGCTGGAACTCGACCTCCTTCTCGAAGAGGCACATGAGCACGCGTGCGACCTCCGCCGAGGTGGGTGACCCGAAAACCTTCACGCTTGCCATTGCAGCGGAACTGCGGAAGGGAGAGAGATCGAACTCAGAGCTTGGTGGCGAACTGGGACGCTAGCTTGATGAGTGGCGATGTCTGTGTGCGACGACGCTTGGATTAATTGACTGGCGGGTGAGCCTTTATATACTTGCCAAAGTGGGCAAGGCAATATTCCTTGCTTCGCAATAGGTAAATCTTAAGATAGAAAAAAGAAACAAAGGGGAAAAGAGTAACAAAGAGCAAAGTGTTGGATGCTAATTAAAAGGGAAAGAGAAGGCTTACTAGGATGGGCTGTGTCGCGTAAGGTAGCATCATGGCAGCCACTGGATACCCACCAGGTTAGAGTGTTCATCAAAAAAGGCGACAAACGTATAGCTGGCTGTGAGAGCGAGAATTCCTCTCGAAGAATGAAAGAAATTTAGAGAGAATTGATCGAGATCAAAATATTTAATTACTATTGTAAAAAGAAACAAACGAATTCACTTTTAGTAATATTACTATTGGTAAACCATGCATGAACATGCTCAAATAAGTCAAGTAGTACTAGAATACATGAACCTTTCACCATGTTGGATTGGAACAAAAATCAAGACTTGAGATGCAAGTCGGTTCAGTTAAGATGAAAGCAAAAGGAGATTGATGCAGCCTTGATGGATGCTCTGTTCTGTGTACCATAAAAATGTCTGATATCAAGTGGCATCATCAAGCCTTTAGCAAAGGATTTTGAACTAAAAAATTATCCTAATGACTACTGTACAATTGAAAACCGGAAGGAGTACGTGCTTGGCCTCCCTGAATTGCATCACCAGCTGTCCGGTCGTGACGTCGAAGTTTTGCTGTGGAACACTCTGTTTTTCCGTTCCTTCTCCAAATGCACCACGCCACCAACTTGAACATGGTGTCCATGCCCTTGCGCGGCCGCTTTGCCATCCCACTTCGGAGGCGCGTCCAGGTACGCGTCGTAGATGTCGGATTCCGCGAAGACGAAACGGTTCGGCAGCTGCACGAAGGAGACGATTTCCCACCAAATCGTGCGCGCGATAGAGTTCCAGTCAACTTTCGAGATTCACAACCGTGGTTTTTGCACCATTTTCATTTTTCAGTATGAACCATGAGGTATGCTAATTTCATTCCAAGTTAATCATGGGATCTCTAGATGTCAAATAATGTACTGCCAACGGGCAAACAGGCTCGGGCACTTTATTGATTTAATCGAAATGAACTGATGAATACAAACTCTGCTGCGAAAGACTCCATGACATGAGTCGAAACACCGCAAGAAACCTTCAGCCGATAGGACGACGACGACGTAAACGAGGAACTTAACAACAACGAACAGCACGATATGAATGAAGCCTGACGAAGCCGGACGGCTGCAGACGAGGAACTCGCCGCGGTGCAGAAACCACGGCGCCGCGCGTCGTACTGACCGCTAGCTAGATCACTCGAACGTGCCAGGGTGCTCCCTCTGCATCTTCATCACCTGCCTCCACGAGTCGCGGCGCGAGATGGCCTCGTACCACCTGGCCACATGCTTCTTGGAGGTGAAGAGCTTCCTGCCTCTCTCGGAGGAGTTGACGATGTAGTGCGAGTTGGGCAGGTGGGAGAGGTCGGCGAGGGTGAACTCGTCGCCCGCCATGTACGCGTTCTTGGACAGGATCTCGTCGTACACGCCGAGCATGGCCTGGAGCTTCTTCTCGTTCTCCGCGATGCGGCGCTCGTCGGGGTACACGTCCTTCAGGTGGGGCGCGAACGCGAGCTGGAAGACGAGCTCCGAGCTGGGACCGTCGAAGCTCTGGGCTTCGGCTTGCAGCCACTGTTCTATCGACGCGCGCTCCAGCGCGCCCATGCCGTAGAGCATCCTGTTGCCATCGTCGGGGAATTGGGTGCACAGGTAACGGCAGATCGCCCGTGAATCTGTCATCATCGGAGAAGAATCGCGCATTGCGCTGTTAGATCGAGTTAAATCGTACGTGAACAAGCTGCAGTGAAGCAGCTAGCCATCGTCTGCTGGTATCCTGGCGATTCACTTACCGACAATAGTTTTGTCACCATGCTTGAACGTCACCTGGCCAGTAGGATCCTGCATGCAGAAAGAAAAAACACCTCAAATTGTTCACCTAATTTCCAACGACAGCCCAAAGAGAGACACTGAATAGTGGACAAACAAAAACTCACGCGTAGCTTGATGAACTCAGGAAGCTTGTGCGACTTCTTGAACGTGTCAGTGCGGACGAGCTCAAACTCGAGGTTCTTCTCGAAGAGGCAAGTCAGGACCCTCGCGACGTCGGTGGACGCCGGCTGACCGAACACTTGCAATCCTGCCGCCATTGCTCGAAACTGCTGTTGGTTTCTTCCTTCCTCGGAGAGAGACAGAGCGAGCAATAATGCGTTTGATCTGCAGATGAATATGAGGTAGAGGCGGTGATGACGTTAAGGATTCATCCACAGGCATTTATGGAGAGGGATTATATGCTTGCCTTGCAGAGGAGTACAGGAAAGCAGGAGGAAAGTGAAAGCTCAAAGATAGTCGATTGAATATTGCGAAGAAAGGGTTGTGATACTACAGTATATGAAATGGGCGCAAAAGATGAAATCGATGACTTATGTCGGGGTTCAAGAATAACTGGATGTGGCTTTGATCAGAGCTGTGTTCTGGATAACTTGATATGTCGGGGTTCAAGAATAACCGGGGTACGGGACTGTGAACCCTTTAGCACTTTTTTTGGGACAAGCTGGATGCCTTTGCGTGCTAACAGGAGATGTGATTGGACAAACAAGATCCGATAGTTCTGGTAAATGGACGCACTTTTTCTCCCAAGCTTCACGCTCTCATGCTTGCTCTCGCAGACGTGTCAAAATTTTATTACTCCTTTCATACCAAAATACTTGTCAATCTTTAGATTCTGAGATGGAGAGGGTATGTTTTACTATCTCCATTCTGAAATAATTGTCGTTTCAGACAATTAAAAGAACTAGAAATGAAATAATAAAAATTGTCCTAACGACAAATAAATTAAAACAAAGAGAGTACTCTCTCCGTCCCCATGAACTTGTCGCTTTGTAGTTCAAAAATGAACTACAAAGCGACAAGTTCATGAGGACGGATGGAGTATATCTTTATAAGTCCATTGAAATTTCAGTGTTGAACATTATGTTTGGTTCACCGGGAAACAAAATCCAATAAAACTTTGACTTGGGCCGTCCAAAGAGCACGCATGAAGTATACCGTCCAAAGAGACTTGGGCCGTTGGGCGCTGAAGCGGGTCGATGAGATAGGGTAGTCACTAGCACACTCTCAATTGTCACTGGTTGCATAAAATTGGTGAAGTGTCTGATGACATACGTTCAGATGCGGAATTTTTCAAAAGAGATTATCCTATTTGCTGATTTGCACAAGTTTATAGATAGAGTCTATTGATAAAGATCTACAAGTTTATAGGACAATACTTGCATATATACACGGTCTATTGATAACGATCTGCGACCAGATTAAGTCTCTGTATCTAAATGGCTTTTAATAAATATATGTCAAGCCTTATCTAAGAAAGCAATTGAGATATAATGCAATCATACAATCAATCACCTTCAACCATTAGCTTTACATCTTACGGTTGTTTTATATTTTTTCTTAACCCCTTCACATGAATACTTAACCTCTTAAGTTTTGATGGGAGTCAAAGGTTAAGTAAACAAATGCAAAAACCATAGAGTGCAAATCCAATAGCTAGAGATGGTTGATTGCACGACCCATATCTCAAATTACATTCTAATGATTGCCATGATAAGAACGACCAACAAGTGAGGTAAGGTCCCAAAACAAATGCACGAGGTCAAACTCAGCAGAGAGGTAACCTGGCAATCGAGATAAGGGCAAGTAGAAACCAAACAAGTGAGAAAGTACACATATCCATATATGACGCCCAGCATAGTTGAATCTTAATCGAACAGGCTAAAATATATCACATGGAATGGCCACCCCACAGCTAAAATGACGGCATTCAACTGCTAGTACAACAGATCAACACAGGTAACCAGGGACCATAGCTTGTTGATCATTTTTGGGCAAGCAACAACACACATGACAACAGGTTACCAACCTGATTTTTCATTCGTCATCATTGGATACAGGTTTGCAATCCAAAAGCCACCAGTGCAAATATAGCTTAATCAGGGCTCTGTGATCATTTCTGGATAAGCCAATATAGACATGACAACAATTTATGCAACAGTTTCCTCATTCTTCCATGCTGTCTTCATCATCTGACACAGGTTCACCATCCAAAATCCACTGTTCAAGCTCATCAAGATCGTCATCATTGTGCCTATACCAGTCCGAGGAGGTGTCCCAGCGGATATTAGTCCCCAATTCTTCACCACGACATGCTATGTGTAAGAAAGGGCGAATTCGGGCCAGGGCATCCACCATAACCCTGTTCAACGTACCTGTTATTCCTACCCATAGCAATCTAGGGAAGTATGGTTTCTTAAACCATCTGGCTGCAAGTGGTGTTATCCCACCACAGTGAAAAAGATCCAGCAGATGCAAGCTACCACCGTAACTCCCACTATCAAATTGCATGGATGCAAGAGCCATCACAGCAGAATCACCAATTTTTGGATTCTCTCGCATTCGGAGCTCAATAAGAGGAGTTCGGGTCCTTGCTAGTAACATGATACCATGGTCTGTAATGCTTGGAATTTTTGATAGATCCAAAACCTGTAAGCTCTGTTTAACTGAACCAGATAATAACAAAGGAATACAATCATTTGTTAGCTTCTGGCAACCCCTCAGAGACAATGAAGTTAGAGGACATGTACCACGGCCCAGATACTTCAATGCTTGATCACTAATATCAGTAGCGTCCAATGACAAGGTTTGTAACTTAGGAAGGCAGCTCAGAGCTCTTACAGCATCATCACCCAAACTGCGGCAGTCTCTAAGATCCAGTACATTGAGATCTTTGTTGAATGATAATCTATCAATACCAACATCCGTAAGTAGTTTGCACCACCTCAGACTCACATGTGTTAGGCAAAGAGAAGTGGCTTTAATGTCATGGAAAACGAGATCAGTTAGATGGCTTCCATGAGATACTCTAAGCTTATGGAGACAAGAGCAAGAGTGGATGATAGCCCTGAAACCAGTATCTGTAACACGTGAGAAACCACCAAGACAGACACTCTCAAGATTTGAGCACTTGTCAGCCATTAACAGGATTCCCAGATCATTTACTCTCCGAAAAGATGTCATCAAGAACTTCTGACTGCGCATGAGAGAAATATGCTTCAGCTTACCATGTGGATTAACTTGCTGAAGACCAGCATTGGTGAGATCTGATGACGATGTAGGCTCTATAATTGGTACATCCTGCAGGTCCAGATGAGTCAAGGATGGAAGTGCAGCTGATATGGAGCCAATCAAATGGTCAGTTATGAAATCCACAGTGAGGCACAACTTTTGGAGGCTAGGAAAGGACACTGGTGCTTTGACATAATCCATGCACAGTTTTGATTCTACCACTGCTGTCAGAAGTTCAAGTAACATAGTAATTGGAATATAACCGATTTCAAGAGACGATAGCCTTTGGGAAGCACATGCCCACACATAACCAAAATTCGGGTCACCAAACATTGAGAAATCAAGTGCCAATCTGAGAGACTGAAAACGAAGAACAAAACAACGTCAGGTTAGTTCTTGGTTAGTAAAAGCCTCATTGTACAAGAGGATCGCAGTTCATCACCATTTTTCATGTAAACAATATAAACTGGGCTCTAGCTCTCTAGCACAAGCAAACATATGAAGAACATTCGTGTCACGTATGTAGAACAGAGACTTTATATAAATACTGCTTTTAGTGAACCATTTGCCAACAAAACTAGAGGTTGCCCTGATTGTCGCCTCAATCCAAATAAAAAGTAAATGAATGATTGGACCAATCAGTTCTGCTGCAAATAACGAAATTGAAGTGGCCTACCTCCAACTGTGAGCATCCATTGAGCAATTTCTGAAGATGAGAGAAATTTACCACGAGGCCCCTACGCTCACCAAGAGAATCGAGAGAGAGCACCCTACAACAACCATACATGCATGTGAAATTCAAAACCATAGCGTTGCAAACTAAACAAAACTAAACGGAAGGAGTACAAGCAAACAGTATATCTAGATTCTAGAGCGTTTACTGTTCCCTCATACGCGTGGCTCGTACAGGAAGGATTTAGGTTGCCCATACAAAGCGGCTCGAAAACGCTTGCAGGTGCAAGAACAGGCATCGCAGCCAAAATTTGACAGGGCGTGCAGTACCTGAGGTCACTGCAGGTGGCGCCAAGCTCGCAGAGCAGGCGGCCGCTGATGTTCTCGCAGTTGAGGAGGAGGAGCTCGTGGAGGCTGGGTCGCGCGAGGCAGTCGATGGCGGCGTCCTCGAGGCGTGCGCAGTCCAGGCGCAGGCTCCTCAGGCTCTGGTTCGGCGGCAGCAGCGGACGCAGCAGGTCGTGCGTCAGGGCCACCTCCTTCAACCACCAAAATAAAACAACCGGCGCGTTAGTCTCTCATAGACGCGGCTGCGACGAGGAGGGCAAGCAAGCGACAGTGAAGGGGCGCGTGAAGGGAGGGGGAGGGTACGAACGAGGAGGTGGAAGGAGGGGAGGAAGGCGAGCGCGTGCGAGGCGCAGGTGCGGAGGCCGCGGCAGGCGGCAGCGGCGAGGAGGAGGGATCGGACGTCGAGGCGGGAGAGGATGGTGGCGACGACGACGGCGGGGAGCGCGACGTCCATCGCCGGCGGGGACGGCTCGATCGGATCTGGCGGGGACATGGCGCCACGGGGGATCGCTGTGTTGTTAGGGAGAGACACAGAGAAGTGGGTTTCTGTGGAGCAGTGCAGGCTTGCCGTTGCAGCTTCGCGGAAGCTTCGTCCCGGGGCCCGCATGCCTGCCCGAGACAATTGCTATTATGGTCAAGTGGCTTCGACGGAACGCGCACTTATATCGTATGCTTCGTTAAAATAGCTTTCTCAACGTATGTGCACCGTTATAATAACATTCTTATGTTTTTTTGGCCTTTTTCTTTTTATCTATTGTGTTTTTATTTTTTCTGTAATTCTGAAATGACCGATCTACCCTCGTGAGCGATTTTAGTTGAGATTGCCGATTACTTCCATCACAAAGGCAAAGCGCCGCCGGCATTTTTCTGGCCACCGCACTCCAATCCAGGAGCCGCCGCCGCGCTCCACGCCAGGAGCGGCCGTGGCCGCCGCGGCTCCGCGCCCCCATGACGGTGCCCCCACGCCAGGACCCGCGACGCCCCCGCACTAGGGCCTCGTCCCGCCGCGGCCCCACGCGAGAACCTCGTGACCGCCGCCGCCCGTGGCCGAATCGCCCCCGACGCCAAGGGCCGCCGCCGCGCACGATTCCAGAGGCTGCTGCGTCCGACGCCAGGGGTCTGCCGCGCCCTCACGTACGTGTCAGTTTATTTTGATCTTCATTGAGATGATAGTCATGAACTTATATTTCTGCGAGATCTTCTGGTGCTTTTCTTTCTATGGTGAGATTATGCTGTTCATGTACTCATGAAAGTACTTGTGCTTCGAAGCTATAATCTGGGAATGTACTCAACTGGCCTCCGTATGAAATAGGCTCTTCCAGGTCGTTATATACGACACCAGCCACCCAGGTCCAAGCGTTAGATACTACACCAGCCACCCCAGGCAACTGTTTTACAGACTCAACATACAATCTGCCAATATGGGTAGCATTCACAGCCCTATAAAAGAAGCAACATGATGAAGCAATACTATAACCATCTTCACACCAAAACTCACCAGCTGATGCTGAAAAAAACACAAAGGGGGCCGATAATCATAGTTGCACGTCAACACACACTGGCACCCCCATTCTCACAGTGACACGCACACAGTCAAGTACTCCCTTCGTTCCCATGAACTTGTAGCTAGCGACAAGTTTATGGGGACGGAGATAGTAGCAGTAACAGCAGCGTCGTCAGCAGCCTTGTCCTGCTGGTTCTCACCGACATCATCAACGGCCATGGCGTCCGCCGGTTCCCTCCCCTGCTCACGGTTTTCGTTGGATGTCCGCTCCTCACTCTCCACTGGAGCCAGTGGGAGTACCGTGGCCGTGCTGGGGCTGCCTCCTTGCTCGCCTGCTAGGCTCGTCAGGCTGTTCTGCTTCATATAATTCTCCAGAGGGCGTGCCGCGACTTCGAGGAGGCCCATCATGCTCACCGGCGGGCACGGCTGAGAGCCGTTCTGCTCCTGATCGTTGCGGGTGGCGGGGTGGAAGTTGAGGTCAATGTGCCCCTTGTTCATGTCAGCCACCTTGTCGAACATGGTCACATCACTATTGTCTCGATTGGAGTGCGGTGGCCAGAAAGATGCCGGCGGCGCTTTGCCTTTGTGATGGAAGTAATCGGCAACCTCAACTAAAATCAGTCACGAGGGTAGTTCGGTCATTTCAGAATTACAGGAAAAATAGAAACACAATAGATAAAAAGAAAAAGGTCAAAAATACATAAGAATGCTATTATAATGGTGTACATATATTGAGAAGGCTATTTTAACGAAGCCTACAGTATAAGTGCCGTTCCATCGAAACCACTTATCTAGAGGTCTATAATAACAATTGTCTCTGCCTGCCCATGGTGCGCGGGGTGGTTGCTTCGCCGGCCGTACGGGCCAAGTCCCATGTAGGTGGTGGCATTGCGGCCCGTCCATGTAGCGAGCCTGGTTTAATTCGCCTGGACAAATAATTCAGTCGGGCTGTTCGCAAGCGCTCCCAGTGGGCTACGTCGCTCCACCAAGATAAATGGCATCCAGGTGTCCACTTATTTCCTTGACCCCAATAATACGGGTGACATATAACCCAGCAATCGTTGGGCCAAGGTCCAGTGAATAATGGGCTGTTTGGATGACTACCATAATTTGTCACGTCACAACTTAGGTGTGCCACACCACTTTAGGCTACTGTTCGTTTCTTTTTTTTTTTGAAAAAATGTTAGATCAATCTAAGATGAACTAGATATTCTTATATTAATAATGAAATATATATCAAAATCCAAGTCTAAGAAGATTCGAATCTGGATGGTCAGGACGTACACCTACACTCTTAACTAACTGAGCTAGGCTCACTTCCTTGCTATTGTTCGTTTCATTGCTAGATACTCTCTTTGGAACTTTTTATTTATCATCAATTAGATAAAAAATGAACTAGATGGTGACAAATAAAAAGATCCGGAGAAGTTGAATAAATCATTTTTTAAACGTGAACATTTCGGCGATAACCTCGATCAATTTCCATTTCGTCCGCAAGAAAAAAAAAGCGCTGCAAAGGGGATCACCCTACGAATGCTACCACTGCACGCGTAGCTCACACCGGGATATGGTTTCCGATCGGTCGCTTTGTCCATGAAGCTGCAACCGAGACTACTATGGCGCAAAAGAAGAAGACGATCAATCAACAACCTCCATCCCCGGGCGGCAAGGGGCAACCGGCGTGCGTGAGACAGCATGGGCACGACGGGCGCCCGTGCACCGTGCTGCCGTCCGGCGACGCCGCATTTACGACGGGGATGGGACCAGAGCGGCCGGTGCGGCAGGACCAGATTCCCCGGCCTCGCATTTATCCCGCGCGTGATCGCCTCTCCGGCTTCAAAACTGCAACCGCAACCGCAGGGACCCTCATCCCTGATCCCTCTCTCTCTCTCTCTGTCGTGCATGGATCGATGATGGATCCGTGTATGCCTGTGCGCGCCAATGTGTCTCTGACGACCGTGCATGCAATGCAACCACCACCACCGCCGTTGAGCCGCGAACATGAAGCGTGCCGCACGCGCCCGGCCCTCCAACTATCGCCTGTGTTTTGTCTCGCCGTTCGAGCCGCCGGCCGGGTGAACGAATGGCGCTCCTTGTTCAAACGATAGAGCACCAGATTTCAGTCCAACTCCTGCCGTCTCCGCGTGCGGGATCTCTTCTTCCCCCGGCCCCTCGTCTTCAGCGCGAAGCCGTTCAAACTGAATGGTAATTACCCATGGTGTCACGCCCCTTCGTAAATGCCGCAACCATATCCACCATCGGAATCTCACCCTGCACAACCATCGAAGCTTGGGGAATCGTCGTCGTCATCCGCCCGTCTCCCTCTCACTCCTCCGACTCAGAAACCGACGAACAAAAATGGTGAAATTGAACGCCCGCCCGGCCGCGCGCGAGCACGTCCCCGATCGCATCGCATCCACATTTACTACTACCCTAAAACTTGGCAGAGTAGCACCCACGTTCGTCTTCCCGCCTCACTGCGTGACCAGTAATGGCGGCATGCTGTCTGCGGTGGCAAAATTAAAGAAAAAGAAGCCACCATCTCCAGGTGGGTACTGTATAGCAGCTAGGGCTTTCTCTCTCGCTCGAACAAAGACACGGTAGGCAAGTAGAGGCGAGAGCAGATCCACAATGTTCATGTTGCTGGCCACCCTTGCGCACAAAGAAACACACATGCATGCTGCAGCTACTAGCTCTGAGGGAAAGCTGGCCCGGGGAATCTCATTTACGCCGTTGCACCTACATATGCATCCATGTACTACTCCTCGCCATACGTTGGAGATGGAGAGAGACAGGGCCTGGTTTCCATTAATGCTGCAGCCTGTCTTTCTCATTTGGTCGACGGGGACTTGAATGCCCACCCACACCGGAGGTGCATAAAGTTGGAGCCATTCCTCCCTTCTTTCTCCAGCTCCATCCTCCATTCTCATCAGTCGCTTCATCTTGCTTTCCTCTCCGTCTCCCATCTCCATCCTCTCCAAGCATGGCCATCTCCGAGCTGTATGTTCTTCACCACGCTCCTCCGGCCGGTAGCAGGTGCTCCGGCCATGGTCACCTTGATGCCGTTCCTCCTTCTGTCCCTGCGTTGTTCGTGAAGAAACGAAAAGAGGAATGGAACAGTACCTATGATGTTGGCTCGGCTCACTCAGACGGCACTAGGGCGATGCGTTCCAGATGATCATGCATGCTCGCCTGTTTTCTTCTGATTGAGCCGTGCCAATATCTTAGTGCTCTTTCATGTTCATATGTACGAGGACGTCGTGCCCTCCCCCGTCTAGCTCTAAATTTTGTCGTGCTTCGGCCTTCGGCTGGAGCATGCATGCTCGCTTGCGTTCTTGAGGTATGTGTGCTTGATATTGCATACTAGTACATACATCACCTTGCTCACATTCTGGTCCATGGTTTTGGGGTGACGCTTCAGCTGTCTCTTGCAGGAATCGATCGTGTGTAGCTTAGAAGTGTACTACCTGCCCTAAATTCTTCGTTTATTCTTAAGTTCATGCATCGTACTACCGGATATGTGAACATCATACGTTTTAAATAATACTCTCTCCATTGTCACCTTCTAGTATAAAAATGAACTAGAAGGTGACAATCTTTTGAGAAAGGAGGGAGTACATAATTTTAAATGACGATTGCGTAACCTATGGCCTGCGCGTAGGGGTGTGTTGCACGACGTGATGTTAGGACAAGAATTCTAGTTCATTTTGAACTAGATTTCTTCTCTTGGGATGGAGTACTTATTAATGGAGCTACAACAATACGTTTATGCCAAAGGGAATGGTGTTTCACAACTACATCTGATTATGTTCTTTCAGAAATGCTCTTGCACAATTACATGTCACCTGCTCTTAGTAGTTTTTCCAATGATTAACTTGACTAGTATATTGAAGCTATTGACCATCTGATTGTGGGATTCGATCGCTGCTCCTGAGATTTGAACACATGCAATGTAACCAACATATTTTGTTATGGCATGAGCTTGTCTCCGTTCAAGTTGGTAAGGCCATCTGGTTGTCAGTCCAAGAGTTTGTATTTAGAAGGCTCTTCTATCGTAGTGTCGGGTATGATTGTAAAACAAGATCTGAATACTCATATACTAGTTGAATACTTTTACAAGTCTTTGCGCACATTTGCTGTTGATGGGAATTGAACTGAATTCGAAATGTGTGAAAATACGTTACAAATACTACTTTTTATAGATAATAAATATATACTACTCTTTTCTGTCTTCAATTTAGAAAGGAATAAATCTAAATTTCGTCCACAAAGAAAGAATCTAAATTCAATTTCACCAGACATACACACCAGAGGACCATGCGTCTGGAGCCAACACTGCTGTGCAGCGTCCAAGTTCTACGAATTTGTAAATGCTCCAGCTTCTTTCGCCCTCTGCCTCTTTTTCAATCATGTCTTTATCCCTACGCTGTGCACTCCTTACCATTAAATCCGAAAGCGAAATTGAAGACCTAAAATGGAATCGCTACTAGTGGATCATCTAGAGGTCCAGCTTGCCCTTGTGCTCAAGAGGATGGGTCACGGTAGTGGCCTTGCGGCCAGGCCGTTCCTTGGCCCGGGACATTTGAAATTGAAAATAAACTTTTAAACTCTACCGACTACAGTATAATCGGCAACGCATAATCTGCCGGCTGTGACTGATCTTTCTGGCTTTCAAGTGCCATTGTCGACTGTCAAGGACCAAACGAAACTGAAATCTCAATTCCCAAGTCCATAGACATAGCCTAATTTATCATGACACGACACGACCGAGTTCGTGAGAGCACTTTTGTGTCGATCATGTAGAGCGGAAGATTGCTGATCACCAGTTACTGTTTGGCACAGGAGCGATCCAGATGAGCCACAGCCGGTACAGTACAGCGAGGCTCGCCATACTTGAATGAAAAGTGTTGCACGGGTAGTTGGGGCTTGCAAGGGAGTAACTAGAGGGCAGTAATGAGACGAGCGTAAATGAGATGGCAGGGAAAAGCACCGGAGGGGACAGCAAGTAGAGAATCTGGGGCATGGTCACTTTGATCAGGCAGGCACGGCCTGCGCGCAGCGCTGCATTTACGCTACACGCATCCTAGATCAGGATGCACCGAACGAACGAGCGGCACGGTGCCCGGACCTGACCTGGCTGGCCCCCGTCCGGTCCGGTCCGGACTGGCCTCTCTCTGTGTAGGCAGCGTCAGACAAAGATTCCCTCATTCACTTCTCCAACTCCCGCGCAGAGCCCAGCTTCCTGCTGCTAACTGTCACCTCATCACCGCGCTCGATCACTGTTCCTAGCCTCTTCTTCTCCTCTTCCACGCCCACAAGGCTCCAGGCCAGTAGTAGTAGTACCCACGCGGTTTCAATGCTTGCGCAGAGACAACTAGCGCCACTCTGCCACATGCATGGGGACGTTGCTGCTTGCCATGCCACCCTGGTCCCGAACACCTTTCTCGTCGGCGCCCTTATTTCACTGGGTAAATTAAGTTGATTTGCCGTCGATTCTGAATTGAGAGCACGCAAACGTTGGCTCGAAATCATTTTCCCCATAACAGTGTCAGTTGCAGGTGTGTATTACTATATCTGGTACTAACTCTGGAGTGTCGAGTGCAGGGCTGGCCATTCACTTCATGAGCACCAGGACAAGGATCGTGGAGTCTGGCGAGAGAATGGACGTGGCAGATGAGAAAGGATTGGTGGTACGGGCACTATTATCCTGAAAATTGGTTGCTTAGAAGATCTGTACAAAAAGGTTGCGATGGGTACAACCAGACCCAGGGAACAAAGAACGGTCCGGGCAGCCAAATCTGATGGCAGGGAAGTTGAATCAGGCACATCCATGTTCTTTTGTAATCATGCGGTTTGCAAACAAATCTGAGGTAGAAGCATTTCTCAAGGTATCTAACGAAGCATGAACAGACCCGTAAATTAGAGGAATGGAACTACAGAAGTATTTCGTGAGCTCCTCTACAGGTAATCAGGCTCTATTTCCAGGTGACGACTGGCAAGTTACAGGAATGGTACCTCAATAGTAGGAACTTCAAGCAGACAAATAAGCATTTCACCAAAAAAGAATGGGATCAATGGTTGATCGTAGAATACTCTAATTCACCACAACAAATGATATCAGGAAAAAATGAAGATATGTGCATCTCTTATTTCTTCGCATACTTGTGCAGGCAGTGAATAGATGTATTAAGACTTAAGAATCCTCACATAAAGGAGAAAAACATGGACAGAAACATGTTTTCTCCATGATATCATCTAATACCAGTTAACACTAACTAAATGGGCCAAAATGAGAAGAGATATATAGACACAAATCTCATAACAGTTATCTAGAATTTGTCACAGCCCAGTGGCTCTCACCTTTTAATAGTCGTAGAGCACTCAGCCAGGGAAATGTTTGCTCATCCCATTCTCATGGCTTGCCTGTAACCTGGATTGGTTATTATGTCAGGGGTGAACCACTCACTGCAACCAAGTGGTTCCAGTCAGATCCAGAAAATATCATATATTTTTTAGTAAAAAACAACGTAATTGTGATGTACCATAATAGAGCTGGAAGAAATTCCAAGAGTGAAATACCGAAGTGGCCTCCCAGCAAGCAAAGCTCTATTTCCACATGCTAAACTGGAATATGCTGCTTTTGACCTTGGAAGCTTTTAAGAAGTTTGGTAATCTCATATGTCCTCACATGATGACCCAACCGGAGGCACAACTCCAAAGGAGTCAATCCATCCTGAAGTGCAACAACAAAATTGTCCTACGTTTAGCAGAGTTCTTCCGAATAATGCAGGGACATTAGATTGCCCATAACTGCATTCTAAACTACTATAATGGCAATGCTAACATAACAACATGATTCTGAGGGATAAGAACCAGGAGTGGTTTATGTGAAACAGCCAATCAATTAAAACCCATCAACCTTTAGAACTGTTACATTCGAGAATTGTTAGAATATTCACTTTACTTACTTGGGTCTTCAAAGTTCTATCTGCACCCTTTATCAAGAGTAGCTTCACGATGTCGGTTCTCTGTGTTTGTACAGCAAGATGCAACGGGGTCCATCCATACTGCAAATGAACCATTTTTAGTCCAACCAAGTGAAGATAAAATAAAGCAAGACAGCTCAAAAGCTTAACATACATCATCTGCACGATTAATATCAACATTGTACAGCAGAAGAGTCTTTATAGTCTGAATGCATGCTGTTTGGACAGCGTAATGCATTAGGGTTGCTCCATCCTGCATCACCAATATGCAAAGTTGGTGGAACCAAATCAATACAAGTCCCCAAAGGAACACAAAATAATGCATCAAGCTGCAGGTAACCAGGAGTATGACTGTCAGTTAATGATCATTTGTCAATTGTAAGAGCAATACAGAGACCGAGGCATCTAAGAATTAATCAAGACCAATCGGAAGATCACTGCATGTTATATTATAGGTTCCATACAGACTGTTTCCAAGCAAGCATGCAAAACAATTTGTACCACCTTATCTTGAATGAATGGATTTGCTGAATTCCTTAAAAGATAGTTGATAATAGCAGCCTTCTTCGATAAAATTGCTTTGTGAATAGCCAGCAAACCATCCTGAGGAAACAAGAGAAAGGTTCAGTGAACCATAATGACATCCAAAGCATAGAAGTCTTATAGGCATATATAACTATGTGAAGATGGTATAGATTGAAAACTGCAGGAGAGTTACCTTATCAAGCGCATTTATATCTACGTTATGTTTTAGAAGGCTATCCAACAGATAGAAATCCCCCGATGCAGCAATGGTGTGAAGTGGAAGCCATTTACTCTGCAAGGAATAGCTACATGGTCAAACTACACAGGGAGCTAAAGTTGAAGCAACAAGAATCATCTTAACAGGAAAGGAGGCAGAATATGCACACATGCTAGGAGGTGATCTGTACAAACATCTCTACAACTCCCATGGCTTGGAAAGTAGCTGCTACAAGATGTTACTAATGAATTGATAACAACTAAATTGCTCTGCATATGTATAACTTACAGAAGTAGCGGCTTCCAGATCAGGCACTCGCTTGTTTAGAAGAACCTTCTCCTCATTCGTGAACAGCTTGCGACGACCTAAATTGAGAGAAAGAAAAAGAAAAACCATATATATGTTAAAGAACAAACAAACAAAAGCATCAGGGAAAAGAAGAAGAAAAAAGACTTCGTTCTGATGGGTAATTAGTAATAAGAACATCGTATTAAATTGGTACTTCATCCAATGGGCAAAACAGATACAAAAAAATTCTTCAGAGAACTCAATATATTGTTTAAGAAAAACTTTGGCATCATCCAGGAATCAGTCAATCTACCAGGAGATACTAACATGATTGTGCCAGTCTACCGAGGCAATAAGAAATGTATCGCAGGACTGATCAAGTCCATTTGAGCTTACATTGCGGTACTGTATCAACTTGTGGTGGTAATACATCGTGATAGTATAACAAGATGACCACTGACGTCAAAGTACACATATTCTGCATTGCATTACCACTGGAGGAGCCCAGAATATCAGCATTGGGTTGATATAAGGTCATGTAGCTCTATTCTATCTTTTGCAGTGCTATAGCCAAGATATTCATACGATCAATTCATACTTACTCTAGTTTGTTGCAGCACCAGTAGCTCCAACTTATATGCAACATCTCCTGACACACACACTAACAAAGCAAACACCAGTCGTCCAGTCCCAAACCATAAAAACAATGAACTCTATTAACAATACTAGTGCTAAAATATCTTTCTAAAATAAGCAGTAGACCTATGGATCTTTGTAAGTTTGTATTAAGAATTTCGGTCGATGACCTTACCCAACGCGAGCCTGCTTTTTGGCAAACAGTTCTAGTGCTGAAATATTTCAGTATGGTAAAAGTAGACAGTCATAACTCACTTTTTGGGCTGTTGCCGTCCTCCATCTCGGCAAAGACATAATCCTCACTGTTAAAAAACTCCGTAATGTCATCAAAACTGCCAACATCCATCCCCATCCTCGGGTTCCTCGGAGCCACGCGAGTCCCTGGCTCCGGCGGAGGAGCCTCCTCCACCTTCTCCGGCGATCGTGTCCTGTCCAACGGCCCTCGGTATACACTGGCAACGTGCTCAATTTCCGCTTGCAGTCTCCCCTCTCGGTAGGCTCGGAACTCGTCTGGGGCGGCGACGGCAGGGGGAGCCCGCCGCTCGAGACGGCTTCCGAAGCGTAGCCCGTGCGCGATACGCCTCTTCTCCTTCTTAGTCAGGTTTATCTCCTCCTCGACGTCCCTCCACCTCTCAGGCACCAAGCTATCCCAGTCACTAGCTTCTGCCGCCGCCGCCTTCCGGCCGGGGCGGGAGGTGCTGGTGCGCGGTGGGGACGATGGGAGGTCGAGGTCGGGGCTCTCGAATGCGTCTTCATCGAATACTAGGCAGTCCCCAATGACCACGTCTTCATCGTCGTCGACGGCGGCGACAGCGAAGGTGTTGCAGGAGACGAGCGGTCGCGGGTACAGAGATATGACAAGGGGTTTGGGAGGTGGGTGGAGGCGACGGGTGAAGGCGGCGAACGGTCTTAGGGCTTGGATCGGGGGAGAGAAGGGAAGGAGAGGGTGGCGGTGGTGGTGGAGAGAGGCAGACGGCGGCATCGCGTCGTCCTCCGGCGCCGTGCCGCTGCGGAAGACGAGAGGATAGGCCGGTGTAACGGACCGGATTGTCTTGGGCCAGACTTTGGACAACGCACTACTGAATTGACGCGGGCCATTTTTTAGCCTGTTATGCAGAATTGAGCCACTAGTTTGACATGTGGGAAATCATTGGCACTTCAAACCGGTGTCTCGTTTCCTCAATTTTATTTGTGCTTTTGTTTTCTACTTGATGGGCCGAATAAAATTAGAGCGCACCTGTATATATAAAACAAGTCAACACACATCAGATATTTATGATATAAAAGCTTAAAATTTAAGTAGTATAACTTGAATCAATATCAAATTTTCACTACTTCGATAGCAACTTATGTTTTATATCATATAACAATTTCAGCTGATATGAAGAGTTTTAACATGTCAATCAAATAAGTTACTACCTGACAGTGGCGGACCTAGCATTTAACAATAGGGTATGCCACAAAATAATAGTTCGATAAAATTATTGTTACTTCGATAATTTATAAATTTTGTAGTTCGACAGACAAATAGTAAAAAGGTCAGTGTATTGTGTGTGCAGATGTTACTCAAATTTTTTTTCAATGTCATTAGAATATTTCATCAATTTTTCTAAAATACTCATTGTGTCGCTATCGTATAGACATTTTTTTCTTTTATGAGGGATTGATTTTGCTAGATGCCTCAACTAAATCCTTGATGTGTTGAATATATGTATTGAGCCAAATTCATTTGCAGTACCTGCACGAAGCAAGGATTAAGTTTATTGGCTTACTTAAGACAATGCATGGGTGTATTCCAATAAGACATGAATTGAGAAGAAATAATGTACTTGAGTTATTCCGTATAAAAAATAATGTACTTGAGTTTAGAAAATAATTTAGTTCAAGAGAAAGTTAGTATTAAACAGTAAATAATATAAAAGCAAATAAATGTCTTGATGAGTGGATAAAATTTGGGCTCCACCGCTAAGGCAAATGCCTTGTCCCTTTATTTCTGCAGCTCATCCCATTCATTATTATACTTGAGTCATCGTCTCTCTCCTGCCATGCTGTGCTCCATCAAAAGCACTTGCTTGTTGTTGCATCGTCCTTCGGCTCAGTCCATTGGCCACTTCATTTTTTCTGCTTTGTGAGTGTGTTCGGCACTTTATCTTGGTTCGTTGCTCGTTCGCTCCATCGCTCGGTAGCTGAATCATTTTGTCCGCCGGCCACAGGGTATGCCATGGCCAACCGGGCATACCCTGTAGGTCCGCCCATGCTACCTGAGTATATACTGAATCTAATATGGTGCCTCCGTACAAAGTTGCTACCGTATTCATTATTCAACATATACTAAATTTTGATTAGTAACTTGTTGCATATCCGGTAAATCAATAATACAAGAATTACTAATCTCGTATATCTAGTATTTGATTTCATTCTGTCATATTCTGAGTGCAAAAAATATTTAAATTTTTTTTTTCATACTGCCAACTTATCAGAAAATATTTAAATTATATTCATTATTTTTATATATTGAGATTACGAAGTATTTTAATACTTTTGCCGTACAAGATATATTTGCGTATCTTTGTTGTTCGGAATATTTATTTCCACATATTCATGGTATTCTATTTTTATGTGTTCAAAGTTTTATAGGATATTATTTCTGAAATTTCTTGGATTCGACATTATTTTTTCTAAATCTTAGATAAAAAATAATATTATTTAAAAAAACTATAATATGTACAAGTAAGTAATAGAACATTGTGAACGGAGCACCATTTTGGTTGTGTTTCTTATTGATTACGGTGTTGTATTTTGTGTCTAATAATTGTACTTAAGGAAAGCATGCATGCTGTCAACAGCGAGACACACCTGTAGTGTAATTTGTTAATCTCATTGTCTGCTAGCTAGCCCAGGACGCGTGGAGTTGAACGTGTGTGTACGCGTGTATTTACATAAGCGAAATGCCCGTGTGTGTAAATAAGTGTATGCTTCTATATATGTTTTATTTCAAAAAAAAATAGCATTACGCTACAACCTATTTGCAATAGAGGGGATAAAAGCGTCAATGAAAACACCTAAATTACTAGTGTGCGAACGTATCTCATGCATGATTTTTCCTAGAGGTGCCATATATAATGTCAAGTTCGACTTGTGTATCATATGCTACACTCTTGTCTACATTTGAATTTCTCATTGATCACTAATTTGGAGATAAATATAGGTGTATAAACATTTTGTAGTGTTTCTCGCATCATTACAACATATCTTCATATCTTTTTATTTGTCACTGACTAGTTCATTTAAAGAGTACTAGAGAAGAAATCAACGGAAATGAAACTAGGATAACAAAGCATTTATCTGCTGTATTGGGTGGACGCCAAAGGTTGCCGAAGTTAGTCAAGTTTTTTTTCCGGACAAGCTAATTCAACAACTTCTAAATTTGTTATGTTCCGCAAGTGTGTTTAGCTGTAGCCAATATTTTTATAAAAATCCGATTCTATGTGTCAGACTAGATTTGGGGCGATATCTGTAGACAAGCCTAGGGTCTACGGAGGTCTATATATTCAAAGTGGAAATGAAATTTTATCCGATAGGGAATTCATTCTGATTTTACATTAGATGCTAAACGTGTTATCATTCAATCATGTGCGGATCCATGTGCATAATATGGCTCCAAGCTTAGCGTTTAAAATGGACCATAAAATGACGAATCATTCCATGTAGCTGTGTTCCGTACTGAAATGCACATATTACTGTTCTTGCCAGTAAATGGACTATAACAGAGAGGACAAATTATTCTATAAGCAACAATCATATACTCTTATTTGTTGTTTGCCCAATATGCTACGTACTTTGTAGGGCTTTCGTTTCCTACGCTAGCTACAGCTCGATTCAAAACCAAGCAAAGGGAATAAAACACAGTCATATGACCTTGAGCTATCTCAAGGACAAAATCGAACTGTACAAACCGGTTCCTTCTAGAAAACAACAAAAGATCACAGCTAAACTTGCAGAAGAAACAATGTACATCTTGGCGTTTAACCCAAATCGTGTGGCGAGAAATACATCACAGTATCAATGCACGCATATACAGCCACGATCCAATGATACAAACCACATGGGCTGGAAATTACAATACCTTCCGCAAATCCTTAATTTGCTGGGATTAAGATTAACAGGTGGGTACTAGTACTACCACGGTGACCAAAGAACTATAACTCTATTAATTCATGAAGTAAAGCCATACGGAAAGCGTCGACCACCATATAATGGTGAGATCAAGCGACTGATATTTGCTGGATGGTTTTGGAACTGCTAGAGGCACCTCCCCCCATAGCCTGCACTCCTAAACAATGCCTGCTTTATCTCGTCGGTGCTTATTACCTGCCTCTTCCCATCCTCCTACCATGCATAAATTGACAGACCAATCCATTATTTAGTTTAATTAGCTTTTTTTCAATGACATTATGTACTTTAGCTAGCTACATTGAAACAACGAATCCTTGTAAAGGAAGTTGGAGGCATTCAGTAGCAGTGATTGAAGAGTATTGAACAATCGAATTCTCTCATAATCAAATCCATTAGTGTAATCACTTACCTGTAAGCAAGAGGCCTGCATGCTAAAGTCACTGAAGCAGCTCACCACGCACTGCTCGATCTCCAGCCCCAGCACCTCCAGCGCGCTCACGGTGGATAGCAGAACCCCGGGGTTCGCGGGGGAGCAGATCTCTATCCTTGTGCTCCCGTTGCCTCGCTTCTCGACGTCGAACTGTTCAGACAAACGGATCAATCGACATCAGTTGTTCAGCTGTACAAGAATATGCATCATCAATACTACTATTTCTGTGCCCTACAGTAGTTATTGATCCAGACGGCCAAAGAGCGTATGCAGATATGTGCGATCGAGCCGTGCATACCTTGGTGGAATTCCTCACCATGATTTCGTTCTTATCGCTGGACGAATCATTCAGAGTATTCAGAAGGTTCAGGTCCTCCGGCGAGGCTCCGATCTCGTCCTCCAGGACTTTGATCCGCTCCGTCAGCTCCTTCACATAGTCGATGGTGTCTCCAAGGATGGATGTCCTGTCCATCTTATCCATGCATGATCGATTCATTTAGCTTAGCTAGTTACTCCCTCCTGATCGAATTGTTTGACGTCCGGACAACCAGCGTCAGCTCATTTCTAGTTGGTTTCTTTGTCGGAAGCGACAATTTTTACGATCCGGAGGGAGTACTATACATGATCAAAACAAGCTTAGGTAGGCCAGGCAGCAAGAAAAATCAATACCTTGCTGATCTTAGGAACGATGGACCGGAGCATAGAGAGCCGGTCGTTGAGCCGCTTCCTCCGCCTCCTCTCGGCCATGAGGTTCTTTGACGGCGCACCGTGTATCTTGCTCCTATGGTGGGCGCTGCCGTAAGCCCTGATATTGGCCATCTCCGAGCTCTGGCCTCCGAACACGAACGTCGGGGATCCCCCGCCTCCACCATACTGCCCCTTATCACCGCTTGTCTCCTCCTCCATCATGGCGGCGGCGTCATGGAGAGGAGTGAGCGTCTGACCGCCAGCAGCCGCAACGGAGCTCCTGTAAGGGTTGCACACCTCGCTTAAGCAGTCGAAGTTGAAATCCTCGTGGGGATGCGGAAGAGGCGGAGGCGGCGGCATGGGCGCCAGAAGCCCCTGGAACGGCGACCCTAGGTCCATGCCGCTCCTCGCGCCCTCGTCGCCGTAGAAGAGAAGCTCGCTCATCATCACGCCGCCGCTGCCGCCGCTAGGGTAAGCTTGCCACGGCGGCGCCGACGACGCCTCCCGCCGCAGCGACATGAGCTCGTCCAAGAACGTCTCCTCGTCAAGCTCCATACTCGATCCTCTCGAAGATGCTACTAGCTAGTTTACTTCCTCCAACACTCGCCTCCCTCCTCCCTCACAATATAACAAACCCTGGCGCTTAATAACAACCTAAACTCGATCCCTTCAGTTTGCTGCTAGCACAACATGTCCAACTTGCAGCGGCCAGTGGCAGGGTGTGGGGGGGAGAAGGGTGAGCATGCAACAGCGAGATGAGGACAGGCACGGAAGCAACCTGGGAGGCTGGGAATGAAACCGCGGTGGGCCTGCGCAGCCCGAGACAATTATTCCTTCGCGCTAATAACCGCAGTTTGGTGAGTAGTAGTATTAAGGTACAGTATGATCGGCCATGTGTCTACGGCGGTCACCCAGTCGTCGCTGGTCTGGCTGATGGGTTCCCCGGCCGGTCAGTCACTCTCGATCGAAGTAGCAAAGCATGGCAACCTAAGAACGGAATGGAATCTTTGCATTTGTTTAACCCGTTGGCGACATTCGGTTCCAATTATCGACGATCGTGTCGTTTTCGCATGAAATCTGCAATCTCGCGGCCAAAGGATTTTAAAATGCCTCCAGCTTGTTGCTGGCGGCGTTTGATCGAGTTCTGACACCCCCTCGCTCTACGTGCAAACAGAATTTTGGACATGCTTATAGGTCACTCTGTTTCATTTTATGTAACGCTAGTTATAGTTTAAATAAAATAAAACGGAGAGAGTAGGTAACAACGCTAATTAATACGATGTAATTAGATTTGTCACGGCCACCTAAAGGCAGGCTGCGAACGTCAAACTTAATGGGCTAAGCTCTGTTTGTTTAATGAAAGATTCCCTCTCGATCGGCCGTTTGACGGACGGACGAGTTGGTGGCGCGCGCGCGCATGCATGCGGTGGCGCCCCGGCCGGCGGCCCACGGTGAGGTAAGATGTCTTGGGAGTACGTGCGCGGGCGTCGCTGGTGCGATGTGGAGACGTCGCGTGCGCGGCCGGCATGTTCCTGCTTCGTTTTCGTTTTGGAGCCGGGCGGGGGGTGGCCGGAGCAAGCTAGCTAGCCGCCGCGTCGCTGTCGCCGAGTCAGATCGGCCGGGCGTCCACGGACCTGGTGGTGATGATGGGCTGGCGATGCCACGCAGACGCAGGAGCGAGCGAGCGATTGGTACGACGTACGTATACGAATGCGATCAATCATGGCGCGCGATTAATTAGTTGCGTGCTTAACGACTGATGATTGCGAGAGTAAGTACTAGTAAGATGCATGCATTGTTGTTGCTCGTTTGCGCGTCTCGTTATCCGGGGAGATTTAGAGTGTGGTTAAGAAATAAAAATCTGGATTCGCGTGATGAGCAATCAGATCTGGATGGACGCCCGGCCGGATAAGGCTAAAACAACGCGCATGGAACCAAACCCTAGTGGATTTTGTTTATCGTCGACAGAGCGAGATTAACAACTAGAACTAGACCACTAGTGTACGTGGACGACGCTTGTTGCTTGGACGATTCGTGTCCTAACAGCACATCATCGATCACCAGTTGTGTATAGTACTGACATAATCATCGTTTAATTTGGGATGTGAATAGCTAGCCCACCCAATAGAGACGCGTAATTAAGCGCAGAATATTTCGTTTCTTGTTGTCAGACACTACACGCAATAAAGACGTGTTGTCGTAACGAGATCCCCTGCCAGCAAGGCTTATTATGCTCTGCGTGATCCACTCTCGATAACGCCGTGGGCCAATTATCCATCGACGCTAGCTGGCTGCGGTCTGCCGGCCGGCCGGCCGGTAGTGCCCCGTCCGCCGGTTGATCCCTGCACGGACAGTAGAGTACAGTGTGCGGCGCAGCGCGCACAGCTTATCGAGGACGACATGTCATGCCCACTGACCGCACGCTAGCTCCCGGTACTTGCGCCTGTGCGGCATGCATCGAATAAAAGCTCGTAAACTTACGTGTGCATGCCCGGCCGCGAGAGGCAGCGTGCGTGCGTGCGTAGTTGTGCCCAACAATGTGCCTGCAGCCTGCCATGGTGCCATTGCGCCAGCACCCTCGTGCCGCGCGCGCTATCGAGACGACCCAGTACCACCAGTACGCGCGCAGCAGTCACAAGGCGAGGCGCGCGCGGAAACAAAGGGGTCGCGCGGCCGGTCGGATCACGGGCGCGCGGCAGTTCGAGGTGACAAGGCTGGAGGCAGCCGACGAACGCGCGCTTGCCTTCTTGGGACGTAGCCAACTCACCCACGGACGCAGCCGGCACACGCCCGTCGCCTCCTCCCGCGCGTGGCGCGGATCTCCACGGCTGATCGATGGACGGATCACGGTCTAACGGCATGTGTTGTAGGATCCATGGCTGGACCATGGACCACGCTCTCGCGGCATGCATGTGTTGGAGGAGGATCGATCGATGAATCACGTTCTCGCGGAATGCATGCATGTGTTGGAGAGGAGGAGGAGGATCGATCGACGGCCGCCCCGTGCGCGGACGCACGGTGCCGCCCCGCAAAAAGCGGCGGTGTCCGCGGGTGGACGCACGCACCAGTCACCACGGCGCCGCTACGGGAGAGAGGGAGAGGGAGGCTATAGGCGCTGGTGTGTGGCGTGGGTCGGCGCGCCCTGGCGTATGCGCGGCGGGGTCCTATCTTTTCGCGGCTCCGTCGCTTCCCCGTCATGTTACTGTGGACGCATGGGGGCGTCGCCGATCCACGGACGAACCGTTTCACTTGGCAGCAGTCTAAATGTCTAATCTTCACGTGCATGGCGTAGTATAAGCAGCAGCGCCCCCGCCCTCCTGTGCCAACAGTGTCAGTGAGGGCAAGGCTGGCTAATGGCGACCAGCCGAGCCGTCTCTCTCTCTGTCGGCCTCGTTTGGGTTACGGGTTGGGTCGGGTTCGTCCCGTCGCTATGGCGTCCTGACACCTGCCCGCCCGTGGCTGGGCCGTCGGTCGTGCTCGGCCGTTGCGTTGAATTGAATGGACCCGTGCCGCGTAGGCCGTCAGCGTCTGGGCCCATGCTGCCGCGCGCAGCGCAGGGCCAGTGCGTGTACTCTGCCGCTGAAGGCTGAACCCGCCGCTGGTACAAGAAGACGGACGGACGTTCTGCAGCCCTGTTCGTACAATTGATTCCCACTCCATCAGCACAGCACGGCACAGGCCCTTGGTGAGTGTTGTTGCTCCAATGCGATCCCGTGAAGGACAAACGCAGACGACAATCCAAACTCTTGCGCCCGCAAGCAGGAAGCAATCAGGCACCAGCTGCCAGACACACACACACACTACTAGTTCGGATATATAAATGCTGGATTACACGAGCTGCTATTGACAGTGTTTTACTTAAACGACCGGATTTATTTTGGCACTGTCACACGAGCGGCGAGCACGCTAGTAACGCCATGTTGTCATCTATCAGCAGCGCCTATCATCTCTGTACAGCGAGATGGATTCCATCGCGTTTCACCCACTGCGCCACTACAGCGAGATGGATTCCAGGACTCGATAGTCATACAAGGTGCTCAAAGCTGCTCTGTTATATGCCCCGCCGGGGGAAGCTAGGAAGCCTACCGAGATGCCGACATCGGAACAACTCAAAATGGCACCTGAAACGCGTCTGTTCTCAAAGATGAAGGTGGATATAGAACGGTTAGATGTACTCTCTCTGTTTCAAAAAGTTTGTCATTTTGTAGTTCATTTTTGAACTACAAAGCAACAAACTTTCCAGGATAGAGGGAGTAATTCAGAATTGTATCGAAAATGATTCATGTGCTATTGGTACTATTATATTCAATCTACAGTTATAGTAAATAGTTTCTCATACATACTCAGGAAAAGTGGTACTACTAAGATCTTCTAAATACTAACCTCTGGAATGAAGCTGTGAACAGAAAAGGCAATCAATTTTAAGAGAGCCAGACTCTGATCCACTCCGGTAAGCGAAGCATGAAAACTGAAAAAAGAATTGGCACTCGCATGAGAAACACGGGAATGACGCGTGATGGCCCGTGGGCCTGGAGTAGAGGTGGTGATGCCCACGCCCGGCCGCTCGATTTACCGAGCCCTTGGGAAATCCCGTGCCCTTGTGCCGCGCCGTGTTGTGCGGCCGCTGCTCGTTCTGCGCAGATCTTTTCGCTCGGCTTGATGGTTCTACTAGTCGGATTGCATTGGGCGTGTGCCGGCGGTGTGAGGTAGACGTGTCCTCGCGTTCTGGGAAAGGATTGAATCTCGTTCTGTAGACCGACACCACGGCTGCACCACTCGGCCGGCGACAATATGGGTCAGGACGCTGTACTGTGATTAAAAGTTGAAGTTAACACTGTGATAATAAGATGAAGCAAACTCATAGACAGTCTACTGCAGTAAGCATTACCCTTTTCTTTCCCAGGTTGGCTAGTTGTATTTTGTAGTAAACTAATGGAAAAAGATACTCCCTCCTTTCTCAAAAGATTGTCACTTTCTAGTACATTTTTGTACTAGAAGGTGACAATCTTTTGAGAAAGGAGGGAGTACATCACAAAAAAAAATATGAAAAATGCTTCCGGCTCTAGATTAAGGTCTCGTCGAATAGCCGATGCCATCGTGTTCTGTAGCGCGGGCGTTCGGTAAAGAACCCTTGGTAGCAAGATCTGCGCTAGTAAAGCACTTTAGATTAGCTTTTCCCACTTCTGTAGTGGATTGTTGACATAGCATCGCACACAGCATCTTTCAGGAAAGGGGAAATAAAGAAGAACCCGTAAGGTCTTGATCTCCCGCCGAAAGAAGCCCGTGGGCCGCCGTTGTCTCCTAAAGTCGCAATATTCTGTGACAACCTTCAAAAAGTTTCGCTCCATTCTTTCCCCACGGGCAGGGCAGCACTGCCTCTGCCTTTGCATTAAGGAGGAGAAGCAGCATAACTTCTGACGCCTGCACTGGACATTTTGGACGCAGAGGAACAATCCAGCGCTGTCCACGGGATAATACCTGGAGATTTAAAATTTTGTTGCAAAGATGGGCGGAGTATTTAGGAATTCAAATAATTCAGGCATCTGGCTTTCTTTTTTTTCCATTTGCCGATCTGGGTTTTGGCCCCAGTTTGAAATGTGAGGACTCTGTTCTGTTCGCTAGAGAAAACTTTCTAAATTATTCTGTTCTTTCCAAGCAAGTCCTATATCCAGTCATAATCTTCCCGTTGAAGGGCAGGTGATATGAGGCATGGTTACGTTACGTCTAGCAACCCGGCATGGTGGACAAGCCGTTCTGCAGCGAGAAGAGATATGCTAATGCTCCTACGATTCTGCCAGGACGGCAGGTTGGCCGTGGCAACCGAGCTCATCCCCTGCGTGCCAGCGCGCTCGCCTCGCGCAAAAAAACAAATGTCAGCTCAGCTGGCGCGACGCTGCATGGCGCCCACGCCAGCATCACCTCCCACGCGCGAGCAGCCGAGCACGGCACGGCGCGCCACTGAAAAAATTACGCCCCCTTCCCCATAAAAAACTCGGCTGCCGCAGCAGCAAGCAGCCACCGCATCAGTCCCGCGGTAGCCGTCGGATCAGATCCCGGCACAGATCCGCAGGCAGGCACCGGGCACCGCGGCCACGCCGCACGCCGACACGCGCTCCACCCAAAATCTCCTCCGCCTCACGCGCTCGCCTTGCCATATATCCCAAAGCGCACCCAAATCCCCGCCGGTCCTCGCCCTGTTCACTTTCCTCCTCGGCTCCCTTCTCCTCCCGTCCTCTCGGCAGTCGCCGCTCGCGGGAGTCCAACAAGCAAGCAGGATGGAGGCGGTGACGATGGCGTGGACGGCAGCGGTGGTCGGAGTGGGGCTGGTGTACTGGTTCGTGTGGGTGATGGGCGCGGCGGAGGTGAAGGGCAAGCGGGCGGTGGATCTCAAGATGGGATCCATCACCAACGACAAGGTGAAGGACAAGTACACGCAGTACTGGTCCTTCTTCCGCCGCCCCAAGGAGACGGCCACCACCGCCGCCTCGGCGGAGAAGGTGCCCGCCTTCGTCGACACCTTCTACAACCTCGTGACCGACATCTACGAGTGGGGCTGGGGCCAGTCCTTCCACTTCTCCCCCTCCCTCCCCGGCCGCTCCCACCGCGACGCCACGCGCGTCCACGAGGAGCGCGTCGCCGACCTCCTCGGCGCGAGGCCGGGCCACCGCCTCCTCGACGTCGGCTGCGGGGTCGGCGGGCCCATGCGCGCCATCGCCGCGCACTCGGGTTCCGACGTCGTCGGCATCACCATCAACGAGTACCAGGTCAACCGCGCCCGCGCGCACAACCGCAAGGCCGGCCTCGACGCCCCCCGCTGCGAGGTCGTCTGCGGCAACTTCATGTCCATGCCGTTCCCCGACGCCTCCTTCGACGGCGCATACTCCATCGAGGCCACCTGCCACGCGCCCAGGCTGCAGGACGTGTACGGCGAGGTCTTCCGCGTGCTCAAGCCGGGCGGCCTCTACGTCTCCTACGAGTGGGTCACCACCCCGCTGTACCGCCCCGAGGACCCGGAGCAGGTGGAGTGCATCCAGGGCATCGAGCGCGGCGACGCGCTCCCGGGGCTGCGCCGCCAGGACGAGATCGCGTCCATCGCCAGGGAGGTCGGCTTCGAGGTGGTCAAGGAGCAGGACCTGGCGCTGCCCCCCGCGCTGCCGTGGTGGACGCGCCTCAAGATGGGGCGCATCGCCTACTGGCGCAACTCCCTCGTCGTCCGCGTGCTCACCTTGCTCCGGATAGCCCCCAAGGGCGTGGTCGAGGTGCACGAGATGCTCTACGAGACCGCGCAGCACCTCACCCGCGGCGGCGAGACAGGCATATTCACGCCCATGCACTTGGTGCTCCTCCGCAAGCCCGCCGCCGCCGCAGTCGCCGCAGCCGAAGAGGAAAAATAGTTTGAAGACCACGACGACACCTTCATTTTACCCACTCACCTATCCACTGCAAAGTGGAAGAAGAAGAAGAAATAGTTCTGGCAGAAGAGCAGCGGAGGTAAGAAGATCGAGCAGAGGCTACAAGCTTAAATCGTCAACAAACTTGCTGTGTTGTTAAGAGTGGGAATAGAAACCATGCTTCTTGTTTACTGTTTTCTTGTTCGTAGCTTTCAGTTTAATTTTTTTGTGGAGGGGACGAGGCTGGGATTGAATGAATTTTGGTTTCTATGTAGCATCACCACCTATGTTTCGTTCGGAACAATAGATTGTATCTGTATTTTCTCTGTAACCCTGTTAGTGTTGGTGAGATCACAATGCTTAGCTCATGAAACATTTCATCCTTTGTGTGAAAAAGGTTACTAGAAACGACAGACATTCTCGCTCGTCTAGTCTGTTCTGTTACCTTGTGTTACCCAGCCACGAGCCAGATAGTCCAAAGCTTGCAACGGCTTTACTCGTTCCGAGCGTGCCACCACGACACGAGCGTGGCGTGGCGACTGGCGATCACGAGCACGGATCCATGCCAGTGCTCTCGTACACTGGCATGCGGGACCCGAGATCCGATCTGGAAAAATTTCTCTTGCGCATCGTGTAGCAGGAGTAGAAAATTAGGGAGGGGTTTTGGGGCGGGGGAAGGGGACAAGGCGGGCCACGTGAGCGCGTCAGGGAGCCCGACGCGGCCCCCATGTTTTGCGTCTCCGGCTTTTTCACTTCCTGCAGCGCAGAGAGCGGAAAGCTGACACCTGCCCCAGCTTCTCTCTCTCGTTGCTTTCTCCGCGCGGGCGGGGCGTGGCTCCCGAGTCCTGACGCGCGCGCCACTCGTCCCGGCGAAAATATCCGTTGGGGCTGGAGGCGATCGTGCCAAATGGCAAGTGGGTCCATCTAGATTTCCAGCGGGCTGCAGGATCGGTCGGTGTCAGTGACACGGACGACCTTTGTCGATGCGGTGCGGTGCGGTGCGGTGGCACCGGCTGTGTTTTCAGAGCCTCTCCCTTGTTGTGCCGTCCGTATCAGCTGTACAGCCAACTCGCCTCTTGAAAGTATCATCTGCTTAGCCGAGGGACAGATCGCAACTGACGGACAACACTAGCAACAAAGCAATGCAAATTACTACTGCTCCTTGCAAATTTACCTTGCCTGCATCCTGATCTGACAGGCGGTGAATCACATGCTCTGCTGCTGCCTCCGCTGCCTGTTCACGGAGTGGAACAGTGGATCTTGCCTGGCTTTCCTGCTTTGTTTAGTCTGTCCTCGTCGTCTCCCTAGTAAGCCTGTTTCGCCTCCAATTAAAAACTATCGCAACTAGTGGTTTCAAACTTAGCTGGCACCCAATCGTGTACGTACGTGCTTCGGTTTCATCGTGGGCGGATTCCGGTTTTTTTTCCAGATCAGATGCTTATTACGACTGCCGGTGCCTGGGTGAGGGAAGGTCAGTCACAGCCTTGCTGTTGCTGCGTAAGACATGCGCATCTACTACTACTATTGTTCGTCTCGGTACAACTGTCTGGGCCGGGATCTGACCTACTAATCCCGACGCACCGAAACAAAAACAAAAATGTAGTGGAGCAAGTGACTCTGTAAACAAGTCCTTTGACAGGGGATCACTTCGCCCACTCGGCGGAACAGAGCACCATGCTGCTCTCCACCATTGCGCCTAGACAGATAACAGAGGCTCATTGCGCCTAGACTCCCGAACGTGCCGCCTGCGGCGTGTTTCTGTCAAACTGGAAACGGATGATGGTCTGTTGTAACGCTGCGTGTGGGAGCCTCGTTTCCTTCCCTGTACCTGTAGCGGTCCAGAGACCAAACGGAGGTGCCGGGCAGTCCCTCCACTTGTACGGCTCACGCCGGTCGCCCTCACCACAAAACGGAGAACTTGTCATGATGATTGCCAGCTTCATCGTGCTACTCTGGCCAGTTCGTGTCCTGGACGTGACGAGTCCAAATCGGTAGCCAAGGTGGAGAGTGGAGCTGGAATCATGCTCGTTCCGCACTGGCATGTCGTATCAGATGGCAAGTGGTGTTTAGTAGTAGTAGAAGATTGGGAAATGCCAACGGACGGCTACAGCACGGCGGCAACGGTACTCAAGTACGGATACTTGAACAGATACGTACCTTTCGAGCAGCATAAGCCTTCAGGTTGCGTTCCCTCCCATCCCAGGATCCAGCTAATAGATCATTCATTTGGCCTTTCTCGCCGCACGACAGGACGCCATGTGAGCGCTGTTCTTGGACGCACTTCGTGCGTGTGCTGTAAACAGGGTGTTCCGTCCAGAAAAGCATGCACGTCTGGGGGTGAAGAAAGATTCAAATGCGAAGCCACCTGTATAAATATCGGTCAAATTCAGAAGCAGGATGAGTACACGCCTGTTGCTGGGTGGTGCTAGTATTGCTCGACGTGCAGAACCGGTTTTTCTGTCCGGGAAGACGTGCAGGACGGTCCGTAGGCATGACGCCGCCACGTTTTGATTCAGAAGAGACCTTCCGTTCAAACGGAATAACGGATATGCCTGCAACATGCTTGAAAGGGAACGGGCCATTAGGTTGCAGTTGCAGTATTGGTGCTACGAGCGTAAATAGGCCATATAAATCTTTATCGTGTTCAGAGTTCCTGGGCCTTCACAGAATGATCAACGGGCCTAACAGAAGGCTTGATGCTCCGTCGCTTGCCCACTAGATTCCGGGGGTTCGTGGCCCGAGGATTGAAGATCATTTGAAGACTAGTTTGGGCCGGCTAATATCTTCAGAAGCACACACCGCCCGGGCCCGGACAGTCCAACACGTGCGCCTCACGTCACACTCTACGAGCTTCCGACCGAGTCCGAAGCCTGAACACACACCCGCGCCGAGGCCGAGTCCAGCCCGGAACAGACGAGCCATGGCCGCCGTAGCCGGACGCGCCCGTGCCTCCACCGCCCTCCTCCTTCGCGCCGTCGCGGCGCCGAGGCGGCCGCCCGCGCGGTCCATCCACGAGGGACCCGACACCATCGAAGAGCTCCTGGATCGGCACCTCGTCAAGGGGCGGCCCTCCCCGTCCTCGCTCCTCGACGACGACGCGCTGGAGGCCGAGGCGCGGCGGCGGCTCACAACCTCCCGGCGGGAGGCGCTGGCCCTGTACCGGGACATCCTCCGGGCCACGCGGCTCTTCGCGTGGCCGCACGACAGCGGCGTGCCGTGGCGCGACGTGCTGCGCGCCAACGCCAGGCGCGAGTTCGAGGAGGCGCGTGGGGAGCGCGACCCGGAGGTGGTCACGCGGCTTCTGATCGGCGGCCGCGACGCCGTGCAGCAGGCGCTCGACCGCCTCGCCGAAGCATCGCGCCGCGCGATCGAGGCCGAGGAGGCCAAGCGCCGCGGCGGAGCTTAGATTCAGGAAGGAAATCCCTAATCCACGCGACCTGTACCTTAATCTTTGTTGTAACCTCTCTCTATGGAAATGGTTCAATGGACTGGGTCATCTCCAGCAATGATTCACCCAGATGTTTAATTTCCTGTTTACAAGAACATGTAAGAGTAAAACAAACTTTTTTTAGCATTTGATCAGTGTATGATGTATGGTACAGTGAGTTAAAGAAACGACTTTGTACATCATGCTACTTTCAATTGCTACACGAGATGATCTTGGTTAATGTCCAATATGCGTGACCAGTAGTAGGTCACAATTTTGTTCCTCGCTGTTTCATCAGGAGAGAATTTGTTCTCTCGATCCACTGCTACCGAGTAAATCTATGGGAATGAATGCCTTCTAAATGCCCTCAACTTGAATCTATGCTGTAGTAACTTGCATTCATACGTTGTCTCGGTTTTGTAAAATGTTAGGACGTTGTCAGCACACCCTATGCATCCAGGCGTCCCCTACCTCTTGTCAAAATTCATGCAGGCATTTCGTTTCATCAACTGTAAGTAAGAATTCACCAATAGTCACCACAGCAACATGATCCATCTGAAAATACGTGATAGATCTTTGTGTCACCAACAATAATCTTCCGCCTCAAGTACCTCGATATCAACTTCAGTGCATGATGGCAGTGGTTGCACACACGCACATTCTTCTTGACAAGAATGGGGGTCCCAACCTCAGATGATATCAAACCATAGGCAACAGCCAGTCTTACACTATGCTTATTAGGCAATACTGTTCTCTCAGATGTAGAAAGAACCGAACCACCAAGGTTACTGGGGTCGTCAACATTTTCTCCAATCTCTCTTGATAGTTTATCAGAGAATTCATGAATTATCTCGCTCTGAGGGTGAGACATGTCCCCATTGACAAAGCTGCACTCCTTTCCGTGAAGTTCAACAAGGCTTCTAGCTTCTGTACGTCGCAACCCCTTTTCCTTCATCAGAGATCTTACCCTCTCAACATCCTCCCATCTCCCAGCATCAGCATACATGGAGGATAGAACAACATGGCAGCCGGTGTTATCGTGCTCCAGTTGGAATATCTTCTCTGCTGCATATTCTGCCACGTCTATATCATTCCTATTTCTGCTTGCAGTTAGAAGTGAACCCCAAATCCTGGATGTTGGAGCTATTGGCATGTTTTCAATGAACTGCAACACCTCTTTAAGGTCACCTGCCCGACCCAGAAGATCAGTCATGCATCCATAGTGCTCAATCTGTGGAATCATACCATAGTCTTGTTGCATTGAATTGAACTGCACCCAGCCCTCAGCCACCAAGCCTGAGACACTGCAAGCAGTCAGCACTGAGACAAAGGTACTCTCATTTGGTTCCAAGCCATTACGTTTCATGTCATTGAACATTTCCATTGCAGCCTTTCCCTGTCCGTGAATTGCATATCCTATAATCATCGTGTTCCACGAGATGACATCCTTGCTTGTCATTTTGTCAAAGATGTCCCTTGAAGCCGCAACATCACCACACCATGCATACATATGCATAACTGCGTTCATAATGAGAGTGTTGTCTCCATAGCCCAACCTGATAATGTAGCTGTGCATTTGCCTGCATTGTCTCAGTGACCTCAGCAAGACAAATGCGGGTACTACTGCTGACATGGTGAAATAATCAGGATAGAGAGGTTGATCCAATAACTCCAGGAACAATGTAATGGCTTCCTGATACATCTGGTTGTGCATGTAGGCAGCAATCATATTATTCCAGGACACCAGAGTTTTGTTCGTTATCTGATCAAAAATCTTTTCAGATGATTTAACACTGCCGACTTTGCCATACATCTCCAGAAGAGCAGTCTCAAGCACCACGTGAGGAAGAAATAGTCTCCGAACTACATAAGCATGAACACTTCTACCATTTAGCGAGCTTTCAGTTTGAGCACAGGCTGCCAGCAAATTGATAGCGGTGACCACATCCACCTGGAAGCCCTCAGCTTTCATTCGCACGAAGCAATCAAATGCATCCACAGGACACTCATTCAGCGCGTATCCACCTATCATACAGTTCCATGTTACCACAGTCCTCAACGGCATCGTACCGAACACATTCTCGGCGAAAGCAACTTTGCCACATTTGCAGTACATGTCAAGAAGAGAAGTCCCCACCTTGACATCCAGCTCCAGCCCGTGTCTGATTACGTAGCCGTGGATCTCCCGGCCCTGCGTCAATGCCGACTCCAAGCAGCAAGCTGCGAGAGCAGCTATTATCCCAATACCGTCGTGCTGAATTTGTAGCGTGTCATTCATCTCCTGGAAGCACGACAGTGCCAGTACACCCATCCCGTTCGACACGTACCCGTCCACCATCGCGTTCCAAGTGACGATGTCCCGCACCGGCATTCCGTCGAACACTTTCTCCGCGTCCTCGACGAGCCCGAGCTTGGCGTAGAACGCGACGAGCGAGTTGCCGATGTACACGTCGGCCTCCAGACCGAGCTTGATCGCAGCCGCGTGCGCCGCGCGGCCTTCCTCGAGGTTTTCTGTGCGCGCGCAGCACTTGACGACGATGGGGAAGGTGAAGCGGTCCGGGCGCGCGCCGGCGGCGAGCATAGACCGGTAGGCCGCGAGCGCGTCGCCCGGGAGTCCCGCGTCGGCGAAGCCGCGGATCATGATGTTGTGCAGGAACGCGTCGGGGCTGCTGACCGCCGCGAAGGCATCCATGGCCTCGTTCATGCGGCCCGCCGCGACGTGGGATAGGACGAGGGACTTGGCGCCAGGGGACCCTCCCCCGCCGCGCTTGCGCCTGAGCTGGGGCGGAGGCTCCTTGGAGGTGGCCGCAGCGAGGTGCTGGGAGGCGCTGGTGGTAGCGGCGGCGGCATGGGCGGCGCGGCAGGGGAGAAGGAGTAGCGTGGCCATGGGTGGGGATGGTTGGGTAGGGCGGAGGCGGACCGGAGGGAAGCAGAGGGGGAGGAATATTTCTGTGTTGGGTTTTTGCTTCAGCGGTTTATCCAATCAATAAAGCGCATGATTGTTGAAAAAATTATGAAAGGAAGACGACGGACGGAACGTGTCGCCCGGAGGTATTCGCATCGTTGCGTGATCTATAGACTACACTGCAGCATTTGCAGTTCAAATGGGATGGCAACGGCGAACATGTGGAACTGCACCATGAATCACTAAGGGTGCGTTTGTTTTGCTGTATTGGATTGGATTGAGCTAGATTGGATGGCTCAGTCAGGTGTTTGTTTTACGATTAGATGGACAGAGTCATCTAACTTCGAGAAATTTACTAGTACTATGATATATAATATATAAATAATTAGTATCATGTAAAATTATCAACTTAGATGATCTAATCTATTCAAATTTCATCCAACTTACCAAACAAAAAATTAGATCATCCAATCCATTCAACCGAACATCAACTTAGATCATTCAATACAGGAAAACATAGATGATCCTATCCAATCCAACTTTGACTTCAAACCAAACACACTCTAAAAATCATGCACAGACCTGCACCCTAAACCGGCCGTACCTGAAGGTACAAGAAACATTACAGTCCAAGGATACCTCTCCAACTTTGAAGCCAACAAAGTGGCAATCATTAGGATATGAAACAGTCAAATATATCATTACAATTGAGGTTATAGACTATTCAGACATATATGGTACAGTGTATACATTGTAAAAAATCCTTTCTGATTCATTGCAATTCATCAGCAACAAAGCTCAAATTCAGCAAAAGCGTTGTTTAGATTTCCGTAATTCAGGCAGCTAGCATTCCACCGATGTGTGACAGGAGACGGCTCATGCTTCAGACAGCACCAATTAGCCACATTGTTTTCTTTTCTGAGCCTACAAAATCAACAAACCACGTATCAGTTCCAACTAATTGAAACATAATATGTTACGGAGTTCACAACACAATGCAAATAATTATCTACAACAATCTAAAATAGAGTTTTTATTGTTCAACTTGGCATACAAATGTGCATATTAATTACTTCAAAGACTAGCGGGCACTGTGTAACTCATTACCTCTTGAAGTTTTCGGAATACTGATGCTTCCAAATCACTAAATCCAGTACCATCAATATTGCTCGACTTGGACTCATGTGTCTGAGTTGGTCTTGCTGGGAACCCACCGGGTTCTTGAACAGGAGCAACAGTTAACGGAATTAAAGAATCATTGTAGATCAAATGGTCCCGTACTGCTGATTGCTGTCAAAAAGCAAGCATCCATTAGAGGCATTACAAAATGCAAAGATATAAAATATCAAGACAAACAGTGCAATGATCCCAATGGCATAAAAGACAACTTATGAGCTTCTGAACTCTGTAAAAACTAGACTGATACTCCTATCTTTCTGTGAAATGAATGGCAAGTCACTTTCATAAAGTTTAAGATTCACTATTATCCCTTGCCACTTTGGATCAACGTAATAATACATAAAGCACACCTTTGGTGACTGGTCAATGTTAGTCAGAACCTCAGAGATCAAAGTCAAAATTTGATAATTTTGATAAAAAGTTGTTCCTCTGCTGAAAATAAATGACGCTAGTCCAGTTTTAAACTAACCAGCATCACTTATTTTGAAACGGAGGGAGTAACACCCAACACGTTGGAGAGTTGGTCGATGTAAGAAACTAGACTACAAGTTACATGTGAAATACTTGTGTGGCCACTGGCCAGTTGGCAATGTTCAAGTGTAAAATAGTATAGAAACAGTAGGCTCAGGACTTACCGCTGCTTCTTTGGTGCCCATGACCACAATTGCAGAGCCCCTACTCCTCGATTTCCTTGTCTTGATGACAAGGTCTTCAACTTCACCGAATTTTTCAAAGAGCTCCTTCAGTTTTGCTGCAGTATAATAATCCGGACTCCCATCCCATGAAACCTTCAAAATCTTGCTCTTGTCTGTTTTCACCCCATCTTGTGCTATTCCACCATTCTTATCTCTATGTGCCTGAACAATTGGTAATCATATTAATATTGTGCTGAAGGTGAATCATAACGTGTATTGCTCAAATTATAGTACATGAATCATAATGCACATATTTTCATCAACACCCAGGATCCTAATCCTAACCATTCCCAACAAACAAGGCTAAATGCAAAACCAGTATCATGAGACAACGTAATGCATCAAACAACAAACGAAATGTACAGGACTTCCTAGAGCAGGAAACACCATCAGGTCAGAGTAACCGAGAGAAGGGCCCAGGTACTTACTGAAGTGGAGGCGGTGCCAGAGGCGGCAGCCTGTTTGGATGCGAAGAACTCATCGAGCTCGCGCTTCACGTCAGCAGCCTTCCTCTTATCCTCGCGCTTGGCAGCCTCTGCGGGGTCGAGGGGCTGGCCGGCTGCGGCGGCGCGCTCGCGCTGCTCGAGGTCCGAGACGGCCTTCCGTCGCTTGACGCCTGTTGCGGCGGCGCGGGCCGCTGCCTCGCGACGTGCTCGGAGGCGCGCGTCGAATTGGCGGCGGAGGGACTCGTCGCGGAGGAACTTGTAGGATTTCGAGAGGCTCTGAAAGTCGGCGGTGGCGTTGGGGTCGTCGGGGCGCTTGTCGGGGTGGCGCAGACGCGACTGCGTCCGGTAGGCCTTCTCGATCTGCTCTTTAGTCAGCGCCGCGCCTTCCTCCCCCGACGGGAGGCAGAGCACCTCGTAGTGGTCGATGTCATCCTCCTCCTGCCCAGTTGCCGCCATGGACGAGTCGCCTCAATCGGCAGATGTCCGGCGAGTAATTGAGCAAGAGAGGCGCGCCCTGCTCGCCCTCTCCGCGGCCCGGTGGGCGCGCCGCGGGTGGGTATGGCGGGCCAAGGTGGGTATGGGACGGGGCTACCCAAACCCTAGATCGAGCGGCAGACCGCAGACGACTGATGGGGTGACGGCCGCCCAAGATGGCCACGGGCCACGGCCGAGGAGTTCTCTGCACAATATCTGCTTGTCTAGAGGTCTCAGGTCACTTTAGAAAAGAGGTCACAGAAGGCGGTGGAAGGCAAAACCGTCTGCGAATTCTCATTGCGTTTTCTGGTAAATTTCGCTTACGAATTTGCTGTTGAAAGATTTCTAAGCTGGAGCATGGAGGCACCGTCTCCGGCAACAAATTTCTTTGTCATCATCAAGAATTGTTTAAAGGATTTCTTTCAAACGCAGGATAGAATAAAACAAAAGAATATAAAAGACATAAGACTTAAGATGCTACACCTCTCCAATCCAATGGGAAGCTAAAACACAGAATTAACATTTAAAGCCCATTGATAGCACAGGAATTTGAGACTCCCATGCCATTTTAAATATAGGGGTGTGTTTGGTTCGAGGGATATAGTTGGACCGGACGGGACGATCCTACTTTTCTGTTGTTTGGTTTGGAGACATGTGGGATGGAGTCATCACTCAAAAGAGAATATTTCACCTAGATGCGGGATGGAACCATCCCACCGAACACATGGGGACGAATCCGTCCCACCTCCGTGGAGACAGGCGCGCGACCTTCCAGAAGTACTCATACTCACATGTCCTTGTCCCATCCTTTCATTCAAACAAGAGACGGGATTATTCCGTCCCACACCATCCCACAAAACGAACAAGAAACAGAGATCGTCTCATCCCTCTAGACAAACACGAAACGTGACCATCTCATCCCTAAAAACTGGGATGGATCCATCTCATCCCACTTTGACTCCCAACCAAACGCATCCTAGATTACTCCCTCCGTTTCAATTTATTTGTCGTTAGAACAATCTTTATTAGTTCATTTCTATTTCTTTTGATTGTCTGAAACGACAATTATTTTGAAACGGTGGTAGTATTTGCTTGCAGAATCTTTTTACCCGAAGCATAATTAGATGTACTGGAACAAAACGAAAGGAAAATTCTACGACGTGGTCTTCATCAGAAAGCAACCAAATTGTATAGGGAATAGAATACTAATGTTCTACAACGTGGTCTTCTACAGTTATAAAAATACTAATACTATTCCATAACTTGTTCCACAATAAACATACTGAAATCATTGTTAAAAAAACTTCCTCAGGTACTATTCCATAACTTATTTTCCAAGACCTCATTCTTATTTTCCTGTGAAACCACCCCATAGGTAAAGATTCCATAGGATTTTCCCGTTTGCAATCTTTTGTTCTAAAGAGCACTACAAAATCAAATTGTTTAGGGAATAGAATACTATAAAAATCCTATGAAATTCCTGAGGCCTAAATAGTACTCCTTCCTTTATCAAAAAATTGTCACCTTCTAGTAAAAAATGAACTAGAAGGTGACAATCTTTTGAGAAAAAAAGAGAGTATATGGAGAAAGCTGCACCGACAATCAAGGCATGCTGAGATTCATGATATGCTCCCCATCCCAAAATACTTGACAAAATGAATTAAAGAGTGACAGTTATTTTGAGAGGGAGTAGTTTTCGGTGAAAACCAGTCTGCTAAGGACGCTATATACTCTTAAGCCCATTCAGCCACGTAATTTTGGGTACCTCATGGATTTAAGCTTACCGTGTCCTTATAGGAGCACATGATTAAAAGTCAAATCATCATAATAATTTCAATAAACATAAAACAGTATTGAGCGTGCAAACTTTACTTCTACAGAATGAAGCCTACTCTGCGTCATCAGAGTCGTTAAATAGTAAGGAGCAACATCCAACACAACCTGTAACATCAATTATATAGCCACCAGTTCAAGCCAATCTTTTCATCGCAATTTACAATATTATTTAGCGGTTCCTCAGTAATGCATTGCCTGATAACAGTAAGGTAATGTAACAGTAACAGAATACGAAAATCAGAATAAGTGCCATTTACAGGAAAAGTCATGAGCTAAACTTAATTCCACTTGTAGAACTTAGGACATCAACAACTTGTCTAAAGAAAGACAACGGGAGCTATGATCCCGTAGCGTCATTATACACTCCATTCTTGTAAGTGTAGTAGCTTACAAAAATTCTGGCAGAAAGTTCTCTGCGTGTATTTCAGAGGTTATTCGAACAAGGAACCCTTCAAAAATTGAGTATGCTAAACAAACCTTTACATCAATTACGATTTGCCTCACCGCAATCATCTCAATGGTAATCTACTGTTCTGCAATCTTCCTGATGACATATGGTAGGATGCCACCATTGTCGTAGTATGCAAGCTCCACCTAAATGATAATCATGGAGCAAGTATCAGCAGCAAGTTCAGTGAACCAGTAGCACATCATACATGGGAAAGAACAATCATACCTCTGTGTCAAATCTGAGTGTGCAAGTGAAGGACTTTCCATCATCAGTTGTCACAGTAACATCTTGGCCAGGCTTGATGTCACTCACATTAGCCGGAAGGTGGATCGTGTAGCGCTCATGGCCGGTTAAGCCAAGGGTCTCTGCATCCTCCCCTGCCTTGAAGCAGAGAGGGATGATTCCCATGCCAGCAAGATTGCTACGGTGGATCCTCTCAAAGCTCTTCGCTATCGCGGCCTTGACTCCCTGCAGTCATCCAAGCGAAAATATTCCGATCAGTTAAGGCTGAAGGGTTATGTAAGGTGGCCTTGCCTCAATAGACAATTATCGATGCAAGGTTACCTGCAGCATTGGACCCTTTGCAGCCCAATCACGAGAGCTTCCACTGCCATACTCAGCACCAGCCAGGATTATAGTATCATGCCCCTCATTCTTGTATTTCTATAGCAAGCATCAACAAAATATTGGATGAATATGAAATCTAGATGCTGCTCAGCTCTTTTGATCACTGGAATGCGAAATATGGATTAGAGACATTACCATAGCAGCGTCAAAGACAGAGAGCTTCTCCCCAGAGGGAATGTGGATTGTTTTCGGTCCAACCTCTCCCTTCAAGAACTTATTCACAATGCGAATGTTGGCAAAAGTTCCCCTGGCCATGATCTCATCATTTCCTCGTCTGCTACCATATGAGTTGAAGTCCTTCCTTTCAACACCACGTTCTTTCAGATATTTTGCAGCAGGGCTGTCTGGGTGAATGTTTCCGGCAGGGGATATGTGATCAGTTGTGATACTGTCACCGAAATTTAGAAGACAATATGCATCTTTCACAGGCCGGGGGCCAGGAGGGGTCACTGTCATATCCTTGAAATAAGGAGGCTCATGGATGTACGTCGATGATGTATCCCATGGGTACAGAGTGCTCGCTGAGACTGACAGCTCATTCCACATAGGATTTCCTTTGGTGATAGCCTCATAGGTGCTCTTAAACATGTCAGGGAGCACACTTGACTTGACAACCTAGCAGAATGAAAACGCAGCATTAAGCATCTTCTCACTCTAATATCATTCACAGGACAGATAAACGATAGAGGAAATAATTAAAGATGTGGTGCTGGATGCTTACCTCAGATATCTCCTCAGTGGAAGGCCAAATGTCCCTGAAGTAGACCTCTTTTCCATCTTTTGAAATGCCAATTGGTTCTTTCTCGAAATCAATGTTAACCTGAAAAAAATAACAGTTTGTGCATGAAAATGACAATAAAATGAAACCTAACACCTGATAACTAAGCAAATATCATGGTGATGAATTGCTTGAACATTAAAAATAGTAGACATATGTCCCTTGAAAGCTGCATCGATTAGTTTAAAAAAATGGATTTGCAACATTATATGTTAGTAAGGATTTCCATAAGTAGAAGTCACATACACCAAACAGAGTGCATGATCAGGTAAGCAACAGAACTTTTATACTACAACTAAATTAACTGTAGCACAACAGAAATAGATTCTTCCACTTACTGTGCCCGCCAAGGCATAAGCCACAACTAGCGGAGGAGATGCAAGGTAATTTGCTCTGGTTAATGGATGCACACGTCCTTCAAAATTCCTGTTTCCAGACAACACAGCAGCAGCAACAATATCTAGAAAGAAAGAAAAAACATAAGCAATGTGATCTATTTCAACACTTCACAATCGTAACTATTGAATGGCATCAGAATCACCATTTTCAGAAATAGCAGCAGATACGGATTCATCAAGCTCCCCAGAATTTCCTATGCAGGTTGTACAACCATAGCCAACAATATGGAAGCCAAGCTGATCAAGATATTTCTGCAAACCACTGACAAAGAAAAGACAAAGGAGGTTTAACTAAGCTGCTGGTACATGGAAAGTTCTAATGTTCATGACGGGGCTAGGATTTACCTCTTATCCATGTACTTCTTCACAACTCCAGAACCAGGTGCAAGGCTTGTCTTAATCCACGGCTTTACCTGATTGACAAAAAAGGTGGGCAATTCTCAGAACATAGAGTGATACAAAAACCATATGCAACATGGAATATATTTACCGACAATGTCTGGGATAGTAGTGAGTAAAAAGGTACAAAAATAATTTCAGAGTTCCATTTTGTTTTGAAGCAGTGTAGTATTGAGCAAAGTTAAAACTTGTAAAACAAGTGAAAAAATAAGTTGGAAGATTCAAGAAACAAACCTCGAGGCCCAATTCACAAGCCTTTTTCGCAACCAAAGCAGCTCCCAGCATCACATTAGGGTTTGATGTGTTTGTACAACTAGTTATTGCCGCAATTACAACATCACCATGCTTTATCTTTGCAGGAGTCCCGTGGAACGAAAATTCTGCAACTTTTCCCTGAGATTCTTTGGGGACAGCAAAGCCCTGCAATATGTATGATGTGAGCATACAAAAGGGAAATTCAAAAGTATAGAAATATCAAGTATAAAAATAATATGAAGTATAGCCTGTTTGGATCTCTATTCTACTGTCCAGTACAATCTATGTTATTTGGAATCGAGTGATAAACTTGCTAGTGGGTCACAAGGGGCAATGTGGCGTATAACTCCAATAGCGTACACATGCAGAAGGAATCCTTACCTTGAAGCCTACATCATTGTCCAAGCACGAAAGCCAATCTGACTTCATATGTTTCAGTGTCACACGATCATGAGGCCTATTCATAGGTTCAGGTTAATTATAGATATGGGCAAAGATAAACCAAGTGTGAAATATACAAGATAAGCCTACATCATTGTCCAAGAGCATTACCGTTTTGGCCCTGACAGACATGGTTCAACCTCTTCCAGGTTAAGTTCCAGATAAGATGAATACACTCTTTCAGCTTCATCCTGCATCCAGGACAAAGCATAAGTATACAATCAGAGTATAAAACTTTATCCACTAAAAGGCAGACAGAAAGACAAAGAAACCTGGCTGTAGTCGACAAACATCTTATTGGCACGCAGGTAAGACTCTATCATCGCCACCTGAAATAGGATAGATCAAAATTAAAACCAAGAGCACCAAAACCACAAATTGACTACAACATCTAACAAGAGCTTACCGTTTCATCACTTCTACCAGTTAGCTTCAAGTAGTCCAATGTCTTTCCATCAACTGGGAAGAAACCCATAGTTGCACCATATTCTGGTGACATATTTGCAATAGTGGCCCGATCAGCAAGTGACAACTCACGCATACCTTCTCCTGAAATTTAGTATTTGGGACACATAGCATTAATAAAATGGGATCTTAAAAGAAAGGGGAGAATGGAACAAAAGAAATAATATAATTACCATAGAACTCAACAAATTTTCCAACAACACCATGCTTCCGAAGAATTTGAGTTACTGTTAGAACCAAATCTGTGGCTGTAACGCCATTCTTCAGCTTCCCGGCTAACTTGAAACCAACAACTCCTGGCAAAACCATGCTCATTGGCTACAGCAAGAAAACACAATCAAGACAGGAAGTTGCCAAAGGGTCTAAAAATGTCATTGAAGAAAAAAGGACCAGGCCAGAGCAAATATAAAAAGATATAACCTTGGAGACATAAACTTTCGGTAATAACATGTCTCACAACCAAACAAAAAGTAGGAATGGGTCATGATGTAATTATGTTACAAAAGCCAGTCCCCACCACTTTTCTAGGTTGCATAGACATCAATTTGAACAAAGCAGCATTTCTACATAGAAAGGAAGGGTAAAACGGTGTATCTAAGGAAAAGCTAGACCAGAATGCAAATCACAGTTTGACAAGTAGGGTATCTGAAAACTAGTTACATATGAAGAATTCCCTCACCTGGCCAAGCATTGCAGCTTCTGCCTCTATACCACCAACACCCCATCCAGCAACACCAAGTCCATCAATCATTGTTGTATGTGAGTCAGTTCCCACAACACTATCGGGGTAAAGAATCCCATTGTTGTTGAACACAACCCTGGCCAGATATTCAAGATTCACCTAAAAACCCAAACATAGGGTTAGTTTTCAATAGTCAATATAACTCCGCTGAAATAAGCAAAACAATAAAATAAACATTTCATCATTATACCTGGTGGACAATGCCTGAACCAGGTGGAACAACAAGCATGTTCTGGAATGCTGAGGACCCCCATTTCAAGAACCCAAATCGCTCCTTGTTACGATGGAACTCAAGTTCCATATTAGCTTGAACAGCATTTGGCGATCTTGCTACATCAACTTGTACTGAATGATCTATGACAAGGTCTACTGGTACCTGCAAATGTGGCAGATGATAATACAATCAGCAATACTAAGAAAGCACATGAGTGTGGAAAGAAAGGCCATAACAGAGGCTCCAAAATTACAGTAGGGGGGGGGGGGGGGGGGGGTATCTCTTTTTAATGCACCACCAACTCAACATCAAGGATATGGATTTATTTGTTTCAAGAGGAACTCCAAGAAATAATGAGTCACCACAAAGTGATAATACCACCAGACCCCAATATTGCAAGACAAGAGTCTCACTAATACAATGAACAAAGAATGAAAGAATAATCAATGACCCGCTAATAAGTGCATCCATATGAAAATGCACCGAAACAAGTCTGCATATCTTTTGTATTAAAGGCAACATCATCTAATGTTGTTGTGACGATAATGGCATCATAATTAACACTTTCCATAATGCAACAAGTAAGGTTTATAGCATATCATACAGCAGTTACATCAAGCATAAGAGCCAATCAAGAATATTGTCAAGAGATCATCATGAGAACAGGATAGTGAAAAACAGCATTGGCCTATGAACTCACCAGAGGATTGATTTCGTTCGGGTCCTTGCCAAGTTTGCTCATGGCATCCCTCATGCATGCAAGATCAACAACTGCTGGGACTCCAGTAAAATCCTGTATCATAGACAACAGGTAATAGACTGGGTCATCAGTAAGATAGTATCAGCAAAATAAAAGCTAAAATAACAAAATAATAATAATAATAAATGGGGAAAAAATGTGAAAGCAGAGGTATCTACATCAATGAGACCTCATTAGGACAGTAAAGTTATATTTCAATAAGCAACACATCCAGCACAATATTTACAATAAGCACTTGGAAGATTGGAATAAGGTAGCGTTGACCCTACATTGATATGAGAACTACAATATAACAATGCTGTACTTAAAGTTATTCTGCCACCTAGAATTCTGATGCTCATATATATCATTAAAGAATTGTAGCACCAATCAACATCATACGATGGGCTAACAGGCAATGCATAAATCATGCACTTTCTTCACAAAAGGATCAGAAAGTGGAACCCCAATTGCAAGATTCCTGTTCCAGCCATCAAGAGCTGTTGACAGTTGACACGAATATCTCCAGCTACAATTATTCTGACCACCTAAATTGGACAAAATAGAATACTAAAACAAAAAGTAAAGATGCTGCAAGACCAGCACCTGGAGGAGGACACGGGCGGGCTTAAAGGGGATTTCAACTTGCTTCGGTGCACTGTTCTCCCAGTCCAAGATTTTTTCAACATCCTTTCCAGTGACCTGAAAATCATCGCAGTTTCTGATTGCTGACTCTAGAAGAATCCTTATAGAATATGGGAGCCGATCTGAAGGAAAAACAAGTACGAGGTCAATCAAACCATCATGGCATCAATATTTTCAGACAATTCAACCATGGAAACTGATAAAAATCCCTAAGAAGCAAAGTGGGGGAAAACACTAACGAATCTAATAGGTATATCAATATCATCATCCAGGTAAATTGCACATAAAAAAACATGAATCCTTCTATTTGTACCCCCTCCCCCGGGCATTATGCACGACCCAACATTGGAACCAATCATTGACTCTATACCTTAAAAAGAACAATTCACACCACGCTACACAAAATTGACCCACTTACTGATCGAAGGATACAAGCCTCATGAATTGTTAATAAAACCACCATAAACGCAGGATCGACCATCACAGCCATACTGAGCAATTTCACACCAAATAGAGGATCGGGATGACCAAAATTCCTAAAAACGAACTCACCAATCCGCGGATCGGTGAGCGCAGGCAGGCTGTAGTACTTCCCGAACTCCGATCCGCCTCCTGGCTTCCCGAGGCTCGTCAGGATTTCATCGTACGAGTTTTTGGTTGCTGAAATGAAAAATAACAAGCCGAGACAGCGATTCGATCAGGAACAGAGCGACCAAAGCGGATGCGACAATTTGACTAGGTTTGCCCTCCAGGTGGCACGCCATACCCGCGGACGCGAACCGGCGCTCGAAGACAGCGGTAGCGGACGACGCCGAGCGTGCGGCGGCGCGGTGACCGCCGAGGAGGCGGCCCGCGAGGCCGGATGCGAAGGGCGACGCCTGCTTGGGGGACGGGCTCGGGCGTGAGGGGGGAGGCGAGGACGACGCGGCCGCGTCCGCGGCGGGCCTGGAGATCGCTGCGGCCGCCGCGGCGGAGACCCGGGTGGAGGAGCCGGTGGTGGAGCGGGAGAGGAGGGTGCTCGTGAGGGGAGGCATGGCAGCGACCCGAGGAGAGAGGGGACGAGAGAGATGGCGGAATGCAAGTGGTGGCGGCGGGTCTTATATAGGAGGCCGCGAATGTTGGGAGGCCCGTGGTGACAATGCGCGGCGCGCGGCGAGTGAGCGGTAATTTTGTTTACCGTATTTCCTCCTTTTAAATATTTGTCATCTTCAAATAAAAAATAAAAAATAAGTATTTAATAACAAAAGGAAGTACTATTCCGTACGTGATAACTTGTCGATTTTGGTTGGTACAAAATTGAAATTTCTATAAAAGTTGGCATACGCCATGCCACCATAAAATAAAAAAATACGTATCAGTTACACCCAGTTGTCAATGTGATACATTTCAGAATTTTTTTATTTTTAGCGTTTAAAAAAATGTATTTGCGCAAATAGCGGGTATTTTGGTTTTTTAGCAAAAATAGCACCCTAGTCGCAACATTATAGTGCGAATCGCACGATAGAAGTGCGATTTGACACACGTCATGATAGGAGCGAGTGACAACCAAGTCAGAGCCGGCTGCAGCGCGGGGCTCGCCAAGTCGCACGTTAGCTAGGCGACCCGCACGTCAACTGCGCGACTCGCACGATAGATGTGCGACTTGCACGCAATCTGTCCAACAGTGAAGCAGTGAGAGAAGCCTTCGCTCGACCTTTTGGCGAAGTCAAGCAACCAGTGCAGTTCATGCACACGGGTGCTCTGGAGCGCATTGAATGGACTCCAGTTCTCGAGCGGCGCGTCGATACTGGAACGTTATTTTGGTTGAGGTGAGTCCACCGGATCGGGATCCTCTGACTTAAGTATTGTGATTTAATACCCTGCGGTACACTTGCATCCTTGTGCATGGGCAGCTAGTTTTATCCAATGGTTAATAAGCAAGGGAGTTTTGTCTCACAGCAGTACCAACTACGTACTGCACGGTATTAAGTCACAGGACTTAAGTCAGATGATCCTGATCCGAGTCCACCGACGACTCCAAGCATACACGCATCATCAGCCATCCTATCCTATCCAGCATGGCTCGTACCTGAGGAACCGGTCGGCCAATGCCAAGACGTAAATGCGTTGCCCACACAATCTTCTCTCTTTCCAGCACAAATCAGTCAGTAAATGCGTTACGTCACTAGCAACAACACCCTGCAGCCACAAACAGCACAAACACGACGTCCAACAGTGAAGCTTCCTCATCGACACAACCAACCAACCAATGAATGGGCTGAGTAGCTCGGCTTCGCCGAAAACGCTGCAAATCGCACATGTACCGTGCGAGTCGCGCAAGCGACGCGCGCAGCCGACGTGCGAGTCGCACATCTAACGTGCGACTTGGCGGGTCCCATGCTGCAGTCGGCTCTGACTTGGTCATCGCTCGTTCCTGTCATGACGTGTGTCAAATCGCACTTCTATCGTGTGATTCGCACTATAGTGCTGCGACTAGGGTGTTATTTTTGCTAAAAAACCAAAATATCTGCTATTTGTGCAAATACAGTTTTTTAACGCTAAAACAAAAAAATCTACATTTCACCAGCTATTGTGGTACTAATGAGAATATGAGTTGCAATAGTTTCATGCTTTTTTTATAGATAAAGGGAATAGATTTATGTTGCTGGAAACAAAACATATCATGTGCATTACGTTGCAATAATGTTTCATTCTACTACCCAATTGTAGGTTTTTGCAACCCATCAGTTTAAAAATTTGAGAACAGTTTTTATATTACCAAAAGATTCATGCATTATTAGCTGTAGCAGGTAGTAGGAGACAACCAGTTTTTATATTACCAAAAGATTCATGCATCAGACAGAACACACCAACCAGATATTAGAAGACATGTTGAGAGCATGTGCTTTAAAGAATAGCAAAAGTTGGGACAAGAATCTACCATATGCCGAATTCTCTTACAACAACAGTTATCAAGCCAGTTTGAAGATGTCTCCTTTTAAAGCATTGTATGAGCGAAAATGTAGGACACCGTTGTTTTGGAATTAAACTGAGGAAAGTCAAGTCTTTGGGCGTGACGTGTTACAAGAGGCTGAAAGACAAGTACAAGAAATTCGGAAGAATCTAAAGGCGGCTCAAACAAGACAGAAGAGTTATGCGGATACTCGAAGACGTGATCTCACATTTGAAGTTGATGACTACGTGTACTTGAAGGTGTCACCTATGAGTGGATTGAGAAGATTTAAAGTAAGAGGCAAGTTGTCACCCCACTAAATTGGTCCGTTCAAGATACTCGAAAGACGAGGTGAAGTGGCATATCAGCTTGAGCTTCCACCACACTTGTGAGATGTGCATAATGTGTTCCATGTGTCACAGCTTAAGAAGTGATTAAGAGTGCCTGAAGAGCAATTGCCTATGGAAGCTGTGGATGTACAGGAAGATTTGTCTTATGTAGAGCAACCTGTCAAGATACTTGAGACACTAGAAAAGGTCACAAGAAACAAAGTCATTCGCATGTGTAAAGTACAATGGAAGCATCATTCGGAGGCAGAAGAAACATGGGAAAGAGAAGAAGATCTTAAGGCGCATTTCCCTCATCTCTTCTCTTAGGACGTCCGAATCTCGAGAGCGAGATTCCTTTTAAGGGGGGTAGAGTTGTAACACCCATCATTTCATGTACAAAAATTTGCTCAAACCCTTGATCATTGTTGTATGCATTTTTGGGTGATTTTTGATGTTCAAACGAGTAGCATCCGTTTAAAATTTGAATTTGAATTCAAATCAAAAGAAAAGAAAGGAAAAAGAAAAAGAAAAAGGAAATAAAACCCTCCCTGGGCCGATTTCCCTCCCCCTGGCCCAATTCCCTTTCCCCTCCTGCGACCCAGCCGAACCCCCCCCCCCCCACCTCTTCTCTCTCTGCGCCGTGGACCCCGCCTGTCGGCGCCTTCCCCTTTCCCTCATCTCTCCCGCTGCCACCCCGGGGCCACCTGTCATCCCCAACCCCCAGTAACCGCCACCCTTTTTCCCTCACGCGCCACGCCGCGCCCAGGCTGAACCCCCCCCCTCGCAACCGTCGCTCCACGCACGAATTAACCCGGGGAAACTTCCCTTCGCGTGCGCCTGCAACCGCCGCGCTCCCCTCCGCCATAAACCCCCCCTCTCTCCCTTGTTTTCCCTTCCCGCTCGCAAACCCTAGCACACTGTCGCTCTCGGTAAGCCCCACACGTTCCCGACTAACTGGCGATCACTGCACCCCTCTCTCCCCTCTGACCTCTTCGCCGTGACCCCAGGAGCGCGCCGGACACGTTGGAGCGAAGAGATCGCCGGGGATTCGCCAAGCTTGACGAGCACCGCCGCCACCGCCGCCATTCCTCGTCGCCGACCGCCCTCCGACCGAATTCAAGCCTAGCTACTCCCCTAGGTGAGTTCTCTATCTCCCCCTCTTTCGTTCCATGTCCTTAGCGCATTGTTTGGGCGACATTTTCGTCGTTTTGGCTGCCTTCGGCGAGCTCGCCGTCGCGGGCGTCTAGCGCCGCCGCGCCGTGCGCCGCCGACGTCGACAGGAGCGACGTGGCCGCATCTCCTGCCGTCGGTTTCAATCGAACAGCCGAGATTAGATCAACGCATCCCTTCGCGTAATAAAATCCGAGCCATCCAGCGCAGATCCGACGACCCTTATTCAATTTAGTTTTCCCGCCTGCGCTTTTGCAGCGTAGCCCCTGGAATCATGCGGGCTAACCCCTGGACCTTGCTGGAATTCAAATCTAGCCCCCAGAATTCACAGTCTAGCCCCTGGACTTTCTGGAATTGGTTTAAATCATTTAAATAGTCAATTTAAACCCTGGAAATTTATAGAATTGTAGATTTAGCCCCTGTACAGTGTAGTAATCTTATTTTCCAGTCCCTGGACTTTTATTTATTTGTTAAATATTGTTTATAGGTGTATTTAATGTGTAGAAAATAGATAAAAATGGTAATTAAGTGTAGAAATGTTAGGAAAAATTGGTATAAATTATTTATGCTGTGAATAAATTGTAGAGTTCATTTGAAATATATTTTGTCCATGGAATATTTATTATAAATGTTTAAAAATACATTTTGGCCATAGAAAATTCAATAAAAATGGTTTTAGGCTATATTTAATTCTCAAAAATGTAGGATAAATATAAAATGCATACTTTGGCCATGTTAAATAATAAATACCACGTAGGGACGCATTAGTATAGGATTTTATGCTTATGTGTGTGTTGTGATGCATTGTTTTGCGTGCTCTTTACTTATTTAGCTTTATTCTATTCTTGCCATGCTTGGGCATTATGTCTAGAGTCGTACTACGACCCTAATCTTAACCTCCAAGACCAGGACTTCGCCAACACTCAAGTCTTCAACGAAGGCAAGTGCCCTTGACCATTTTGCTCTAGTTCTAGGGATTTAGATAGATGCATGCTAATTAAATTGATGTCCTACTTCATGTTTACATGCCTTGTTCCATATAATTCCTTGTTACCTGAAATGGGTTGGGAAGTAGATAGGTCATAGTTATGCTTAGCCATGCTTAAATATTGGGTTTGGGATTTCATACAATTGTGCTACATTAAACTTTATGGTTACTTGAACTTGTGGTGATTACACTATTGTAGTGGATAGGAATCTGGTGGTTGGTTAGTATTGGTATGGTGCAGTTTGCACGAGACCCGAGATTGGGGTTTGTTACCACCGAATTCTAATGATCGGTTTATGGAGGAAGCCACTAAGCTTTATAGTATCACCACGAGACTGAGATGGGGCAACATGGTCAATTAATTAGGTTTCTCCCGATGAGCTAGTGGTTGGATGGTGCGGGGAATGATGCGGGTGATCTGCTCTGGGATCCGCAAGGCTCAAGAGGGGGCTCTGGGGCGGAGGGTTACTCCGAGAATCCCCAGTGGTGGAAACCTTAGAGGGCTAGCACTAGTCGGGAGCACCTTTGTAAAGACCATGTAGTGATCTCCGGGCCACACACCTACGAAAGTGTGAAATGTGGTTGATCACCACGGGCTACATGGAGGTTTACTCAAGTCCACCTGGCAACAGGGGATGGAATCACTGCTTGTGGGGAAAGGGTACACTCTCTGCAGAGATTTGGTAAAACTGTCATGACAGCCGTGCTCACGGACAAGAGCGGCTTGGGGCCAGTTCATAATTAGTCTATGGTTGGGAAATGATGGTTAATTATGATTCAAGTACATTCATTATCATTACTTAAGAGTTGATTACTTCTTGAATTATGATATTGGTAATTGAAAGCTAAGGTTAGATTTTAAGCATAGTGCTAAGCCATAATTGGCCTTCCCTTTTGCTTTAGCCAATCATGTCATCTCTTCCCGCACTTGCTGAGTACTCTATGTGCTCAAACGTTTAATTCTTCTTTATAATATGAAGAAGAAGAAGCGGCACCGGAGGACTTCTTCGTCAACCCGGAGGACTTGGTCTAGGCTGGCGACCTCACGCGCAACGGCTGCCTGTGGAGATGGAGCTACCCTCTTCTATTAGTCTTCTGCTGTAGTTTGAACTATGTTAATGTTATTGTTGATGTAAATAGTTGTGGTGTGTATTTGTAGACCTTCGGGTCGTACTGTAAGACTATGTATGTATTCGAACATGGCAATGTATGATATTTCACTTTCGTCGACGCATGTACGATTCAACTGATCCTGGCGTACATGTGATTAGTGTCTGTTCATCTTCATGATGACCGGGCGTGACAGGGTTGCAATAGTTTCATGCTTTTTATAAATAAAGGGAATAGATTTATGTCGCTGGAAACAAAACATATCATGTGCATTGCGTTGCAATAATGTTTCATTCTACTACCCAATTGTAGGTTTTTTTCAACCCATCAGTTTAAAAATTTGAGAACAGTTTTTATATTACCAAAAGATTCATGCATTATTAGCTGTAGCAGGTAGTAGGAGACAAACGTTTTTCTTCTCTTGAGAAGTCCGGATTGCATTTGCATTGGGAAAGAGAACAAAGCTTGTTTTGCTTGTTCGATGCTCCAATTTTAATGAAAAGTGTAGTCTGGCTTTGTGCTTTCTTTCCTGTGACATTCTTCTGTTTGAGAAAAGTCAACGATGAGCTGCAAGCGCACGATCCTTTTCATCACTGGAACACTGCAAGGTGCGCGGGGCGTGACACCGATGAATCGTGTCACGTATTCTAGCTGCGAGCGTCATGAGCGCTCTATTTACACTAGCATGTTGTAAGAATGGAATCAGTCGTCCACGTTTCGGAATTCGGATTAATGGTGCTATCGCTGTCCCCGTTGTTAAGCCTTCTCAGCCATCATAGAAAAACGGGGTGACATGTCCTTGCTAAACAGGGATGGAGCGAGGAGTTTAGCTTTTTTCGTAATGGGTACTCCCTCCTTCCCATATTATTTGTCGTTTAAGACAAAAATTTTAGTACAAAACAAACTAAAATTTTTGTACAAATAATATGAGAAGAAGGGAGTATTTATTAATTTTTCTTCAGTCGTCACCGCAAAAAAACGAAAATCACTGTGTTACGACTTTGCACGGATTTGGTGGCCGTTCGATTGGGCCATGTAGACGGGAAGTTTACTGGGCCTATCATTAAGTTACATACATGCGCTCAGGCCAATATATCTGTATACGGCCGAATTGAGCGGGCTACGGACCACGGCCTACTTTATCAGCACCACCGCATGAACGGAGTCAAACACCCGTGGCCCATTTACCCCGGGACCGATTCGCGCGCTCGGCCAGATTCGCAGCAGCCCAGCCCGGCGGTGCAGACAGACAGTCAGCAGCGGCGAATAAACAAACAAACTAGGCTGGCTGGATGGCTCGTCAAGGCCGACGAAGCCGACCGGCGTTTCTTGCGATTTTGTTGTGGCTGCTACGACCGCCAGCGCCAGTAAAACACTTCACCTGATAATAATTACTCTCCGCGTGTCGTATCGGAATGGAGTTCGTAGCAGTCAAATGCAGCGTAGGCGTGCAGCAAATATAAAATGCGAGCTTATATTACCAGTAAGATGGGTGATGTGAGGGGAAGACGACTCGGACTTTGGACGGCACTGGCCACTGGCTGTGGCTGGGGCCTGGGGATGGCTCGTTCCAGGAACCGGGCGCCTGGAACCATTCCGTTCGCGTGATGGGGATCGGGGAAGCCTGCTCCACTGTCCTTTGGCCCGTTGCGGAGGCAGGACAGAGCATCACCCTTTTATTTCCGAAGTAATGCGAATGTCACTTTTCTACTACTCCCTTTTTGACCCGCCAATAAAATGCTCGTTAGTAATACATTGAATTGAATCCACTTTTATACTCTGTACATACAAGACTGAATGTAGTATACAAGAGTTTGTTCTGCATCTTTTAGACCATCCGCAGTATTGTAAAGCATACTGAATACACTATTTTATAGCGTAATTTAGAGTACGTACTGTAAAAGTTGAAAATGAATAGTGTATATAGTATGCTTTAAAGTACGCTGGTGCGGATGACCTTAGTTCGCACTAAAAAGATGCTAAAATGCATCGACCGGACGAAACTGGGGAGCAATCAGGAGTGCGGTCACATGATTCTAATTAATCAGCCTGTGTGGGTCAGAGTCGGTCCCATAAGCTCCGGCGGCGGTGCCTGCCTGCCTGGCTGCCTGTCCATAAACGAAAGGGCACATACACAGAAGGTTATATGGCCCTTAGCGCTTGATGCAACCAGCTGGATTATTAGCGAAAGAAAAGCTTCTGTGGTCAGTTGATCATCCAGCTTGCATATGCGTAGGTCATCGAGCTGTTGACTCCGACTTATCAACTACACCTGCACGCAGAGCAGTTCCTTCTGCACGCCCTTATCTAACTGTCGGATCACGAGCACTCGATCAGTAAACACTTGTAAGTGGCTGGCCACGCTGTAATTAACATATAGTAGTAGCAGTACTGATGCATCGACGACGGGCAAGTAGGGTTGAGATCGTAAACTAGCATGAGCTGACTAATGATAACTTATTTTTTGGAGAGATGGAGTTGACTAATTAAGGTACGGTGGCAGTACTGACGTACGTGCGGCGGTGTTTATTTTTCCGCCAAGTTGCTGAATTTGCTTGATCCAAAGTCTGTGGGCGCGAGCGCGTACGTACGCACACGACTTCAATCGTCTTATATGCTGGTATATATACCATGCGTAGGTCGTAGAGTACGGTCCTTATCGCAGGGCCAGCTCATGAACCCGATAAGCATGCTTGCTCCTAGCTCCTTTAGGATCCCAAACCCACTTGCGCTAGTCACTTGCAGACGTGACGATCAATTAGACAATTCTCTGCCCGTTTGATAATTGATACTCCCTCTTTTATTAAAAGATTGTCACCTTCTAGTACAAAAATGAACTAGAAGGTGACAATCTTTTAAGAAAAGAGGGAGTATGTGGAAATGGTACGAGCCGCGTCATTTCTGGTCACTGGCCTATGCATGGAACGTGGCGAAAAACGATGGAGCGCGCGGCTACCAAACCACTAGCTAGATCGATGATGAGCCGGCAAGCTAGTCGGCAAACGCGCAATTTCCAGGCTCGTGAATTTTAATTTTCTAGCCCGTCATTTCTACGTTCAGTGAAGTTGAAGGAACATTTCTTGCTCTCTATATCTGTATATTGGAGTAGGAAATGCCGGACAAGAAAAGAATCCGACGAGGCGGCGTGGCTTGTCAGTTGTCACGCGCCCTGCTGCCATCCAGCAACTGATCTGCTTTTTGGAGTGCGTAGCGTAGCTGGCGCCCACGTGGCTTTTAATAATAATTGGGGTTTGGCTCGTCGCCGACGAGAATGGACGGACGACGAGGTACGAGACGACGGCAACGCAACAGACCCTTTGAGCTGTGCTCTGCCCCTGCCCGCCTGTGGACAACAAAAGAGCAATGCGCGCGGGCGGGACCACGGCATGCAGCACAATGCGACGTCGATCCTGCAGCCCCATCCCATCCCATCCCATCCCATCCCATGGGATATCATCGGCTTGGCTGTAGCACGATGATGCGAGTACGTAGCCTTGTCGATTCTGTTCTGTGTTTGCGAGCTGGCGCCCGTCTGTCGAGCAGAGGTGTGCCGGGGAGCGGAGCAGGCTTTCTCGCTCGCGACGTCACCCGGCCAGCCTGGAAGGCCGGCCACAACCACAACCTACATCGACGGCGACTACACAATCCAAACTGGTGCTGCGGCCGCTTTCGCCTGTTCGATGCGGCATGCACAAGCGCAACAGTACCAGCTATGCGTACTTCTAGTAATCTTGGCTGGCATCGATCAAATCGTCAGCCAACACCAAATCGACTCGCGTCATATGGTACACTACTCTTGCTGGTATAGCGTAGTAGAAATGAAGCATCGGAAACCGTCCGTGTGCACAGTTTCTGTAGCCAAACACACCACAGATCGTAGACACGAAGCATCGCCGTGGCCCGTGTGGGAGAGAAGAACGAACAAGCAAAATGGAGTGCATGCTCGCGGTTCAGTGACAGGTCAGACCTCATCGGCTAGCTCCGGGTCGTGTACTCGTGTGGGGAAGGGTTTGAGGTAGTACACGAGAACAATTCGTACCCATCTGGTTGCTGTAGCGCACAGGTTGGTGCTCTCTTTTAGTGGCTTGGACCAGTAGTGGACTAGTGGTGTGGGGGCAACAACAAAATTAGTTACAAGTAGTCGTCTATAGTAGTAGCAGTGAATACTTGGTTTATAGAAGTAGTAGAAGTAATACGCGTTGATGGTCAAATCAGACTAGTTTACCTTTTCGGCATCTCTGTGCATTCATGCACTTGGTTGGGTGGGTCGCAGTTGGTGCATGCTGACCTCAAGGAAAACGTGGCAGCTCCATCACCATGGCGATCGAGGTCCCTTTGCTCTACCCCTAGCATAGCAATTGGTAGGTCAATGTCGTAGGGTAGTGCATTGTCATCAGTTTGTTTGTTTGTCCATCCTTTTACCCATACCATACATGCGTCTCTGCAGCCGCGCGTTTGTTGGTGGTTGTGCACATGTGCAAGGAGCGAAGGAGAAATCGTCATCCAAGAACCAGCCTACCTAGAGAACCTACGGACTGGCTTTGGGTACGTAGACCAGGCCCATGCGCGACATGTACGAGTGCCAAGAATGTGGACACAATGTCTCCGGAAACCGAAACGATAGGAACAGATCGGACGGCTGAGAAAGATCCGCGTTGGTTCCCAGAGCTGTGCGACGGATCAGATGGCGCAATGCAAGACTCTTCTCCCCGTAGGCTAAGGGACCAGCAGCAGCAGCAGCAGCGTGGAGACGGCTGGCTTTCGAGGAGGGCTGTTGCTCTTCTCTCAATTATTGAACTGCATGGCGAGGTGACTGCGGTACACCTGCTGCGGTGCTGGCTGGCGACAGGTAATATAACAGCGGGCCGGGGAGGAGCTAGCCAACCGAGCGTGCTCGTGCCTGTCGCGGACGCTTGCGACGGTCGTAGGGCCGGACGGTCGATCGAATCCCTCCTCTGTCGCGTCCATGCACGGCACGTTTTACACGGGTGACGGGTCCATCAGCAAGGCTCGGTCGGTAGTACGAGTGGTCGACGGAGCGGAGGAGACATCGTCCCGACCGTTTCGGCTGGTAGCGGCACCGGCGGCCACCGGGCGATGGCCCGGCCGGCCGGTCCCCCGCCGGTGTGTGTACCCGTGCAAGACAACCGCGCCGGCGGGGCGCATGGCGAGCGAAGATTGGCCGTCCGGGTTTGCGCGGAAGAACGAGACCGAAAGGCACCGCGCGCCACCGCAACCCGAGCGCGCATAGCTGCCGCTGCCGCTGCCGAGTTGGGCGAGCGATTAGGCAGGATAGGAGGACGCCCCATCCGCCCAACCGTCCATTTGCTCCGATCCGCGCGGATGGACCTCGACGCCGTGACGACCAGACACCTACACAGATCGGCCCTGTGCCCCTGTGCCTCTCCCCTCTCCTCTCCTACGTCGGACGTTGGCCTTGCTTTGGCTTCGGCTACGTGACTCTGTCTGTCCTCCTGTCCCGGCCGGGCCGGCGTTGGGTTGGGATGAGTGAGTGAGTGAGTGGAGGTGGACCACGTACGTGTCGCACTGTCACGACCTAATCTGGTCGCTCTCGCCATGCATCAACCTCCTCCACGCATTTCCGTTTTCCATTGACCCCCGTGACGGGTGCGTGGAGGATCGTACGTGTCAGCGCAGTGGTAACATACAGGCGCACCACCACCACCAACACCACGAGTGCGTATGTCAGCACCCTTTCGGTAATCGGGGGTCACTTCACCTCACTGGGTACGCCACTCACACATGACACCATGTCAAAGTTCCGGTCACTCCACTTCACCACCAGGTCAAAGTTTCGGTCGTCATTCCACTGGTGTCGCTCCTTTACCGTGACGTCTCCCCTAGCAATTTACTACGGGGAACCAAACAAAAATGTAAAAACCCTCCGGACAGGAAAATGTCGCTGACGTGCTCGAAATATTTTGGCTTCATGTGACCGCGTCTTCTTGCCTGCCTCTTGAATTAAGATCACAAGTCGATCTGCACATCCGCTGGTTCGTCTCATGAAACACATATTTCTATAGTACTAGAAGGTAACGATACTAGTAGCAGTGCTCCTGTAAAAAAACCGATGAATTATCAAAGCCAAAATCACACAAGTTGCCATATTTTTTTAGAAAAATAAGAATCACACTAGATGCTTGCACGGCGGCTGTTGTTTTCGGAAGTAATGACGCCCGTCTTTTCTAGAATTCTCTCGGAACATCATCATTCCATCTTTAAAAGCCTTCCATGGAAGTAACCGGAACACGTCCACGTCCCAGATCTAACCATGTGCACTCCAGAAACGGAATACCGCTGCTGCAGCCGCTGCTGGTGGTGCCCAACTCCGTTACCCCGTCCGTCCTTCCGTCCGGCTCTTCTGTACCGACCCCGTTCCACGAATCACCCGTAGACCTTCGTCACCATCCAGACACGATCGTCGAAGCCACTTCCGTCAGCTCCGCCGGATCATCAGAAACGAATATCGTAGTTTCGTAGCCCAAAAAAAATCAAGCGGCAACCTGCGTGAAAAAAAAACCGTGAATGCGAAACGCTAGTCGGATGGTTTCCTCTGCTTGTTTTCCGGCGAGACGATGGTGGGTTTTCAAGCAAGAGCGCGTGCGTACGCAGTAAAGAGGAACGCGGCGCACACGCCCCCTGTCTGAGTCCGACGACCCATCCAACAAGCCGAGACATCTCGTCCTGGTCCGGAACACCACACGGCGCGTCCACGCCCTTGTCATGTTGCTTGAGCCCTGTTCCCCATTTATTCTATCCAGTCCAACTAATGTTCGTCCTTATCTCACAGCAGCCAGCACCCAAACATACTGTCCCGTTGAAGTTCTGTAACATCGTAACATAGGTTGTTATATTTACCTTTTTCCTTTTGTTTCACTAATGGGAAAAAACGATTTACCTGTCCTTTATTCCAGTATATAACTGAAGTAGGCGTATGAAAGTTTTCCAGGATACGTGACATCACCACAGGAGAAAAGTCAAAACATGCACGGCCTTTTTAAAGCGTACAAAAAAAACTGTGTACCTATATGCAGAACTCAACGCAGGGCTGCGCTGAAAAAATGTGATAAATTATAACTAAGGCCGATCAGTTCGATAAGGTAGAACAGTCACAGACTACTCACTAGTACTCCACTGTATTGTATACAGAGTACAGGCAAGATATACAATTATGTCGATGCCAAAAAATACTTAATACATACCATATCAGAATAACGAGACCATTACAAAAGGTGCTTTTCTTGGAGGTTGGGTGAATAGGTGGGAACTGGAAACTGATTTAAGGGAGCAAAGCCCTACGGCACCACACCAGTCACACACAAATTAGGATGGGTAGAGCACTGCCTTTCTGACCCCGAGCTCTCCCTCCCTCCCTCCATCTCTTCCCTTGCTGCTTCTTTTATTGTTTTTTCCTTGTCTCCTTGGATCTTCCCTTGCATACTTCTCGGAATGAAAGAGGAGATAGGAGGTCTCTGAGCTGTTTCCTCGAGTCTTCCGAGATTGGGCAGAGCTGCCGGGCGAAAGTAAAAGGGTGCTCGAGGGGGGGAAAAGGATATTTTTTTATCCAACTTCTCGCTTGATTCTCTTTGATCCCGGTGAGCAGCCGGCAGTCCAACTAATACTTGCTGT